>OZ059825.1:2283532-2883532 GCA_964057195.1 Orthosia cruda
CTTAAGAGCGAACTGGCGTGATGTTATGTTATGAAATGTTATAAACAATCCCGAGAGATTTGCCGTTATTTATTGAAGAGTTCTGTTGTATATCTCCGAAGTTCTTCATCAGATCTTCACCAAATTAAAATGGGACCAATTTCGGAACATACCTTTTCAAACAAAAAAAGAATTTTCAAAATCGGTCCACAATTGACGGAGTAATCGGTAAACATAAAAAAAAAAAAAAAAAAAAAAAACTTACTTGAAGTCGAACATAGAACCTCCTCCTTTTTGGGCAGTCGGTTAAAAATAGCTACTGCGCAGGGCCTTGCAGCCAATTCAGAGACTAGATATCTGCTGTAAGTATTATACCAGCCTGTTTTGTTTGGAAAGTGATAAAAGGATCATGTTATATCATTTCCAAGTACAAATGTGATTGGGTAGATGTTAGCGACACGAAAATCTGTATCTGGAAGAACTAATGGTCGACTTTCACCCATAAAAGGCTGTTAAAATCTGAACAATAGCGCAAAAAGTGGGATGTTCTCACAAGACAAAATTTTTTGGGTAAGAAATCCTAAATGTGAGGTTGCCGTTGTATTTAGTACTGAGAATATAGATTGAAATAACAAATATCATTATGGTTAAAAGGTGCTGTTTATGGTTATTGGAGTTCTGAATAGTGGCAACTATGTGTTGAATTAAAGGCTTTGTTTGGTTCATGATGAGTTAAAGGAAAGGTGAAAGATCAAGTACCCATTGACGTAACTGAATGTACTATGTTGAAGACTGATACAAATCAATCTAGCAATGTTGAGGTCGGTGTGTATGGTCAAAGGACTGACTGTACGGTGATAAGTAGTCACTGCGGTGACTGCTGTACGGTGTGCTACGAGGTGTGAGTGGTCAGAGATGACTGCTGTAACCGAGATGGGTTACGAGGTGAGTGGTTAGAGATGACTGCTGTAACCGAGATGGGTTACGAGGTGAGTGGTCAGAGATGACTGCTGTAACCGAAGTGGGTTACAAGGTGAGTGGTCAAAGATGACTGCTGTAACCGAGATGGGTTACGAGGTCAGTGGTCAGAGATGACTGCTGTAACCGAAGTGGGTTACAAGGTGAGTGGTCAGAGATGACTGCTGTAACCGAGATGGGTTACGAGGTGAGTGGTCAGAGATGACTGATGTAACCGAAGTGGGTTACAAGGTGAGTGGTCAAAGATAACTGCTGTAACCGAGATGGGTTACGAGGTGAGTGGTCAGAGATGACTGCTGTAACCGAAGTGGGTTACAAGGTGAGTGGTCAGAGATGACTGCTGTGACCGAGATGGGTTACGAGGTGAGTGGTCAGAGATGACTGCTGTAACCGAAGTGGGTTACAAGGTGAGTGGTCAGAGATGACTGCTGTAACCGAGATGGGTTACGAGGTGAGTGGTCAGAGATGACTGCTGTAACCGAAGTGGGTTACAAGGTGAGTGGTCAAAGATGACTGCTGTAACCGAGGTAGGTTACGAGGACTGGTCAGGATGCCTATGGTTGCAGGATGGTCACAAGGTTGACCATCAGGAGCCACAGCGATTGCTGTGGGACCAAGAAACATTGCTGGATATGTATGGGGGGGAGCCTGGTCCCTCTGGGGCTTCGGTAACCCGTTGTTTGGAGTATGTGGCATGGTATGTTGTGTTGGGCGTTTGGGTGGTTTCTGGCACACTTAGTGCTTCGAGACCGACTTGACGTCTGTTGGGAACCTGGTACCTCTGGTGCTTCGGTAACCGTTTAGAATGTGTTAATATGGTTGGCTAAACGGTGAGGTGGCTGTTTAGATAGTACGACGATGGTTGTGTACGGTGTACGGTGTGGAGACCTAGATTTACGTGGAGAAAACAAATGAACAGTATGAAAGCTATGAGAATTCAGTATTCATGAGTAAAGAAGTACTTTATTTTTGTTGTAGGCTGGTAATATAAGGTGTTGATTGAAGGTTTCACGTGGAAGATGTCACGACCACGTTATTTATTTCTATTTGGTCAGGAGCGGCCGAACTTAACCTATAACCTACTTATTTTATTTATTACTCTCCTCTTGTTTTTTGTTTTTTTTTACAATTGAGTAACGATGTTGCTCATCTCTCTACATCAAACGTGGGACCGTTTGGATGTCAAGATGGCCGGAGCGGAGGAAGGTATACGATTAATAATTAGGAACAAAGAAATATCGCTTGTAAACTTATTAATTCAGTTTTGTTTAATTGGCAACATTTAGCTTCTGATTCAAACCTCAGTTCGATTTGATTCGGTTCTTCTTATGTCAAAATACTCGATTCTGATTGGATGTTTTAAAAACGGTAATTAGCCGGATGAGTTCTTTAGCCAATAAAAAGCAGGGGTGTCTATAAAGGCCCTCTGAGTGGGTTCTCCCGCCATGTTTTTCGTAGAGATAGAAAAAAAAAGCGCGGACGCGCGTTTCGGAGTGGAAAAAGAGTTGTGAAGTGAAGTAGCCAAAAGTGGCGTGTATAAAATTGAAAAATTGTTTTTGTTGACGGAATGCGAAATGCTTGGTGACCGAATCCGCTGCTTTGATAAAATTGTACCAAGGACTATGTCTATAACGGCATAAGTTACCTGCTTTGTGCAAGCATACCCACGTTAAGCCCACAAGATCAAATGTATATTGAAGATAGCCCTCATGTTGGCGACATATATAATAATATTTATTTATTTATTTTAATTTTATCAAATAAAATCTTTACAGGGTTACACCCAATACGATAAATGCGCTTATCCTAAGTTACTATAATAATAATATATACGTAGATATATACACGAATTGCTCGTTTAAAGGTATTGGATATTCTCTATTATTTATCAATATCCATTGCTCAGTTTCGTACAGATTCTTCACCAAGTCTTTTGTACACAGCGACATCTCAAACGGACGCGAGCCGTTCCCGATCCCGTGCGTGAACGAGGTGGATGACACGCCGTTACCGGACGACTTCACCTACGTCACACGGCACGTTATGCCGGTACCGGTCAATGTTGATAACACTATCAACACCAACCAGGTTAGTTATCATATAATAATGACATACTCTCGTTCTAGAGGTTGTGCGTTCAAATCTGGGCAAGTACTAATGTGACTTTTCCAATAAGGATTTTAACATTAGTTCATTTATAAAGTCAACGTCATGTTAATATCAAAAGTTACTTTTTCCTATTGGAGGACCTCTCGCTAAAGTGGCGCCAGCTGTTAATATGGCGAATTTTTTAATGTACAAAACTAATATAATAAAGCAAAGCTATTTGCTACTAAGTATAAAGTGTAACGCAGCAGTCGTTCATGGAGGTAAAGGGGCCTCGGTCACCTCGGTGCACTGCCTCACCTAGCACTACGGTAACTACGCTACTGATCAAATCATATTGGTTCTAGCTTTTTAACAGCTACTAATTCATTCACATGCTCCAATATAAAAGATTTTGAAAATATTTTTATTGTTGTTGTTGAAAGGGTATACTCTTGATGTGGTCCCACTGTCACCAAGTCAGGATCTGATGAGGGTATCCCATGAAAATCGAGGGAACTCCTAAATTTTTTTAGGCATACATATAGCGATTTTCATCAACATGGCAAGCATTTGCATTCAGAAAGTATCATGTGGTGAAGTGCAACTGATGAAGAAGACCACAGATGGCCATTAGAACTTCTCAATGTATAATATGTGTTAAATGACTGTGATGAAGCAAATTTTAATAAATGGTTCTAATGAAAATTGTATCCCAGTCATGTTTAGGCTTGTTGGAATTGTTATGAGAAGCCCTCTGGCTTGATTTTCATTTTATTTTTTCATTAAATTATTTTCATGGTAATATAAGGTAATATAAAACTAAAATTATAAAAACGAAAACTTAGCAAAAAATGCTAGAATAACTTTCTTTTCGGAAGTCGGGGTCTTTGGTACAGGACCCATTTTTTTTTTCGTTCTTGTCTCCTGAAATCTAATTTTCGCTTTGTAGTGTTTTGAAAGTCGGTTTAGTTTTTTTGTTAAAATGTTACCTTTTACATTGCTTTTATATAAAAACGTTCTTCTTCCCCTAGGGTTGTGAATGCAAAGAAGGTGACTGCACATCTGGGTCGTGTGCTTGCAGCGCCCTGGGGGTGAAATGCTGGTACACGCGCGGGCGGCTGCAGGGGAGCTTCCCTTATCAAGACCCGCCCATGCTGTTCGAGTGTAACCAGACTTGTGGCTGTAATCTGGTAAGAATTTACAATTTAAATTATTGGTTTTATTTTTTTTCTTGCAATTTTAGTACTATAACTCCAAATGTCTGAAAGAACTTGATTCTTTCTTTGCCTAGCAATGGGACAACAAAATCTATACAAAAAAATATAACTTAAGGAGAGCAACACTCAACAACTGGCAATTTTTACAGTTTACACAGCAACACATAATCAAGCCTACAACTGCCTACCTACTGTTGGCATTCTGGTATTTTCACTGTGAGAGAAAGTGGACCGTTGTTTATCAAACGGATCCAGGGCGAATTTGTCCAATTGAATAGAAAACAATAAAAGATAACTGAAACGTGGATATGGAGATTCTACAAGTGGATGTTGCAATTTTTAATTTCAGCATCAGTGACATTTATTAGGTCCTCTAAAGTAAAGGTGTATGGGCACTTGGAGTACTCCAGCATGTGCATATTCTGAACAGGGGCACCGCATTTGGTATCACCTACTTGGCCCAAAATATTTAGAGTGTTCCAACGACTCGAAAAGAAGAAGAAAAGAATTTTCAATTAGTCGATTTTCAAATTAGTCGATTATATCATATATTACTTCCTTTGGCATTCTGGTATTTTCACTGTGAGAGAAAGTGGACCGTTGTTTATCAAACGGATCCCGGGCGAATTTGTCCAATTGAATAGAAAACAATAAAAGATAACTGAAACGTGGATATGGAGATTCTACAAGTGGATGTTGCAATTTTTAATTTCAGCATCAGTGACATTTATTAGGTCCTCTAAAGTAAAGGTGTATGGGCACTTGGAGTACTCCAGCATGTGCATATTCTGAACAGGGGCACCGCATTTGGTATCACCTACTTGGCCCAAAATATTTAGAGTGTTCCAACGACTCGAAAAGAAGAAGAAAAGAATTTTCAATTAGTCGATTTTCAAATTAGTCGATTATATCATATATTACTTCCTTTAGCGTCGCTGCGGTAACAGCGTAGTAACAAAGGCTGCAGCCTCGGGCTCCATCTGCGTGCGTGCTCAAGTGTTCCGCTGCGGCGGCGCGCGGGGCTGGGGGCTGCGCGCGCGCCAGCGGGTGCTGAAGGGGGCCCCCGTGGCGCTGTACTGCGGGGAGCTGCTGCCGCTGCCGCAGGCTGACACCCGGCCTGCCGACCATTACATGTTCGCCTTGGATGTTAAACCTGACTTGCTGGAGGTAAGGAAAGGAGATTTTCGGTGTGGTGTGGATGCTTCAAATTTTTGAACAATATTGTTCTGGAGTATAATCATCGATATTTAAAAAAAAACCTTAATATGTTAGCTACCCTATGATAAGTTCACGTATAGAGTTCTATATAGTAAAAAAGGTATCCAGAATGATTTCAAAGCACTAACATATTGAAAGTTTTGATAATTTATAGTTATTACCATCTAAAAAAACATCTTTATAAGACTTGTGCCCGGTCCCAAAATCCTATTTAGAAAGTTCCACTCTATTCTTGTACGGCGAACCGCACATCATAACTATAATATTTATAGCCACATCATCAATTTACGCGTTTACGTCAAGTGACACAAATAATAATTAACTTCAGTACGTGATCGGTTAGCATTAAGTGCCGTCGCGCGTGCTCCCTCGCTCTATTAACGAACATTGTAACCTTTTCTTAACAATACACGACTTTCAGTGAACATTTCAGTCTCTCATTCAACATCCCAGCAAACAACCTTTACATGGTCCTTCGAGCCGGATCAACAACCGGATAAATAAATTAACGTTTTTGTAGTGCTTCTTGATAAATAAGCTTTATTTGAGTTTCGTTGTTGGTGTACATTAAAGAATATTTGACTGTCTCTAGCAATGCTCAGACAAGATGCAACTGTGTGTGGACGCGGCGCAGTTTGGCAGCGCGGCGCGCTTCATCAATCACTCGTGCCGCCCCAATCTAGCGCCTGTCAGAGTGTTCACCGACACCCGCGACCTGCGCCTACCCGCCGTCGCGCTGTTCGCTACCACCGAAATAGAGCAGGATGAGGAGCTGACGTAAGTAGAACTCTCCGCTTCATCAACCACTCGTGCCGCCCCAACATGGTGCCTGTCAGAGTGTTCACCGCGACCTGCGCCTACCCGCCGTCGCGCTGTTCGATACCACCGACATAGAGCAGGATGAGGAGCTTACGTAAGTAGAACTCTCCGCTTCATCAACCACTAGCAGGCGCTTTACTTTTTGTAAATTAATACATCACCATTGCTCTCAAACCGCTGAAGGAAACATCGTGAGGAAACCGGCATGTCTTAGAACCAAAAATTCGAAGACATTTGACATTCACCAACCCGCACCGGGCCCACTTGGTGGATTACGACCCACGGCATGTGTCCCAACAGTGGGAACATTAAAGGGTGATGATGAAGCTTTTGGCGATTAAATAACATTGACAGAGAGCCTTCAGAGAGGCGCTAATGCACATATGTGAAATTGTCTGTGAAATGTGTTTTTTTAATAAATATGTTGGTGGTATTAGTTCCAATTTTGGCCACACAAAAGATCCTTGCATAAGTAGCACTTTAACGAAATTATTTCATGCCCACAGGTTCGACTATGGGGATAAATTCTGGTCAGTGAAATCAAAATGGATGAAGTGTGAATGTGGCAACGTTGAATGTAGATATCCTACAAAATCTGAAGAAACTGAATCTTCTTGAATACCATGTAAATAATAAACCGCCTTTTAGTTTATTTATTAATAAATATTGTTGTATTGATAAACTGTAATCATGTACTGAATAATTATATAATGAAATTACAATAACGCAAACCTGGTTTTATTTAATTCTTCTAAAGTATGTGCATCGTGTATGATGGTTCCACACATCTCCCTGAACAAGCAAAAAGAAAAATAATAAGAATGATCAGATTGTAATATGATATGCCTTTGCAATATGGAAAACAACAGTGAAACAGGTATGTCCGTGACTAACGCCGGACCACCAACGCCAATCGCTTACATATTGGTAGATGATTGCTACTCAATTGGTACCATTTAGTACTCGAACAACAAAATTGGTACCTTAGTAGTTTTCGAAAAAATCGACTTTGAAGGTGGTCCGGCGGTAGTCACGTTCCCTTCAGCAGGGCCACCATGCGAAAAAAGGGGCATGGTGCAGCTATTCTAAGTATACAAATAATTACTACCCTTATATGTGATTAATTTCGTAAAAAAACAGAGCTGAAACATTTGTTTACCGAGAAATCAACGATGATAAGTTTCGCGCGCTCGTTCAGCTGGACCATGACTTTAAATGTTGATTGCAAGTTTGAGGAGCTTGTCCTTTCCTCAAACCTACTTAGAAAATTAGTACCCAGCAAGATTAAATTAGTAACCAAAATTCAAAACTAGTAATCCAGTAGTTTACGAGATATACCATGCCATTGATAGTGGCGTAGTCACGGTGTTGATTTACATTTAAGATTTCCCTATTAAAAACTCTGTGATTTTTCCCAAATTTATAAAATATAAAAATGTTTATTGGTGCAAACAAGGTTACATTACAGTTTAGGTACAGCTATTCCATTGTAACCATTTAGAGTAATGAACCCTGCCTCTCAAACTAGGGCAACCTGTATCTTGAGAGACATTATACAAAAATTACTTCTCCTTAAGAAGTTAGGGACCAAATAGCGACCTTTTTTACTTGATCTGAGATAGCGACCAAATTAAAACGACCAAATTACGAAAAATTAGATTTCATTATAAGTTTTTAAGCTGTCATGGTCACTAACATTATAAGCGGGATATTTACCAGGTTTACTGTTTGTAGCGAGTTTCCGATATTTCGGTGCTGTTGCAAGCACCATGATCACGGATAAACTGAAGTTATTGCGGGTGGGTGTTTATTATGAGGAGACAAATCGGTCTACCCTCTTTTTTGTTCGTTTTCTTCAGTTTTATCCGTGCTTGCAACAGCAACGAAATATCGGAAACTCGCTACAGACAGTAAACATGGTAAATATCCCGCTTATAATGTTAATGTTAGATTTTATTACTTTGCCATACTAAATCGCCGCGTATAACGCTACCAAATTAAGTTGTCAATGGTATTGAGCTGTTTAGGTGCACTCGTGCATATGGTTCTAATTTTCGCTATTTCCATCCAGTTCATTTCTGTAGTCTTTTGTATTTCATCGAGCCATCAATCTGCTGGTCTGCCTCTTGCCTGATAGGCCATTCCATGTTGTTCCTTTCTTGTCCACATATCATCACTCATGCGTGCAATATGGCCTGCCCACTTCCATTTAAGTCCTTTGCAGTGTTCTAGAACGTCGATTACTTTAGTTATCTCTCTTATTTCCTTATTTTTCTACGGTATTTTAGTTTTAGTATGCCGCGCTCCATGGCTCTGAGTTATTAATATTTTGTTATTTGTGTATATTTTATAAATCCAGGTCTGTGATACATATGAGATACATGGTAAGATCGAGTCGATCGGTCTCGAGAACTTTCTTCTTCATGCTGACATGGGAGTTTGGATTTAAGAACTTCTTTGTAACTCCAAAACTTGTTTCAGGTGAGATTTACACATCTAGTTACTTCGTCTCGTTGTCTGGATTTTTTTAAACGAATCGAAATTAATCACACAAAAGGCCTGTAACTATTTGTATACTTAGAATATCTGTAGCAAGCGCACTTTTTCGGCGCTCATGGTGGTCATGCTAAAGGCAGCGTGACTACCGCTGGACCACAACACAAGTCAATTTTCTCGAAAACGCCTAAGGTTTTTTTTTTTATTATTTTATTTGTGATGGGTTTGCTCTTGACTCTAGTCTAAGTCATAGGTGACAGAGACAGAATCGACGATGGAGTGAGCTTACCCAGAAGAAGCCTGTTCACTCTAACTTTGAAGAGATAGGTACCAATTTTGTTGTTCGAATGCTAATTTGTACCAATTGAGTAATAATTATTTTACAAATATGGAAGCGATTGGCGTTGGGCCGGTGGTAGTCACGGACATAAACAGGTTATAATTTGAATGTCTTAAACTGTCAAAGAGGAAAAATGCGCTCAAGAGATCGAACATTTTCTGTGAAAATGCACGAAAATCTCAGATGAAACAAAAATGCAATAGAAATAAATATCATTGATCGATTTTACTTAAGAACTAACAAGCATTTAATTATTAGTTTATTTTCTCTGATTACTATTTGGGTAAAATCGACTAAATGTATTAATATTTTTAGTTATGGTAACTATTCGTATTCCTGAGCTTCAAACATAATATTTTGCTGTCAAAGC
Organism: Orthosia cruda; assembly: GCA_964057195.1. Classification (NCBI taxonomy): domain Eukaryota; kingdom Metazoa; phylum Arthropoda; class Insecta; order Lepidoptera; family Noctuidae; genus Orthosia; species Orthosia cruda. The sequence goes on from OZ059825.1 coordinate 2,293,038, forward strand.
CAAAGCAGAAGCTGTCAAATGTTTAAAAGTTTAACGGATATAACACGAGTTTGAAAGTGCGGCATTAATTAAAAATAATTTCAATTTCTGCATAAAACTAAGTGAAAACTGTGTGGAAAGTGGTGACATAGTTTCAAGTTCATTATCAAATGCATTAATCACCGGCAAACATGAGTGGCAACACGGAATCCACGTCGAACAGCATCAAGTTTGCTCCGATGCCCATGTCGGCATTGCTAGCTAACTTGATGCCTTTTAAGAATGCAGAACAAAGCCCTGACGCCAGCTTCTCTTCCGGCGACGACAGCGACAACTCTTTCGCCGAAACCGTAACCAAAAAACCTACTCCTGCGAAGAAAACAAACAAAGATTTTCTCACGCCCACTGTGAAAGCCAAACCGAAAGACGTAAATGCGTTTGCATCGGAGAAAAAGTACACCTATAGCGAACATGATAAAGAAAACAATTCACATGATAGCTGGGGCCCCCATCAAACATATCCTGCTAGAGAGAACCATAATAATATAATTCAAAGTGCACATAAAAGTATAAGTTCGAATGCTTATCCTAATTCAGAAGCCAAATCTAATGTTTATCTAAATTCAGGAGCAAAAAAGCGTAGTGTATTGTTGCAACATAATAGCAGTAGCAGATCACAAAACTCATGTATTAAAAAGACTCCAGAGGTTGCTAAAGTACCAAGCAGTAGTCAGAAGTTAAAATCAGCAACCCCTAAAATAAAGACAGGTATCAGAAAGTTTACTCCAGGGTCTAAACATAGTCATAAGAAGACTCCTCAGAAAGCTGTGATACAGAATAGAGATAGAGTGAGAGTTGAGTTATTTTCTCAAAACCCTGCTATGGATGAGCCTCAGTACCCGCCACGAAGGGCAGAGCCAGCCCCTGTCCCCGTCCCAGTGCCTGAGACGCCACTGAACAGAAAGGCTATGCCTGCGTCTTATGTGGCCACACCATCATACCCTCAGGGTGTTGTAAACAATAGTTCGAAGATTTTGTTCAAGACAACTAGTATAAAAGATAAGAAGTACATGTTTATAAAAAAACTGGGCATTGGAGGCTCCAGTGAAGTTTATAAAGTAAGTTTAAATCAAACTGTGTTTTAAATATTAGACAAAACTATATATTTCAAGTAAATGAGGCAAATTATTTTATTTCAGTGCCTTGACACACTTTTCAACATAGGAATTGTAAAAAAAAAAGATCAATAAATGTGCTGCTCACACTCTAAACTTGTGCAATTTAAACAGGTTTTAAAGATTTTGCCTAAACAGAAGGGTGCCACTTGCTGTTTGTTTACTGCACTTATAGAGCTCTTTGTTTCAAGAATAAGGGTTTACATGCCTCAATAAGAGCAACCCAAATATTTTTATTTGCAATCTTGTGAAGTTCAGATGAGACAGAAATAAATTGCATGAAATCTCCAGGCTATTTCTAATATCCCTTTTTATTTTAATTGTAGATATAAACTCTACTCTCTTCTACAGGTGCTAGAAGTAGGAACATCATGTGAATATGCAGTGAAGTGTGTGTACCTGGCTACTGACCAGGACCTGGCCCAGGGCTACATCAATGAAGTGCGGCTGCTGAGAGAGTTGCAGAACTCCGATAGAGTCATCAGACTGTTTGATTAGTGAGTGTACTTTGAATGCAAAGGCGTCATCTAGATTAGAACACAAACCCTCTGGGATCTGGGGTCACCCAGATCTTACTCAGATGTTCTCAGCAAACCAGAAGCTTTAATTAACTTCTGGAGGGAGGTGGGTTGGTTGAAATAACCACCAAACAACTGCCATGGCCAATGCAGTGTCCATCTGAAGGACTACCTACTAGAAGGACTGTGTGGCTCTGGATAGACACTAAAGTCTGCACCAGATAACAAAAAAATTAAATTCATTGATCCGACTTGTAACCAAAACTATAATTATGTAACTTGAAAACATGATTTTTTGTTTATAGAGATATTTTGATAATTTTGGTCTCAAATGATAGGTATAGGTGTAGAAAATTTTATTGTTTAAATCATGTAAATTGGTCCCCGTGTTTATGAGATATTAACTCATTACTGCATGCCAAGTGAAATGGTCAAGGATCCTTACTGCAATACGTTTATATTGATTGTGCCTTTACATTATGTTCTATTTGAAATACATTGTTAAACAGGTGATAATAAATTTGATTGTTTATTGTTTTCTGGCAGTGACTTTAGTTCGAGCCAGCCCGCATAATGCTGAGCTTAGTTAAAATAGCCAGAATAGAATTTCTGGTCTGTTCTCCTTCACAATAGGTACTTTCCGAACAGATGGTAGAATCAATAATAGTCATGATCCAGCCAGTCCTCTTGCTGGGACGACCTGAGCCGAGGTCCGTACTCCACACAGGGTAGCCCTCAGCATGGTTGGTTGCTTATGTTTAGCTTTTGATGCCCTGGCTGGAGTACCTAGTTTACAAGAATAGTCTCCACAGGAACGTCCGGTTAAGCAGTAGCCAATCACTGATTGAACTGCGAGATGCCCCTCAAAAATAAAAATAAACTGGATAAACACAGTGAGTCTGATCTACAAGAAAAAATAACAAGAATAAATCTGAAGAAACCTGGGCAGAAAGGACATCATCATCATTTCAGCCGAAAGACGTCCACTGCTGGACATAGGCCTCCTCCAAGCGTCGTCACACTGATCGGTCCTGTGCGTTTCGCATCCACTGGACGCCCGCAGCCTTGACTAGGTCGTCGCTCCACCTAGAGGGAGGCCTTCCAACGCTGCGTCTTCCGGTACGCCGTCGCAACTAAGGAACTTTTCGGCCCCAACGGCCATCCGTTCTACGAGCAATGTGCTCTGCCCACTGCCACTTAAGTTTGGCAATTCTTCGGGCTATATCGGATACCTAGGTTCTCAGTCACACAGTCCACAACATCTAGGCAAACCAAGACTCCACTCGTTGGTCAGAAACTTCTTGGTCCTATCTTTAGATTAACGATAATTCTGTGTCCTTGCAGTGAGTACGACCGCAACAATAATTTCCTGCGCATGGTGCTGGAGGTGGGCGAGACGGACCTGTCCTCGTTCCTGAAGGCGCGCGGCGCTGGCCTGCCGCCCGCGCTCGTGCTGCACTACTGGGAGGAGATGCTGCATGCCGTGCATTATATTCACGAACACGGTGAGACACTACACTATATTGGAGGGTTTATTTAATCATGTTCGTGCTCGTTTCGCCATTATTATTAGACAAAACAATCGTGTAAATGTACGAATTTGTAATTATTGAGTTCACCTCTCAGAGTCACTGGCAATTGCCGCGATTGTAATTTTTTCGTAATTCTATTAGAGATGTTACAACTTACAATTCAGGCGCCACGGAGGAGAGAAATACGAATATTATGATAATAGTACGTAACGACCTGCCCGGCCGAGGCAGCTATGTTATGACCAATCACAACTGAAGGCGCCCGTTCACGGACATGACGCATGGATCGGCACCACTCAGCTCAACCATCATGAAGGGAACCGAAGGATCAAACACATGTGCCACCATCAGAGGGACATTAGAGCATCATCAAGTTTATTCCAGTGCTCATCATAATTATTATTTCTACAGGTGTAATCCACGCAGATCTAAAACCAGCAAACTTCCTCCTAGTCTGCGGGCGGCTGAAGTTGATCGACTTCGGGATCGCTTCAGCCATCAGTAGCGATGCGACGTCAGTGGTACGCTCGCAGGCCACCGGGACATATTCGTACATCAGCCCTGAGGCGCTCATGGGTGGCGCCGGGGGGTATGGCGTTAATAATGGCGATGGAAGTGCTCCAATCAAGGTATTATTTTGTACTTTATTCGTGGCTAGAGTAGAGTAGTGTAGTGGGAATACTTTTATTATGCGTACAGCTAACGAACGTAATTCCCTGCCGGAATCTGTGTTTCCGGATAGCTACAATCTACAGGTCTTCAAGTCAAGAGTGAATAGGTTACTTCTATGCAAGCATCCTTCACTGCCAACCACATCATCGCTTACCATAAGCTTCGATCTGGACGGGCGGCTAGTTTATTGGCCACCCTTGAGCCGCGAATTTGTTGGTTTTTGTATGAGTTAAATCGTAAATATCATTATGCGTTTATAACATTATTCTTTATAAAATTATGCTTCATTATTATTATGCCAACAGTTTTTATAGCAATAAACATTATGGCAAAACATTTATGCCGAATAATATTATGCGTAATGATCATTATGCTGAATTTCGTTATGCCAATCTTAATTCATCTATATTTTTTATTGTACACCAAAAAACAACATTACATACATGTGATAATATAGTACATGTACAACTGCGAGCATAACTCAATGCTGAGTTCTTTTACAGCAAACCCTAGAGTGACAGAGAAAGTTGACAATTATAGAGTGCAGGCATCCAGTGTACAATATTAAAATAACATAAGACGAATTGAGGCCGTACCCTGACCAAAACACCGCCGTGAACATTCCTAGTGCCCTAGCGGTACACTTGTGGCGCGTGAGTTACATCCAAAAAAAAAAACCAAATCGAATTTTGGTCTTTTGAAAAAAAAAACGTACAATATGTTCGTTATTTAATTGTCTATACATTAGTGTTAGTACAAACATTAATGAATGAACACTTTACGAGGAGATGTATGCTATCAATCATTATTTCTCATTTTTATGGTTTTGTTGGAAAGAGATTAGTGAAACATAACCTCATAAAAAAAATGAAATCTAACATTTTGGAAACAATAATATGAAGAAATTTAATGATTTTTTATTAGTTGATATTTCTTTTTAAATAATGAGTAGATAGCTCCTAAAAACTGCACGAAAAACGGTTAGCGCGGCGTTTCGCTCGGTGTAGCGCTTTAAATTAAAACATAAATATACTTACTACGTACGTACATAAATACATACAAATACAATACTACATACTAATATTATGTGATTGCGCAAGGAAATTATCTTTAATCTTCCTCCTGAAGACCTCCAGAGAAGGGAATGTAAATTATGACTATATATTTTATGATCATTAGTAAACCGAAATAAAATAATAAATTTAGGAATAACTACCACAACTATACTAAATGCCAACGTTCGTGTCAGTTGCAGTTGTAAAACAAGGAAGAGGGATTGTAAACAGTATAGCAAAACTGTCGAAAATTCATAATCACACCATGGTGATCAGTTCAATCCCTAGCATTGGTTAGAATGACAGCTAAGTTTGAGCTCACTTAACGTAAGTCATCACGGCAAGATGTCTACAGAATCGACTGCAACATTTAAAAATCCTGCAAAATTTCGCCGTCTCAGTCGCACCCAATAAACCGATGTTTTCGTCCTATTAATTTATTTATTTATTTAATACTTCATGCACACAAACGTACAGAGGCGGACTTAATGCCTTAGGCATTTTCTACCAGTCGACCTTTGGGTGATGCAGAGACAACTAGTGGTAGGTGCAATGTTGACAATTAAACGAAAAGATTTATGCAAAAAATATATATAAATTATAAATACAATACAATCAATTAATGAATTAATCTTTGTGGATGTTATAGATCTCGTTCCGGTCGGACGTGTGGTCTCTAGGCTGTATCCTGTACAGCATGGTGTACGGCCGCACGCCGTTCGGCCACATCCCCAACCTCGCCAAGTTGGCCGCCATACTCGACCCCAACCATCGCATCGACTATCAGCCCGTTGCGCGTGAGTATACACGTTTATTAAATACAAGCTAGGCTTGTTTTCATAGTAGCATTTTTGTTCGAGGTATAAACCAAGCTACTTGATCTAAGCTCTCAGTTTTACCTACGTTTTATGTAGGTTAATTTATTTCTATGTATCTCTTGTTATCATTTAATGATCATTCTTTCCCCCACAGACCTCCCTCCATCACTAATCTCAGCACTGAAGTGGTGCCTCACATACAACGCACGCGCCCGTCCGTCCGTGCGCGAGCTGCTGAGCATCCCCTACCTGCAGCCGACCAAGGGCACCCTGCCACAACAGCTTCTCGACAAGCTGCAGCCGCACATCTCACAGCAGGAGTACCGGTTACTGCAGAGGGCGCAACTCTAGCACTATTGAAGAACTTGTGAAAATGTTATGATGGAAAACTCTGGTTGTGTGACATGGAGACGCCTACTCTAACATTTTTGAAGGAACAAACCTTTGATGGTGATCGATCAATCAAAAACCTGTTTGACCGGAGATGTGCCTCATCTACTGGTTTAGATCTCAAGTCTTTAGTTTGGGTAGTTATTCCATTATGGATACTATGCTTACGCGTGTTGGGCGCGAATAAACTTATTGTAAGGGTCAGATTATTCCTAGTCGCGATGTTACGCGAATGTAAGATAACGATACATTATTTACCACAGATAACGCATACGTTTCAGTGAGAAAATGATATGTTTTGCGCCAGAGTGGTGCGAGACAAAAGCCCTCGCCAAGCATCTTCGCGATGCATCGCGTCTGTGACCCTTGCCCAAATGAGAAAGTAGTGGCTTTGATCACAATATTACGTCGTTGTAAATATAATACATTGTCTGTTATGTGAATGTCTACTCGCCTAGACGGTGATTGAATGATTTTTTGTGTCCGATCGATTTCTAACCAAAGCCGAGAGCCGGCTGAAGCCAAAGTGCCATAAAATTGGCAATTGAAATTCAGTCCAAGATTAGCAAATTTTATTTTGTTTTTGATGTGGTTATTTTCTTACGAGCGCAACTAGCCAGCGCAACGGGATATGACCATTGAGAGCTATGTAAGAGGCAAGCGCCCGTTGCCACTTCCATTGCTCTCGCGCATTCGTAACAGTTCGTCCAATTTCGGCACTCATAAAAATTTGGCTTCGTACAAAACTTCGGCTTTGTTTTGAATGAAATAGAAGGTGATAGTTTGGCCAAAGATGGCCGATGCCGAAGCCGAAATTACGGTCGGACACTAACGATTTTATTGGTAACTAAATTGTATTGTTTAAATTCTTGCTGTGTAATCTAGTACACTAACTTATCGAAAATGATTTTGACCAAAGTATGTAACTTGTAAATATGTAAAAATACTAATATTCAATTAATTTGATTTGATACTAAAAAAATACCTTTAATATTTTTAATCTAAACCATTTTGGTGATTACAAAATTAATGTAACTAAAAACGTAGCCAGTAAATTGTATTGCATAATTTATATATTATATGTGAAACTTTTATGATAGACATAATATAAATGTATTACCTAAAATTTATTATATAAATAATGTACTGTATAAAATGGACCACAGACTTTTATTGGCAAATAAACAACTTAATTTGGGAATAAATATTTATTGAAAAGATAATAATTGGAGAATACAAAAAAATAAATAGCATCTTAGCACATTATTAATAAATGAATAATAAAATAAGATTTGTTAATCTTAGCTTACAACACTATCTAGCAAACGAATAAAATTTTACAAAATGCAATAACAATAAGACAAACATTGAAAATTCAAAGAGAAAGTCACGGATTATAAAACACTATTATTAGATAGAAGATACTGATATCTAGTCGTAGAGACTGGAAGCTTCGTATTTCTCTGCTGGCATCAGAGAAAAGGAATTCTCACCCTTACTACACATACCATAAGGTACAGAGTGACGTCACGACATACTACGTTATTCGTCCGGGCTTGCGCGCTTGCTCGAACTGCGAACACAAGCACAATCCTCCGAAACGACAACGCACCGACATCAGCTGGTTTATTTTACTAATTTTTAGTCCAAGTTACACAGACTCTATAGCTACCATAAAGATTGATAGAAATGCTTTTTTTATTCAGTCTAACTTTTGGAATAATGCGATATTGAAATAGTGCTATATAAATAGTCATGCAAGCTGATCGCGCGGCCGACCGCGCAGTACTCTTACGTGAGGGTGGGACACGGCACAAAATTAAAAAACTAAATTTCCTTTTTGATTTTAATGCGTTACGTAAATAAAGTTAGGCAGTAATGCGCTGGCGGCCGGCGCGGGCTGTCGTGCGCAGTGCGTGCTTAGTTCTGGAACAGTGTGCGCGTGAAGTCGATGTAGTCCAGCGCGTTGGGTATAGGGCGCTCCGTCTTGGCTTCCACGAAGGGTTTCATGCGGGCCACGCAGTAGTCCGCCATCTCCTTGGTGAGGTTCTGTGGAAATGGTAACAAGTTAGTTGGTTGTTAAGACCTGAACCTGTACCTCTAATAGCACGTCAAATCATTGGTCCCGGCTGTCATATGTATAAGTTTGTTAGTTACAGGTGGTCGAAACCCTGACAACCGCTCTTACAAGAGGCATCGTATTACGCCGTAACGCGGTCGTGGAGCTTAGATATACTTTGGCTTCATGTAAAATACTGGTAGTCAGCTGTATCCAGACTGGAAGCCGTTCCCAACATAGGGAAAAGACAAGTTTCTAATCTAAGTAGCCTGTTATATTCCACCCTTGCGCAAAGCTTGTCCTTTGGCCACAGAAGTTTGTCACTGCAAGCCAGCCCTTTTGGCAGGAGTCAAGAACAAGAGCTAAACGTCGCCAAACTTCTTGACCGCCCTGAAGTTGTCTACAATGGCTTTGCAGTAGTAAATTGCATACGAAAATAGCACCGATCCGTGCCTTGCGCATCGGCAAGCCAACTTCAGGCCGGCCCAAAAGTTTGTCGAAAACTATAGTCAAGTGGGTTTTGTGAAGTGCTGTCACATAAAACTACATCTTTATTACTCGAAGGGTTGGGCAGCTCATCTTTCGTGACACGCACTGTAATAGGGGGCGAGCCTTGCCATCAACCGGGCACAATGCCCTATTCTGGTCTGCTACTGTTATATTTCAGATGGTAAAACCCAACAACACTGCCCAACCTGGGGCATCGAACCTAGAGGCCACATTACAGACAGACATAGACAAGTGACTTTCTAGAAAAACGTATCTTGACATTCCGCTATCGAAATGTCAAGTGATCAAACCCTTACATTTTGGCATTTCGACTATGGCCATAGCTAAAATCGAATGACGTTTGTCTAGAGCAACAACAACTAGTTCAACGAAGCAGGAACTTAAGGAGAAGAAGTGTTACTCACAGCATACAGCTCATCCTTGGTGACGTAGGCGCGGTCCTGGTGCGCCGTGATGGCGCGGAAGGCGTTCTCGATCTCCTCGGAGGAGTGCACGTTCTCCGTCTCCTTGCTGATCATGAACGCCATGTACTCCTGCAGGGATACCTGCCCGTCGCGGTTGGGGTCTACCACATCTGCAAGGAAAAGATAAGTTTGTTAAACATCTGGATACTATAGGTTTCATATTTCTTGTTGAAAAATCATCATAGAAAGAAGACCAATGCTGGACATCAAAGCAAAGGAAAGGATTGCCACAGCGACCTATCCTATATTTTCCACATCAAGCGGATTCTCGCAAGCCTTACCAAGTCATCGGTCTATGTTTTTAGGCGGCACTCCAGAACTTTTCGGCCCCATCAGTTCTACAAGCGATGTCCGCTGCCTTCTGCGGCTTCAGCACAATGTCGGTAACCTTTTTCTGCGTTGTGTGTTGATGTGTTAGTTAAGTTTTGCATTATACTCACTAAGTATAGCCTCGAACTCGGGGTCGGGCTGGCCCTCCTCCACCATGGGCAGGTCGTACCCGAGCGCGCGCAGACACGACTTGAACTCGTGGTGGTTGAGGCGGCCCGAGCGGTCCTTGTCGAAGTGCTTGAACATCATCGAGAACTCCTTCAGGGCATCCTCACTTACACCTGAGAAATAGTTATGCCAGTTAGTAAAATGACAAATGGTTTTACATTTTTATGCTCTGAAAAGACAATAAGAAACTGCTCCAATTGAAAACAGATAAGTAAAACACAACAATTTTCGAAATGAGATATTAGTTAGTTTGAATACAACTCTATAAACATAATAAATGATAATTATCACTGCCTTGAATGTTAACACAAACATTTTGTCTAATTAATTTGGATAACATGTTTGCGTATTTTGGTTAGTTTGTTATATAAAGCTGAACCCATTTTATTTTTTCTGAAAACTTAAGACAGGTATAAAAAATCTATTCAGCTGTAATATATTGTGTACTTACCAGAGTGATTCCTAGCTTGTATCTGCTGCTCCAAGTTGTGCTGCATGCGCATGGAGAGCTGGTCGAGCTGATCCCACTGTTGGGCGAGTCCCACTGTACTGTGTTCGGTGTACCGGTTGTCTAAGATCAAGTGTTCCTCTAGTGCCGCGCCTGGTAACAAAAGATTGTTAAGTTAGAATATACAAACATAGTTGGCTCATAATAAAAGTTGATGGCAAAGTTATTGACTTGCTGAAATGCATTAATCCCACTAAAAACAAAAATGGAGAAGATGCCAGGTTTCTTACGTTGGGGGCATTGTCGGATTGGTCGATAAAAGATTTTTTATTTTAATTTTATTTATTTATTTATTTATTTTATTTTATTAAAAATACAGAGTAGACTTATAAGCTACGCACACTCCCGCAAAACTGCACATACAGTTTGACTGCGGGATCAATCATACTCGCTTACTTAGGTAGGTACATAATTAAGCAAGTGCTTAAAATTAGAATTGTAGGTAAGTAAGTAGGTTCTTAATGCAAACTATTAAGGTAGTGCTTAAATAATTTACGCTTAAATAATTTCTTTTTTGGTTCTTTGGCAATGTCGGCGGGCAAACTGTTGAGTAGGTATGGAATACGTTTTTTTAAAGTTCTGTCCCCGTAATAATTATTGACTCTAGGAACAACAAATTTACCCGCAGTCATTGACCTAGTATTATAGCTGTTAACGACTTTAACTAACGAAGACTTATGATCTCGATTGCAATGGTTATTAACTGCAAGAAGGTATTTATGTTTCAGACTTACCGGGAGAATTTTACAAACTTTAAACAATTTACTGTAGTCATTTTTAAACTTATTCTTAATTTTCTTATCCACAAGTAGTTTTAAAAATCTTAGTTGAATGTTTTCTAATTTATCAATGTATGATTTAAATGTTAGTCCATAGCAATCGAGTGCATAACTCAAAATCTAGTTCTAGGTTCTTTGAAGTTTCTTAGAATGAAGATTGTTGAATTATATCTACGAGTATATTTGGTGAATGATCTCTTCTTGGTGTGCTACTCACCCAATTCCTCCAGCCGCCTCAGGTCAGCCCGGCGCGCGCGCACCTCGCCCGCACGTTGGCGCAGCGTGGCCAGCTGCTGCTCCAGGGATCCGGTGCCCTCCATCATTGATGTGCTGTTTGGAAATAACGAAGTATTTATTAGTTTTGCTATATATAGACATATCTTAGTTATTGTAGAATTCGATCTTGTGGAATTAAAGACTTTTGAAATTACCTTCGTGTTATTTAGTAGATGTACTCTGTAGGTTTATTGCGAGTTTTAACTCACGCTCATTCGCTTTAACGTAAGCGTCAATTTATAATAAAAACTGGATAAGCGCCGTCTGGGGACGGTTAGAAGAAATCTTTCTTTTTGTATACATATTAAGAGATCGTTTACGTTATTACGAGTGAGTTCGTTAAAAAACTCGCACTAGAGCGTGAGTAAAAACTCGCACTAAGGCCTGTGGTCTCATTAGAGTCTTTATAGGTTAAATAATTATATTGACTACAACATCTACAGAATATTTTTGTTAACTTAAATAGAGTGAATTAACATCCATATATAAGAATAGTTGAATTAGTAGTAAATAAATGTATTTACAAGATATATCTTCAGAAGTTTTTCGTCATATAATTACAACAGAATACACTTGAAATAAGCCAATCATTAAGCTTTACGGTACAGACAGACATCGAGAACGTACTTGTACAACGATTATATTTGGCTTGGCAAAAGTTAACACTTTTGTTGTTTTAAACTTCACTAAATAAAGCGTCCTCTAATATTTTTTTAAACAACTGATTTGTTGATATTTACGCCCTGAAATTTGTCATGAAACTTGCCAAGCCACAAAGCGAATCGTTCGATAAGTTTAGTATACACGCGACATTCAGAATACGTTACCCGTCCCAGCCTAGCAGCCGTAACCTGTATACCAATCAATATGTCAACAATTCCAATTTTGAACATTACACCAATTGTACATTTACTGTGTCCCTGGTAGAGTGTGGTGGACAGGATTTACTATATAAGAGCTTGAGCAAGGCTCAAGAAAATAGGTGGCTCGTTTAGATGTCAATGTGTACGCTTTTATAAAAAGCTTCCAAGTCATGTACAAGATCTAAGTCTTAATAAATTCAAATCATTCATTAAACGTAAGTTGTGCCAGAAAGCGTTTTATACAAGTAAAGATTACCTTATGGACAAAAAGGCTTGAGCTGCTCCAATTAATTTTGCTTCTTTCGTAATTTTTTTTTTTTTGGTTTTCAATGACAAGAATATTTACTTTTTAAAGTATTATATTATTTTAATTATTGTGAATGTGAAGACTATGTGGATCGTTTTAATTTTAATTTATCTTAGTTTTTAATCATGGTCTGGCAGTTTGAGTAGTTTATGCGGTCTACCCGAATGTCCTTTCTTAGATATTTTTCGTGGAATCATTGTGCTCCTTAAATAGAGTTGATCTGCTCGGTTATTGACAAATGCGTGCACTGACTGGACAGGTCCACTCAATCTGGCTGGTTCTTTCTTCAAATGACCATTTCAGACATCAGTCTACATGGTCTTCACATGATCTAACCAAGTTTTTTTCTGGTCTTTAAAAGAGACTGTGACCTCTGAGTTTGTTTCGGCCTTTCTTCTCAGAGAAGTCAGATAGGAAACGCCGACCTCAACTAGTTTTAAAAAAATACGATCGACATGTAAAAGTGTTTGTACAAACCAACTTACAGAAACTAAATCATTTATCATTTAATAGCTTAGTATAACTTATAAGCAGAGTTCTGTACTATTGCAAGGCATAGGTCTACTTCCTTCAATTCTTTTAAGCAATTGTGAACAAATCCTGTCGGTAAGCATCAAGGTTGTCCCACCATCTTCAACTCAGTGTCGACGGATTTATTCCGGGAGCCATTTTGTGATTTAGTCCATGAACCGTTCAATATGCAGCCGACGATTGACGAACAGACGTTTACAGTTTTTAGAGTGTGTAGGACATACCGTGTCTCGGTGAGCCACTGGTGGAAGGCGTTGGCGTGCTTGGCGAACTCCTTGCGCAGCTTGTCGTTCTCCTCCTGCCTGTGCGCTTCCTTCGTCAGCTCTACGTCGCGCTCGGCTGCACGAACACAAAACATTACGTTAGTAAAAAAATATCTTAAATTTTCTGTCATAAAAAATAGTAGTGCTAAAACACATAAGGTTACACTAGTCGACCATTCTTCCATACAAACGTAGTATGGCGGTTACTCCACAAAAATATTTTTCTTGAACTTTATGTGTGTCGAAAGTTCCATATTTCAACACTAATTTTAACGCATTATTGGGCGGAAATAAATACCATAAGAAGAAGGAAAATTGCAAAACGGCCTCCATACAGGGATAGATTAGTAATTCAACAATGCAAATCATTTTATTTTGAAAATATACATTTAGTAGTTTTTTCATGATGTCTAGACTCCATCGACCACATAGCCACTAGACGCCTAATAACAGGCGAGCGATGTCTGTCAACACATATGACTAAAAAGATCATATACAGGTAATACTGATCACCACTCGACAATTTCGAATTAGTACCGACCACTTCTGTGAGCCATAAACACTTCCGTGTCAGTCAATAAAAAATTGATGAAATAAATTTTATAATGGCCTCTTGTACAATACTTTGCTATGGAAACAACAGCCAGACATCGAGTTGCCGAAAAAATAACATAACATTAAATTGATAAGTTAATAGTTACATAAACATAATTAGATTTATTTTGTAATATTATTTATCGGAGTTCATATTATACTGGTCAAGTTTGTAGGTGAACACGCCCACCGCATGTTTGCGTCTCTTTCTTTTTAAAGTATTTTTTTCGCCATCTCTTGTTCTCTATAATTTCGTAAACAAAACTAGTGAAGCACCATATCCTATGACCAAATCTGTTATCGGTATAACTAGAAACCTTACTAATACAGACATTAAATTGAATAGTTTATCAATTGTGAAACGATTTTTTGATTACGTTTTTTACTAATATTTAATATTACTATATTTAAGAACCAACAACCGAAAAAAAAGTATGTTTACCTTTAGAATTTTGTTTTTTTTTTTTAATTTTTGCATTTTATGTTATTACTAAAATGTTAAAACACCGTATAGTTAATAATAAAAAAGGTAATATTACTTTAAAAAAAATACAAATACGATTTATAAAAATCGATACTTTCCTGGTTTTATTTAAACCTGTCCCATCCTTAATGATGCGTATGACCTTGGTAAGGGACCAATCAGAGCGCAGTACCCCGTCCTTCATACCTCAGCTAGTTGACAGAATTGTTTTGATGTATTAGATCAAGCATTAGGCGTCTAGTGGTTATGTGGTCGATGCTAGACTCCCAAAGGTCTGTTTATAAAATTTCGCGCGCTCGTTTTAGTCCTAAATCTTCGTCATTTCGATACAAATTTGCTAAAGTGCTAATTCGTACGCGAACTAGCTTCTTACTGCTCATCACAGCATCTATCTCATTCGCGCGTGTTGTCGGATAAGATGGCATGCATTTAAACTCGCGCACAAAATAGTTCGTGCCGTCGTCTAGTTGAACCTTAAGGTCTGTTTTAGGTAGGTTGCATTGGTTCCAAAATTCTTTCTATATAACGAGTTCAGGGGGCCATCATTGTTCGATGGCGTAAAAGAGATGGTGCTATTTGTACTTTATATCTCTCTCGCACTGGAACAATAATGGCTATACAACTAACTGTATAATACAGCTGCTGTATTCATATCACAATCAAGCAAAACGGGTACGGTCCTATATACTGTGTGTGTGGCCCAGTGGCTAAGACCTCGTCTCTCTTGCTTGAGGTCGTGGGTTCAAATCCGGGCAAGTACCAATGAGACTTTTTCAATTCATATGTAATTTCTAAGTTTATCTTGGAAATAGCTGACAACGGTGAAGGAAACATCGTGAGGAAACCTGGACTTATATATAGTCAGTATTTGTAAGTTTGTGCTCCATTGGTGTAATTGCTGCAAGGCGTTCCAGTGCGAGGGTAAACCAATAAATAAATAAATATAAGTTTCAATAAAACGTTAAGATCAAGGAGACTTACCGATAATCTTGCGCAGGTTGCGCCAGGTCTCCTCGAGAGCCTCCATGGTGAACCAGGTGTAGGGGTTGGCGCCCACGTTGAACGACTTGATCTGCTCGTCCAAAGCCGCCAGCGCTTCGAAGTCGCTTTGTGCCGATGACAGTGATGCCTGGTGGTACAAATAAGTTCTATTTTGTAGAGAGATATGCCAACATACTCGTCATAGTCTCTGTAACTTTCAAAATACTAAAGTACTGCAATTTATTGGTAAACGATAAACGAACGAACGATTGGTACGTTCAGTTAGTTGGTCATAATAAATACCCAACCCTTTTTCTTGCCTATATGTGTATATGAGACAGAGTTTTTATTTGGAATACTTTGAAAAACATACTAAAATAAATTTGTTCATTGGTTAGTAAGTGGAGTACTCACTTGGAACTGCGCATGCGCGTCCCTGAGCGCGCGGATCTCCTCGATGGAGTTGCAGCGCACCGGGTCTGTCAGATCTTCCTCTGCGTTCTCGAACCAAGAGTTGAATGCTGACGCCTGAGGATAAACGTTATTATTTAGTAAATATGTGGGATGTTCCTAATGAGTTGACTGAATAGATTTATACTTTCGGCCGCTACACAGTAGTTTGTTTTAATGTAAGCTGGTCAGTGGGATGTTTTTTTTGGTATTTGAGATATTTATTCGCCCAGAATCTTTATGCCCCAGTATAATGTTACTCCAATTTCAAAATAATATTTGAAATATTGCTAGGTTTTTTTAGCTACACAAATTCATGTTGCAGGCATAATGCAGAGAAACTTTTGTTCTTCAACATTTGGGCTCTCCTTCAAGGTGCACCTGGTGTTGGTCGCAGAAATCTGCTAGATCGATGCGGCAGCCTATGTCCAACAGTGGACATATATCGGCAGAGTTGACTAATACTTTCCTTATTGGTGTTTAAGCTTTTGTTTTTGGTATGCGTCATATGTAGCACAAATGAATTGTTTCCGACGTACCTTCTTGGCGAAGGTGAGGTACAGCTCCTCGATCTGGCGGAACTGGTCCTGCAGCTGCAGCAGCCGCTGCTTGCGCGCGGCCGAGTCGGCCAGCAGACGCTGCCAGCGCGCGATGACGTCACCGTGGCGCTTGACGATGGCGGGCGTCTGCTCGTGGTTGGCGGCCACCAGCTGCTCCTTCAGGGACGTGATGTTCTGGATGCCCTCGTGCTCGAACGCGGCTAAGCCTGAGTGGAGAAAAATAACAATTTCATTTGAAAAGGATAATAATGGGTTGTCAGGACATGTGTGTGTAAACAGTTAAGGAATACTTTTCAGAACCTTTTCATTTCTTGTTCATGTTTGAAACCACCGTTATTAAGAACTTGAATCTACAAAGCCAGCTAAAACTGAAGTAATTAATGAATTATCAGTAGATTTACAACAGATTAACCGACTAAATAGTACGGGCTTTTTCTGTAATGGACCCACTACAGCAATTGTGAGGTGTGTCTCGAACTTTCGAAGTTATTGGAAAAAACGATGGTACTGACCAAACTCCGTCCTTAAAAAGAAACCCTCGCGATGAAATGCTCAGGTTTAAAACTTTGTGGAATTACTATAATTTATTTTTAAACGGCTGATATCCTGGTACTGACCGGCATCGAAGGTGTCCTGCTTGGTGAGCAGCGTCTGCACGGTGGACAGGTCGCGGCCGAACTCGTCGGAGCGCACGTGCGTCTCCTTGTCGGCGATCCACGACTCCACCACGTCGGCCTTCCACAGCAGCTGCAGGTAGAGGGAGTTGTCCACCAGGGCAGCCTTGCGGCGGGCGGCGAGCCCGGTCAGCTTCTCTAGTTTAGCCTGAGGAAAATTAATAAACGGTTAGAATTCGAACGTAAGTAAAATTAGACTTATAGCAGCCAGACGAGGACTTCAATGAATTAAAGTACTCACGCACAGTTCTGAAACAACTTTTTTTATTTTTTTTGTTCGCTCTTAACCTCGATTTAGTTTGATTATAAGCGATAGATGAGCTCTGTGAGAGAAGGAGCTTAACTCAGAAAATGCACATGCACTCTTGCATCGAAGGCTGTAGGGTCATAGACGGTAGAGAACATAAATATATGATTATTCTTGAACAAGTTACCTGCAGAGCCCTGATGCGGTGCGACAAAGCATCAGCGTGCAGGTTGCCGGCCGCTAGCAGCCTCTCTCCATCAGCAGCCAGGTCCCGCACACGTTCTCCTCTTGCAGCCAGTTCGGCTTCCAGCGCTTCATGCTTCTTCAGCAGTCCTTGCACGGCAGCCATGCTGTCTCCGCATTCGCCGACCACCACGAGTTGTTGCTTCTCGCTGCAGAAGTCAAGTTTTGTTAGTGATTGACTCAGGTGACATCATACAAGCTTTAAAAGGCTTATTGATTCACTTCATCCACACTCTGCTGTTACTCAAAGAGTAGTCCCGAAATGAAAAAAAACTATGAGACAGACACACTAAAAATTACCGTTTATAGGTTTTGTTTTACATTCCAAGGTTCGACATGTCAAAAATTTTATGTATTCTTTTTAAGCACAAGATTGAATAACATACATCTACAACAAATTTTCTTCCTTCCAGCTTATTAAACTCGGAACTCAGCAGTGGAGTTTCTTGCACTTTCTTTTCCATAGACCCCTACTGACGCTTGCGAATGTGCAATTAGTTTCATCTTTTGCTTGATAATTCAAAAATCTTTACCTGATCCAAGCCTCTTCCTCATCGACCTTCGCCAGGAACTGCTGGTAAGCCAGCGACTGCTGCAGTTTGGCTCCTCTTTCAGCGGCCAACGCCTGCAGTTCATCCCAAGCTAGAGACAATGCCTTCAGTCTCTGTTCGATCTCCGGCACTCCTATATAACCATGACAAAAATTTAATGCTGTTTGTTGGGAAGCGCATCACTTGAATATACTAGATGCAACATTCAGGTCGCTAGTATAAAAACCAATATAATGTACCTAAGTTGGAGACGTCCATAAGCTTCTCCCCGGCCTCCTGCACGGCCTGGATGGCAGGCTCGTGGCTGGCCAGCTCGGCTTCCAGGCGCTTGTGCTTCTTCAGCAAGTTCTGCACGCCGGTCAAGTCGCGCCCGTAGTCGTCTGACGCGACCAGGAGTTTCTTCTCCCTGTAGAAAGAATGATAATCATATTAGTACAAATTCTTTGTGAAGGCTTGCGAACTTGAAATTCTAGTTTTAAATTAGTATATTGCAATTAACATTAAAAATATACGTGACCATTTGAAAAGACCACAAAATGAATTGCAAGGGCACATACATAATTACAGAATATAAAAACAGTTTGGCTTCGTCAGCGTCATTTTTGTCACTCCATTGCATATCCGGTGAGTTTCTTTCTAAAGATCATTGAGATTCACGGGTACATTTTTCTGGAAAAGAATGGGCAATAATCTTGAGATTACTAAGTAAGCTATACTAACTTGATCCAGGACTCCTCATCAGCGATGTCCCTGAAGAACTGGTGGAGTGTGTTAGCCTCGTGGAGCCTAGCTCGCCTGTGCGCGGCCAGGTTGCGCACGCGCTCGAAGCGCTCGTTGATGGCGGCGCGGCGGGAGCCGATGCCGGCGCTGTCGAACTGACCCGACGACACTAGCGCGTCAGCTTGAGCGTTCATGTCTGTAGAACGAACATAGATTAGTTAAATGCCTTCTAAATCAATAATGTTTTATTATTATGCTCGAGTAGTAGTAGTTTCGTATGGAGCCGGAAGTAAAGAATTTCACCATCCCATGTCTTCCCGTGGGTGTCGTAAGAGGCGACTAAGGGGCAAACCAGAGAATGGGCAGCAGCATTCTCTGTGCATCTATAACAACCATACTGCGATCGCCAACCCGCCTGCTAAGCGTGGCGATTATGGCAAAACCCCCCCCATGAATAGCACAAATAAAAAATGGCCCCTAGTGCCCGGCAGCCTGCCTACCTTCGACTACGGTAGCGGTCGAGGTTGCGGTATGGCAAGGGTTGCTAAGAATCTCCGGATGAGATCCGGCTACCCCAACAAACACCGACGACTGGACAACACGCGTACACTTCGGACCGACAAGAAGATCACCGAACTCGATGAGGAATTGAGCAGGTTACGCTGGAGTATTGTAGGGTTATCTCAAGTCCGAAGAGAGGGGGAGGACTCGATAATCCATAAATCCGGTAACTCGCTCCATTTCCGAGAGGGTGACCGGCAGTCCCATGGTGGTGTCGGGTTTATTGGCCACAAGTCCCTTGTGAATAACGTGGTGAAGATCGAGTGTGTCGACCAGGGTGGACGTACCTTATACTCAGAATATCCTCGAGATAAACGCTACAGGTCGTACAGGTCTACGCCCCGACCTCGGCACACCCCGACGACGAGGTGGAGACCATGTATGAGGATATTTCTAGAGCCATGCATGGTATCAAAAGTCACTTCACCGTTGCCATGGGGGCTTCAACGCGAAACTGGGCAAACGAGACGATGATGATTTGCATGTGGGGCAATTTGGAGTTGGACGACGGAATCACCCGGGTCACCTACTGGCTCGTTTTATGGAGAAGGAGGGCCTCTTTATGATAAACTCCTTCTTCAGAAAGCGTGAACACAGGAAGTGGACCTGGCAGAGCCCCGATGGAGCAACAAAATATGAGATCTACTTCATCATGTCAACCAGGAAGCAAATGTTCAATGATGTCTCTGTGATCAATTCGGTGAAAACTGGAGCAACACCGCATGGTAAGAGGCACATTGAATATTAATATTAGGCTTGAATGGTCTCGGCTGATGAAGTCCACGCTCTGTCCAGCACAGCTCCAGGTCCAAAACCCCGAGAGCTTTCAGCTCGAATTCCAGAATCGTTTCGAGAGCCTAGGGAGCTCCGTGGACGAATACAACGATGGGTTCGTGGAAGCTGTCCATACGGTCGGGTCTAAGGTTTTCAAGACCCGTCGTACAGATAGAAACAAAAAGCTCTCTGATCCTACTCTCAAGCTTATGAAGGAGAGGCGAGAGATGATCCTGCAGTCTCCAGATGAGGTGTGCAAATACCGGCAGCTCAATAGACAGATCTCTAAATCCTTGAAAAGAGACCTCCGCCGCTTTAATACCGAGCGATATTAAAGACGCGATTGAACGAAATAAAGGCTCCAAGGTGTTTTCAAGGGATCTGCCTATTGGGCAGAGCCAGCTCACGAAACTGAAGACCGACGATGGCAGGATCGTATCCGCCAAACCTGAGCTTGTGAGGGAGATCGAGACATTCTATGACCAGTTGTACACATCAATCAGCAAGCCCGTTGCGAGTCTAGCAAACGACCCAAGAGCTAGATTGACCCGACACTATACCGAAGATATTCCGGACGTCAGCCTGTACGAGATTAGGATGGCTCTGAAACGGCTCAAAAACAACAATGACGCCGGGTGATGACGGAATTACGGCCGAACTCCTGAAGGCGGGTGAAAAACCGCTCCTTAAGGCCCTTCAGAAGCTGTTTGATTCCGTCATAATCGAGGTCAAAACGCCACAGGCATGGTGCAGGGGTGTGGTGGTACTCTTCTTCAAGAAGGGCGACAATGGCCCGGCTGAAGAACTATAGGCCATCTCACTTCTTAGCCATGTCTATAAGTTGTTTTCGAGAGTCATCGCGAATCGTCTCGCGCGCAGGTTTGACGATTTCCAGCCTCCCGAACAAGCCGGATACCGAAAAGGCTTTAGCACCGTAGACCACATGTATACGCTGCGGCAGGTTATACAGAAAACCGAAGAGTATAACCTGCCTCTCTGTTTGGCGTTTGTGGACTACGAGAAAGCCTTCGATTCGATCGAGACTTGAGCTGTACTGCAGTCCATCCAACGGTGCCAGATCGACTACCGGTACATTGAGGTGTTGAAGTGTTTGTACAAAAACGCCACCATGGCAGTCCGTCTTCAGGATCAGACCTCGAAACCAATCCTTCTAAAGCGCGGCGTGAGACAGGGAGACGTCATTTCTCCGAAACAGTTCACTGCAGCGCTGGAGGATGTCTTCAAGGTTCTGGACTGGAGGGGGCAGAACGCATTAACGCACGTTCTCGCATCAACGTTAATGGCAAGTACATCACACACCTTCGGTTTGCCGAGAAGATAGTGGTCATGCCTGAGACCATGGAGAGCCTCAGCACAATACTCGATGACCTCAGTAGAGCTTCCGAAGAATTGCCAAACTTAAGTGGCAGTGGGAAGGGCACATTGCTCGCAGAACGGATGGCCGATGGGACCGAAAAGTTCTGGAATGGCGATCGCGAACCGGAAGACAATACGTTGGAAGGCCGATGATCTGGTTAAGGTTGCGGGATGGCGCTGGATCGGTCAATGTGGTGACGGCTGGGGGAGGCCTATGTCCAGCAGTGGACGTCTTTCGGCTGAAATGATGATGATGATGCTCGAGTATTTTCTGATGGCTTATACCAAATTAAGTTTTATTGTAACTTACACCTGGATCTAAAAAGCAAGCAGTTCCTAAGCTCGAAAAATATTTAATTAGGTTTTATATGGCGATTTTGCCATTTATTGCTATGTTATCCTATTTGTATGCCAACAGTTTTTTTTATCGACAGAGTCGCGCTTGACCTATATTTCAGCTGATGGTAAGCAACAATTTGGTCGAGGGTGAAGTAAGCTTGCCTAGATCCCCGGATCGAAAATATCTATTAGATCTGTAGTTGAAAATCTCACCGTTGATCCTGTCCTCATGCGCCTGGATGTCGGCCTCGACAAGCTGGTGCTTCTTCATGAGATTCTGTACGGACGCCAGGTCCTTGCCTGAGTCTTCGGATGTCAACAAGCTTTCAACCTAAACCATACAACAAAAGTTTAAAAAAAAAAAATGTAAATAAAGATGATTTTTGTTCAATATGGCTCTAATATCGTCCCATAACTGTAAATGTGGCTCCCAAAATGAGCTGCATGGAGGAAATCATCCACAACAACTGGTGGTAAGCCAGTAATTGAGTAAACTGTAGTTCACTAATCAGCTGGTCAGTTTGTAGCACAAACTTATAAAATAATATTTTCTACAGTTGTGTGTGTGTATATAGTTACCTCTCCAAGCCAGAAGTCGAGATCCTTGACGGCGGCGATGTAGGTACGTTGTTTGTTGGCCTCCTTCAGCTTGAGCGACTTCTCCGTCGTCTTCTGCGTCAGGAACTCCCACTGGTCGGCGATGGATGCTAAGCGAGCCTGCACGAAACAGATATACTTGTTAGTAATTATAATGTTTTAGCGACATACATATATTTGCATAATATACTCAATATTGAGACGAAATTGTAAAACTATAAAGTAGTCATCGCCTTGACGCTGGTCGCTGATATAATCGCTAGATGCTATCAGCACATGACCAAGACAAGGGTCTGCCTAAGTCTAGCAATAGATTTTGCATGATATCGCAATAAATATTAGTGTAAATACTGGCAAAGAAGAAGTAGGCAGTACCTGCACGGCGTCTTCGCTACCACTGCACTGTCCTCTCTGCACGAGGTTGCCTCCCATGGCCAGCACGGACTGGATACGTTCAGCATTGGCAGCCAGTTCCGCCTCGAAGGCCTGGTGCTTCTGGTGCTTCGACTGGATGTTGGCGGGGTCCTGACGAGTAAAGAGAAACATTAGTAAAATGCTAGATACAGATGATTAACCGTTGTACTGTCTAATATTCTCGAGTCATTTAAATTCATAAGAAACCTAAGCACTGAAGTTTAAATACTTTTCTGTTTATAAAGAACTAGAGGACGCCTCGCGGTTTCACCCGCGTAGTTCCCATTCCCGTGGGAATACAGCAGCTTCAAAATGGTGAAAGAATTTTTGAAATCGGTGCAGTAGTTTTGGAGCCTATTCGGTACAAACAAACAAAAAAATCTTTCCTCTTTATAATATTGGTATAGACTAGCTTCAGCCCGCGGCTTCGTCCGCGTAAAAATTGTTTCATCATCCCAAAGGATTACAAACTATCCTATGTCCTTCCCATAGTCTCAAACTATCTCCATGCCAATTTTCATCTAAATCGGTTTCGTAGACCCAGAGATTACCCCCTATAACCTCACAAACTTTACCTCTTTATAATATTAATATAGACAAGTTGATTTGACGAAGAAAACTAAACATTACTTTTCAGAAAAAAATATTAACACAAAAATATCTTTCATGATGACTTGAAATTGTAAAAGAATACATAATATGGAATGTAATTTACCTTGTAGCTCTCCTCAGTAGCAAGCTGCAGTTTCTCGGCGATCCAGTTCTCCATCTCATCAGCGTCGCGAGAGAACTGCTGCAGAGTCTGTTCGTCACCCAACCTGCACAACAGCATTACATTGAGTGGAGTTTTTAACGAATATGATAATGATTATTCTTAATTAGTTAAGCACATGCTGCGTTGGAAAGCTTCCCACTAGGTGATCCGATGACTTGGTTAAGGTTTCGGTAGTCCGATTGATGCGAGATGCACGGGACCGGTCGATGTGGGGACACTTGGGAGAACCCTTTGTCCAGCAGTGGTTGTCTTTCGGTTGAAATGAAGATGATCTAGTAGCCAAATGAAGGATTAAGACGCAGATAACACTGAGTAGCTGATTTTAAAATGAGAATCACGTCTAAACGGCTAGGCGTAATATCAAGGCAAAAATATATGTTACATAAGACCATTTTCTTAATAGATCGAACTAAGAAAATTTTGAGTTTTATTTGTATAACATGGTGTAATTAATTTGTAAAGTTATGTCTAAAACAGACAAAAACACGACAATCGCACCAAAACCGCTGGGTGTATTTGAATGAAATTTACACCATCTGAAAGACAATTTAACTATCTATATTTTGATTTGATTTAAAGTCATAGAATAATAAGGAAAGTATAAAAACTACTAAATTTTGTGTCGCGCGGGTGTGAAACGAGGGCGCGTTTTGTTCCCTCAAAGACGTTGGCGTTAGTAGACGTCTTAAAAAAAACGGTATGTTTTTAGTACCTGGATCTCTTCTCAATGAGCGCCTCCTTGAGGTGGCGCCAGCGGTCCAGCACGCCGCGCCGCTTGCCGTCGATGTCGTCAGCAGCGTAGTGCTCCGACGCCATCAGCTGGTCGGCCAACGTCTGCAGCTGAGCGATCTTCTCCTCCTGTAGGACAACAGATATTTTAAAATCATAGCATGAACAGGTAGTAGTGGGCTTTCATGAATAAAACTTAAGTTTGCTGTCTCAAAAATCTTAGATATAGCATAAAAAAGTTGGTTTTTCATTCAAGGGAGCAGGTTTTCTCCTATGGACTGAAAGATACTTGAATCGTAGTGTGGGTTCTGACGTTTCAACTCCTTGTATATTTTTATTATTTTGGCACAGTAAAGATATTTTATTTTATTTCAATCAAAGGTGGAACTGTTGGAGAGGAGCTCGTGGCTAAATAATAACAGCAGCACGGGTCGATCTTCAAGGTTAAGCAACGCTTGACGAGGTCATGCCATGGATGGGTGACCATTTCAACATACCGAGTTTCCTCCGTGCCTGTGCGGTGCGCACGTTAAGCCGTTGGTCCCGGCTGTCATTTGAAGATCTTTGACAGTCGTTACGAGTAGTCAGAAGCTTGAGATCTGACACCAGTCTAGCCAAGGGGTACCATGTTACCCAGTTACTGGGTTGTTGAGATCAGATAGGCAGTCGCTCCATGTAAAACATACCCCAACATAGTTGGGAAAAGGCTAGGCAGATGATATATATATAGTTGCTAGTTGTTAATTTGGTCTTTCGACAAAATTCTGATCGGGCTTTCAAAATACCACTTACATGAGCATTGATAGCCTTGTCAAAGTCCTCATGCTTCTTGATGAGCTGCTCCACATTATCCGGCTGAGCCGCGTCGGCGGCCGCGTCAGCATCTGTCTGGTCCTTAGAGGAGGGCGAGAGGAAAGCCTCGCGGGCACCCATCCAGCCCTCGGCCTGTTCGCAGTCGCGGTAGAACAGCTGGAGTTCCAGGTTCTGGTCGAGCTTCATGCGGCGACCTACCCAGGCCCTGGAGAGAATAGCGGTGTTAAAAAAAGATTGGCAGATATATTAGAAGTTATACATGGAATTGTTGAATATGTACATAATCAATTTAAAGCATAATTTTCAGTTTGATTCTGATGATGGCAAGGATTTTTTCGATATTGTAAGTGGTGCTCTGCGCGTGTCAATAGCCTGATTCTTCAACATAAAGAACCGCTAAATCCATAGTTGCCAATAAATCTGTGCCTTATTGGAAACTATCTATACTAATAAAACAAAGAGGTATAGTTTGTGAGATTGTGAGTTTGTGACGTTGTAAGGGATAATCTCTGGAACTACTGAACCGATTTTGAAAATTCTTTCACCAGTAGAAAGCTACATTATTCCTGAGTGTCATAGCCTATAAAAAAAAAAAAAACAAAAAAAATTAGAGAGCCTTATTAAAAATTGCAATAATGTAACCCAAGGTAGCAAAATGTTGCCTATAAAATTCATTCTTTGGCGTGCGCTGAGAAAACTATTGATGATAGATAAAAATTATTAGGTAGGTAGTTAGGGTTGGGCAGGTAGGGTAGGTAGTGTAGGCAGGGTACGCATGGTAGGCAGAGTAGGCTGAGTAGCCAGGGTAGGCACGGTAGGGAGGATACGCAGGGTAGGAACAGTAGGCAGGGTAGACTGGATTAGCAGGGTAGGCAGGGTAGCCACTTGAAGGGAGCGAAGCTCCGGGGGTCAGCTAGTATAGAATAAGGATGAATACCAAAATTACGGCCAATGAATATGTACGGTAGGAGACCTTCATGTGCTGAAACCCTATACATCGGAATAAGGACAGGAAAATGATGATGACAACGAA
The DNA here is from genome assembly GCA_964057195.1 of Orthosia cruda. Taxonomy (NCBI): domain Eukaryota; kingdom Metazoa; phylum Arthropoda; class Insecta; order Lepidoptera; family Noctuidae; genus Orthosia; species Orthosia cruda. The sequence continues at coordinate 2,319,151 of OZ059825.1, forward strand.
TTCTACTTACTTCTCCAGATCCTGGCGAGCATCGCTCATGTTGTTAAGCTTCTCCTGGATATCAACACTAGCGTAATGTCCTCCTTGCAGCAGCTGCTGTCCGAAGAGTTCCAGAGCTTGGAAAGTACCGGCGCGGGCGTCCATTTCAGTGCGATGTTCCTATATCATACAAAACAGTTTACTAGACGATCAAAATAAATGGAGACAGAATTATATACCACACTAAGCCAAAAATGGTTGTTGTTCTGAGATGTTAAGACTTGTCAAGTGCTGTGGAAGAAATTGCCTAACTAATACAGTTTTAGTACCTACAATTGTTTTTGGGGACGATTATTAACTCATATGTTAAGATCCTGTAAGGAACCCCAGTTCCCTACGCCCAGTATAGGGACAGTATTGAGGGCGAAAAATAATAATTGGCCAAATATTGTTCCTCTGAGGAAGTCTAGAAGAAATATTTCTTTACGATGTTTCCATACATCAATATTTTTGATATATTCAAAAAGAAGGCGGTGACTAAATAAATTTTTTGTATTTGCTTTGTTTATGAAATAAAGCTGTACAACACACACCAAGAATGAAATAATCGTGGATAGTTCGAAAAGGAATAAATAAAATAATGGAAGATACGGATTGTACAGAAAGTAAAAAAGACACACACACTAAAACATTTAGGACAAACTGAAGACACCTTGAAAACACACGAAAAACTAGTACAGTCAACTTGAAAAGTGTTTAGTACCCGACACAAAATCGAACTGATTGTAAACAAAGTTTAACTTTAACTGAATTCACGATTATCAATAAATTCGTAGTTGACTGATTTAAACCACCATATAATTTATTATAAGTATTTATAAGCTATAAAACACTTTTGTGGTTGACTATACTCTATCACAACATAGAAAAAAAAGTATAAAACAAGTAAAACGGTTAATAGAGTTGTCGTGTGTTTGCCTGTTAAGTTTTTTATAGTTAAACTGTTAGGGTAACTACCCCTGGCCACTAAATACATTTAAATAAATTAGATTGTAAACAGCACATCGAGTGTAGTGTATATTATTGCGTATTATTGCATACACGGGTGTATATTATAGAGTTCTTGCAAGTCACGACATATATTTTATAGGATTTGTCTCCATATGCTTATGATCTATGAAATTGAAGGCAGTCGTCTCATTGCAGTGAGACGACTGGCCCTTTTAAGAACCATTGAAATTTCAAAACATGCAAGCAATCTTAGTGTAGACTTTTTGTTTGTAGATTTCAATGGTGATTGAAATATCTCTATCCGTATTTTTATAATGAAATGAAAATATTCACACAATTGGTTTTGGAGACGTCATATTTATTCATATAATTCTGCTTGAATAATAGAGAACACTTATTTACACATTCATCAAATTATGGAATCATAATGAATGTAAGATTTATAAATGTTAAATAGATGTAAGATTATAAGACTTTTATAAATCTCACAGATCTCATATGGATAGGAACATTAATACAAAAATCCGGCCAAGTTCGAGTCGGACTCGCGCACGAAGGGTTTCCGTCCGTACCATTATCGCAAAAACCGGCAAATAAATTGCGTTTATTGTATGGGAGTCCCACTTAAATATTTATATTATTCTATTTTTAGTATTTGTTTTTATAGCGGCAACAGAAATACAGCATCTGTGAAAATTTCAATCATCTAGCTATCACGTTTGTGGTTGACTATACTCTATCACAACATAGAAAAAAAAGTATAAAACAAGTAAAACGGTTAATAGAGTTGTCGTGTGTTTGCCTGTTAAGTTTTTTATAGTTAAACTGTTAGGGTAACTACCCCTGGCCACTAAATACATTTAAATAAATTAGATTGTAAACAGCACATCGAGTGTAGTGTATATTATTGCGTATTATTGCATACACGGGTGTATATTATAGAGTTCTTGCAAGTCACGACATATATTTTATAGGATTTGTCTCCATATGCTTATGATCTATGAAATTGAAGGCAGTCGTCTCATTGCAGTGAGACGACTGGCCCTTTTAAGAACCATTGAAATTTCAAAACATGCAAGCAATCTTAGTGTAGACTTTTTGTTTGTAGATTTCAATGGTGATTGAAATATCTCTATCCGTATTTTTATAATGAAATGAAAATATTCACACAATTGGTTTTGGAGACGTCATATTTATTCATATAATTCTGCTTGAATAATAGAGAACACTTATTTACACATTCATCAAATTATGGAATCATAATGAATGTAAGATTTATAAATGTTAAATAGATGTAAGATTATAAGACTTTTATAAATCTCACAGATCTCATATGGATAGGAACATTAATACAAAAATCCGGCCAAGTTCGAGTCGGACTCGCGCACGAAGGGTTTCCGTCCGTACCATTATCGCAAAAACCGGCAAATAAATTGCGTTTATTGTATGGGAGTCCCACTTAAATATTTATATTATTCTATTTTTAGTATTTGTTTTTATAGCGGCAACAGAAATACAGCATCTGTGAAAATTTCAATCATCTAGCTATCACGGTTCATGTGATACAGCCTGGTGACAGACAGATAGACGGACGGACAATGGAGTCTTAGTAGTAGGGTCCCGTTTTTACCCTTTGGGTACGGAACCCTATAAAATATACATGTGACTTGCAAGAATGGTAGTAAGGCGGGGTCACACATGCGTGCAATGCGTCTGACCTGCGGCATTATGCCGTACCGCGCGTCTATCTCCAAACGCTGGCTCTAGAAACACAGTTACCATGTGATATTCGTTCTTCAATACCCAACATCTACCAATTCTTTTACACAACTTCCAATTTTTGCTCCCATATATACCAGATTAGATTTTATACCCCAATTTATAGATATATTTGGAAGTTTAGATAATCCTAGAATTTAGAACTGTATTTGGTTCCAACTTACTGTAGGATATCGCTCGGAAACGCCAAATCTGCGTTTGCGCACGATTTCGTTAACCAATTATAAAATTAAATGAGCCATTCCAAAATTGAATCCCCATAGAAACTCTAGATACCTGGATCATTGATATGAATTACTAAAAACGAATGTCATCACCAAACTTTATGCATTCAAACATTATTAATGAGATGAATTGACTTTAATTTTCACTATATTAGTCACTTGTGGACCAAACGGGAATATTTTACAATGAATATAATCTATAATAGGTAATATTATTAGCACATAAAACGGTATATTAAAAAATAAAAAAATTATGAGAAAACCTACATGTTCAGGAACCCAAAATTCAAACACAATGTAGGCAAGGCATTAACTCCGCTTCTGTATATTTGTGTGCATGTACTTCCACCAACTTTCACTGGGACAGCAGGATAGATTAAAGACCACTCCCTCTCACAGATAAGAGGTTTGAGTGCCTGCTTTAAAAACATTCTCCATCTTATCACAAAACTAAAACTCAATTCAGCCTAAACTTAAAGCGAGATTTTGAACTCTATTCCTAATTCTTTAAAGTTCTTAATACAAAACTTGACGTATAAACTTACGAGATACCCCGTTTTATGTGCCAATAAGGCCCACTTGTACCAAAAACTTGACTCCGAGTTAGTTGCTAACACGACTTTAAATTGACAGTTTGTCATACTGTATTGTCATTTTAACCTCGTATTTGCAACTAACTCAGAGTTAACTTTTTCGAGCTAGTGGTCCTAACAGTGTTACTGACCATATCAGTCATATTCATAATGTTATCATAACACGGACATACCTGGTGTCTTTCAAGCAGTGCTTCAGCGCCGGTGACATCATTGGCAAGCTCGTCGGAGCTTACCAGAGCCATCATGGAGTTGATCCATGCCATCAGATCTCGGTAGTCGGATAAGAACCTGAGGGATTAATGTATAGATTTGTACTGTTTTATTTAAGTAACTAAATGAAATTCCTAGCTTGTCTCTTCATTAAATCTAAACTAAGGTATCAAATATCACGTCAAATATTGTGATTGGTTAACCTAAAAACTTCTATGGAAATAGTTTAAACCTTTACTCGAATTTGGTTCCTCTAACTGCAAATTAACTTAAAATGTGAGCAGTAACCCTTTTCCAGTACCCACCCAGTAACGCTGCCTTGCAGTTACATAAGTATCTGGAAGGCAGCGTCACATGACACTTCAAGTGTCACAAACAAATTGTTCAAAAGCAACTAGAGTTGACGATTCCTCCATATGGATTCAGCAAGTGTATCTTGGAAGTCTCCCCTATTATTTAGACGACCATAAAAAGATGGCCGAGACATCCTAGAAAACCGGGTGATGTAGTAAAAACGAGTCATTACCTCTGCAGATCATAAGAGTCCAGCAGCTTCTCCTTCCTGGCGTTAGCCCTGGCCTGCAGCTGCTGCCACGCCTCGTTGATCTCGCGCTGCTTGCTGTAGGTGGCGTCGGCGGAGTCGCCGTGCGTGGACATGAGGCGGTTGGCCGTGTCGTCCAGCTGGCGGATCTTGTCGCCTAGGGCTGCGAGGTCGCGTTCTAGGCCCTCGTGTTTGCCTGGGGATAAAAATTGGTAATTTGTTTTAGACAATATAAAAACCAAGGTCATTTAGAACTAAGGTTCTATAACTTTAGCAACGGCAGACCGTGACTGTCCGTGGCCTGCCGAGTTATATAATGTACCTTCAGCCGTTGGTCTGCTACAGAAAACATCGTCGAAGGACAGATATCTATATTACCTTAAATTGTTATATCTCAATCAGTTTTCGATCAATTTTGATTCTGTTTTTTTTTTACTATTAGTAATCTATTTTAGTATTTTTATCGATAAACTGGTCAAATAGTAACTACTTTTTTCATGCATATTCCCTATTAAATAAAACAGAGAGTAGAACATTTGAGTATTCCAAGTCTGACAACCAGTCTTACTCAAGTTACCAAGGAGTATCGTGTTACTCATTAGCTAGGTTTTAGAGGTTAGACGTGTAATCTCATCATGTGTGATTTTAATATAAAGCTGCAGTACAAAATAGATAGGGAACTGCTAGGAACATCATCATCATCAGCTTTTTAATGTTCTCACTGCTGGGACACAGGCCTCTGTGAGAGAGGGTATAGACCATGACCCACCACGCGGGCCCAGTGTGGGTTGGTGTGGCTATGAACAGAATGATGGCCTATAGTATAATAATAGTTCTCACCAACTTCTTGGCCACCCTGAAGTTGAAGGCTGCGCAGTAGTAAACACACAGACATAAAGCTAAGTAGATAACGCAAGTCCCTCCATGTGTATGAAACTTACTAACCAATGAAAGAAAACATAATATGACACAAAAAGGCCTTATTCTAGATTTCGGTGTCGATAATGCTAAATGAAAAGCTCAAATCACGATCTTTGGTCGTAATTTTACTCCGTTTTTTGACACTTGAAGTACATACAAACGCGTCACATAGTTAGATTTATATCTGTGACCAAACTCATATAAAAACTGCGTTCCGTCGCGCCTTGCGCACCGGAATATGGTGAGAACTATATAATTAGTGGTTCTACTCACGTTGCAAAGTCTGCACAGATCTCAAGTCCTTGCCCAGGTCATCGGTGGCTAAGGCGGCCTCCTTCTCGGCGATCCAGTCCTTGGTCTCGTCCACGTCGCGGTGGAACCGTTGTACCTCGTGCGCCGAGCCGAGCTGGGCGGCGCGCTCGGATGTCAGTTGTTGGAGGGACGTCCATTTGGAGTTGAGTTCCTGTTAAACGTTAATTGAGCTTTGTTTAGACAGTTCAAAGGATATATCGGCTTTTTCGTTTTTTTTTTATTTCCTATAGGCTCGCGCTTGACCACTATCTCAACTGATGGTAAGCGATTATCGTAGTCGAAGATGAAACACGCTTGCCTAGAAATAACCTATTCACTCTTGACTTAAAGACCTCCAGATTATAGCTATCGGGTAACACAGACTCCGGCAGGCAATTCCACTCCTTAGCTGTACGCATAATAAAAGTGTTCCCAAAACGTTTTGTGCGTATGGGTGGGATGTCCACCATGTATCGATGGCGCATCGCCGTACGTCTGGTAGTCCGATAATGAAACGGGCTAACTGGAATTAGATCGTGCAATCCCATCGTAAGTACACTCCCCGAAATGTAACCGATAAGAAAACCGACAGGCTGGCAATTTGGAATGTCTTCAAGCTGCAGAGAACCTATTCTAAATGTTTATAGTAATTTAAGAAACTAACTGACAATTGTACGGTCCTAGTCTAAATAATAAATCAATCCTCTGATTTTCCTTTAATAACGTTTAAATTTGCAGATTTTATTCGAAGATGCGCGTTAACGCAGTGGCAGTCGTAACAACAAATATTTGTATGGCCTACAGGTAGTTGTTCCGGATCTGGGTGTCTTGTGTATGTGAGTTTAAACGCACCCACGATTCCGGAAGAAATCCCTAGTTATCATTATTAACTGACGCGTCGTTCGCACACATTGTTTTTCTATTGTCTCTGTTGTCAGACGCTCAATGGGAGATGCTTTGAAGATTAGTTATGTGATATATTGCTTTGACTTTAATTCAGACCTAAAACACGCAGCTTAAAAGTAAACAATTTCTAAGCCTATTGGCATCAGTTAGTAGCTTCTTCAACAAAGACATATTTAGAATATCCATTGTATCGCTCTGTAATCCTACGGTAATCCATAAAGTGGATATACGGATCAAACACCTATTTCCAAGTCAACAGCAGTATAAGTTAAGTGTATGCACTCTGTATGGTTTAACTCCACGTGTCACTTTTATCAAAGTGGCAAGCTCTTAGCTTATATCTGATAACGCATCGCAACGCAATAGGGAAGTGTTCCTATTTATATACTAAGTATGTAAATCATGACTCAAACCATACTTGTATTTCGTTGTGTACGTGACATGTAACTTTTCGTAATTCACTTTTAATAAAGTTGCCTGTTACAAATTGTGCCTGCCATTAGTGTCCGACCGAAAGTTCGGTTTCGGTTGAGTATCGGCAAATAAACAAGTTTCGGTTTAGTTTCGGTTTCGGCGGCAAACCTGCCGAAACTACGACCGAAACCGAAACTGCATTCGGGAGTTCTCGCGCTGTGATCGCTCATGTTCGGCGCGTTAAATTCCATCCAAGCGAGTATTTCTTTGAGAATATTGTTTTCTTAAATGAGGGGTTGTTATGTTGATTATCATACCAAGAAGTGAATATGACGAAGACTGCATAGCCATGTGATTTAAAGATAAAAAAATAAAGAAAGACTGATTATAATAACGTTTTCTTTATTATCCCTCAAAACATGATCCTTGTTAGGAAGTTTCAGTTTCGGCCGAAACTGAGACTGTTGCTGAAATTCGGTTTCGGTCGTAAAAACCGGTTTCGGTCGAACACTACCTACCATATTAAAGGTGTCTTTGCATCTGGCATTGTTTCATGCGAACACTACGTGTACGCGACGTATTTTCGCCACATATTCGTTAACGCCAAGTTCATTACCTGACTTACGCTGGGCACACCTTCAATTTGAAGACATTCTAAACCAAAAACCTATTCTATTTAATCAGTTATCTCACCTGCATCTGCGTCTTGATCTTGAGCGCAGCCTCAGTCTGACCGACAGTCATGAGCTGCACAGCAATCTCGTTCATCTCGGCCAGGCGCACCTCATTGGCGCGCAGGTCGTTCTGGAAGTCGTCGAACTTCTTCTGCATCACCTCCACCTGTTCCAGGTCTTCGCCCACGTCTTGGACTTGGGCGTGCATTTCCTGTGGAGATAGAGAAAGTGTTAGACAATCAAGTTTTTCAAAAGATTTTGTAATATCTACATGCTGCATCCTTTTACAAATTGAGAGAAAGGGTGTTATCAAGTTGTCTGAAATTTATGATTCAATTTGGATAAAATAAATCTCTAGAATTAATAATAATTAATATTTTTTTTAGAACAGCTGAAAATAATCTCTCAACTTGCAGGAACATTAGTTGCCATTAAACCCGACTGCGGCAAAACCCAAAAGTAGAGTAATCAAAAATAGATGTTGAAACATATAAATTGTAGAATGCAAGTATCGTAAAAGCTTCTCTTTATAAAAAAATTAGGTATAATTTCTACAGGTTTTATTGAAGATCTTCTGACATAGTTCTTGTCGATTCGTGAGCAGAAAAAGAAGTAAAATAGAAACTTACCTTATCCTTGATCCAGGTGGCGAGCTCGGCGGCCTCGCGCACCAGCACGTAAGCCTTGACGGTCTCATTGAGCTTGTTCTGCCTCTCGCGAGCCAAGCCAAGGAGGTTGTCATATTGACCCTCGATCTGAGAACAAATGGTTTTAATTCATATTGTACAAACAATAAGAAAATAATGATAATACTGAATGTAACATAGTTGCCTGCAGTTCAAAACAGTGCTACATCAAATAATGTTATATCCAGGTGGCTGACCACTACTGCCATTATATTGATAGCCATATGCTATCAATCAGACCACAGCAGTCCGGGAATTGCTTCCCTAAAAATTGCATTACAATTTACATATTTATGTAATAATGTACACACCTGGTTCTGCCTAGCTGCGATAGAGCTGGAGTCAGCCAGGTTCTGCTGCGAGGAAGACAGGCCAGCGTCGATCTTCTTGACGTAGGCGGCAGGGACGAAGCCTTGACGGTCATTGACCTCCACCTTCCACCAGTCCTGTAAAAGAAAGAGTTAATAAGTCGCTTTGTTTTAGGGTGAGTATTTTAACACCTATAATAAGTACGGGTAGGCATAGCAAGCATTGCGGTTTTTATTCGCGCGAAATTGTTCCGTACATTCTGCGACATATGGTATTGTATCACAGCACTTTCGGTAAAAAATTCGCAACGACTCTGTGTTTCGTCACAGAATTCACCGCGCCACGACGCGATTTAAATCCACACGAATATTTTGTGCTCTATAATAGGGAAGTTACCTGGGTAGAAAAATTAAAATTCTATTTAGTCCGTGTCAGTGAGATTATCAATAAAAACTGACAAAGTTAAAGCACATCAAAGTTCAAGAATGGGGGCTTGTGACGTCACTAAGTCAGTATAAAGTGTACTAGCGGCGTGACGTCACACGATATTTCAAGGCATTATATCGTCGTCACTTTATGTTTACGTGTCAAAAGAAAAAATACGTGTCCAGTATTTTTTATTAATCTTCCTGGCGGACAAAAAACTAATTTTCAGTAAATTACCCTATTCTCTATACATTCGCGCCAAGCCTTCGACCTAGTTTCACACGATCTACTACTGCAAAAGTTAGAAGCAATCGGGATTCGAGGGCCAACCTTACAGTTGATAAAATCATACCTTGTAAACAGGCAACAATGCGTTACCATAACCAACATTAACGAAGATAAAGAAGTAACGTTACACTCATCGAAATATAGATATAATAAGTTTGGTGTCCCACAGGGAAGCATACTGGGGCCAATCTTATTATTGATATATATAAATGACATCATTAAAATAACGAATCATAAGTGCATTTTGTTTGCTGATGACATCTCTATTATTGTGACATCCAATAAAAAAAAAAATACAATTTATGACCACGAAACTGACATTAACAATACAATTGACATTTTAATTAACTGGCTTTATGTACATAACTTAAAAATAAACCTTGACAAATCTGTTTATATACAATTTAATAAATCGAATAATCATAAATTTAACTTCAAATTAAATATACCCAAAATTAAACCAGTAACACATACCAAGTTCCTAGGAGTTACTATTGATGAAAACCTACATTGGAAAGTGCATGTGGACAATGTTTCAAGCAAGATAAATAAATTTGTGTATGCTCTTAGACAAGTAAAAAAAAGTACTAATCTAAAAACAGCTATATTAGCTTACCAAGCGTATGTGGAATCCATATTACGTTATGGTCTTATAATTTGGGGTAATAGTACCGACCAGAATAGAACATTTGTTGCTCAAAAAAATGCATTAGGGCTCTATATGGACTTCATCCTGAGGAATCATGTCAGCCAGTATTTAAGAAACTTGGCTTGTTACCGCTACCTTGTCTGTATATTAATGAAATATGCATGTTTGTTTGGAAACATAAGGAGTTATTTAAATTAGCAAGCGATATAAATCCTCGAAGCCGACGAGATCCTCATAGACTCGTACTTAACAGTACTCCCAGGCTTGCTAAGTACAATAAAAGCTGCTTAACTATGTGTATACGAATTTATAACAAACTACCTAGTAATCTGAAAATTTTAAACTCAATATATTCTTTTAAGAATAAATTGTATGAATGGTTAATTGATAACAACTTCTATACTATAAAACAATACCTAGAGCGAAAATAGCGTTCTTGTAATATTGTAATATTTTTGTTAAGGAAATTTTTATTACAAATATTTGCATGCTGTGTTTAATCTTGGCAAAACATGTCTGCTCTATTTTGTACTGTAAGACCTTTTTATACCATGTTTTACGCAAATAAATATGATTTGATTTGATTTAATAAAAATCGCAGTGTGTGGTAAGCCTTAGGAAAGCTGAGTCCATACTTATAGAAACTTTGTTATCTCAGGAAATAAACTAAAAATACTAATCATAATACACAAGCTGGTACCTAAATAAACAGTTCAGTATCCAAATTGATCTACGATGCGTTTTCGTGTCGTGATTGTATGGATAATCGCTAGAGTGATCGCCTTTATTCGGGCCACTTTGGGCATAGGTATTTTTAAGTGCAAAGCAGCAAAATGCTTGCCTTCCAAGCTTATAAAGGTGCATGACTGCTATAGATGGCCTATATTCTAAAAATAGCCTAACGTTTACGTTTCGAGACCTTGCATGTAATAAGTGTGGTATTTTATGTAAATGTATCAAGATCGTACACACTCACTCTAATGACGCAGGTACGTTATTTCAGCTAGGTATAATCAGTTGCAATATTTTGGTTATGGTTGTTTAGATAAGGAGTAATATCCGCCATCTTGGGCCGTCCGCCATATTGGATTTAGAATGACGTCACTTAGCTAACCGTGTATTGTCACCCAAACTAAACGTGTATGCAAAATTTCATCTTAATCGCGGGATGATAACTGCTTTAAAATTCAGTTGCAAGATTTGACCCGAACACACTTACATACATACATTGCAAGTTAAATAAAAAGCTTGTACAAAATGCCAGCTTCAATATTTAGCCGCTGAAATCTTTCATAATCGTTTTAATGAAAGGAACAATACATCCAAGACTTCCTGTTATAACTCGTTTGACCTTGCTGTAATTCAAACTGTTAACGCAACCACATGGCAATCAATCAGGCCAAACCCATACGATTTGAAGACAATAGTGGTTTTAAATCAACGTTAACGATCAGTCCAATCGTGAAACAATAACTGTAATATTTCAACAACATCTGTCTTTCAGAAATCAGTACCGTGACTCAATAGTATTGGTCTAACGTTTGCGTAGTATTCGAGTATATTTGACGCTGCGATTGGCGCAGTAGCCGAGTGATAGGCTTCCGACCTACGGTCGACAGCTGCGATTCCCGCGCGCATGCAATAATTGTTTCATTGTCGTCTAGATTTTTGTATAACATAAAGGAACAAGAGTATTCCTCGAAAGCTTTGCCAAGGTGTAGCAGTATACCTATAGTGCAATTTTAGATTTCCGGCCATAAAATATTATTCAAATTGGGATTATATCCGGTAACCGCTCGCTGGTCCCCTACTAAACCATGGGCCACACGCCATGTAATGAATTCAATACGTGTACACTTTGGGTACTTCAATAGTTATGAATGATATGATTATAATCAGCAAGCGTATGAGCGGCACTTAGTCTTCACAAGTTTTAAAACATACAACAAGAACGAAACTCGTTTGAAGTGATGCAGAAATTATTTGTCTATGGCTGTTTTCTATTTGGATAATGGTATGACGTCAGTTTCCTCCTTACGCTGATTTGAGAGTGACATGATCACTTAGCGCGCATTATAACTTATCATTACGGAACTGATTCAGCAAACAGCTCTAAAGCTCAAACGAATAACATAATATTTTGGTATAATTTCATTCATTCTCAATTTTGGAATGTTTATTCAAGATTGTATATTGCCTCATGTTTGGGTTTGTACTGCAATACTGGGCAGTTTCGTATCCGTGCGAAGAATATATACAATACAGCATATACAATATATACAATAAAGCCTGAGTATAGTCCTCTAATTCTAAAGTATTTTGTTTTAACGAGAGGATATCCCAAATTGTTTAGAAACGTATAACAACGAACTTTGTACAGTCAATTAAGGATATTTACTTTTATGAAAGAATACGACGCTTATTGAATTTGTCGCGCAATTTATATCAAGATAATTTCTAGATGCGTCATTCGAAGAGGCATGAATACCTAAATCTGTGTTGTGCTGTGTGTGTACTATGTGTTGACCGGTTACATACAAGATGCACATGGTCAGCCGTATATACATGTTGAAGATTAATTCCTTCACACATTCATCGCTTTTGTCTTATGAAAGTTAACCATAAAACTGTATCTCGGCCATAGACATTCAAGACGCTGAAAAGCCTATTTAACTTTTTTAGCTAACTTATAATTTATTCTTTTTTTTAAACATGTCTTTGCCCCACATAGGAATTTCTCCGGTATCGTGGGTGAGCCGGAACAACAATCTGTAGGTCATACAAATACTTGATCCGTGCGGGAATCGAACCCGCGACACGCAGCGCAGCAGTCAATCGTTCAGCAACTGCGCCAACCGTGTGCCCAAAATCTTTCTGTCTTTAAAATCTACTAATAGCAACAAGACCTGCCCTACCTATCATATATATATACATATTGACCTCTCTCTAACAGGTCAATCTTTATTAGGCAAGGCAAAGTTTATTAGGCAGTAGTGTAAAACTCACATTTTCTTCTAACTTCTTATCATTTTTTCTGTTGTGTACAAACAGACGGTCCACCAACATAACGACTAACCAACTTAAAACTATCATTTTAACACTAGTATCACTTCACTATCACAGAGAGATTCACTGGCCACTTATAAAAAAGCTACATTTTAAATTCCCTATTAAAAAAAAGAAATATGTAATTCAAATCAAGATTCCATTGCGTCATAGGCAGAAACAGTATTTTTTTATTCACAGGTTCAGATCTAAAGTTCGGCACAGATACATAATTTTCTTCTTTTTTTTATAAAAACGTTCTATGATATAAGTGCGTTCGTCCTCTTTCGTGTTTCATCGTATACTGTTTGTTACTGTTCATTCACGTGCGACGTTTAGCGCGAGTTACATAAACACGGTCGGTTTGCGCCAGATAACAATGGATCTGGATATGTTAAGGTTTACTATTGAAATATGGTGTTGATTTTAATTTTATTATTGTGTATTGTTCGTCGGATTTTATGGCTATTTGAATGGAATATGATAAACAATTGAATGTCATTATAATAGCACATTAGCATGTTTTGATTTGATGAAAATATGTACAGCATCATTCACAACTCATAATTGATTATTTAAAGATATGTTTCATATAGTATCATTTTATCTACCACATACTATCATATAGAATTATGTTTAGTAATAATTCCATAGTAACATAGTTCAATTTTTTTCGATAAACATTAGATAACACAGCTGATATTGGTATTAAGTATTTATAAGTGTGTATTATAGAAGTTAATTTACAAGGACGATGTTCCAAATATTATTTTATCGATCGTATTATCTTTTTTGCGTTACAGCATAATTGATGCAGAAATAAGTCTTTTATAGATCACACTATGCATTATTCAAAAACTACGAACTTCCATAAAAACTGTCGTCCACTATTTAACCCTTTTATGGGTTATTATGCAAACATCTGTCCGTAGTCCTCACATTATATAAGGAACTATGCGTTTTGGTCAATTAATTAATAAATAAAATACTTTCTTGCAGTCAGTTCGGAGCCAGAATATCAATATTGAACCGCCTTTTGGACAGTTTTGTTTGCAAAATATTCTTAGATCCTTTTACATAAATATTTCATTTATGAAGAAATTCTAACCATATTTTTCTGTGTAAAGATATTTTAAACATCTAAGTCTTTTTGGAGGAGTATCTAAAAGTAGCGGAAAAACTCAAGATAAATATTTTTTTAAAGCAAAATATTAGCTACACGAAAATACCATGTTTCACAAATAATGCACATGAATCATGTATTTTTTTCAAACCTTTTAACCTAGCCGTTACTAAGGAGTACGCCTTAGAAAGTAACAGTTTTACGGCACTAAAGCGGTGCCAGGCCCTTAAGTAAAAACTAGGGTCTAACTTTGTAAGAGATTGGTGCCTGTGATAAGCGGTAAGTGACCTGTAATACAGGTTATTACAGCAGCCTGGCCAATTTGATTGCTTGGATAGAGTTCAAACTCTTAGCGCAATTACACAATACAGCTGCAGGTCACGGCTAGAAACCCACGCGGGAAGTAACAGACAGTTGTATGAAACATAGCTCTATGTGGAATTCACAGTTTGACATGGTCTATCTTTTGCAAATACATAATACCGCTGTTATGGCTGTCTATCTACTTACCATCACAATGCAATTTGCTAGTAATAGATGTATTGTTTTCTTCCTAGCTAGGTGAAGGTGACTTATGAATCATCTAGCTGTCTGAATCTTATCTACACTAAGATGTGTCTAGAAAGTAAAGTTCTAATAGAAAAAAAAAATACTTTTCAATCTTTCATTAATCTTTCTTTTTCATCCTGAAATAATTCTTATAGAAGTGCAGCTTGACCAAATATCTCCCAGAAGCTAAGTTATACATGGTCTGTTTAGCTTACTGGCCAAGTATTTATTTATTTACTAGCTGACCCGGCAAACTTTGTTTTGCCATAAAAACACCAAACATTCAACTACCCTACCCTACCTACCCTACCTAACCTACCTAACCTACCCTACCTAACCTACCTAACCTACCCTACCCTACCTAACCTACCCTACCCTACCTAACCTACCCTACCCTACCTAACCTACCCTACCCTACCTAACCTACCCTACCCTACCCTATGTCCGTCTCCTGGCTCTAACCTACCTCCTCACCAATTTTCAGCCATATCGGTAAAGCCGTTATTGAGTTATAAATAGTGTAACTAACACGACTTTCTTTTATATATATAGATTAGCAAAAACAAACGGTTACACATTGCAGTATATTTTTTTTAACAAAACAGTGTGACAAATGTACAACCAACGACGTTTGCCACAGAATATTTATGAATCTTACAAAACTAATACGACGTACGCTAACAATTCATATCATATTTCAATCAAAATCTACATTATTTTCAAGTAAACTAAAAAGAAATAAAACTAAGAAGTTATATAAAAATACAAAATAAAACAATTATTATTATGTCAATATTATTATTAGGTATACGACGGTATTAAGTATCATGATCGTCTTACCTTGTTGTTCGAGTTGAGAAGAGTCAGCACATCGCCCCTCTTCATGGAGACCTCGCGCGGCGACTTCTCCGCGTAGTCGTACAGGGCCACCACGCACTCCTTGCCCGATACGTCCACCACGGGGGACTCTTGTTGCTGTACGGAAAACAAATATGATTATTTATGAGGATTCAACCAAATTCAAACAATACTGAAGTTATGATATTAGACTGGTTTCACTCTGTTTTTAAAGCTTTCCTAAACTTAAGCAAGATATTTTCCTTCATTTTAATATGAATAACATCTTGCATGATAAGAAGTATGGTTTCACCAAAGGGCGTTGTACTACTGGCGCTGGTGTCTTCCTATTAAAACACATATTTAATGCGTGGGAAGAGGCGCTATAGGTATATTCTGCGACCTGTCGAAGGCGTTTGATTGCGTTAATCATGAAACATTTCTTCTGAAACTTCAGTATTACGGGCTAGGCCAATAAGCGTTAAGTTTAGTAAAATCCTATTTGAATGATAGACAACAATTAGTTCAAACAAACAGTGTCAATTCGTCGGGATTAAACGTGAAAATGGGGGTACCCCAGGGCTCAATTTTAGGTCCTTTCTTATTTTTAGTATACGTTAACGATTTACACCGTTTATTGGCAAACCAACTAAACATGGTGTTGTTTGCAGATGATTCATCTTATTTTTTTTAAATAAATAAACGTACTAGTCACGTTGATGACGTAAATAGGGCGTTATTTACGTCGTCAACGTGACTAGTACGGTAGGGCAGGCTAGTGCATAAAATTTGCTTTGATAACTTGCGACATTATATTAAACAAGGATAAGCTAGAATTCGTCGATAAAATGGTTTGTCTGGGGATCACGCTACACTCAAGTTTACAATGGGGTCCTCATTTAATATCTCTTGCAGGGCGGCTAAGTTCGGCAGTATATGCTGTTAGAAAAAAATAGTTAATTTACTGATGTAGATACCGCGAGGCTGGTCTATTTTAGTTACTTTCATAGTCTTACGATGTCTTACTATATCTTACTATCTGCAGACATTGAGTAAATTTTATTCTGCAAAAGGAACTTTTTAAGGACATTAACATCATGACGGTTCCTTGTCAATATATTTATGAAAACATCATGTACGTGAGAAATAATTGAAATATTTTTAGTAAAAACGGTGACAGACATAATTACGTTGCTAGAAATCGGGACGAATTAGTTCAACCAGGTTTTAGACTGGCTAAACTAGCTTCAAGGGGAACTGTATAAAATGTTACAATAAAACACCTCCCCCACATTCTAGAAATAAATGAGCCAAAATTTAAAACTTATATAAAACGCACACTATGCAGGCAGGAAAATTATAAGTTGTACTCACCCTGCATCCATCAGCCTGCTCCCTCAAGCTCTTGATAGTGTTGCCGAAAGCCTCGAGATCCGACAGCAAGGCCTCATGCTTCTTCAGCAGCGCTTCAGAAGAGTCCTCGTCCTTGCCGTAGTCGTGAGTGTTGGCCATGGGCTCCTTCTCGCGGATCCAGGATTCGGCCTCGTTTGCATCGGCGAAGTATTGCTGCGCTTGCAGGGAGTCTTCTAGGTCTTGTTTGCGCTGTTGGAAGAAAGCAGATTTAATAAGAGGTGTAACTTATTTTACGGTTGTAAATAATTAACCGTCATGTTTATCTTTTCGAGACTTTGAATAGGGATGTCTCCTGGGTCCATTGAGATTATCAAATAATATTGGACACGTTATTTATGCTTTAACAAATCAATAAAAAATTACAGAGTTAAAGCGCATCAAAGTTCAGGAGTCGGGGTTGTGACGTCACTAAGTCAGTATAAAGTGTACTAGCGGCGTGACGTCACACGATATTTCATCGCATTATATCGTATTCACTTATGTTTACGTGTCAAAAGAAAAAATACGTGTCCAATATTATTTATTAATCTACCTGACGGACAAAAAACAAATTTTCAGTAAACTTAACTAATGTCATAATAAATAAATGGGGAATATGATACAGCCCTGTGTTAATTTTCTTACATTGAAGTGTGGCAGTGTTTTGTGGTAATTTGATAGAGTTCAATGTTTTTTTTCTGACTGTCTATTATGATATCTTTAAGAAACTCGAGGATGCTGTTACCGTGTCCTCCTATCTATTTAAGTCTTATTTCAATTGTACCCACTTCTTTCAGAATTTCCAGAGTAAACATGCATTTAGGACTCTTGAAAGTCAACGCCGACCAGATCGACGAATACTTAAAAATATATCACACTAATATTATAAATGCGAAAGTTTGTGTGTGTGTTTGTAACTTCTTCAAGTTCAAACGGCTGGACGGATCTGGTTGAAATTTTTAAAAACAAAAAAAAATATTGTTGAAAAAAAAAGCACATAGGATACTTATTATCCCGGGACTATATGCCCTTGGGATAACACACACAACGACATTCACGCGGGTAAAGCCGCTGGCAGAAGCTAGTTGTCTTATAAATTGTGAAGGTGAAGATCACCGCTCATGGACATGTGCAGCACCAAAGGTTGTACAGCCAACCTAAAACGTTTATGAATAACTTAACTGAAGACCGTGACATACCTGTAGTGCCTTCTCCTGGAGCTGCGTCCACTGCTGGTGCAGATGCTGCAATCTCTGCGCGATCTCGTCAGCCGCGAAGTGTCCGGCATCCCTGAGGGCTGCGCCGGCCGCCCGCACGGCGTCCACACGAGCCTCGTGCTGCGCCATCTCCCCCATGACGGCTTGGTGCTTCTTCATTAGGTTCTGCACGCCAATTAGATCGCGACCTATTCATAAAGATAGAGTCATTAGTTGAAGAACATTGCACATTAATGGTCTAAACCGATTGCATTGGAATTGCACACCAGTTGCAAATTTGCAGTTCAGAGAAGTTTTTGTAACTATCAACGGCACAATCAATTGACATTAAGGTTGCCCTAGTCAATCATTCTTCCATACAAAAGTAGTATGGCGATTACTCCACTGTTTGACAATGTACGTTCAAGATAACAAAATATATCAATTTTTCTCATCATTATCTAGCCTTGTATGGGAAGAAAAAGAAAAAAAAATGGAGCCGTCACGGGACGCCTGGTAGATGTGAAACATCGACGTTATTTCGTAAAAGTAGTATGCAGAAAAGAACAGATTGTGGTAGGAACTAAAAATGTCAATAAAATAAAATAAATTATTAAAATATGCAGAAAAAAATTTTAAATGGCTTCAATATATTAGTGAACTCAAGAATCTTAGCTAGTTATTTCAATATACTACTAAAGATCGTAAATTATAAATATAAATAATGAATGTTTCACTATAAACTCCATTATGATTAGAAAAATTAATTAATTTTTTAAAGTTTAAATTAATAACAAATAAGAAAAAGATTCGTGCGCTGCACGCCATCAGCTGATTTTAAAATAAAGTTCTGTCAGTCTTAATAAATTTATTCTCTAAGCAATTGTTTTAATGCATTAATTTCAATAAGAATGAAATTAAAATTAATAATTAATTTAAAAACATGATATGCAATGAAATTTATGTGAATTTTAATCTACCTAGAGAGTAGATTTTACATTTACTGGCGCTCAATACACACCAAATATACGCGTGCTAAATGCACAGATAAATGCATACTTTAATTATAAAAATATAATTAACTTACTGATGACTTGATAATGTGTCATAGTGTGATTTTGCTTTCTTTGCAGGAGGCTGATCACTTCCACTCTCTAAATTATCACGGTCAGACATTTTATTATCAGAACAGAAAAATGATTTATTTACCAGAAAAACACAGGTTATGAGTACTGTAATAAACAGAGTATACATTATAGGTATCCGAGCTCAGTGGAGCGAAAGAGATGGCTTAACGCCGGATCGAGTGAGAGAGAAACGCACAGTCGATTGCGCGTGGCGACGCGTCGCCACGCCAGAAATCGGTCTCACGTGCGCCTATAGATGTTTCACATCAAAAAGAAAAATATTTTAAAGTTATGAGCGTCGAAAGTTCCATACAGGCATAGATTAGTAGTTCAACAATGCATATAATTATATTTTGAACAGATACATTTAGTAGTTTTTTTCATGATATCCATATTCCCAAAGGTCTGTTTATAAATTTCGCGCGCTCGTTTTCTTACTAAATCATCATCCAATTCGCTACAAATTTGCAAACGTGCTAATTCGTACTAAAAGCTACAACTAAATACTGTCAACTAGGGCAACCTTAAAGCTGCACACCAGCTACTCAAAATGTGCGTGGTCAAGTGTGTTCAGTCCGTCTGCTTAGAGACAAAAGCAAAATCAGACAATATTGCGTACACTATTACCAGTTCTGGAACATAGAACCTATGTGAGAGGAACGCGGACCCAAAACGATTTTCGTGGATATCACAATATTTATTATTTCTTGCTCTAGGACACATCAGTAGTTTTCTTACGATGTATTTCCTTTGCCATTCTGAAAATAGTTGATACAATAATATGCACTTTAGTTGCTACATACCTCTGTTGGTAGAGGCGATGATGGGTTCCTTCTCGCGGATCCAGGCGGCTTCGTCGTCCAAGTCCCGGAACAGCTGCTGAGCTTGCAGCGAGTCTAACAGGCGCCGCTTGCGGATCGCCATGGGCTTGTCCAGGGCGGTGTAGCGGCCGACGAGGCCGTCCTGACAGGCAGAATATTTATTAGTTCCATGATCAAGGCAACAAAAGAAAAATAGAAAACCAAAACGGAACTAAAGTAAAAAACCGGCTAAGTGCGAGTCGGACTCGCGCACAAAGGGTTCCGTACCATTATCGCAAAAAACGGCAAAAAAAATCACGTTTGTTGTATGGGAGCTCTACTTAAATATTTATTTTATTCTGTTTTTAGTATTTGTTGTTATAGCGGCAACAGAAATACAACATCCGTGAAAATTTCAACTGTCTAGCTTTCACGGTTCATGAGATACAGCCTGGTGACAGACAGACAGACAGACAGACGGACCGCGAAGTCTCAATAATAGGGTCCTGTATTTACCCTTTGGGTACGGAATCCTAATAAAAATGAGTTGCATACTGAGAGCCTTCATTTTCAAGCTCAACTCATTTTTTTTTACTGATCAGTAAAAGCAGTAGTATTCAAATTTTTTATATTTGTTTCTGTTGAGTAGTTAAGCCAAGGCACACTCGTAGTGATGCAACTGTGAAACATAATTGTCTGAAGAAGATAGGATAGATGTACCCCTTTTCCGCTCTAAGACTCACATTTGGTCTAGCGATGGGCGATTGTTGCAAAAAAAACTATCGACTGAATCGAAAATTGATCTATTGCTCATTCGATTGTCGATATAGTAGTTCCTCACAACTGTTATTCGAATAACAATCGACAAACTACTAACGTGGCTTGAACTGCGTAAGGCCGCGCGGGGCGGTGCATGCGGGACGATGTTGCGTCAATTGCGTTTATAAGTATTAGTACTTCAACTCGTTTACTTTAGTTGGTCTTGTGGAAAAACAATTTTAGTAAATACAACTTTTTTACCTAATTCTTATTTTAGTCTACCCATCTATTTGTAATTTCTTAATAGATGTTCCCTCAACTGATGGAGAATTGGAGATTACTTAATAGATTGTATAAGCTATTAGCTAAAATCGCATAATAGCTGCAGTCGTACGTAAGTATTAGCGCACAGACTTTTAACAATTGATTTGTAGCGCACGGCCGCCGCACCATCTTTTGTAATTACTTATTTAGTAGTACGCACTACGCACGTGTATAGTAATGGGTGCGCTGCGCTACAAATAAGTAGTTAAAGTTGACGCGGTAACCGTATCAGTCATTGGCGCTCGCCGCACGCCGTTCAGTTTAGTCGATAAAAGTCGATGTTAATTGATTGTTCTCGACTTTTATCGACTAAACTGAACAATCGACTAATTCGATTAGTTTTAGTAGTAATCGCCCATCACTAATTTGGTCCGTTGTGCGTGCAGGCCTACGCTCTGTGAGAGAGAACGAGCCGTAATCCACCACGCGGGCCCAGTGCATATTGGTGGATGTCACATGTCTTCGAATTTTTGTTTCTAGGACATGCCGGTTTCCTCACGATTTTTTTATATTTGTGATGGGTTTGCTCTTGACTCTAGTCTAAGTCATAGGTGACAGAGACAGAGTCGACGATGGAGTGAGCTTACCCAGAAGAAGCCTGTTTACTCTAACTTTGAAGAGATTCGGGTTGAATGCGTTCGGAAACAGCACGCAGGTAGTGAGTTCCATTCATTCGCTGTGCGCATTATGTTTTCCTTCACCGTTTTTAGAGCAGTGATGTGAAATAATGTACACAGAGTAAAGCGCCTGCCTGGGCTCGAACCCTTATGACACTACCTATTTCTCTATGCATAACTAAAACCTCGTCTGTTGTCACACATACTACCAACACCTGGAAATCCTAAACTGGAACGCTGTATCAAACGAATACTAACCCGCTTAGTCTTAATGTTGTCAGCATCGAAGTGTCCCCTCTCGATGAACTGTTCCGCTTGAGTGCGGATAGCGTCAATCCTCTCAGCGTGAGAGCTCACGTCAGCTTCCAGTAGGGCGTGCTTCTTTTGAAGGTTCTGCACGCTGGTCAGGTCCTGGGTGGAAGATAAACATTATAAGTTCATGTTACCTTGGAAAATAAGTTGCGAATAAGTCTAATTTGAAATTCGCCTGTACGCTAGCTACTACATGTTAAGGTAAATGCACCGGCTTTTAGATCTCAACACGATGTTTTTGTAAACAGGAATATGTAAAACTGTGCGACATTCAACTCAAAGGATCTGCCTTACAAACTATGTAAAGAACTAAATTGACTACCTTCACGGGTGTCATTACTTGAACAGTCAAGTAAGTAATTCTTTATTTAGCTCGTCATAAAAATACAGTAACTCTTTTACATAAAGCACAACCTTGTATAGAGAATGGTCTCAGAGATAGGTAAGATCCTGTGTTACAGATCACCCTTTTTATTACATTTAGGAATACTAACCGTATTTAAAAAGTAGGTTGTTTTTAATATAGACTCTTTACAAAAGTGAAGTGGTGTCCGAACTCCGACTCCTATATTCAAAGTTGCCTTCGATCCCCAGTTACCTTGCCGTAGTCCTCGCTGAGCAGCTGCCCCTCCACCTCGGACAGCCACAGCTCGATATCCTCAACAGCCCTGTTGTACTGCTGCTGAGCGGCTGCTTCTTGCAGTTTGCTGCCTTTCAGTTCGGAAGCTGCTGCCAGCTTCTCCCAGATACCGCCCAGCTCGCCGACACGGGACTCGATTTGAGCTGTAGGAAGTATTTTTATTTATTCGTTTCTCCTTGCAGAAATTACACCAAAGGAGCACAATCTTATAATAAACTGTTTGGTCTAAATGCAAATACAGGGAAGAACAGCTCTCCTCGCAATGTATACAGATTAGAGTTTGTAGACTTTCGGTTAAGTCATGCCTTCAAATGATGGAATAAGTTATTGTTCTGGAAGTACCAAATAGGCAATTTTCAGAGTCTTCTAAACATTTTGTATGCCTCGGTACTATCAAAATATTATTATCATTGTTTAATGTTTTAAACATGAACTATATTGTAAAATGGTCATCAAAATGACAATTTTTTTTTCCACGACCTTGTCTATTATGTAATAATAAGAAAGAAATTAATTGCCTAAGAAATTTAAGAAATAAAAGAAGAAGAAAAAAGAGGAAATATGATAAGATGATGATGATTTTTATAAGAATAATAAAAAATTAAAAAGTTGAATTACATAATAACAGTTACGAAATGACTTCTGTATGGAGTTTTGATATTATTATGTAACTGGCAGAATGATACTGAACCTGTTACTTCTCGAAAAAGTGATTATTTGTATATAGTATGTGGTTTATAGTCTGAACGTTTCTAATAATTTTTTTTGAACTTATTTGCATTTAATTAAGTAAGCTCAGGTAGTTGAAAAAGAATCGTTCGTGTCTCGCATAAAAAGGCTTTATTTTAACACTCGCATGTAGCTTTCGACGTTCGCCTTAGGCACAATTCGAAATTAGCTACATCGCTCGTGTTAAAATCTCGACTTTTTATACTTGACAAGAAATGTAATATTTTTCGTTATTTCTTGTTTTATAGAAAATAATTAGTTTAAAATAACTTATCTAGCAGTAAAAAGAATTAATGCCGGACATGTAGCTGGATTGTCAAATTCTTTTATTTTAACACCAGATCCAGAGGGCCGGTCTACCCTCTGAAACAGCTCTATCATTTCATACACCATCTACGGACACCTGACTTAAAAAATGGGTAATAGTTACGTTTAGCGAAGTGCTCTTGGTCAAGCAGCTTGGCGCCAGTGACGGTGATCTCGTCGATGCGCGGCTTGTTGGCCTGCAGCTCCTGCTCAAAGTTCTGGTGCTTCTGCACCTTGCCGTTCAGGTTGGTGGGGTCCAGGTACGAGTCGTCGGTCGCGAACTTCAGCTTCTCGTTGATCCAGCCTGGTAAAGAACACTGGCTTATTAGAACCTCCTAGGTAATTTAGGAAGATTGGAAATTAAATAGCAGCTAGCTGTACTTACGTATTTTTTTTAACGGTGACTAGATAAAAGTTACATATAGAAAGAAAATATACAGGGTGAATCTATGAACTAAACTTGACCAACGTGACGGTATTACAATTGTAATATTTTAGTTTCGTATTATATAGTATGCTGTATGTATTATGTTAATGCACAGTGTGTTGCACACGTATTTGTTTAGTTTATTTAGTGAGTAAGTATTTAAAATTGTTAAGAGTTTTTAATGAGCTTTTGTTGTTCATATGGATGTACTAGCCTCAAATGCATATTTCTCTACGCAACTGAGGTTTGCTTTTAGAGAACCCAACTACGGGTTAAGCTCGCCTTTGTTCATGAACTGTCCTATTGTATTTTTAATAAACTATTTAATAAGTGACCTAAATATGTTTGAACAATTTTTTTAAAGTTGCAACAAATCCTTACATAGTATAAAACAAAGTCACTTCCTGCTGTCTTTCCCTATGTATGCTTAGATCTTTAAAACTACGCAACTGATTTTGATGCGTTTTTATTTAACAGATAGAGTGATTCAATAGGAAGGTTTATATGTATAATACACGCGGGCGAAGCCGCTGGCAGAAGCTAGCATATAATATAGTAAATAAAAATTTGACTTACCCTTGGTCTCATCGCAGTCGCGCTCAAACTGCTGGTATTTGTAGGCATCCTCCAGCAGAGCTCGACGCTGGCTGGACTTCTCCAACAGTGCGGCGCGGCGCTCCAACAACTGTTAGAACATACATTATTGTAACAAATTGTTGTACACCTGAGGTAAACAACACTTTCAAAACTAATAATCAGAGACGACGTTGAGTATAAGAAAGAGACGTACATGCCATCTGACGTCAGATATCACGACACCCATACAACTGCCTAATAAAACACCGTTTTCGTAAAGAGGGATAATATCTCGTTAGTTTTTCGATCAATTTAGATAGTACTGTATTACAGTATTTTTTTAGTCGAATTCAAGTTTTTATTCAATAAGCTATTTATAAGTAATTTTAAATAACAAAGAGTCAGATGGACAAAAAGTTGCGGCTACATGTCATCAGTGAAGTCTGTCTTGCATAGGGCATTATCTCAAAAGTGAAAAGGAGAAAAGAATATTGTAGTTTATTTTTTCTTGTTTTTTTCACTTACATAAACATAAAAATTGGGTTTTTTTTTGTTTATTCGTACCACATTGTACAAAATTGTTTGGATTAAACGAGCAAAACCAGCACTAATTCATGAGTTTTCATTTGTATGTCGGTTTTACGTTACAATATACGTAAACTGTATTTATGTAACAATCTAATTGAAAAGGCAGTAAACACTGTTCTACATTTCCATTCCTTTGTTTAATGCATGCCGTGGCAGCCTTTAATTGAGGCTACACTATACAATGTAAAAATATGAGTACTTTAAAATGTATTTTTTGGTGTATGCTTTGTTGGTTGTCCTTAAATATATTAATTAACTCAGAAAACACGAAATAGCGACATTTTGTGAACTATTGCTGAATCTAGCATTTATATTTCAAAAAAACAAAACTTGCTCTGATGAATGAAGAATTAAGATACATGATTAGTATACATACCATCTCCCTCCTCTGCGCCACGTCGTCAGCAGCGTAATGCTGTCCCTCAATAAGTTTTGAAGCAAACTCGTCTAGAGCCTTGATCTTCTCCTCCTGGGCCACGAGGGACTTCTCGAAGTCCTCGTGCTTCTTGAGGAGGGCTTCCACGGAATCTAGGGAGTCGCCCACATCTTCGTTGGCGAGGAAGGCCTGTGAATGAAAGAAGGATTATAATTTAAATGTTTTATTATTCGGACTACCTATCAATTTACTGGATTCGTGGAATCCGAATTTTAAAGAATACAAGTTAATTATGTTTATTTGTTAAACATATTTTTTAAAGTAACAAATAAATTATTTTCCTCTCAATCAAAGTGATTATAATAGTATTTCTGAATTAAACTTTTGCCGTTTTGAGACAATATTAACACAGTCATATTTTTAAGAAATTGAAAGTCTGTTCTCTAGAGAGGTAATATTAAAAAAAAAAAATGTTAGGTAATATTCATCAATAGGTAATACTAATAAGCGCTAACACACACAGATTTATGTATTTCCATGCAAGCTTATAAATTAAATTCTTAGTACTAATTAAACTATATTATTTTATTGTATTAAATTATTCGTTATTAGTCATATAACAAATTATTATTATTAAGTTATAATGTATTCTTTTAAATTCAATTAACTTTATAAGCATAATTAAAAATTTTGTATTAATAATGTATATAATAATATGTAATAGATTGACTTTTAACTTTTAGCTGTAGGAGGAAGGCGCAGGTGTCTGTAACACAGTTTATACTAGTACAGACAACGTCGTTCACCCCATCTTTAAAAACGAGTAACCTTAGTATATCAATGTTTTTGATTAGGTTAGATAAATTGTAATATTTGATGTTTTTATTTTATTAATGTTGTTCTTTTTCCCATGGGGGTAGGCAATTACACATTATATGTCTGCAAAGTAGTTTAATTCTAGAGTCAAGAAAAAACTTCATGAAACTTTCTGCTTACCTCCTGCTTATGCATCCAAGCATCAGCCTGTTCAGTATCTCTGTAGAACAGCTGTAGATCCATGCACTGCAGATACAGCACACGCCTCTGCTCCCACAGCTGATGCAGCGCTGAGCTCTCGCGCTCAAGGTTCTCTAGCGCTGACGATACTTCAGATGAAGCGCGGTGACCGCTTTCGACTAGCGCTTGACCCGCTGCAGCGCACGCGTGGATCACGTCTGAGCGGGCGTCCATCTCTCCCTGCAATTGGATATTTATTAGTATCATAGAAATTGTGACAAACATATTATATAATAGGCGAGATGACGGGCTATAAAAACTAATAAATCTGTCAAGTAGATGATGAAATAATAATAGACACGTATTTTATGCTTTATAATATTAAAAAAAAAAGAAAACAATAACCTGACTGCTAAAGAATCGAACTAAAAAGACGTAAACAAGAAGAAAATCATGCTGTGCAGTCGGAGGATACATTATATTCGCAAGCTGGCTGACCAAAACCAGATGTATCCTAAGACTGCAAAGCATGATTTTCAAGGCTCAGGCCAACGCGTTTGGTCTCTATAATGCCACATAGGAACAAACATACAAACGCACATACATAGACTGATAAAAAAAAACCAGTAAAAGTGCTATACTGTTCCCTCGTGCGCAGTCACCTCGAGTACGTTTCTCAAGTCTGGAACCCTCAATACGAGATCTACAAATCTCGTATCGAATCCGTCCAGAGAAAGTTTTTGCGATACTTGCGATTTTGAGGCGAAGCAATTCTCAGTAGACTACGAACACCGGTGTAAGCGATACCATTTTTTACCGTTGCACGTAAGACATTACATAAATGACATATGTTTTTTGGCAAAAATAGCAAACGGCTCGGTAGATTGTCCCGAACTACTTGGCAAAATACTTCTTCGCACTAACCAAGGCAGCCTACGAACACGGCCATAACTGCAGACACCATGCGCATCGACAAATTACAGGCGTAACGCCTTCCTTATACGTAGTGCCGCAGCTTTCAATACCTTACCAATACACTTGGAAGTCGATCTCTTTTGCACCAGCGCACATAAGATTAGAAAGACCTTAAGCACAGAATATTTTGGCGGCGGTCAAAAATGAAATGAGTGCAGGATTGTTTTTGTTTCTTCGATGTAAATGTTATGCTTCACATTAATTGTATTTGTTTGATGTTGCACGACTCGACATATTACATTACTTTATTTGAATTTTTGTCTACCTATTATTATTATTTTATTCTATGTATCTCTGTATTATACAACATGTCAACGCAAATGATTTGTAGCGCGATGTATACATGTGGAAGCTTGTAATTAGCCATTTTTCTTACCCACGTTTTTTTTATGTTTGTCATTAGTCTGTAAGCTTTCCTTAAAATAAATAAACACAATACCGTCCTTCGGCAGTCAGGTAAAACCCACCTAGATAAAGCACATTAAAGTTAGGGAGTGTACTCGCTACGTTATACATTCGCAAATATGTACAAAGGCGTGACGTCATGGGACATATCAACTCAATGTATCCTTGTTGTTTTTGGTTTACGTGACAAGAGAAAAGATACGTATACATTTTTTTTAGTAATCTAACTGATGACGAAAACGGAAAAAAAAAACGTGATGATGTTTTTAGTTATCGTCTCTATTATGTTTGTAGGTTTTTTCTAAACAAACGTTTTATTTTATACTAGAGGACGCCTCGCGGTTTCACCCGCGTAGTTCCCGTGGCAATACAGGGATAAAAAGTAGCCTATGTCACCCGGGGATAGAGTAGCTTCACAACGGTGAAAGAATTTTTGATATCGGTCCAGTAGTTTTGGAGCCTATTCGGTACAAACAAACAAACAAACAAAAAAATCTTTCCTCTTTATAATATTGGTATAGATTATTATAAAATTGTCCATTGGACTACTTCTCTTCTTCCTTTTGTAAACTCTCTCTATCCCTCGTAAGGTTTACTGGTAGAAAACTCTTCTTTGAGATAAGCTCACCTTTGTACATTAACTTTATAATCACTTTACGTTGTATGTGTCATTTGTGTACACTAAATATACACGGTTTTTATACACGGTGGTGTTAACCACTACTCGCAAAGTTACCTTTAGTAATAAGCTAACCAACCAAAGTTCGAGCTCACATCTTCAGTTTAGTAGACCAATTACTGGCTTTTTAAAATCCAGTTGCCTGCATTCCTTCAAGGACTCATAGATCTTTGGAATCAATAGGTTGAATTGAGTCAAGCAAAATTTTATGTTTAGTGCCATAATTGATAAATCTTCGTTAGATAAGCGTCTGAGTATCAATTCACAGTTGTTCTTAATTGTTGTTGTCTTCAGACAAAAAACGCTTCATTTGTATTTGGAGAACTACTTGAGTTCCTTATAAATGTTGTTACAAAAATATCGTATGTTGTGTTACAACAACATCGTATATTACAGTAGCGGTGGCCCAGTGGCTAAGATCTTGCTACTCGTGCTTGTGGTCGTTGGTTATATTCCAGGCAAGTATCAATGTAACTTTTTCAAATTCATATGTACTTTCTAAGTTTATATTGGACATCACAGGCAACGGTGAAGGGAAACATCGTGAGGAAATCTGGAATTATATGTAGGTAATTTTAGTTTGAAATAGCCAAGTCAGAGGCCTGTGGGGTCCTCAGAGGCGGCTTAAACAACTCTGACACCAGAGGTGGCCACATCCTCACAAGAAAAAGAAAGGTCGTATGTTGTGTTGAAACAACATCGTATGTTGTGTTACAAGCACATAATCTCTCACCTTATGCTCCTGATGCTTCTCGAGCAGCGCCTCAGCGCCGGGCACGTCCTTGGCGAGGTCGTCGGCCGCGATGAGCGCGCGGATGTCGCTGACCCACGACATGAGGTCGCGGTAGTCCGCCAGGAAGCGGTGCAGCAAGTGGGACGACTCTAGTTACAAGCACATAATCTCTCACCTTATGCTCCTGATGCTTCTCGAGCAGCGCCTCAGCGCCGGGCACGTCCTTGGCGAGGTCGTCGGCCGCGATGAGCGCGCGGATGTCGCTGACCCACGACATGAGGTCGCGGTAGTCCGCCAGGAAGCGGTGCAGCAAGTGGGACGACTCTAGTTACAAGCACATAATCTCTCACCTTATGCTCCTGATGCTTCTCGAGCAGCGCCTCAGCGCCGGGCACGTCCTTGGCGAGGTCGTCGGCCGCGATGAGCGCGCGGATGTCGCTGACCCACGACATGAGGTCGCGGTAGTCCGCCAGGAAGCGGTGCAGCAAGTGGGACGACTCTAGTTACAAGCACATAATCTCTCACCTTATGCTCCTGATGCTTCTCGAGCAGCGCCTCAGCGCCGGGCACGTCCTTGGCGAGGTCGTCGGCCGCGATGAGCGCGCGGATGTCGCTGACCCACGACATGAGGTCGCGGTAGTCCGCCAGGAAGCGGTGCAGCAAGTGGGACGACTCTAGTTACAAGCACATAATCTCTCACCTTATGCTCCTGATGCTTCTCGAGCAGCGCCTCAGCGCCGGGCACGTCCTTGGCGAGGTCGTCGGCCGCGATGAGCGCGCGGATGTCGCTGACCCACGACATGAGGTCGCGGTAGTCCGCCAGGAAGCGGTGCAGCAAGTGGGACGACTCTAGTTACAAGCACATAATCTCTCACCTTATGCTCCTGATGCTTCTCGAGCAGCGCCTCAGCGCCGGGCACGTCCTTGGCGAGGTCGTCGGCCGCGATGAGCGCGCGGATGTCGCTGACCCACGACATGAGGTCGCGGTAGTCCGCCAGGAAGCGGTGCAGCAAGTGGGACGACTCTAGTTACAAGCACATAATCTCTCACCTTATGCTCCTGATGCTTCTCGAGCAGCGCCTCAGCGCCGGGCACGTCCTTGGCGAGGTCGTCGGCCGCGATGAGCGCGCGGATGTCGCTGACCCACGACATGAGGTCGCGGTAGTCCGCCAGGAAGCGGTGCAGCAAGTGGGACGACTCTAGTTACAAGCACATAATCTCTCACCTTATGCTCCTGATGCTTCTCGAGCAGCGCCTCAGCGCCGGGCACGTCCTTGGCGAGGTCGTCGGCCGCGATGAGCGCGCGGATGTCGCTGACCCACGACATGAGGTCGCGGTAGTCCGCCAGGAAGCGGTGCAGCAAGTGGGACGACTCTAGTTACAAGCACATAATCTCTCACCTTATGCTCCTGATGCTTCTCGAGCAGCGCCTCAGCGCCGGGCACGTCCTTGGCGAGGTCGTCGGCCGCGATGAGCGCGCGGATGTCGCTGACCCACGACATGAGGTCGCGGTAGTCCGCCAGGAAGCGGTGCAGCAAGTGGGACGACTCTAGTTACAAGCACATAATCTCTCACCTTATGCTCCTGATGCTTCTCGAGCAGCGCCTCAGCGCCGGGCACGTCCTTGGCGAGGTCGTCGGCCGCGATGAGCGCGCGGATGTCGCTGACCCACGACATGAGGTCGCGGTAGTCCGCCAGGAAGCGGTGCAGCAAGTGGGACGACTCTAGTTACAAGCACATAATCTCTCACCTTATGCTCCTGATGCTTCTCGAGCAGCGCCTCAGCGCCGGGCACGTCCTTGGCGAGGTCGTCGGCCGCGATGAGCGCGCGGATGTCGCTGACCCACGACATGAGGTCGCGGTAGTCCGCCAGGAAGCGGTGCAGCAAGTGGGACGACTCTAGTTACAAGCACATAATCTCTCACCTTATGCTCCTGATGCTTCTCGAGCAGCGCCTCAGCGCCGGGCACGTCCTTGGCGAGGTCGTCGGCCGCGATGAGCGCGCGGATGTCGCTGACCCACGACATGAGGTCGCGGTAGTCCGCCAGGAAGCGGTGCAGCAAGTGGGACGACTCTAGTTACAAGCACATAATCTCTCACCTTATGCTCCTGATGCTTCTCGAGCAGCGCCTCAGCGCCGGGCACGTCCTTGGCGAGGTCGTCGGCCGCGATGAGCGCGCGGATGTCGCTGACCCACGACATGAGGTCGCGGTAGTCCGCCAGGAAGCGGTGCAGCAAGTGGGACGACTCTAGTTACAAGCACATAATCTCTCACCTTATGCTCCTGATGCTTCTCGAGCAGCGCCTCAGCGCCGGGCACGTCCTTGGCGAGGTCGTCGGCCGCGATGAGCGCGCGGATGTCGCTGACCCACGACATGAGGTCGCGGTAGTCCGCCAGGAAGCGGTGCAGCAAGTGGGACGACTCTAGTTACAAGCACATAATCTCTCACCTTATGCTCCTGATGCTTCTCGAGCAGCGCCTCAGCGCCGGGCACGTCCTTGGCGAGGTCGTCGGCCGCGATGAGCGCGCGGATGTCGCTGACCCACGACATGAGGTCGCGGTAGTCCGCCAGGAAGCGGTGCAGCAAGTGGGACGACTCTAGTTACAAGCACATAATCTCTCACCTTATGCTCCTGATGCTTCTCGAGCAGCGCCTCAGCGCCGGGCACGTCCTTGGCGAGGTCGTCGGCCGCGATGAGCGCGCGGATGTCGCTGACCCACGACATGAGGTCGCGGTAGTCCGCCAGGAAGCGGTGCAGCAAGTGGGACGACTCTAGTTACAAGCACATAATCTCTCACCTTATGCTCCTGATGCTTCTCGAGCAGCGCCTCAGCGCCGGGCACGTCCTTGGCGAGGTCGTCGGCCGCGATGAGCGCGCGGATGTCGCTGACCCACGACATGAGGTCGCGGTAGTCCGCCAGGAAGCGGTGCAGCAAGTGGGACGACTCTAGTTACAAGCACATAATCTCTCACCTTATGCTCCTGATGCTTCTCGAGCAGCGCCTCAGCGCCGGGCACGTCCTTGGCGAGGTCGTCGGCCGCGATGAGCGCGCGGATGTCGCTGACCCACGACATGAGGTCGCGGTAGTCCGCCAGGAAGCGGTGCAGCAAGTGGGACGACTCTAGTTACAAGCACATAATCTCTCACCTTATGCTCCTGATGCTTCTCGAGCAGCGCCTCAGCGCCGGGCACGTCCTTGGCGAGGTCGTCGGCCGCGATGAGCGCGCGGATGTCGCTGACCCACGACATGAGGTCGCGGTAGTCCGCCAGGAAGCGGTGCAGCAAGTGGGACGACTCTAGTTACAAGCACATAATCTCTCACCTTATGCTCCTGATGCTTCTCGAGCAGCGCCTCAGCGCCGGGCACGTCCTTGGCGAGGTCGTCGGCCGCGATGAGCGCGCGGATGTCGCTGACCCACGACATGAGGTCGCGGTAGTCCGCCAGGAAGCGGTGCAGCAAGTGGGACGACTCTAGTTACAAGCACATAATCTCTCACCTTATGCTCCTGATGCTTCTCGAGCAGCGCCTCAGCGCCGGGCACGTCCTTGGCGAGGTCGTCGGCCGCGATGAGCGCGCGGATGTCGCTGACCCACGACATGAGGTCGCGGTAGTCCGCCAGGAAGCGGTGCAGCAAGTGGGACGACTCTAGTTACAAGCACATAATCTCTCACCTTATGCTCCTGATGCTTCTCGAGCAGCGCCTCAGCGCCGGGCACGTCCTTGGCGAGGTCGTCGGCCGCGATGAGCGCGCGGATGTCGCTGACCCACGACATGAGGTCGCGGTAGTCCGCCAGGAAGCGGTGCAGCAAGTGGGACGACTCTAGTTACAAGCACATAATCTCTCACCTTATGCTCCTGATGCTTCTCGAGCAGCGCCTCAGCGCCGGGCACGTCCTTGGCGAGGTCGTCGGCCGCGATGAGCGCGCGGATGTCGCTGACCCACGACATGAGGTCGCGGTAGTCCGCCAGGAAGCGGTGCAGCAAGTGGGACGACTCTAGTTACAAGCACATAATCTCTCACCTTATGCTCCTGATGCTTCTCGAGCAGCGCCTCAGCGCCGGGCACGTCCTTGGCGAGGTCGTCGGCCGCGATGAGCGCGCGGATGTCGCTGACCCACGACATGAGGTCGCGGTAGTCCGCCAGGAAGCGGTGCAGCAAGTGGGACGACTCTAGTTACAAGCACATAATCTCTCACCTTATGCTCCTGATGCTTCTCGAGCAGCGCCTCAGCGCCGGGCACGTCCTTGGCGAGGTCGTCGGCCGCGATGAGCGCGCGGATGTCGCTGACCCACGACATGAGGTCGCGGTAGTCCGCCAGGAAGCGGTGCAGCAAGTGGGACGACTCTAGTTACAAGCACATAATCTCTCACCTTATGCTCCTGATGCTTCTCGAGCAGCGCCTCAGCGCCGGGCACGTCCTTGGCGAGGTCGTCGGCCGCGATGAGCGCGCGGATGTCGCTGACCCACGACATGAGGTCGCGGTAGTCCGCCAGGAAGCGGTGCAGCAAGTGGGACGACTCTAGTTACAAGCACATAATCTCTCACCTTATGCTCCTGATGCTTCTCGAGCAGCGCCTCAGCGCCGGGCACGTCCTTGGCGAGGTCGTCGGCCGCGATGAGCGCGCGGATGTCGCTGACCCACGACATGAGGTCGCGGTAGTCCGCCAGGAAGCGGTGCAGCAAGTGGGACGACTCTAGTTACAAGCACATAATCTCTCACCTTATGCTCCTGATGCTTCTCGAGCAGCGCCTCAGCGCCGGGCACGTCCTTGGCGAGGTCGTCGGCCGCGATGAGCGCGCGGATGTCGCTGACCCACGACATGAGGTCGCGGTAGTCCGCCAGGAAGCGGTGCAGCAAGTGGGACGACTCTAGTTACAAGCACATAATCTCTCACCTTATGCTCCTGATGCTTCTCGAGCAGCGCCTCAGCGCCGGGCACGTCCTTGGCGAGGTCGTCGGCCGCGATGAGCGCGCGGATGTCGCTGACCCACGACATGAGGTCGCGGTAGTCCGCCAGGAAGCGGTGCAGCAAGTGGGACGACTCTAGTTACAAGCACATAATCTCTCACCTTATGCTCCTGATGCTTCTCGAGCAGCGCCTCAGCGCCGGGCACGTCCTTGGCGAGGTCGTCGGCCGCGATGAGCGCGCGGATGTCGCTGACCCACGACATGAGGTCGCGGTAGTCCGCCAGGAAGCGGTGCAGCAAGTGGGACGACTCTAGTTACAAGCACATAATCTCTCACCTTATGCTCCTGATGCTTCTCGAGCAGCGCCTCAGCGCCGGGCACGTCCTTGGCGAGGTCGTCGGCCGCGATGAGCGCGCGGATGTCGCTGACCCACGACATGAGGTCGCGGTAGTCCGCCAGGAAGCGGTGCAGCAAGTGGGACGACTCTAGTTACAAGCACATAATCTCTCACCTTATGCTCCTGATGCTTCTCGAGCAGCGCCTCAGCGCCGGGCACGTCCTTGGCGAGGTCGTCGGCCGCGATGAGCGCGCGGATGTCGCTGACCCACGACATGAGGTCGCGGTAGTCCGCCAGGAAGCGGTGCAGCAAGTGGGACGACTCTAGTTACAAGCACATAATCTCTCACCTTATGCTCCTGATGCTTCTCGAGCAGCGCCTCAGCGCCGGGCACGTCCTTGGCGAGGTCGTCGGCCGCGATGAGCGCGCGGATGTCGCTGACCCACGACATGAGGTCGCGGTAGTCCGCCAGGAAGCGGTGCAGCAAGTGGGACGACTCTAGTTACAAGCACATAATCTCTCACCTTATGCTCCTGATGCTTCTCGAGCAGCGCCTCAGCGCCGGGCACGTCCTTGGCGAGGTCGTCGGCCGCGATGAGCGCGCGGATGTCGCTGACCCACGACATGAGGTCGCGGTAGTCCGCCAGGAAGCGGTGCAGCAAGTGGGACGACTCTAGTTACAAGCACATAATCTCTCACCTTATGCTCCTGATGCTTCTCGAGCAGCGCCTCAGCGCCGGGCACGTCCTTGGCGAGGTCGTCGGCCGCGATGAGCGCGCGGATGTCGCTGACCCACGACATGAGGTCGCGGTAGTCCGCCAGGAAGCGGTGCAGCAAGTGGGACGACTCTAGTTACAAGCACATAATCTCTCACCTTATGCTCCTGATGCTTCTCGAGCAGCGCCTCAGCGCCGGGCACGTCCTTGGCGAGGTCGTCGGCCGCGATGAGCGCGCGGATGTCGCTGACCCACGACATGAGGTCGCGGTAGTCCGCCAGGAAGCGGTGCAGCAAGTGGGACGACTCTAGTTACAAGCACATAATCTCTCACCTTATGCTCCTGATGCTTCTCGAGCAGCGCCTCAGCGCCGGGCACGTCCTTGGCGAGGTCGTCGGCCGCGATGAGCGCGCGGATGTCGCTGACCCACGACATGAGGTCGCGGTAGTCCGCCAGGAAGCGGTGCAGCAAGTGGGACGACTCTAGTTACAAGCACATAATCTCTCACCTTATGCTCCTGATGCTTCTCGAGCAGCGCCTCAGCGCCGGGCACGTCCTTGGCGAGGTCGTCGGCCGCGATGAGCGCGCGGATGTCGCTGACCCACGACATGAGGTCGCGGTAGTCCGCCAGGAAGCGGTGCAGCAAGTGGGACGACTCTAGTTACAAGCACATAATCTCTCACCTTATGCTCCTGATGCTTCTCGAGCAGCGCCTCAGCGCCGGGCACGTCTTTGGCGAGGTCGTCGGCCGCGATGAGCGCGCGGATGTCGCTGACCCACGACATGAGGTCGCGGTAGTCCGCCAGGAAGCGGTGCAGCAAGTGGGACGACTCTAGTTACAAGCACATAATCTCTCACCTTATGCTCCTGATGCTTCTCGAGCAGCGCCTCAGCGCCGGGCACGTCCTTGGCGAGGTCGTCGGCCGCGATGAGCGCGCGGATGTCGCTGACCCACGACATGAGGTCGCGGTAGTCCGCCAGGAAGCGGTGCAGCAAGTGGGACGACTCTAGTTACAAGCACATAATCTCTCACCTTATGCTCCTGATGCTTCTCGAGCAGCGCCTCAGCGCCGGGCACGTCCTTGGCGAGGTCGTCGGCCGCGATGAGCGCGCGGATGTCGCTGACCCACGACATGAGGTCGCGGTAGTCCGCCAGGAAGCGGTGCAGCAAGTGGGACGACTCTAGTTACAAGCACATAATCTCTCACCTTATGCTCCTGATGCTTCTCGAGCAGCGCCTCAGCGCCGGGCACGTCCTTGGCGAGGTCGTCGGCCGCGATGAGCGCGCGGATGTCGCTGACCCACGACATGAGGTCGCGGTAGTCCGCCAGGAAGCGGTGCAGCAAGTGGGACGACTCTAGTTACAAGCACATAATCTCTCACCTTATGCTCCTGATGCTTCTCGAGCAGCGCCTCAGCGCCGGGCACGTCCTTGGCGAGGTCGTCGGCCGCGATGAGCGCGCGGATGTCGCTGACCCACGACATGAGGTCGCGGTAGTCCGCCAGGAAGCGGTGCAGCAAGTGGGACGACTCTAGTTACAAGCACATAATCTCTCACCTTATGCTCCTGATGCTTCTCGAGCAGCGCCTCAGCGCCGGGCACGTCCTTGGCGAGGTCGTCGGCCGCGATGAGCGCGCGGATGTCGCTGACCCACGACATGAGGTCGCGGTAGTCCGCCAGGAAGCGGTGCAGCAAGTGGGACGACTCTAGTTACAAGCACATAATCTCTCACCTTATGCTCCTGATGCTTCTCGAGCAGCGCCTCAGCGCCGGGCACGTCCTTGGCGAGGTCGTCGGCCGCGATGAGCGCGCGGATGTCGCTGACCCACGACATGAGGTCGCGGTAGTCCGCCAGGAAGCGGTGCAGCAAGTGGGACGACTCTAGTTACAAGCACATAATCTCTCACCTTATGCTCCTGATGCTTCTCGAGCAGCGCCTCAGCGCCGGGCACGTCCTTGGCGAGGTCGTCGGCCGCGATGAGCGCGCGGATGTCGCTGACCCACGACATGAGGTCGCGGTAGTCCGCCAGGAAGCGGTGCAGCAAGTGGGACGACTCTAGTTCGGACCGACGTTCCTGTCAAATGATCAATATTTGTAGTGCCATGTTTGGATTATTTTAATTGTTTTTATTAGTACATATTTTATATTTTTTGGTATTGGTTAATGTTACTATATGAACTTTGTGTTGACGTTAATAGTATTTAGAATTTTATTTGCATAGTTGTAATAGTTGTTTGTGCTAAATGGAAATTTATTTTAGCTTTTCTTTTTTTTATCTTTTTTACACAATGTTATTGAATTGAATAAATGAAATGATCTGTCAAAATCCCGCCCAAATACACATTTTGACGAAGCATAACTTGAGCCACAATATTATACTAGAAAGAGAAAAATGTTGAATGAATTAGGAACATAACATGTAAGATATTCATAATTCGAAGAGGTTGTTACCTTAGCCTTGGCCACCAGCTTCTGCCAAGCCAGCGTGATCTCATCGCGCTTGGAGTGGATGGCGGGCGCGTGGTCCGCGTGGATGGCGGCCAGTCGTGCGGCCTCGCCGTCCAGGGTGGACACCTTGTCTTCTAGAGCAGCCAGGTCGCGTTCGACGCCCTCGTGTTTACGCTACACAAATGGGAAATGGAACAAATTAGTTTTGTGTTCATACAAATCCTAAAAGTAATTCAGAAAGTCAGTAATTTGCATTTAACAAAGAACATAATATAGTTTCAATGACGACATTTACTGTTAAGCTTTTGAAACAAAATCTTAGTTTTTAGGGTTCCGTAACTCAAAAGTTAAAAAAGGAATCCTTATAAGATCACTCTCTTGTCCATCTGTCCGTGTGTCACCACCGATATTCCCCGGAACGGGTGGACTTGGCAAGTTGTAATTTATAACAGATACTGAGGTCTATTAGTCCCTATTAGGTGTATAGAAATCAAGATCCTGAGTCAACACGATAAAAAAGATATGGGCAAATTTAGATTTTCGCGAAAACTTGTAAGTACCAAAAATTTACCTTCATTTTAAGTTTATTTTTTCTTAATTTTCCTTTTACTTGTGCTGGAAGACCTTGCTTTTAATTAAAATTAACAATTCTAGGTCAACCGGAAGTACCCTATAGGTTTTGGGTCGAAAACCTACATGGTAGTTTGCGTTGACCTAGTTACCTAATTATGTTGGTGAATGTATCTGTTTGTACGAAACCCTCGGAGCGCGAGTCCGACTCGCACTTGACTGGTTTTTTTTTCATGTTTTACTATTTCACAAGACCCTGGGGTCCCGGATACTTTAAAGCCGTACCGAAGTGGAGTGGCCGAAGCCAACTTGCAGAGGCCCCGTTAGAAATTATATTATGAAATGAGACATAAGATGGACTAATCTTCACCAAGTTAAATTGTCTCTAATTTTACTCGTTCTTGTGACTCTTTTGTCAATGATTACGCAAAATACAAGCTTAGACGTGGATGGGCGCACACCAGCCTGTTTAACTAAGTTAATGTTTTACCTGTAAAGTCTGCACAGTAGCGAGGTCCCTGCCGTAGTCATCAGAGCCCAACACCACATCCTTCTCGGAGATCCAGGCGATAGTCTCATCGGCATCGCGGTTGAAGCGCTGAATCTCATGCGCACCGAAAAGGCGCTCTTGACGCATCAGCGCCATCTGGCGGAGACGCTGCCAGGCCTCGTTCAGCTCCTATGAGAAAGAAAAAAGGATGTAGATCGTGGAATAGCTTGGTTTTGTGAAGTTCCCATGCTTTTAGTAGCTGCAGGAGGTAAAAGCTATAAATTCGGCATTATGGCCTTGAAAACATCAATTTGCCGCCTAACTTCTAAGTGATAAACTCCTTCTAAAAGTGTCATATTTACGCAAGTTGTCTTACATTACTGAATGTGGCAAAATCAATAGACACAAAATAAAAATAATTGTTTAAAAAAATAGTAATTAAAAATCTTTTTTTAACAAGCTTTTTCGTATTCTTGTCAGCAAACCCTTTCATTTGATACCTATATCATGACAGAGCACAAAAAATAACTAGTCCGCCATCTTGGACCGTCCGCCATATTGGATTTGGAATGACGTCACTTAGCAAACCATGCATTGTCATCCAAACTAAACGTGTATACAAAATTTCATCTTAATTGGTAAAGGATAACTGCTATAAAATTCAGTTGCCAGATTCGACCCGAACACACATACATACATTGCAAGTTAATTAAAGCTTATAAAAAATTATCCTGTCACAAATTGGTCTGATTATTTCAATAGTTGTTTCAAACCTAAAAGTTGTACTCATCTACTGAATAGTTAAAACAATCTAGACAGTAACATTAATAGACATATTTCCTGCAATCGCCATAACAGTCTCTGGATTTCCTCGACCTATTTCAAAAAGACTCCATAGTTCACTACTTACATCCTTCCTCTTCACAATAGTCTCCCTCTCGGGATGCCCCTCCAGCACGAGCCGCTCGGCCAGCTGGTTGACCTCGGTGACGCGGTACTCCTGCGCCGCCATGTCCTTCTGGAACTCGTCGAACTTGCGCTGCAGCACCTCCACGTGTTCCAGGTCCGAGCCGAACTCGTCCGCGCACACGAAGGTTTCCTATGAAAAGGAGATAGGGATTACAAAATGTTGATCAATAGTAAAATAACCCTGAAGTATTCTAGTATTCCCTGAAGGGTAAAAGGGAGAAGCAATAGGGTTTGTTGCCTGGGTAGACAAATGATAATTGTATTTAGATATTCCTTCAGTGAGGTTTTATCAAATAAAACTGGACACGTATTTTTTGCTTTATCAAATAAATAAAAAATTACAAACAAAAAGCGCATCAACGTTCAGGAGTGGGGACTTGTGACGTCACTTTGTCAGTATAAAGTGTAGCACAGCGTGATGTCACACGACATTTGAATGCACTGTATCGTCGTAAGTTTCTGTTTACGTTGCTAATGAAAAAATACGTGTCTAATATTTTCAGGTTATGTAACTGACGGACTAAATAGTTTTTTTTTGTCAACTATTCTATTTGTTCGCCCCCTATTAAATGGATGGCGAAATATGGATGTACTTTAGGCTGGTTAATAGTATGGTTATGATTACTCAATATGAGTAATATACCCTTTACTATTTCAGTGACCGAAGATTAGAAATGTTGATACATAATATGGTTAGGGACTGTTTCTGTGTCCAGATAGTGTCTATCTATTAATTACATTTCAAAAATATAACAGCACTTTTGTGTAATTATATTATCTGCCAGATAAGTTTTCTGGAACCAGAGATGGTGAAAGAGGCTTTTGTAAATCTAAGATTTTCGGCTTGTAGACTAACCCCAAGTTTCTCAGCTCAAAATTATCGCAGAATTAATGTGACAAATTGTCAAGCATGCGTTATCTGCTCTGACTGGCTGTTGAAAATTCATTCAATGAATCACAGCAGATAACGCGTGCTTGACAATTTGTCACATTAATGCTGCGATAATTTTGAGCTGAGAAACTCCGGGTTAAAATAGCCAATCAATATAAAACATGCCTCATAGTATTGTAAAGAACAAAGGTCACCTTAATTTAAATACTCATCAAGCTAGAGAATGTCTATAATATTCCTATTCTGTTGATTCATCGAACTTCAGTAGATATTTTATTCGCTTTTTCCCCACTGCTCAACTAACTGCTCAACTGCTCAACTTACTGCTCAACTGAGTTGTGCAGTTTATATTCCCCACTGCCCAATTACAAACTGCTCAACTTGTATTTGACAAGTGGCCTGGCCATCTATAATTATTAATAAAGTCTCTTTTTTTCCAAGGACTTAAACTACTTCAAATCATAATGTCACTATGAATGTCACCAATAGACGTAATTGTTATAATTTTTATGTAACGATTTGTTGCAAAATATTTTTCGTAATTATGGACGAAGTAAATAAAGATAAATTATGTTTCATTGACAATAACGGTGGAAAGGCTGCCCTATACAAAAATCGCCACTATCACAGACTAAGGACCTACAATAATGGCATGAGCATACTGAGGTGTTCCTCGTACAGAAAAACACAATGTAAAGGGACTATTACAGTAAAAGTAAGTTTTCTTTCTACAAGCTTTTATGTAATGACTTGGTAGTCAGGGTTTGTTTTCCATTCCAAAAAAATATAATTAGAAACCTTTATTTTGATTGGGCGTCGTGGGATTTATTATGTATCTTTTTTTTTTTTGTAAATGGGTTTTTATTGAAAATACATAAGTATATTTTTTTTTCATTCAATTACAGGATGATCTAGTAGTGAAGTCCATTGCTCACTCATGCCCAGAAAATGAAATTAAAATAATTGCATTGAAAGAGAAAGCTGAGCTCAAAGAAGCGGTAATAACTTCCGATCGTCCTATACCGCAATTGTATAATGAAAAAATTATACAAATAAAACATGATGGACAAAAAAGTGACATCCTAAATTCTATACCTCTATCAAGTATCAAACATTGCCTTTATGATGCTAGGTACAAATCAGTCGGAACCAATAAAAGTATTTTTTCAAATATTCATGAGGTTCATGTACCAGATAAATATTTTGGCTTCTGTATTGCGGAATTTCATGACGAACAAACACAAATTTTGATATTTTGCTCTTCCGAAAATATAAACCAGTTGAAAGATGGTTCGATACATGAATTTTTTATGGACGCAACTTTTAGTAGCTGCCCTAAGCCATTCGCACAACTATTCAGTATTCATGGGGACATAGGAAGTACTTCAGAATCAACTCGCGTTAAACCATTTATTTTTGCTTTGATGTCAGACAAAAAACAAAGTAGTTACAGATACTTATTTTACATGTTAAAAACCCAAATACCACACATAAATATTAAAAAACTACATTGTGATTTTGAGATGGCCATGATAAATGCGGTAAAAGAAGTATGGCCTAAG
The DNA here is from genome assembly GCA_964057195.1 of Orthosia cruda. Classification (NCBI taxonomy): domain Eukaryota; kingdom Metazoa; phylum Arthropoda; class Insecta; order Lepidoptera; family Noctuidae; genus Orthosia; species Orthosia cruda. The sequence goes on from OZ059825.1 coordinate 2,361,466, forward strand.
GCTACCATTAGAGGGTGTTATTACCACTGGACAAGAAGTATTTGGAGAAACGCAAAAAAAATTAATTGCAAGAAAAATAAATATGAAAGAAGAATTGTTGGTTTATGTGCAGCATTGCCGCTTCTGAGTAAGGAAAGGTTATTGGAGGGTTGGATGTACATAAAAAATGAATATGAAGATTCTAAGCTAGCAATGCAACCTTTTATGAAATAAATGAAAGGAATATTGAGGAAAAAAAAAATTATACAAATAATAAGCGTGTTTGGTGACAGACATAGAACTAACAATGTGCTGGAGGGCTGGCACTCAAAAATAAACAGATCAATTAATAAAAATACAAAGACCTTATTACGATTATTAAGAATACTTTCTGAAATTGATTTACTCGCACAACACAAGAAACCGAACAAAAGAGCAAAGAAATACAAAATAAATGATGACATTATTACGTTCATACAAATGCAATTAATTAATTCTGAAATAACAATCGGGCACGCCCTAGAAAAATTACGCTAGCTACATTTTTTTTTTGTTTTAAGTTCACATTAAATTTTAGGTATAGGTACTTACCTGGACAACCAAATAAAGATGTTGTATAGCCTTTAAATGGTATTTTTCATTTTGACAGCCCGCTATCATTTTGTTGACGTAGGTATGAAGTTTTATTAAAATATTTCTTTTTAATTTTGTTAAAGTTGAGCACTCCGAATTGAGCAGTAGGGAAACGAGATAGTGCTAACTGCCTAACTAAACAGTTTGGTTGAGCAATGGGGATTCCCCACTGCTCAACTATTCGCAGTTGGGCAGTTACAGTTGAGCAGTGGGGAAAAAGGGATTTTATTGGTAATATTCTCACCAATTAAGGTTAATTGAATATAATTATCATGTTGTCAAGTCAGAATAACATAAGTTTAATATTAGCCCTTCAAACTGCAATGCAAATCAATAAACATCACTAGAAAGGCATCTTTAGTGATGACTTCACCATCTTCATCATAACATTTACTCATGTCTCTATCAAAAGAATACATCACCGAATTCTTTCTAAGTGCTGACGTCATACACCTATTTCAGTACATTTCTGGCTAGTCTTTCGGCAAGGCAAACAATATTCAACAATCTTTATTGTACTGTTTAGTTAACATGGCCTATATAGTCCGCGATATGGGACCACGCCCAAGATTGTACTAATGTAGGCTACGCCCACGTTCAACCATTGCCTTATATTAACCTTAAAATGTGGGGTACACAATTCTTTTTCTAGTATCTAATTAGAGTGTTTGGGCATTGGGCAGAAGCTAATTTAGCTACTGATTTTTCGAAAACATCGTGAGGAAACTTGGTCTTATATATTCTATGTAAGTCTGAAATAGCCAAGTCAGAGGACTGTGGGGTTCCCAGATGCGGCTTAATTAAATCTGACACCATAGGTGGCCACATCATCACACGAAAAGAAGATTTGATTTTTGACTTGTTTAGATTGGTATAAATACTTACTCACTTTTGTTACATTTTGTTAATCATCAAATTTTATCTATGTAGGTTTGATGAATGCACTATCCTACGCTTTGATTGTCTCATTGAAACAAGACAGCAGTAGTTAATTAAGTAAAAAGACAATTATATGTTTCAGTGAAATTATTATTGTAAACATTCAGAAAACGTAAATTAATTATTTTCCTTTTATGAACATAAATAAATAAACTATGTAGTTTTGGAAAAATGTTTTCATTTACATAAACTTCAACTGATACTACAATAATACTACATCAACACTCACCTTATCATGAATCCAGAACATGACCTCATCGCAGTGCCTCAAGAACTGCACCAGTACCAAAGCCTGCTGCAGCTTCATCCCCTTCTCCGCCAAACGGGACAGCAGAAGCTCCCACAGACGGTGCAACTCGTCCAGACGACGACGGATGGTCTCCGAAGCGAAGTGACCGGCAGAGATCATCTCACTGCCGGTGTTGTCAAGTACTACGATGGCATTGGAGTGGGCTGCCACCTCAGCCTCGAAGGCTTGGTGCTTTTGGATCTTGGCCTGTTGAGAAAAGATGGTGTTAGGTCAGAATAAGACTTGTAAAACGCCCTGCTATGTAATGTCGAAGCAGTATACTCATTGGCCACATTTTCCTTCATATTTGTCGTTGTTAGGCCAATGAACACACAATGGCGACGGGTCTAACGTGTATTGTGAGCTGCGGCCTGTTTAGAAGCAGATCTTGCAGTTTCTGCAGTGGGTTAATTTTAACAAGATATTTTTTATTTAACAGTATAGTAGAGCCATGGGATCTAACTATCCTATATATAAAAACTTCAAACTACAATGTGAAAATTCTTGAAGATTCAAATCTTACCTGCAGATTAGTAGGATCTTTGTAGCTCTCATCGCTGGCGGCCTGCAGCTTCTCCTGGATCCAGGACTCCAGCTCGTCAGCATCACGCTTGAAGTACTGGAACCTACGAGAGTCTTCCAGCTTCTCACGCTTAGCGCGAGCTTCCTGCTTGAAGTCTTCATAGCGGTTCAGGACCTGTGTGTATGGTAAAGGCATTTAGTTTTTAGATAATTACAAAGACTATAAAACCTGTCTATGAATATTCGGACGGTCGAAAGGCTCAATACCATAGATTTTACAAACAATTTCTGTAATAAATAGTGCTGCATTTTTGTTCAATACTACAACCTTTTCAGACTGAAAAAAGTGTCTTTGAGGGCCCAAACACAAAAATGCGGTGCGATGTCGCATCGTAAAATCTACGAGCTTGTTACTGCTTAGCTTTCTGCGTTGCGAATTCGCATCACGTCAATTCGCAGTTTTTTTGGGCCCTATAACCTTGGGCGCCGAATATTGATGAGATCTTTCAGTTTTTCTACAAAACAGTTAATTGCATAACAAGATATTATTGCATACTATATTTTCGAAAAATATAGCTAGGTGTGATGAAGACTTTAGTCTTTTCAGTTGTCAATCAATACCGTTCCTGGTAGGACTATCGAAGCACCTCTTACGTCATTCACGTATCAAGGAATGATAAACCGTTTATTTTCGTCTAGATGTACTATCTTATCTTTCTTGCAAAACAACATTTGTGTAATTGAATTTAGGAGGCAACAAATTGCGATACAGCCTAACTGGAAAATATCTATCGTAGTCTTGCCGTTTCAAAACCAAATTCATTGTGCTCATCTGGAATAATAAAGTAAAACAGAACACAAGATCTTTACAACCTTAAGACGATGACAGTCGCCAACGACCTTGTTAGGGAACAAAACGCGCACTCGTTTCACAACCGCGCGACCCAATATTCAGTAGTTTTTTGTACTTTCCTTATTATTCTATGACTTAAAAAAAAAGGCTCAGATCAAAATGTAGATATTTAAAATTGTCTTTGAGATGGTGACAATTTCATTAAATAAAATAAAATACGCCCGGCGATTTTGGTGCGATTGTCGTTTTATTGTCCGTGTTAGACATAACTTTACAAATTAATTACACTATGTTATACTAATAAAACTCAAAATTTTCTTCATCATCATCATATCAGGCGGATCACGTCCACTGCTGGACATAGGCTTCCTAATATTTTCTTAGATCTTAATATTGATTAAGAAAATAGTCTAATGTAACATATATTTTTCCAAAAAATTACGACTAGCCGTTTGTTTACACGTGATTCTCATTTTAAAATCAGCTACTGAGGGGTATCTGCGCCTTAATGATACGTGATATTACTCATTTCCACCTATCAGTTGTGTGCTACTTTAGCGTAGGTACTTAACACTTATCACTCCAGTAATTAATTAATTGAAGTAATGCGTGACCACTCAGGCGCTAGGGCGGTAAATTTGACTGCCTGACAAAATGCCACGGAATTTCATTTCATTCAATTAAATAGTACACCATACTTCTCTAAATACCTAGATTAAACCGTCGTATTTTCTGTGCTTTCACTTAGTACGATTACATGGTATGGCATGTAATGGTAATTTACTGGTTTCTCAAACATTCAGAGATTATTATGAGGAACTCTCAAGTCTTTTTAAATTTTCTAAACTGACTTTTTGATATGTCTATTGTCTAGCAAGACCATAAAAGCTGTATCCAAACATGCGTCAACATTTTGACACATTATAAATATATAAACAGTATGGAAACTACCTACAAAAGCTCGAAACGGCAAACTCACACAAACTTGCGCACCGACGAGACCTCTAAGCAGCGTCCGCGGTGCTCATACTACTGAAAGCAGAGCCGAGTGTCCGTCATAAATATACAAAACCGCATTGTATCTGAAGGCCAATTAACAAAACGGCTAAACATAGTTAACGGATTGCAATATCAGTAATGTACGTTATAAATTATACTCGTTTTATTTATCCTTACATTTCGTACAGACTACAGACAGAAGCGTTGACGGTCAATTAACCCAGACCAGATCCACTACTGTTAACGGACGACAATATCAGTAGCACCGTTATACACATTTTATTCGTCACTACAAAATGTAGCCATCTATCTACTCATAGCGCACAACAGTCGCATGAGTGATTGCTTTCCGCTTTTACAGCTGCATCGTAACTGGGTCGGTAGGTAGTGTGTGTATGCAAAAAAGGCAAAAGGGAAACGGATACAGCCCCCATCTCGGCATCATTTATGAGAGTGCATCTCGAATTTGCGATTCACAAGACACAAGACACAAAGTTGTTTAAAGATTTTTATGGCATGTGGCACATCATTAGCAAGAGGATAGACTGTAGAATTAATGAGGGAGTTGGAAGATCCCGGTCGCTTTCGTTTTTTTTTGTAGCCACATAAACAGCTGTAACATGTATAGCTTTAATTTAAGTTTTACATTTGTGAGTGAATTAAAAAAAACTAGGTGACTAATGTCACTAATTTTGTATTTAAAAGTACTCTTAAACAATACACATCGAAATAAAATTAAAATTCAGAGTCTACACCTTATATATTTTTTTAAATTTGTATTTGAATGTAAAATTTGGGTCTTTTTTTAGTAAAACAATAAAATCTCGATAAAAAAAATCTACAGGGCATGAGGGGTGTTAAGTGGTCTGAAAGGCTAGCAGGTGACCCCTTCAGTCGACCATTTCAATTTGGCACACGATGCACCAAACACCCAGTATAAAGACTGTGTAAATTATGAGTTCTTTGGGTAAGTATTAAGCATTTAATGTAGCGTCGTGGTTTTATTAGAAAGTACAAGACAACTTGCGTAGAATTGCATTACTTGGACTTTAGAGAAACGTGCCTGGATAACAGTCGAGGCGAAAACAGCATACGGCATTCGCATAATTAGACATAATTATTAAGTCGACAGACTAGGCCACTGAGCAGTACAGAATCAGCCTTCAACAATGTAACCATTGCAGAGACGCCTGACTCTTCCTGTGCGAATGTATTCACCGTAGTTCACAAATTGGTGGACAATTCCCGGTTTTGAGATGCGATTTCTTCGAGTTACAACCGCGAAAGAAAAGAAATAAGATTGAAAATTGTCATATTGCCTATAAAACGATATTTACCTGTTCACGTCGTTCCTGAATATCCTCGGCAGTCTCGAGGATCTTCACCTCTTTGGGTGGTGGTATCTGTTCCATGATGGAAGCGTCAAATTAACTGCAATAATAGATATGAGAAAGTTATTAACAATACATTCATATATACACCATTGCGTTATTATGTTTATTAAAACAGCTGTACATTAAATACGCGCTTGGACGCGGAGTGCCGGGCATCCGGCCGCAGTGGGTTATAAATAAATTATGTATGGATACAATAGATGGACCCCCTCTGCCGCATTCCCATTTGATCTGTTTTGCGTGCAGGCCTCCTCTCTGTGAGAGAGAATGGGCCGTAATCCGCCACGCAGGCTCAGTGCGGGTTGGTGGATGTCATATGTCTTCGAATTTTTGGTTCTTAAACATATGTTATTATTGTTTTCTCACGATGTTTTCCTGCACCGTTTTGAGAGCAGTAGTGTTGAAATAATTTACACAAAGTAAAGTGCCTACCTGGATTCGAAGTTCGAACCCACCACCTAAAACTTATAAGTCGCGGCCGTTACCACTGGGCCACAACTGCTTCCCACAATTATGTATGTTGACTTTTTGAATAATCAAATTATAGCTTCATGAAAGAATTACAACAGACATTTGTGATTTTCCACCATCCCTCAGTGACAGTCTCGGTAGAAATTTCATTTTCATTCTAGAGTGCAGGCCTTACTGATTATATTGTACTTTAGACCTTCAAGTGCATAAGTACTAACTGATAAAACACTGCCAAGTACCCCCTGACTTGTAACTATCATTACTGAGAAATACCAAGTATTAAGAATGACACTCTTTAAATTAACGACAAAACTCTATATCATTGACGCGTCAGCTATTCTTTTATCCCCTGATCTCATCAAACACTATGCTCATTAACTCAGAAGGTCAGGCTACACTTGACATCACCCATAGACAAAAAGTGAACAGAAGTTCAACTTCAAACAAAGACTGTTTGCTTCCTCCTTAGTAGAATAGCCAAAATTAATTATTTATATATGTAACTTGTCCATCGTTAAGTCTAAGTCAAGAGAGGTAATCCAGTAACAAGAAAAAAAAACATTATGATTATGAACCATGGATTTGAACACTTCTCTATAATTTGTGTTCAACCCATCCAAATTGAACAACATGTTTCATTTATAATGCATGAGACAATGAGGAGCGTTAAGACGCATTGAGAAATAAATTGCTTCTCTTGCTTATAGTATGTAATGTACATCATCATACAAATGGTAGTAGTAACTGGCCATTTGGTGCCCAGATGGCTAAATTGCTTACTATTTAACAGTGTTGGCAGTTTGGCAGGAGTAGTTAATTCTTTTGTCTATAAGACTAAAACATGATCAAGCAAACAATAAAAACGTAATATTAATAGAGTAAAAGAAAAACAAATATTTTTGCCTGTACATACCAAATTGCTTGTTCCTCTTTATACTATATTTTACCATAATAATGTAGTTTGACAACAATGGTTACTCACAGTTGTATTGAAAGAAGATTCATCACATTAGTTTACAAGGCTGACGATTTACTGACGAGGACGACTGTTACGTGTATTTTATGACCAATCAATGGGTATTGGAAAACAATTTACTTAGAGCTATTTTCGCTGAAGGCTATAAATAAAATTGATGGCGTATTAGAAACATTTTCTCACATAGTATTATTTTTACGACAGCAACATTGAATCAAAGTATTGAAAACATAAAGGTAATTTGCTTTTGTAACAATACTGGTTAGTAGACATGCATCACAAAATATTGGACTACAAAGAGGTTTCACATTAATGTTCATTATCATATAACTTTTAATATGCTTTTAATTGTATGCAATCAATAAACCTATCTCACATAAAAATAATTACCAAAATAAAACCTAGGTTATTTATTTAAAACAATATGTGAGACTACTGCAACTTGCCCGCACTGTGGCACTTGCCCAGACAAGGCTTACATCACATGGCCTTGTGAGTCACCCCAATGTAACGTATTATAAACCTGATGATAACATTGTTTTTTACTTCTTTAAGCAATGCACTTAGCAACTCCTTTTAAACATCCTTCTTTTGAATTTTTCTTGGAATTTTCTTTAGCTCATGATAATGTAGTTTTAAAGAATACAAGTACTCATTTTTTATCAGTACTTACAAATGTTGAATATCGGTTTTTATCAGTTCTTATGAGCCTAGAGACATTCTCATTATATAAAGATAAGTGATTTTACAATATTCTTTTGTAGAAAATGTTGGCTATTATGCATAGTCAAAGACTGATCTAGGGTTTGGAACAAGCAACTAGCATCGTGCCTGACCTTAATTAGTTGAAGTAAATGCTTTGAGTTTGATGTATGATATGCACAAGAACTGGAAGTAGTGGTGTGTGCGGGCACAGCAGTTTGTAAATCCATTAGAAAACATTATTAAACCGCATAATAGCTGAAGATATTAAGAATAGATTAGAAACCTACCAAAAGATTTACTAAACCATTAAGGTGGAGCCAAACTTTTGGTGAATGATGATTACTTCAAATCAGACACACTATAGAGATTTTCAACATAAAATCATGCATGTGTTCCCTGAACGGTTTTGAATAGGTGATCCAGTTATAGTACAGGAAAGCGGCATGTCTTAGAAGCAAAAATCCAAAGGCATGTGACATTCACCGACCCACAATGGGCCCGTGTGGTGGATTAGAGCTGATTCCCTCTCACAAATAGGAGGCCTGCACGCAACGGACCAAATGCAAGTCTAAGTTTTCTTTCACTGATCAAATCAAACACTAAAGTGGGATTTTCAACAACTAATTATGCCTAATACTTTCCTTAGTTATTTTATTTTAGCTATAACAACTTACATTTCATTTGATCTAATGATTGTTGTCCTATATATAACTGTGACAGTTGGTTGCACACATCACCTAGAGGCTAAGTAATCAATACCAATGCAACTTGATCTGGCATTGCAACCACTCACACACACACACAGACAGATGTGTGTCATGCTATGGGTGGGGTCACTTAGCAATAATTACAAGTGAAATCTTTTTTTTTATAATGCAAAGGTTTTTCTATTTATTTATGGTTAACCTGAGTTTTTTTTTATAGTTGTTGTTTGAATTAAGACTTCTCTGTAATCCTATAATTAATAGAACATTACTGAATATAATTGGGTCATATAGGGGATAATTTTTGGTGTTAGTCAGATTAGGTTTGGGTTATAAGTTTCTTATTGGCAGTATGATAAAGGATCATATGATCTTTTTTTAATTTTTGAGAAGTTTTTCTAAAACTTGAACATTTTTAATATTTTACTTTATTTTTAAGTCTATGTAGTGAGATGAAAATTCTAGAATCTGTAATCAATAGATACTACATCATATTCAAACAACAACAAAATCTAAAAACGGCCATGTTTAGAGAAATAAACAACAGGATATCCTATCCAAATAAATGTATAAACAACAAACCATACAAAAAACATGAAAATGGTGCCAAAAACAAAATCAATACACAGCACTGCAGAGGTAACAATTCTGTAGGTAATCAGATCACAGAGTCTAGATTATCGACTGGCGTAGAAAGTACTGGCGACTGACGCGGCGACGCACTGCTCCAGATTCTAACGCCCTGCCCGACACGCACCGCCGACACTGTACCGCAATAAAACTGCCGCCGCCGGTATATCTACCGCTACCTAACGACCCCACATACTTCCCTCTTATGTACAATGACGTAATGCTCCAAAATAAACCTAATAAGGATAATGGCCGGAGCAAATTTTGGACTTCCGCAGGAATCACGGGAATGAAGAATGTTACTAGGTGGTCTTTACATGGATTTTCTTTTTGAATCTCCTAGTCATGAAACTGATTTCTTTCGGAAAGTTGGACATTCCTAAGGAATTTGCCGATACATGGGTGTGTCATAGATAAGATTTCAGCACTTTTAAACGGTTTATTTCTAGTATTAACATTACATGGGTAGCATTTATCGAAAAACTCACCTTTGACTTAAAAATAACACAGATTTTACACGTTTTATACACTTTTTCTATGAATTTTCATGAAAATTCGTTCGTTCGACGTGCAGTCGCGTCACTCCACTTACAATCAATGTTGCCAGAAAATAAATTTCATTGACAGCTCAGCTGTTGATTTGTTGACACCATTTTTAAAAAGAAAATATTTATACATTAATTATCTTATAAGTCTTTACGAATAAAATTATCCGTGAATGCGTGCGTGGAACGCTGTTTGCATTTTTCATTAAATCCAACTAAAATCTCTTAGATATGGCAATAAGTAACAAAATTAAATGTCAAAAGGGGAAAACCCGCCGGATTCAATTTACTCATATTATTTTATTTTTTTATGATATATGATTTTATATATTAGTAAACTAAAGTGAACAGCAGGCGAATAACAATTAACTGGCGATTGATGATGAGATCTTGTGGAGGGGCCGAGAAATAACTCGGGACACTTCGACCCATTGGGATCTATTGTGGTCACACTGTTAAATACAAATGGCATTGATTTTATTAACTAAACTGCATTCTATGATTTGGATTTGGACTGATTTGGTGATAAAATATGCAAAAGGGACCGCTCCAAGCAGGGCCGGATCTACCTAATGGCTAATTGTTATGTTTGTATGTAATTGTTGTTTATTTTAACTATTCTTCAATTTTACTTTAATAATAATATCTATTTTTTATGCACCTGCCATGTTATCTCTCCACCACTCTTGGTTGACTGGTAGAGAATGCCTCAGGCATTAAGTCCGCCTAAGTACCTGTATGTTGCATGAAGTTTTAATAAATAAATAAATAATTGGGCAGAATTGGGCTGCAGCCCAGGGCCCCGTAAATATAAAGGCCCCCCCGCCCCCCTTGAAGGCAATGGACAATATTGTTGCCTGGCTTAAATTAATGAATGTTCCACAAGACTTGAGAAAAAAACCGGCCAAGTGCGAATCGGACTCGCGCGCGACGGATTCCGTACCATTATCGCAATAAATGGTAAAAAATCACGTTTATTGTATGGGAGCCCCACTTAAATATTTGTTTTATTCTGTTTTTAGTATTTGTTGTTATATCGGCAACAGAAATACATCATCTGCGAAAATTTCAACTGTCTAGCTATCACGGTTCATGAGATACAGCCTGGTGACAGACAGACGGACAGTGGAGTATTAGTAATAGGACCGCGGAGTCTTAGAATAGAATAGAATAACATTTATTTGAATAAAAACATGGTATAGTAGATGGTACAAAATTAAATACAGAGCATACATGTTTTTGCTATGTGTGTTTATTTTACAATATAGTTAGTATTTTTTTTTCAAAAAACTCTTTTACACTGTAAAAACTATTAGTGGACAGCCAGATATACAATTTACTTATAAATAATCTGGTATTTAGAATTTTTAAGTCGCTTGGTATCTTATTAAATATTTCTACACACATATACAAACAGCTTTTATTATATTTAGTAAGCCTTGGCATGACATCCAGTACGAGCCTGTGAGGATCGCGCCGGTTTCGAGGATGTACATCGTCTGCTTTTGTAAATAATGCATTATGCTTCAACACAAACATACATATCTCATATATATAAAGAGACGGTAGCGGCAACAAATCAAGTTTCTGAAATACCGGCCGACAAGAATCGTCGGATTGAAGCCCATATATTGTTCGAATGCATTTTTTTTGTGCAACAAATGCTCTATTTTGATCGGTGCTATTGCCCCACATAATCAATCCAATCTTATTAATAGGGTCCCTTTTTTTTCCTTTGGCTACGGCACCCTAAAAATGGTCTACTGCTGTATAGTCGTAGGGGGCAGTGTAGTCTTATGACAACGCTGCTAATATGGCGTGTCACTGTAATGATCAAACACTACAAAAACATTATATTAGAGTGCAACTCAGGGCCCCGAGGGTTTGAGATTGGCCGTGTCAGCCAACGGCACAATAGGTACTGTTATTAATGGTCAATCGGGTCAGTCGTCGGGTTTACCATAATATTTTTTTAAAGTTCAAATGTTTATACAGTTCAGAATGGCAAAATTTTCTACCTCGCTTTACTTGCTCTCTTGAGCCCTACATTCCCTTTATGCCTCACCTTTTCTGCATAAGACGCCAAAATTACTTACTTCTATTTCTGTAAAAAAGGTTTAAAATAACCCAAGGAATAATTACTGCAATTTCGGCGCTTGCTTCGCTCGCTTTTGGATCATACATTCATTTATTGCTTTTCCGCAGAGGGCAATAAAGTTACCATTATAATTGTACGAATGGTCAAAAGAAAGGCTTGTCTATCCAAGAAAAGGTCTTTTAATGTAATAACTGGCTTCGAGTTCTCTATTATTCTTTCATATTGACCAATTCATGAAATTGCGACCGGTGCAGAAAACTCCATATTTTAACCATTACTATTTATTTTTGAATTGGCAAAAAAATAATAAAGGAACCAGAGGCCCCCTCGTAGTGTAACCCCAGGGCCCCACAAATTCGCGGTCCGCCCCTGTACCTTCACGCCTATCCTCTGCCAAACATATAAGAGTTGATTTTGAAAGTATCTACAAATTAAAGTATTTAGTAAAATTGACTTAAGATCAGCGTATCATCAAATAACTATAATCTCAATGAATAAGCTCATGACGGCGTTCGAAGCAGCAGGAAACTTGTACCAATTTTGTCATATTCCTTTTGGAGTGACAAGTGGAGTAGCTTGCTTTCAAAGAACCATTGATTCGATCCTGTGAGACTCTAACCTTATCAGTGTGTACTCGTATTTAGATGATATCACTGTTTGTGGATCAGATCAGGTAGATCACGATAAGAAACTAAAAAAATTCATGGAAGTAGCAGAGAAATATAATCTTACTTTTAATAAGGAAAAAAGTGAATTTATGTTAACGAACCTTAGCATACCGGGATATAACATTAATAATGGTGAGATTAAAAGCAAAGACCGGTTGGCACCTCTACTAGGAATTCCGGTGCCCCAAGATTCAGCTACACTCACGCGTACTATTGGTCTTTGGATCACTATGAGGTTAACGTGTTAACGCTCCCATCCCTTGCATTCAGGTCCCCCATGACTAGGACGATATCTTGTTACTTGATGCTCCTAAGGGTGGCGCTGAGGGCGTTGTAGAAATCGTTTTTGGTATCCTCTGGCTATACATTAGTTGGGGCGTTGCATTGTACGATGGAGATCTGCCGGGCTCTCGAGTATAAACGGGCGTACATGATTCGGTCCGAGATCGGCTTCCAGTCCGGGAGGCTATTCTTAGCTGCATTAAAAAGGAGGAGCCCTACGCCGTACTCGCGCACATCTGCCTCACTTTCTTTACCAGAGGCCTTAGTGCGAGTTTTCACGTTTTTCGTTCACGTCAACATCATTTTGTATTGTAACTGGATAAGCGCCGTCTGGTGACGGTAAGGAGAAACCAATTTCTTTGTATACGTTTTGACATATGAGATCGTTTACGTTATCACGAGTGAGCGTGAGTAAAAACTCGCACTAAGGCCTCATAATACAGCAAAGTCATGCCCCTGAACGTTCTCAGCTCACCAAAGCCGTTACATCTCACTTCGCTTAGAACGAGTATTTGCAGGTTGTAATTTAGCATGACTGCTTCTGCTTGGGCTAGTATATTGTCATCGCTAAGCGTTCTTATATTCCAAAAAACTTTTTAACAAAAAATTAAACCGACATCCAGAACAAAAAACTACAAAGCAAAAAAAAACTTTCTTTTCCGAAGTCGGTGTCGAAAAACTGAAAAAAATGGGTACAAAAGACACCGACTTCGGAAAAGAAAGTTTTTTTTTGCTTTGTAGTTTTTTGTTCTGGAAGTCGGTTTAATTTTTTGTTAAAAAGTTTATTATTTGTCTCTTTTTAGTTTTGGTAGGTATCTCTAATTAACATGATAATCATTTATGGCCAAAGTACATCTCATGACGATTCCAATAAGCCCAAGCACGACTAGGATACATTGTTTTATTTCAGAGTTTCAGTGCCTACCTTCCGGTTTCATCATCAGAACAGTTCAATGGTACCATTTTCATCAGTACCATTCATTTATAAGTATTTGCTTCATCATAGTCGGTTAACTATTCGAAATATTTTATACCCGTGACATACTTAGCATTTAGGAGTTCCAGTGGCCATCTATGGTCTTCTTCATCAGTTCCACTTCACCAAATTATACTTTCTGAGTGCATGTGATTGCATTGTTGATGAAAATACCAAAATCACTATATGTATGCCTATAATATTTGAGGAGTTTCCTCGATTGCTCTAGGATCCCATCATCAGATCCTGACCTGATGACTATGGGACCAACTAGGAAGTATACCCTTTAAAACAAAAGAAGATTTTTTGAAATCGGTCCAGGCGTCTTTGAGTAATCGGGGAACATACATAAAAAAAAAAAAAAAAGGATTCCGACGAATTGAGAACCTCCTCCTTTTTTTGAAGTCGGTTAAAAAGCAATTCGTGTCCGTGTTTTAAAGCCAAAAGTCGTCGGTAGGGTATCGGTCCGGTTTCTTACTGTTTCAGTTTCGTTAATCTATTAGCCCCTTTTCACACGCTCCGGTTGGCGGGTAGCCGGTGCCCGGTAAACGGCAGCAAATGTATAGCAATATAGGCCGGTACGTGTGCAAGCTTACATAAATGGGTAAACACTTCGCCGCCGGTTACCCCGCACCGGCTACCCGGAAACCGGAGCGTGTGAAAAGGGGCTTAGTGTCGGGCAAGCGAGTGATTAGCCCACTGTGCCTTAATCCGCTAGCGGGTCTGCCACTTTAGAGCCTACAGATTTGCTCGGGTTTTTTCGGGTATCCTCCCTAGTGAGTCGATTCTGTTTTACGGCGCAGAATATTGGCCCTTCGCCCTGCATCCGTTAGCTCAGCTGCAACTCGGGATGGAGGACGCGCGCCGGCGCGGTTGCAACAGGTCCCAGGGAGAACGACGGGGACGTGGATGACTCGGACTGGCTGGGGCTCTGCTTGTTACGGTACTCCACCAAGAGTACAGCAGAAGGTACAAATTTGTATTTTTGGCACTTTTCTCGCCAACAGCGATTCCCACCAAAACTTACCCAAGCCTCTCTCCCCAAGGAGGAAAGAATGACGTATATTCTCTATTGTACCTCCTTGTGTGTAGTTTGACAATGTGCAATGTGGAATAAACCCTTGATTGATTAAAGACAAGGACTAGTTTACAACAATCTCTGTTTCAGGTTGAGCAAAAATCCTTTCGTATGTCTGGAAAAATTCCATTTAATTAACGATCCTGTTCACAAAACTTCACGAGGATCGGTTGAGGTTGAGAAATGTCACCTGTAGAGGGGAATCACTGGAGATACAAAAGCATTTTTGCTCTTATTATTCACATGGAATGGCTCCAACCTATCTTCAAACTTTTATCCACCGAGATTCAGTACGTAATAATGCCACGCTAAAAAATCCGTGATGATTTACTTTTAAAGATAGATCGTTATCTAATCTGTGTGTGCAGTTATTTTATCGATGTAGCAACTCTGGTCTTCAGTTGTCAAAAGTTCTTGTTCTCGCTTGGTTCGTCCTGTGTTTGTTGTATCAATTTGTATGTCAATTATCAATTAACCCTCGTTTAATGATGGCCTTTTGATTATTAAAAAGTAGTGCTTGATACTGATACTATCGATGTGCGCTTCGAAGTTTGTGTAAATCATGGCTGCTGGCGGCGAGGATCTGTGGCGCGAGTGCGCGTCCTGGCTGACGAGATGTGGCTTGCTACGTCCCGACCATAAGGCGAACTGGGAAACGAGTTCAATTCATGACCTAGCGTACACCCTGCGCGATGGCGTGCTGCTGTGCAACCTGCTGAATGTGTTGCACCCGGGCTGCATCGACATGAAGGACGTGAACCAGCGGCCTCAGATGGCGCAGGTAATTGGGCCCCGCCGCCGCGACCTTCACTCTAATTACTATAAAACCATTAAATTTGGCACATAATAGCTGCACGCGTGTTATGTGGAACTAATTCCTAGGTCGTACATTCGTAGTTTTGAAATTTGATACAAGGTTTATACATTCGCATATGAATAAGTGTTTTTGAGTTTACGAGGTTTATTTTGGTTATCTTGAGTGAACATTTTGTGCATAACGTACAGCAGGACTTCCTCGCATCCAAATGTGTATGTTGCATTACATTAACAGTTATAATGTGTTAGACTAGTTAATTATGCATGCAATCATGAATGGAGCTTTGCTATTGATATGTGCGTATTCAACAGCCATTGAATGTATGTTCCGGTGTTATCTGCATCGTAAACTTACAGTGAATTGACAGACGGTGCCTACTACAGACTGTTAATTCATAAATTTATATTAAAGAATTCTACTAAGCTCAATGACCATAAGGCATGAATTTGTATTAGATTTTATTTTAATAATATAATCTTATCTTAAATAGTAACATTATTATAACTTCATTATTCAGACCCAGCATAGTGGGTCAAGGAAACTAAAGTTTATATTATAGGTAAATAACATTTATGAAGTAATACATAGTACACTACCTCTTTCCTGTTACCTAAATAAATCACCTAAATATATTATTTTTATTATCTGTAATTAAATTAATTCCTAATTGCATTATTATTGCGGTTTCCGTTCAATAGTTACACATTCCAATTGAAACTTGATTGTGTTTTATGAATTCAATTGTTTGTACATTCCAATCAAAACCTTGTGTTCTGTGTGACCTCTATTTTTATTACACTGTCCTATAAGTACAAGGTTTTGTATAGATTGTCTATGTAAAGCCTTCATGGTAAAATATCATTTTGAATAAGGTAATTTTTGCTTGGTTTTCATGTTGGAATAGCAAGTATTATGTTGGTGTTCATAGTTGACATAAAACATTATCTTCTTTAGCACATTTTGTTATAGAAACCAGGGTGGGATGTGGCAATTATATATTTATGTAAAAAGAGACAGCATGGTAATCTCACAAAATAAACATATTATTAAATATAACCAGTAGCTCTGAATGTGAACACACAATCAGACTTAAGACATGATATGACATAATCAGTCACCACCTATTTGAATTTGACAAGACATGTGCCATTGATTGAAAATAAAGAACTAACATGAAATATTCTGTTCTATAAACCAAACCTCATTCCAACACATTTAAGTATGTTAGTTTTCCTCAAAGGTAACGACGGAACACCTATACTAATGGGTTAATTGTTCCATGCAATACTGTTGATAGCCAAGCAAAGCAAACAAAAAATAAAAATGTCATACAGTAATCCAACCAAGAGACTGGTGTGTTTCCCTCATAAATGAATGAACATTTTCACTAAGTCTATATATAATCCATTTGAAATAACATTGGAATTTTTTACAACCCCTTTTACAGCCCGTTCAACCGATTTTGAGTTCTATCCCGTAAATATAAGGATGGCATAAACCTGTTACTAAAAAGAAAAAGAAAGAAAGAAAAAATATTTAATTGCCACAAAACGACATACAAACATTACATTTCAAGAACGAGAATAGTGGTTAACAATAGTACTAAAACTAACTGTTTAATACAGCTGCCATTTGTCATATCACCAACGCAATAGAAGTCAAAATCGGTTGAACAGGCTGTAAAATGGGATTATTTAAATGTATAATGTTATCTCAAATGGAGTATAGGAAACAATCAAAATAAAATGCCTTAATATTACTTCATTGTTGGATTTTATGTGGCCGGATCTAGGGGGGGCGAGCCGGGCAAGTACCCAGAGCGGCATAACTGAGGGGCGGCCAAACAGCACTAACAACCCTTTTCATTTCATCAACCTTACTTATCTGTGGTCTGGTGCTAAAATTTTCAAGCTCACTTCGGTGTCGAATGTTATTGGTTCTTATTGTAAACCCACTGTTAAATAACTTAACATTCAAAAAGTTGCAAAAATTTTTTTGGTGAAATTCTCAAGCTCACTTCGTTTTCACTTCGCTCAAACTTGTCAAAAAAGCAGCTTTATCCGATCTTACGGTTAAAAACAGCATCTTTTTCAGTGGATAATATCCTGAAACATTTACCTAATTATAAAGCGTCATATTAAAGGGCGGCAAATATTGTCTATGCCCAGAGCGACGAAATTGCTAGATCGGGGCCCTGGGCAGGGCCGGATTTAGAGGTGTGGAGGCCCTAGGGCAACAGGGGAGTGGAGGACCCTAATTATTTTTCAAATAGGTTAAATCATATTTTTCTTGCAAGTGTTTCAATAATTTATATGTATAATCGTATGGGAGGGGAGACAGGCAAGCGGGCGGCGTGAACCCTGCGCACTGCAACACCCCGCATTGTGTTCCCAGAGCGATAGCTCTAACGAGACGAGATCACGGATCGACCATCCGTCGCAAACACAGTAAAACAATACGCTGCTGCAAGTAAAATTAAGATATAATAAATAATGTTAAAATCATATAAAATAAAAATTACTAGATAAGTTTTCAAATAGTAATACAGTGGAATCTCTATAACTCGAACCTCGTTTAGTCAAAATCCTCAGTAAGTCGAAAAAAATGCCATTTCCTTCCGCTGAACCCTTAGATACGCGGTATCTCGAATTATTTAAACTTTGTAACTCGAACAAAATGTTATTTCCCTACGAAGTATTGATAATACATATTTATACTCTATATCTCGAATTTCAAAAAGGAGTTTCCAAAAGTCTTAGTAAAATACAATGACATCTGACGTCTTACTTGGAATTCTCCGAAATAATTGCAATAAAATCCAAAATGAATGTTCGGGTTAGGGGCTTCTAAACTATTGTTTTTGTCTTGTACACGTGCAATTAATGAATACATTCATTAAATTTTCTAAGTTCAATTCAATTTTTAGGTTGGGTTTGACTCTACAAATCGAAAAATATACTTAGAAATCGCGACTTAGTCGCTCGAAATTTCAGCAGTTAAATCATATGTATCTCGAAGTTCTTGTTAAGTCAAAAACTTTTTGTCTCGATTTTTTTTGCATTTCCCTTGACATTCGAGTTAGAGATTCCACTATAGATACCCTATAGTTGTGTAAGTTTTTTTTTTAATAAATACAATTTATGTGGGGGCCCCTCTCTTGTGGAGGCCCCGGGCAGTTGCCCCGATTGCCCTCCCTTAAATCCGGCCCTGGCCCTGGGCATTGAATTAGGTGTCACATAACTCTTTAGTAAACCTTACATCATCAAGCTTGATTAGTTTAAGTAGTTTTTACATTTCAACTTTATCCTTAATGTTTGTGCTTAAGATAGTGCCTACTGTACTATGAAATACCATTGAACTATTCCACTCCCTATTGTTATTGAGGATAGCTGTTTTATGACTTCACAGCCCATATTGTGACAACTGGTGCCCATTAAACCAGTCACCCTATGTTTATGGGCACAGACATAAAATTGATATGGCTTATGTCTTGTTTACAGTTACTAACTAGATCTTTCCTCATAGGTATATATTTTTTTTTATTTATCTAAGAGGTAAAATACTCCTTATCACTAAAAACCTGTACACTAATGTCTGTTTTTACCCGAATGCCGAAGGAGGGTAATGTGTTTATCATGTATTTTATTTATTTATTTATTCGGATTTTGGGAGCCATTTTGTGGTGGACAAATTTTTTTTTCTACCTAATCCATCGTGTGGGGTATCAAAATAATGGGTTTAGTTTAGTTTTGTTTCGACGGGCTGTTTCCGCAACTCCACGACCAAGCGCGTATTTTGTGTACGGGTGGGATTCAGTCACATCATTCGATCCACCCCAGCTCCTCGAGAAAGGCCAGCAGCGCCCTGGTGCTGCCGACGATCTCCTGCAGGGTACCTGGGTTGCCGAAGTATTTGGCCCTGTAGCCAGCGATTACAGGGTATTCGGGGGATTACTTAGGAGTAGGTGTGCTGACGTCTCTTCCTCCACCATGCAAGCTCTGCAGAGTGGGCTGTCCGTGATACCTAAGACAAAGAGGTGCTTATTATAGGTCCCATGTCCAGTGGTTACGGCTGTGACAGCTCGCATCTGTGGCTTAGTTAGTCGTGGGACTTTTTTCGTGAAACGGCCATCAATGAGGGGTAGTGCCTCCTTGGCCTGCCTACATTCGCTATGATCCATCCATAGCTTGCTGTGTTGATCCCTGGTGCGTTTTCTTACCAGACCGCGTAGGTACCCGAAAGGTAAAGGCACTATGGGCTCCGGGCCCACCGGTGCCATGTTTGTGCCCCTACAGGCGAGCTCATCCGCAGCGTCGTTCCCTCGGGAGTCGCTGTGTCCTTTGATCCATTGAATGGTTACTTTATTGTGCATACCGACCTGGTTCAGGCGCCGATGACACTCGTAAATCAGCCCTGAGTTGACTGTGTGGCTGTTTAGTGCTTGCAGAACGGCCATGCTGTCTGCTGTTTCTTCAGGCGACGTGGTGAGTCTGTTATCAGGTTTACGGAGTGTTGCTGGCCCAGGTGTACTCTGTTGTGCCAGTATTTTCCTTACCCTGTTTGCTTGTTGGCAAGATTCAATGTTCCCACAGTACTTACGCCATCCCGTGGTACGCCTGAATCTAATGCATTTTTTGTAGCTGGATTTCGCTGCGTAATAGGTGTCCCAGTCCTCATCCGCGCATGTGTTCATGGCATTTTGTGGTGGAAAAAATAATGGCGACAGGGCCTTCCTTACCTTACCGCGCATGCGTTCCAGATCTTTACCCCACCAGGGTTGTTTGCCCGGTGTTTTGCGTGGGGTAGTTTATGAGCACGCGGTGTGGTAGATGCATATCATAGATTCTGTAAGTTGGTTTACCTGCGTATCTATCTGCGTCGTGTTCACATAAGCCAACTCCTCGCATATGGGCGGAAGCTTGGAGGCGAAGGTGCGTGTGTAGACAGCTTTGTCTGTGTTGCGCGGGTTACGCCTAGGTGGTGTTGGCGCAACGCAGACCTGTATGTCGTAGCAGATCCATCTGTGGTCCGAGCAGGAGGCCTCACTGGAGACCTGCCACCCAGAGATGCTTTCCGCTGCGCCTTCTGTCGCCAAGGTTAGGTCTATAATCGTCCGACTGCGTCTTGTTACAAACGTCGGTTCCGTGCCTGTGTTTAGTAGGTAAAGGTTAGTTGTGAACAAGTATTCTACTAAAGCCTTACGCCTTTCATTCTGTGTGTCCATTCCCCACAGCGGGTGATGTGCATTCGCGTCGGTACCGATGATGACCTCCTCACCCAGAGGTGAGGAAGTGTGCGTAACGCACTGCGAAGGCAGAACTTCGCAGTGCGTTACGAGGCGGACCAGGTCATGCGGGGGTGGAGCCTCCGCCTCAGGCATATAAACCGAGGCGAAGACACACGACATCATCGTGGCACCACGCTGTATGGTCAGCCTAGCTGCAGAGATATCTCTGCAACAGAAATCAGTTAAAAGCTGTGCTCTAATGTTACCTGTGACATATATACAAGATCTAGGGTGATCATGGGTCGAGGTAACAAGGATCTTACCGCCTAAACCGGACAGTCCTCGTATTTGGCCGCCCCTAATCCACGGCTCCTGGATCAGGGCAATGGCCGTGTGTTGAACCTCCAACCACTTGCGTAACTGAGCCGTCGCTGTCTGAATAGTATGAAAATAAAGGGTATTAAGAGGTGATTTCAAAAATAAATAACACATATATGTTTAAATGTACTTAATTAAAAAAAAATAACAAAAAAGTTGTAAATAAAAAAAGTTTATAAAAATTTCAAAATTCAGTTCGCTTTTTAAGCAGTCGGGTTTTTTGAATTTTTAATGAAGTATAGTTTTATATTTCTAACTGACCAACTCAAGGCCTAAACTAACCTAGTCAAGGCTGCGGGCGTCCGGTGGATGCAAAACGCACAGGACCGATCATTGTGGCGACGCTTGGGGGAGGCCTATGTTCAGCAGTGGACGTCTTTCGGCTGAAATGACGAATGATGAAAGAACGCCACCTGCGACGATCCAGATACGCCTACTCAAAAAATTCACCCTTCAGCTAAATAACTCAGATACATAAACCATTGATCATCAGGCCATTAAAATAATGCTCTCTTTTTACATCGTGTAACGAGTCTCGTAATAGTAGCAGTGTAACAGATAATGTTATCAATAAAAGATCAGGAGGCAATTACAAACGTTCTCGCGGTGCTCTTGAGAGCCGAAGTAAAAGCGATCTTGGACATGCCTTTCGTCTGTTTTGATTGATTGTTAATTAGTTAGTTATTCATGTTTTAATATGATGTAAGGGTACAGTGAAATGTTCATAATGTTGATAATGGGTCAAACAAATCTGTCTTATGTTGCCTAAAGATACCTTATGCCTTCTTGACTCTTGAACGAATAGAGTGCTCATGTTCGGGCATAAGTTACCGCTTCTCATGCAATGACGTTGATTACCAGTGCGATTACCGGCGAAAGAAGAGAATATGATGAAAATGGGTTCCCTACTTGAAATCGAATGACGTTAGATCGAATAACACTTGCTCGAAAACGTTAACTCGATAGTACTTGAAATCGATAAGTAATGAGCGCGACAGTTCACTACCTCGATGCATCGAAATCTCGAATAACTTGAAGCTCGAATCATCGCGCGCCAAGGCCCATTAGCTTGAAACATTTTTGCACGACCAACCATCTAATCGATGTCTTTGTTACCTATTATTTTTCGTTTTCGACAACGACTTAGGAAAAGAAAGTAATTTTTCACCCTTTGTTCGCATAAGGACAGATTCTCATAAAGACAGATTAGCAGAAGGACAGATTCTCTTAAGGACAGTTTCGCATAAAGACAAAGTACAGTTAAGTTAAAAATAGTATATATAGGTATATTTATTTACTTTTTTACTTTACAACGAAACCAAAAAAATATGACCGATATTTTATCGTTTGCGAAATCCAAAATAATGTTCTAAATTTTACTGTCAACCAAAATATCAGATTTCCTTCTTTTCTTTTCCTGCACCATGAAAACCGCCTATTAGACCACCACCGACTATTTTTAAATTGGACTGTTTTGCTTCCTCTTTCAAGAGTGTGATGAAATAAATTAAAGGTGGTCTTTTAGGAATCTTAGAATTAATCCTTCGATGGCATTCGTGGTTCGAAATTTGAATATAGCAATTAAAAATATCGCTGGTAATGAGTTTCATCCACTGTTTACTGAAATAGTCTTGTAAAAATAAGATTTTCTCATTACTAGGGCCTAACTCGCATAAACAACTCCGGTACGCCACCGGTATAAGCGTTGCTGGCAATAGTGCTAATAGGAAGAAAAGTTGAGTGTATTTACGACCCTCTTTAGAAGATCTGAATCCAATTAACTTTTGACTTCTGCCAAATTGCTTTTATAAAATGATAGTAGCAGCCTTTTAGTAGTATGTCAGGATATGTTAACTTGATAGCTTGTATAATAGCTTTTTCTTAATCACACTGCTTTGTAAAACGGTATGTATGCGTGGCGGTGAAAGTTTTAAGGGCCTAAAATAGTGTGCGGAACTGTACCTTTTCTGTCTTTATGTGAAACTGTCTTTATGAGAATCTGTCCTTCTCCTAATCTGTCTTTATGAGAATCTGTCCTTATGCGAACAAAGGTTTTTCACATTGCAGTTTTTTTTTTGGAAGTGGGTTATTTTTTTGTTAAAAAGATTATTATTTATCACTTTTTAGTTTTGGTATCTCAAATTTCTATGATAATCATTGATAGACAAAGTAAATCTCATGAAGATTCTAATAAGCCCTATAAAGTCCCTACTTGAAATCGAATGACGTTGTGATCCTACATAAAAAAAATACATACAGTCGAACATAGAACCTCCTCCTTTTTGGGAAGTCAGTTAAAAACTATTCTGTAAATCGATTAGATGGTCGGTCGAGAAATGATGTTTCAAGCTAATGCCTTCGCTCGCGATGATTCGAGCTTCAAGTTATTCGAGATTTTGATGCATCGAGGTAGTGAACTGTCGCGCTCATTACTTATCGATTTCAAGTACTATCGAGCAAGTGTTATTCAATCTAACGTCATTCGATTTCAAGTAAGGAACCCGATGAAAATATATCAGATAGCAATCGGTTCCTTTTTTGCATTTGTCTCCTTTGTTTCCTCACAATTTAATTATGAAAAACCCTAATACAGCTCTTCATTTTTATCGCTACTATATATACCTATGTGTTACTCCCAGTTTTCTAATTGCTCACATAATCAACACATATGTATCTCTTGTACCCAGTTCCTGTGCATGCGCAACATCAAAGTGTTCCTCCGAACATGCCACGAGGTGTTCGAGCTCCGGGAGACGGATCTCTTCGACCCGTCCATGCTGTTCGATCTATCCAACTTCCATCGTGTGCTGTGCACGCTTGCCAAGCTCAGCCAGTGTCCCAAGGCAGTGGCCAAGAATATCAAGTGAGTTGAAGAAAAATACTTCTTACTTTATTAGGGACCAAGGAAATTTGCTCGGAGAAGAATGCGTCGGGTACGCCTCGACGCCTGAAAGGCCGTATCATAGGTACACGAGACCCCGGGGTTGCAAGCGCTCAGAGAGGGGACTCTGTCCGTCCACCGAATGACCTCAAGAAAGACGGAGGCACAGTTATCACGTGCTGCCGTGCACAGCGAGGTCCCCCTCCAAGGGGAGACTCCTTTACAGTTTTCCCATTGATGTGTTGTAACAGGCGTTGCGATGGGGTGGCATTTTAACAGGTAATGTTCTTTGGAAGATCGGGGGGAACCGAAAACGAAAAAAATGGCCTCCATTATGAGGACCAAGCTGTACGTTATAAGATCTAGACGAAAAGGAATCTAAACTCCCATTTCTGATTTGAAAACAGCAAGAATATCAAGTGCGTTAGTCTTTATTGTAGAGATTTAAAGACGATAAAATGTTAAGTATTATTTGTGAATGAGAGATTAATAGATTTGAGATTAGATGCGTGATTCATGATTAAAATCATTGTTCTTTTTATAGGGCTATTAATTGTTACGTAAGTAGTCTTGGGAAATGATAAATTAGGATATCCGGATTTGTTTCGCAGTGATAAAATATCTAACAGATTAGGTAACAAGGAAAACTTTCAATTATGTACTCACACTCGCAATTTTCTTCCAGACCATTCTCCGCACTCAGAACGCAGTCAGAAGAGGACATATACAAAGATCTGCAATCTGTGTAAGTACTAAACTAGTTCAAACTACCCTCGTTCTAACTTTCAAAGTGCGAAGTAATTTAACACCCCTTGTAGTAGCGCGAGTGCGACAATGGCGCCTCCCCCGTACTCCAGCGTCATAGAGGCGTGCCCCGGCCATCCCGCGGCCACGGACACGGTCCCATGGGTGCAGTTCACCATACCCTCCGCCACCTGCGAGGACCGCGTGGAGGAGATTTACGAGGACCTCTGCTATGTCAAGTTAAACTCGACAGCGCCAGAGGTGGCTGATTTCGTTAGTTACTTTTTTCCGGGTGTTTGTTTTTAGATGCGGTCAGATATGGTGACGGTTTTGAATGGCACTCAAAGAGTCGTACGTCTTTTGGCCATATACAAGCCAAGATCATCGTGCGTATTTTCGGTTGAATAAAACTATGCACGCTGATCTTAGCTTGCATGAGAGACTGTTGCCCAGTTTCTGGGCGAAACGTAAAGTGGGCTTTAAATGCTGGGATTCAATAGCCAATCACAGCAGTTTAAGAGCGTTTGTGTTTGTCAATTTGTCACATTAATATTGCAATAATATATACCTGAAGTAAGCCAAGAAACTTGCCGCCATATCTGGCCGTTAAAACGAATATTAGTTCATGTCGGTTAGTCAGCTAACATCACGCTTGGTACATTGTAATACGGTTTACTTTCATCTGACTCGTTAATATTCAAATCATGTTCCACGGTCGCTACGTTATCGCCAAACAACAATAGTTAATCCGTTTGTTATTTATAACTAAAAGTTACGGAGCAGCTTAGTGTCAGTTGGAGAGCGTTGAATGTGCTCCAGAATAATGGAAGATGGTCGTGACTGCTAAAGTGTCACGTCTCAGTCTATGGTAGTTACGTTGACTCGAATTCTAAAGATACAGTTTCTCCTTTTTAAACCACGACTTCTAACGTACTAACATAAACAACACTGTTTCATTTCGTTTTGCCTTTACCCTACTTACCATTTTTGCGTATCATGAAATAAAATAGGTCCAAGGGTCAAACCGGATCTTAAGGTTCTCCTAGTCGACGGCACGAACTATTTTCTGCGCGAAGTTAAAATGCATGCTATCTCATCGGACAACACGTGCGAAAGAGATAAATGCTGAGATGAGCAGTAAGAAGGTAGTTCGCGTTTACATACTTTTGCAAATTTGTATCGAAATGGATGATGAATTAGGACCAAAACGAGCGCGCGAAATTTTATAAACAGATCTTGAATTACTAATCTATCCCTGTATGGAGGCCGTTTTGCAATTTTCCTTCTTCTTATGGTATTTATTTCCGCCCAAAGATGCGTTAAAATTAGTGTTGAAATATGGAACTTTCGACGCTCATAACATTCAAATATTTTATTTTTTTACTTTTTTGTTTCCATACAGGGCTAGATAGTGATGAGACAAATTTTATTTTGAACGTACATCGTTAAACAGTGGAGTAATCGCCAGACTACGTTCGTATGGAATAATTATCGACTAGTGTAACCTTAAAGGCGCATATCGCTCCAATCTAGGCATGCGATACTTCTAGGCAAGCTTGCTTCACAGTCGAGCACATCAGGTCAGATCATCATCATAGTCGCTTACCATCAGACGAGATAGTGGTCAAACGTGAGCCTTTAATAATTAAAAAGATGTGACGGAGTCATCAAGATGTTCATAAACATCACATTCGCAGAGTTTCGCTAACTATTTTAATTTGACCCTGTCCACTATTGATATTTTGTGCAGTTACACACTGGCCTTTAACACATGGAATTAGCATAAAGTTCATTGAACGCCATTCCATTGAACCAATGTTTCAGTATCTTATCTATCTACTTTATGCGCTGCAGTCCGTAAGCTAAAATGCCACTAACTGACAATTGCATGATTTTAGAGTTTTTATGCCATCGTAATCAGCAAAAAATTCCCTACCTATCCATCTTTATCTATTCTACAATCAATATATACCGCATAAAACGGAGTTAAGTTTCTCAAATTGCTATATTCCAAATCTATTTTTGATAAGATAATGTCCTTGATATAATTATAAATTAAAAAAATCTATGTTTCTTAAACAGCCTGTTCAAAAATGGACAAATTTAGATCTATTTTTTGACACCGAAAACTCTCGCATATGATTATAGTTGATAGCTGACCCCCGCGGCTTCGCTACCGTCAAAATTATAGCCTATGTTACTCGGGCATAATGTAGTTTTCCATAGGTGAAATAATTTTTTAAATCGGTCCAGTAGTTTTGGAGCCTATTTGGTACAAACGAACAAAAATATCCACTGTTCACTGCTGCGCAGGTGGATGTCTTCTAGTTTCTGGACTGGAGGGGGCTTGGCATCAACGTTAATGGCGAGTACATCACTCACCTTCGGTTTGCCGACGACATAGTGGCTGATCCCTTGGAGAGCTTCAGTAAAATGCTCGATGATCTCAGTACAGCTTCCGAAAGAGTGGGTCTTAAAATGAACATGGACAAAACCAAGGTCATGGTAAATGCCCATGTAACACCCACTCCTATCAACTTCGGAGACTCTACACTCGAAGTTGTAGACGATTATGTCTACCTGGGACAAACGGTCCAGTTGGGTAGGTCTAACTTCGAGAAAGAGGTCAACCGTCGAATCCGACTCGGCTGGGCGGCGTTCGGGAAGTTGCGTGGTATCTTCTCGGCCAATTTATCGCAGTGTCTCAAGACAAAAGTCTATGACCAGAAACCTATGGGACCTTATCAGAAAGCTAAAAGTAACCCAAAGGACAATGGAGAAGGCTATGCTCGGCATATCCTTGCGTGATCACGTCAGAAATGATGATATCCGCAGGAGAACCAAAGTTACCGACATAGCCCGAAGAATTGCCAAACTTACGTGCAAGTGGGCAGTGCACATTGCTCGCAGAACGGATGGCGGATCGGGCCGA
Organism: Orthosia cruda; assembly: GCA_964057195.1. NCBI lineage: Eukaryota > Metazoa > Arthropoda > Insecta > Lepidoptera > Noctuidae > Orthosia > Orthosia cruda. The sequence continues at coordinate 2,389,186 of OZ059825.1, forward strand.
AAAGTTCTGGAATGGCGACCGCGAACCGGAACACGATACGATGGAAGCCCTCCGACTAGGTGGACCGATGACCTGGAAAGCGCTGGATGCGAGATGCGAGACGAGATGACGGGATCGGTCAATGTCGGCGACGCCTGGGGGAGGCCTATGTCCAGCAGTCTTTCGGCTGTAATGATGATGAAACAAAAAATTGTCTATAACTAAAGATATGATTTTATCAGATAGTGGCATCTAGAGAACGGCAAACCGAATAGCAGCAAATCTCTTTCAATTAATCCGAACGATACAGTTACACTATACATTGCATAACTGTCGCGCAATCAACTGTTACTTATATATTTTGGATGCTCATCAATGAATACGCTTTGCTGATCATTGTGCAACCCACAATTGTGTGTATAATTGTCCAGACAACTGATTCAAACGCGGTCATTTCAACCTTAATTTTAAATCCGTAGAGTTGAAAATACTGTTGTGTTTTGTTATGAGAAGACTAGCTGTCTCCCCCGGAACTGCGCGCGTGTTAAAATGCTCACGTTCTTTGGTATATTTCTTGACGTTATCTAAATAAAGCATCGCAATTCGCAGGTCGTTTCCCATACCTTTAGTTATAAACAATGTAGTACTAACATAATTATTATTTCTTATAACTAACGTAACTTCTGAGTGTTTTAAATACACACATAAAAATACAAAATATGGGAGGTTGAGCTTGTTGTTGTTATTGAAGAAATTTACATCGAGTCTATAATTAAATAAAAGAAATCCGGCCAAGTGCGAGCCGGACTTCGCACATTTAGGGTTCCGTACCAAACCGTAAAACATTTTGGTTTAACATGAAAAATTGCCATATTTCAAAGAAAATCTGATTTATCAATATATTTGTTAGTAAAATATACGTAGTTATAAACATTATCACCAAGTTTGCAGTTCATAGGTCACTGGGAAGTAAAAATTCTTCGGAACTAAATTTTGTATAAAAAACAGACTTTGGTGGGTTTTCATTCCTTCGATTTCCATTTTTTTTTTTAAACTTAACTACAGTTTTTATCTACTCAACAAGCTCTAAACAAGAATACCCCACTCGATGGGGTAGGTAATTTTATTTATTTGTATTCCTTAATCGACCAATCACACGACGGCAATCCAGATCGCGTCTTTCATCTCGCATGTGATTGGTCGATTGGTGACGTCAAAACTCTTCGGCTTACGGAATTCACATACGCAATTAGGCTGCAGGTCCCTAACCTACAAACAACCCAACACAAACTAAAACAAATTAATTCGGATTATCACACCGAATTATTTGCTTGCCCCAATTTGCATGTCAACCGACCTCCTTTAAAACAAAGATGGATGACCCAACCTTTGTCACAAGTACAAGTATCTACGATCCTACCCACCTACCCATGCATCCTCATCATGTGGTCAAAGTTTTAATATAATTAAACGCAAGTACCAACAGAGCGTGGGAGCTGTACAACTTTCTACTTTATTGTCTTATACGTGGAATCTGCGAGTCCTTTGCGGATTACGTAGTTCAACACCTACACGAATTGCCAGTACGTGTTTTAGGTTAGAAGTGTTTAGTTCCACAGTACCACTACTGAGTATCAACTAGCAAAAGAAAAACCAAGCCAAGTGCAAGTCGGACTCGAGCACGAAGGGTTCCGTACCATTATCGCAAAAAAAGGCAAAATAATCACGTTTGTTGTATGGGAGCCTCAATTAAATATTTATTGTATTATGTTTTTAGTAATTTTATTCGTGAAAATTTCAACTGTCTAGCTATCACGGTTCATGAGATACAGCCTGGTGTCAGATTCAGACGGACCGCGGAGTCTTAGTAATAGGATCCCGTTTTTACCCTTTGGGTACGGAACCCTAAAAAGAATCATTGATTCGACATGTACCAAAAAGTATATTTTACGTAACTTGAAAACATGATTTTGTCTTATGGAGATATTTTGTTCTCAAATGAAAAGTAAAGGCGTAGAACCATTTTACCCGTTATACTAATGCAAATCGGTCCACGTGTTTAGGAGATATCAACTCATTACTGATAATAATTTCATGACAAGTGAAAGCGTCAAGGATATCCCATAGCCCCTTACCGCGATGTTTTTGTTTTGACCGTGTTAGCGACACTGCCTTTAAATTTATCTCGTATCGTTTTGTAATATAGGAATACATTGTAGACGGGTGTTAACGACTTTTTTATTTTGTTATCTGCCACAGACTTTAAGTTGAAAATCAGCACTTTGTAAACTTAAATAATCACAAAACGTCTGCCCTTTAACACTTTCCTAGTGTTTTTTCTGGGTAGAAGAAGTGGCGCAACAAACTACTCAAAAAAAAAACGTCAGACAATCAACTCGGCTTACTCAGACTATTGCTGACCACTGCTGGACAAATGCTTCTCTCAAGTTGTAAAGCAATACCTAGTTACTCATTGTACTTTGATTTCTAGTTCATTCTTAAGGTCTATTTCAGCAACCTGTAGATAACTTCCAACTAACTTGAATCTGGCAGATATTTGCATACAAATTCTTTGTTAAAGCTAACTGGTAGATGTCTATCTGATAATATGAAGCTGGCCTTTGCTGGACATCCCAAATGACGACAATATTTCAGCCCAATCTGCCTGCAGTTCCGGACATATAAAATCCAATTACAGTTACGTAATGACGTAATTAGCGCGTACGCTAACATAATTGAATACGTAGCGTACTTCGGTTCGCTTCACAAGTGAGCCCGCAGGCTATAAACATTATTTTCATGCTCCATGCTTCCCACACTAAAGGTCACCGCCAATTTAATAAATTGTAAACGTGATCTAGTTTCAGGTTTTCAATAACTATTTTATAAATTTATGGTGGAGCTTTGAAATCAGAATAAAAATCCGCAGCCTAATTGCGTATTTGAATATGGGATCAAATCCTTCGCTGTAATATTCGCTAATCGAACAATCACCTGCGAGATGAAAGACGCGTTGTGGATTTCCGTCTATGTGACTAAACTCCATTTGCGATAACATTAGACGTTTAAATTAGCCCATTTTACTACCCGTTCAACCGATTTTGACTTCTATTGCGTTGGTGATATGACAAATGGTAGCTGTAGTAAACAGTTGGTTTTGGTAACAGGTTTATGCTTTTTATGTCATCCTTATACTTACGGGATAGAACTCAAAATCGGTTGAACGGACTGTAAATAGATTTGGAAACATGTCTAATGTTATTTCAAATGGAGTATAGTCGATTGATGGAGTCAAATCCTTCGCCTTGCGGAATTCACTTACGCAATAACGTTGCTGAATATGTACAATTTGTACATACTACCTTTTTACCCTTTGCTTCCATGTAAGAAGAAAATTATCCTACGGGAACACTGAATCCGCTGGATAACAAGTAGAATTTAAAAAAAGTCCCGACACATGATTTTTGTCATGCCTTTTTAACTATATAATGTATCTAGTAGTATACACGCTTCGTTCGACAATCTATCGAACACGTAATTATGACATGATATCTTGCCAAAATACCCCGATACAAACAGTAAAACACCCATAACTCTTGACCGGCTGAACCGATTTTCATCAAACATAGCTAAAGAAGTCTAAGAACACTCTCCATAATGTCATCTTTCAAACAAAAAACGAAATCAAAATCGGTTCATCCGTTAGGAGCTATGATGCCAGAGACAGATAAACAAAACCACACAGATACACACGTCAAACTTATAACACCCCTCTTTTTCCGTCTGGGGCTAATAATTATCCTGTTCTAATCTAGCCATGCTTTACCTGTGATTCAATTCAAACATCCAAATCCGTCCACCCGTTCAGTTGTGATTAATTAACATATATGCATTATTTATATTATTAGTATGATTAGCTGACCCCCGGGGCTTCGCTCCCATCAACAGGCTACCTACCTACCTACCTACCCTGCCTACCCTACCCTACCTACCTACCTACTAAATTTTATCTATAATAGTTTTCTCAGCGCACGTCAAAGAATGAATTTTATAGGAAACATTTTGCTACCTTGGGTTCCATTAGTGCAATTTTTATAAGGACCTCTACTTTTTGAATAGTACATTATGGTACAAGTTTGTAATGTTGGTGATTACCGCTTAGGCGCCATTGAGACCCGATCCGTTAGGTGAGGGTCTTAAGAGAGCCGAGGACGGTAATCATCAATACACACGTGTATCATACGACGTTTTTCAACACACTTGTGAAGAAAATAATACTAAAAAATCATTTTCAACAGTGAAAACGAGTTATGAAAAATTTTCGCAATGGCGGGCAAAATTATTCAGTTTTCCTATACGCGCGCATCTAACAATGGCGAACGGCCATAGACTAAAAGAATGAGGTTTCTTTTTTTTTTGGCTTTTCGCGGATGGTGTTTTAGCCACGTACAAAATGGGGCATTTCTAGTTTTTTTTTATTACAGAGAAAAACAAAAGTTATATTTGAGTGAACGTTTTATTTATTAAACACGTACAAGTTGAAATTATCTATTTAAATACGAAGTTGCAAAAAATGAGCAAGCAACAGGTACATTAATTTATTTGTACTATTGAGCACGATCTTTTTTGTATCGAAACTTTTTTAAGAACAAAGCAACTCAAACAATAAATTAAAAAAAAAGCTCGAACTCACTTGTGAATAATAGTAATGAAAAAGTCACAGTTTGATTACAGGTGTCATTATGTGCCTAATTGCGGTGAAATTAGAGCCACTTTATGAGCAAGTGTGTTGAAATAGTAGATTATTGCATCGAGCACAAAGTAATTTATTATTGCACCGAGTGCCTGATTTAGAGCCCGAGCGTCAGCGAGGGCTCTAATCTAACAGGCACGAGGGCAATATAAATTACTTAAGGCGAGGTGCATAATCTGCTTTTCTTTCAACTATTACCTATAGGAATAGTAGATAAAAGAAACTCATATCAAACAGTTAAAATAGAAGTTTCTATAACACTGTCGGCTTCATTTAGAATGTTTTCCGGAGTTAATGTGTCGCTAGATGATTCCATTTTAATTCGAAGCCGAAGCACTCAAAATCAGATAGTATCACACTTTATCGTTTCCAAAAATATTGTCAAGCAAAATTAACAAAGTTCCCGCCAAATCACTTTTTTAAATTTCTTTCATTTTTAAATCAGAGTTAGCAGCAATCATTTTTTAAATTTGGAACAAGTAGGATAGAAACGAATAATACGTACGTAAAAAAAAAGTCTTGATATCGGCTGGCTGAATAGAGCTAATCCATTGAGATTGGCAACTTTTGGTGCGATAAAAAAATAAACTGTGCAATAATGAAATTTCATACATTTTTATTGCTCTAGAGCATTAAAGACTCGCTTTGTACTGAGTTTTTAGTGTGATTGTGATGAAATTAAAGCATAGTTGGAAGAAAAATATATTATAGCCTATGACACTCAGAAATAATGTAGCATTTTACTGGTGGATGAATTTTCAAAATGGGTTCTGTAGATCCAGAGATTACCCCTTACAACGTCACAAACTTACAAATTTTACCTCTTTATAATATTAGTATAGATATAGATGTACAAAAATATCATATGTTTTAAGAAGACAAAAAATTGTGGTTCTTGGAACTCTCACAGAAAAACAGTAATCTATACTAATATTATAAAGAGGTAAAGTTTGTGAGTTTGTGAGTTTGTGACGTTGTAAGGGGTAATCTTTGGATCTACTGAACCGATTTTGAAAATTCTTGCACCGGTAGAAAGCTACATTATTCCTGAGTGTCATAGGCTATAAAATATTTTCAGAAAAAATTGAGATCCTTATGAAAATTGCAATAATGTAACCCAAGGTAGCAAAATGTTGTCTGTAAAATACATTATTTGGCGTGCGCTGAGAAAACTATTGATGATAGATACAAATTAGTAGGTAGGGTAGGTAGGATAGGCAGGTTAGGCAGGGTAGGCAGATTAGACAGGGTAGGCAGATTAGACAGGGTAGGCAGAGTAGGCAGGGTAGGCAGGGTAAGCAGAGTAGGCAGGGTAAGCAGAGTAGGCAGGGTAGGCAGGGTTGGCAGGGTAGGCAGGGTAGGCAGGGTAGGCAGGATAGGCAGGGTAGGCAGGATAGGCAGGGTAGGCAGGGTAGGCAAGATAGGCAGGGTAGTCAGGAAAGGCAGGAAAGACAGGGTAGGCAGGGTAGGCAGGGTAGGCAGATTAGGCAGGGTAGGCATGGTAAGCAGAGTAGGCAGGGTAGGCAGGGTAGGCAGGATATGCAGGGTAGGCATGCTAAGCAGAGTGGGCACGGTAGGCAGGGTAGGCAGGGTAGGCATGGTAAGCAGAGTAGGCAGGGTAGGCAGGTTAAGCAGGGTAGGCAGGGTAAGCAGAGTAGGCAGGGTAAGCAGGGTAGGCAAGATAGGCTGGGTAGACAGGAAAGGCAGGGTAGGCAGGAAAGGCAGGGTAGGCAGGGTACGCAGGGTAGGCAGGGTTGGCAGGGTAGGGAGGGTAGGCAGGGTAGGCAGGATAGGCAGGAAAGGCAAGATAGGCAGGAAAGGCAGGAAAGGCAGGGTAGGCAGGAAAGGCAGGGCAGGCAGGGTAGGTATGATAGGCAAGTTAGGCAGGGTAGGCAGATTAGGCAGGGTAGGCAGAGTAGGCAGGGTAGGCAGGGTAAACAGAGTAGGCAGGGTAGGTAGGGTAGGCAGGGTAGGCATGGTAAGCAGAGTAGGCAGGGTAGGCAGTGTAGGCAGGGTAGGCAGGATAGGCAGGGTAGGCAGGGTAGGCAAGATAGGCAGGGTAGGCAGGAAAGGCAGGAAAGGCAGGGTAGGCAGGAAAGGCAGGGTAGGCATTGTAGGCAGGGTAGTCAGGGTAGGCAGGATAGGCAGGGTAGGTAGGATAGGCAGGATAGGCAGGATAGGCAGAGTGGGCAGGGTAGGCAGGGTAGGCAGGGTAGGCAGGATAGGCAGGGTAGGCAGATTAGGCAGGGTAGGCATGGTAAGCAGAGTAGGCAGGGTAGGCATGCTAAGCAGAGTGGGCAGGGTAGGCAGGGTAGGCAGGGTAGGCATGGTAAGCAGAGTAGGCAGGGTAGGCATGGTAAGCAGAGTAGGCAGGGTAGGCAGGGTAGGCATGGTAAGCAGAGTAGGCAGGGTAGGCAGGTTAAGCAGGGTAGGCAGGGTAAGCAGAGTAGGCAGGGTAAGCAGAGTAGGCAGGGTAAGCAGGATAGGCAGGGTAGGCAGGAAAGGCAGGGTAGGCAGGAAAGTCAGGGTAGGCAGGGTAGCCAGGGTAGGGGCAGGGTAGGCAGGGTAGGTAGGCAATTGACGGGAGCGAAGCCCCGAGGGTCAGCTAGTAATATATATAAAGGTATATTTTGTAAAATGTAATTAAAAGAATACGAGGTCAAAGTAACTGCTTTCATAATAACATGCACATACTGCAGTGCTGCAAGAAATGCTGTTGTATATAGGTATGTTTTAAAATATAAAATTCGGTAGTATTCATAATACTTTAATTAAAGTACCTTTTCCCTTAATGAATTTTTATCTGCAGGCTTGTTAATATATACTATAATATTATAAAGAGAAAAAAAATGTATGTTTGCATAAACTACTGGACCGATTTCAAAAATTCTTTCACCGTTGGGAAGCTACACTATCCCCGGGTCCACTTTTTATCCTTGTATTCCAACGGGAACGGGAACTACGCGGGTGAAACCGCGAGACGTCCTCTAGTGAAAGATAAAAATCGGCTACAGAGTATCAGTAGTTTCTTCTCGTCTCGCACTTTTTACTCGTTCTAAGTTTTTGCTCGGCTCTTGAAGGTCGTTGCGTAATATTAAATAACCAATGGCATTTTTTAGATCCTATACAAAGAGTTCGAAATGGGATGTTAAGGAGTTCCGTAACAGTAACCGAAACTAACGGATATCCGAAATCAAAAACTAACCGTAACCGAATCCGATATAAAAGTTTCGGATAGGGGCGAAGTCTAAATGAGACACATTACTATACAAAGAGTTCGAAATGGGATGTTAAGGAGTTCCGTAACAGTAACCGAAACTAACGGATATCCGAAATCAAAAACTAACCGTAACCGAAACCGATATAAAAGTTTCGGAGAGGGGCGAAGTCTAAATGAGACACATTATCACACGTTAGTACGCATATATTGATCAAAATCTAATATCTGTAACCGTATCCGAAACAGGTATAATTTTCTTTCTATATCCGAAATTCGATATTCATAACATCGATAGATTGTTTGAGCGAGATATTCGCTGGAGATTACCGAAAAACAAACAAACTGTCCAACTTTATTATATTAACTAGCTGTCCCACGCGGCTTCGCTCCCTACCTACCGATCTTCCCGACCTACCCTACCCTACCTACACTACATACATGATTGTTGCTTAACTTAAAGCGTTTACATAGCGCACGCAACAAGTCATTAATGCTCCGCTCCTATTGGTCGTAGCGTGATGTTATATAGCCTATAACCTTCCTCGATAAATGGACTATCCAATACAAAAATATTTTTTCAATTCCAACCAGTAGGTCCTGAGATTAGCGCGTTCAAACAAACAAACTCTTCAGCTTTATAATATGGGTGCTAATTAAGGCAGCTTCTTTAAAATGTCATTCTCGTCTGCAAATATATTTAGTTGTCTAATTAATTAATAGGTCAGCGACAAACTTTTAGCGTCTAATAAATGGTTTATAAGCGACCATATATTGTAAAACAAGCTACTGTTAATATGACGCAACATGGTGATAATTCTTAAGCAACTAAATTTGTGATATGTCTACTCATTGCTAGCTTCTAATAAGTGTATCAACTTCATCTATAAAATAATATCAACGTACTCTAATTTCATAGAGTCACCTTTATTTTTATACTTTAGCATAAGTAATTGATGAGTGAATCTACTATATTTGAACATAAAATTTCCTTATTATTGTCATCAAATAATGGTCAATAAAAGCTATAATTTCATGTATTCGCCTATCTATTTATAATGTTACCATAAGTAATTGACTATTATACCTACCCAAATGAACATACAAAAAATATGGGTGGTATTTAATACTTTTAGGAAACGAAACAAAGTCGACGGAGCCCCGCTGCGCAGGGCTCCTATTTCTGTCTGCAGGGTCTAAAGTAACCTAACATGAAGGAGATGACGGGAGCTGAGTTCGCTCGCTTTGCTCGCTCACTTCAGCTCCCGTCATCTCCTTCGAACCTAACCTATCCGTGTCGGGGTGCCCTAAGCTCCCGAGCTCGCTTCGCTCGCTCTTGGACTAATTCACATTTATTTTATATTTAATTGAATACGAGCACTCCTTAATCGTGTCATTAATGTAAACAAATACACGTGAACTCGTTGCTGCACGCACCGAATAGAGCTCGCTCATTGGTGCAAATGGCCGGTCGCGCCCCTCTGATTCCCAACGAGCGTCAGGTACCTACACTCCCGCGCTTGTGTTGCAAACTTTCACGAAAAAAGAATATGATTTATTAATTTAGTTGTTGAATGAAAAACTTTGATTGCTAATTTTGAGGCTGGAATTTGATTTTATTAGCAGACAGATGTTGAATCTCTAAAATATATAAAGTAGCTCACTTACAACATTAGTCGCTGAGTTATCAAATCAGAAGTAAATATATTTATCGGTAGCTCGGAGTCATATTAATTTACGCTCGTAAATTGACGCTGGTTTTTTGATATTCTGTTGGAGTAGTAAAGATGATGAATTAATATAATTGAAGCTGTTCTATTAACTCGTCGCCCACATATAAAAAAAGACGCTAGGTTGCAGGTGCTAAAGAAAACTTTTGTTGCCGCACATATAATTTCCCTTATAATATTAGTATAGATATACAACAAGTCTAACATACCTACTACCTAGATTTTAGTCTGGTCTCTAACTAGGTTCAACAATGGCGAGCTAGCAAGCAAAAGTTATCTATCTGTTCCAACTTTCAGCCTACATTCATCCTGTGTTGAAATAGGTCTGTGTGCTGTCTTTTCCTGTCTAAAAAAGCCAGCATTTCGTTAAAATATAGCTCTTATTAATATCAGAGTGTGTTTGCGTAGGAATGTCTATGTTTAGAACGGATATTTTTTATATTTCATTGAACAAAACAATCGCGAAATATTTTGTGTAAGTAGTACGTGGTGTCTAAAACAGTTCCGAAGTAGTTTTCTTACTATGTATTTGCAGCGGATTATTAAAAACACTTGTAAAAAATGTTGCGAGATTATAAACTCTCGAAATATTGTGAGCAGATAATTTCAAATACAATATCAAATTCTAATTTTATCGAGAGGAGAACAAAGAATATACAATCACCCATTATTTTTTTTCATTTGCTCGCCTTTGACCACTATCTCGCCTGATAGTAAGTGATGATGTGGTCTACGGTGGAGCACGCTTGCCTAGAAGTTACCTATTCACTCTTGACTTAAATACCCCAAGGTTGTAGCTATCAGGAAACAAAGACTCTGGCAGGGAATTCCACTCCTTAGCTGTGCGCTTAATGAAAGTATTCGCAAAACGCTTTGTACGTACTTGTGGGATGTCCACCCTGTACCGGTGGTGCATTGCCGTACGTCTTGTTGTCCGGTGATGGAAAGGGCTAGGCAGAATCAAATTGTCCAGTTCCATCGCACACTCCCCGATAAAAAACCGACAGACTTGACGTCGATGTTCGGCACTGGAGCTTTGAGGCGACCAGTGCGTCGTTGCCGATAAGCCTAGTGACTTATGCAACAAACAGTGATTATAATTTCGGTAACAGACAGGAACTAAAAGTATATTCACAAACTGCACAAGATCGTCTTAAAATATTGCATCCAGGAAACCGTTAACATCTACGCGCAGACAATGAATAACGCAATTAATTAATTTACATATTTTTCGCATTCAAACAATTTACTTATTGACTTGAAATGCACTGCTAGAAAGTTTCGAGACGTAATTTTTACCCGTTGACCCCAGAATGAGTGTACTTAATGTTTTAATTCGCAGTGAAGTGAATTGACAGATATAACGGAAGTAATTCAAATAAAACCGTGGAATGACGTAATGTAAATTCTTACGATTACGACAGTTACGACTATGTCAATTGATCGCTTAGATGCGCCCGCGCAGGCGACGTCAACGAACCGTTTTCGCGTACAGATAACACTACACAAGATAAGCTTGCTCGGTACTTCTCAGAAAGTTTTAGTCATGCTCTATCTGTCGTTTGAGTACTTTTATCTAACCGTTATCCTGTACAGCAGGTTGTCAAACGATATTAGTACTGCCCTCTTTATTTATGGCTAGATTTTGGCCGCGACTTCGCGTACGTAGCATTAGTACGTCGAAAATACGTTTGTGAGCCGCAATACTTGATATAATTTTGGTTTACCCTACCAATTTTTTTGTCTTGTAGACTATGCCCTTCCCCAGGAAGCCATATATCGCCTTGCCAAATATCATTGAAATCCGTTCAGTGGTTTAGGCGTGAAAAGGTAACAGACAGACAGACAGACAGAGTTACTTTCGAATTTATAATATTAGTATGGGTTATTATAGTATGAATGTTGATAATATCTAGACCACACACTCATGCTTCACACGATTATACTTAGTTGCAATTAACGAGACTCTCGGGAATAGATCCTTTCGCCCTAACATTTGCTTGGCTATTAATAGAGTCTAATTTCTTAAAAGGCTTCCTCCCACGCTTGTTAACTCACGATTTCTTTTCATACCAATGTTTGTACATAGACTTATTTTAGGCTATTTTACCCCCGACGGAAAAAGAGGGGTGTAATAAGTTTGACGCGTGTTTCTGGGTATCTGTGTGTCTGTCTGTGGCATCATAGCGCCTCAACGGATGAACCGATTAAGATTTGTTTGAAAGGTGATTGTGTCGAGAGTGTTCTTAGCTATGTTTGAATAAAATCGGTTCAGCCGTTCAAAAGTTATGGGCGTTTTACTGTTTGAATCGGGATGTTTTCGCAAGATAATTATGTCGGGGGTTTTTTAAATTTTGAAATTTTACTTGTAATCTTCTACTGATATATCTATTTCAGTGGCCTCTATAACAATATATGTGGCCAGTATTTCCGGATTAAACCAAGCAGGGCAATTTAACCATTTCTTATTGCTACGCTGACCGTCAAGTATTCAACGCAATGATAGGCACGCGAAGTAATAATTGCATAACTTAATAACTTCAAGGTAATTGGCCATGAAATTGTATGCAATTCTTGAGAACTCATTTACTTGATATCTTTCCGGAAAGAGTACTCCACTGTTTACTGTGTCGTTGTAGAATTAGTAGAATTCCGCTGTTGGTCCGATCAATCAATTTAGTTGACGTATTTAATAGAGCTAAACGGACTATTATTGGCCTGTATAATATATACTATGCTTTTTACATGGTTCCGCTGCCGTGGTCTGTCCACAGAAGCTTTGTATATCCGGGATAAAATTTAGTCTATGACACAGATAATGTAATACTAGCATATAGATGCCTCATCCCATACAAAGAAACCGTGCCTACGTAACTAGCGTTTTTCGTCTGATTAAACTGATTATTTTTTTTACATCGATCGCGTTCGGTTCAGTTCCACGGCGATATGGATGGATGGTGTTAGAAGCGATTTGCAAGTAAAAGGGTTTACTCGGCTCATGTTATTTTTTTCTTTAAATACAGTGTCGATTTGTTTTATATTTAGTATTTTTTTGCATGTTTTTACAGTTTCATCACACCAAAATGTGTTGCAATACAAATTTAAACAATCGAGTGGAATGCCGCAGATATGTCAAACCGCGCCATCTATTTGCGACAATTTTAAATGATCCGTTCTAATAATCTTTGAAATGTGAATTAAGAGCCGAAAATTCCATATTTTGTGCTTAGGAGAGTTGATTAAAAAAGAACATGCAATTTTTTATGTTCAATGCCAGAATTATGGTTTATTTTACACACAATTCAATAAAAAATCGGTGCACATCGCGCGATCTAGTCGTATGTATTTGGGCCAAATGTTCTTTGGGGACTGTGCCTGTGACAATGATGACACAATGATAATAATTATAAGTTTTCTTTGATTGAGAGAATTTTCGTGACTGGATCAATACTTCTAAAGTTCGTCGCGTCTTTCATCTCGCATGTGATTGGTCAATTGCATGGGATAAAACCTTTGCCTTGCCGATGTTGCCAGATTCACTTTTGAAATTAGGCTGAGAATATCGGTGGGAAAAAGGATCCAGAGATTACCGTTTAAGGCGCTACCCCGAGGAAAACGCCGCGCTAGCCGTTTTTCGTGCAGTTTTTAGGAGCTATCTACTCGTTATTTAAAATTAAATATCAACTAATAAAAATACATTAAATTTCTACATATTATTGATTCCAAAATTATAGTTTTTTTTTTTTTTTAAATGTTGTATATGTTTCACTAATCTCCTTCCAACAAAACCATAAAATTGAGAAATAATGATTGATAGCATGCATCTCCTCGTAAAGTGTTCATTAATATTTTTTTGTACTAACACTAATGGATAGACAATTTGATAACGAACACTTTGGTAGATTTTATAAAGAAGTTATTCTAAAATCTGGGCGTATTAACTACTGTAATTCATGTGCCACCAGTGCGCTAGGCCAATAGGAATGCTCAAATCTCATGCTGATTTTTTGGTCAGGGTACGGCCTTAATGAAAGAATTTTACAGATCAACACATATAATCAATCTGTAGAAAAGTCGTTTTTGTAAATCGAAACAATTTCCAAAAAAAAATTGCCGGGATTTTAAAGGATAACCAACAGACCCCATTTCCAGCATCTTTGTACTTTTCGTCTGTTTGTTTGTGCACGCATCACGTAAATGTGCGAAACCAATGTATATACATTTTATAAATAAAAATTGTGCGTAACTTAAAGTATTACTTAGTTTTTTAGGGTTCCGTACCCAAAAGGTAAAAAGGGGACCCTATTACTAAGACTCCGCGGTCCGTCTGTCTATCTGTCTGTCACTAGGCTGTATCTCATGAACCGTGATAGCTAGACAGTTGAAATTTTCACAGATGATGTATTTCTGTTGCCGCTATAACTAAAAACAAGCTATAACTAATATTTAAGTGGGGCTCCCATACAATAAAGGAGATTTTTTTGCCGTTTTGTCGATAATGGTACGGAACCCATCGTGCGCGAGCCCGAATCGCACTTGGCCAGTTTTGTTTCATCACAATCGGTTCACTCTATCAAAAGTTAGATGAATTTTAAGTGTTCAAGAAGTAAAATATTACAAGACATGCAATTCAGATACTTCGGACAGTTGAACTCCATATTCGATAGATGGCGTTGTGCATTTGACGTCATTTTCTAAATGGCAGAGTTAAGATTCTACGCGAAATAAAGAACCTAGAAAAAAAAATTGGTAGGTAAGTAAGGATAGGCAGTTGACGGGGGCGAAGCCGCGGGCACTGCTACTTTATAAATATTAGTCTAGATGTCTTCTCCATAATCAATCAATCTGCCTAGCCTTTTTCCAATTATGTTGAGGTCGGCTTCCAGTCTTACCGGATTGACAGTTGAGTACTACCAGTGTTTTTCATGGAGCTACCGCTTATCTGATCTCCATAACCCAGTAACTGCAATGGGTAACACGATACTCCTTGGCATGACTGGTGTCAGATCTCAATCTTCTGACTACTCGAAACGATAGTCAAAGATCTTCAAATGACAGCCGGGACCAACGGCTTAACGTGCTTTCCGAGGCACGGAGGAATCTTGGTATGTTAAAATGGTCACCCCATCCACGAACCGACCTCGGCAAGCGTTGCTTAACCTTGTAGATCGACCCATGCGGCTGTTATTATTTAGCCACGAACTCCTCTATCTCTTCTCCGTAATCGTTACACCTAATTTAGGAACTAGTCTAGACTGTATAACATTCAATCTTAATCAATCAAAAACCGAGCCAGAAAAAACGTCTTGTTTTTTGTGAAAAAAACTTCCATACATTCCAGCACCGTTGCTTCTCGTCCGCGTATGAAACAAAAACAAAAGCCGTACGATACTCAGTCGATACCCAAGTTTCGGCACACTCACGTTAATACGTCTGCCTTACATTCTGTAGATAAATAAACAGCTCTAAATCATAACTAGTTGGTTTCTTCCATTGCACGTGCCACTGCTTTGTGTAACGTAAACGTGTATTACTGGGAATTGATAGATATTGAAGTATGTATGGAAATTGATGAATGGGTGAAGAAAGAATGCAGGCAATTTGATAATCAGAAAGGGTTCTGTAGGGTATTCTCGATAGCGATTGGCAAAAACACTTTTTAACATTATAAATAAACCGATTGCCTAAAAAACACGCTTAAACCGAAAAATAAGTTTCTTTTCCGAAGTCGGTGTCCAAAAAGGAAAAACAATAGGTAGGTACCAAAGACACTGAAGAAAGTGTTTTATTTTTCTCTTTTTAGTTTTGGTACCTCATATTTCCATGAAAATTATTGATAGCCAAAGTACATCTCATGACGATTCTAATAAGCCCAAACACGACTAGGATATTTTTTTATTAAGGAGTTCCAGTGCCTACCTTCCGGCTTCATCATCAGCTCAGTTCGATGGTAACATTTTCATTAGTACCATTTAAGTATTTGCTTCATCATAGTCGGTTAACTATTCGAGATATCTTATACCCGTGACGTGACTTAACATTAAGGAGTTTCAGTCGCCATCTATGATACTTTCTGAGTGCAAATGATTGCATTGTTGATGAAAATAACAAAATTGCTATATGTATGCCTATTGCCTATTTGAGGAGTTCCCTCGACTTCCAACGTATACCATCATCAGATTCTGACTTGGTGACAATGGGTGGGACCACCTCGGGAGTGTATCCTTTCAAACACAAAAAGGATTTTCAAAATCGGTCGGTGACGAAGAAATATGTGAACATACATTAAAAAAAGTACATACAGTCGAACATAGAATCGCCTCCTTTTTGGGAAGTCGGTTAAAAATGCCAATAATGTATGGACAATTGGGCATGTCACGTGATCGCGTATATTATTATAATGAAACTTTGTCTAGATTGGGTTCTGAGGCTGTAATAGATACAGAATTCTACTCCATTTTTCATTCGTCTAGAAAAGGGAGGACGGCATTTAGTAACGTGATGTTTCCCTGCATGAAATTATGGCAAAGATTGTCATGAATAGGGGCTAGATTGGAAGCAGAACTACTTATGATATTTATAGACTAACAATAACAAGTTTTACTCCGACTTCACTAGAATTGCAATGAAAATTGATCGTTTTTCGGAGTGTCATTCTGAACTTCGACAGTTAATTATTTCGACAGAGTCTCAATTTCGAAAAGCAATAGTTCGACAACTCATTGCTTCGACAGAACATATATTCGACTAGCATTAGTTCGACAGATTATACTTCGACAACACACATCTTCGACAAACACTACTTCGACAGAACCCTTCTTCGACATGCACTTGTTCGGCGGATCTCTATTTCGACGGAACATACCTTCGACATCACGTGTCGGAGTTTCGGACTAAATTGAAGTGGATTCTGATTCGGCGTCATCGAAATTCCCATATCCTATTTTTTCTCTATACTATCCTACACAATCCTAATTCTCCTCAATACCTTCGTGGACGCTTTGAGTACTTTGTCCCGAGGGTTAAACCCTGTTGCACTTCCACCTCTCTTCTCCTTCGTACCCCGCTTCACACTTCCAGCCGCTATGATGGCTCCTTTTTGTTACTGCAGTGCTTCTCTGGAACTCTCTACCACATTCCCTACGCGACATCCCTCCTCTGAATGTGTTCAAGAGGAAAATCAAGGATCATTTTCTTTTGGAATGATATAATATAAGTATATGTATATATAAATAATTAAAAATTATGAACAATAATTGAATTTCGCTATAAGGTTTTAGGTACAAAATAAAAACATAAATAATAATCAATAACGTTTTTAATTATAATGTCACAAATCTTTGTACAGTTTAATCCTTTCTTCAGATTTAAATCGTAACATAATAAATTAAAATGTCTTCTTTATTTAATTAGCTTTGTACATTGTATTAAATACTTAATTACTTCATATAACATAACACTTAAATGAAAAAATATAAACTAACTAAGCCGAAAAATAAACATGTCTAAAATATGGCGTCGAAACACTCCTTCATATCGCTGTCCAATGGTATTGTGCCCAAAAGATTGGCAACATCGCCACGATATATGGCAATGCTTATCCTCTGACCAAGGTAAAAGCCAACCTTTGGGTCACGCGAAGTGTCAACTAGGTGTCTACGCAGATCTTTGAATAATGGGTGAGCACTCGGACCCCACGGACCAAAAGTTTCAACCCCAAACGGCTCGAAAATATAACTACCGATGAGGTTATTATATTCCACCACTTGAGGATGATCTCTGCAGCCGTAGTGGCAACTCCAGCACAGCACGACGAGGTAGGAACATGAGATGGCGCAAGCGTATCGTCGCAAGTCGCGTCCCACCCTAAAGGCCTACCCATCTTCCATGAAAACAAAGACATCCCGTCCGGTCTTTAGCCATCGTCGCGTGCCAGGCAAAAGACATGAGAGTAATTCTCATTTTTTTTTTTGTTTATTTATTACACATGTGAGTAATGTATGCTAATCCGCTTAGGAATGACATTGTATCCATGTCATTTTTCAGTAGCAAATGTTTTTGCAGCCTTTCGTTCTGCTGTAATTGTTTTTTCTTTTTGGTTTTTTTAGCCAAAATTCGCTGTATTTCGTTCTGTGTGCTTTTTATTTCTTTTTTCACTTCGGCCAAAGTTTTAAAAATGTTTTTTTTTTTTCTTTTATTGAGTAGAGTATTCCACCTCATATGCCAGCTTTCAATTGAATTTTGAGTAGAAGGAAATCCACACTCAATGGAATCTGCAACCGACCACATTTCCGGTGGATAGGATGGTGGTACTTTTGAATATGTTACTTTAGGTGGCCTTGTCTTTTGTTCAATTTTTTTGTATGTTCCAGTGACAAAAAAAAATTGAAAACCAGTCGTTAATTGGTTTTGCATCAACGAGTAAAACTTTTTCTTGGATTTGATTAAAAACTGCGGGGATTTCAGATGCTGGTATTTAATTGCCAAGGCGAAATTTGTTTTAACTTGTGCGCATAGTCTTGTCTGTCTTGTCATCATAGCGGCTGGAAGTGTGAAGCGGGGTACGAAGGAGAAGAGAGGTGGAAGTGCAACAGGGTTTAACCCTCGGGACAAAGTACTCAAAGCGTCCACGAAGGTATTGAGGAGAATTAGGATTGTGTAGGATAGTATAGAGAAAAAATAGGATATGGGAATCTCGATGACGCCGAATCAGAATCCACTTCAATTTAGTCCGAAACTCCGACACGTGATGTCGAAGGTATGTTCCGTCGAAATAGAGATCCGCCGAACAAGTGCATGTCGAAGAAGGGTTCTGTCGAAGTAGTGTTTGTCGAAGATGTGTGTTGTCGAAGTATAATCTGTCGAACTAATGCTAGTCGAATATATGTTCTGTCGAAGCAATGAGTTGTCGAACTATTGCTTTTCGAAATTGAGACTCTGTCGAAATAATTAACTGTCGAAGTTCAGAATGACACTCCGTTTTTCGTCACTAAAACATGCATTCTAATCGCACGAATTTGTTTATTATTGTAATTTACTAGCACACAAGCACTCACAGGGTAGTTATAAACAAGTTTAAAAGCCAAATAAGCCAGGAATAATAGTTACGGGCTCACTCCAATAATACTATTTTGCTAAACGTATGCTAGCTTATAATTAAAATTGATCCTCTTTCGACACAAAAACGAACATTCCAATGGCAGGCATTTGTTTGTTATTACAATTTATTAGCACACACAATTGCAGAACAATATTTATGATTAGAATATTATGTACCTACTCAAGATAATTGCGTAAAACCTTCAAATATTTGTACCAAGCGTGATGTTATAAAAGATGTGATTATATTAGAGGTGATCGCTGTCAGCTTTCGCCAATAGCTCGTCGTGTAGATATGCTTCATAGGGGCATGATAATCTGCGTGTGTACTGATTTGTAACGAACTGACTGATTGTATTAATATTTTCATTATTTTCAACTGAACTATACTGTCCCAGAGGCAAAGGCCTTCCTCTACCATTTCCTCCAAATTCTGTGTTCTGCTAGTGCGGGTCAGTCCTTTCGGTAGAAGTCGAGCTCGTTCCGTCATCTTCACCTGCAGTATTTAATAGGACCCTCTTGGTGAACCAATTTCTCATTTCCCACGCGGCATGTTATGTTAATGAATACAAATATTTTAACAGAATTTAACTACAAACTTAATTAAAACTAGAACAGCTTTTGCACTTCAACTTGGAAGTTGCAGTCCTGATATTCATAGTCATATATTTTGAAAGTTTTGTTGAAAACAGTGCGGCACTGTCTCGAAATAGTGCCCCCATTTCTGGCGCTCGCTGCCGAAGCTAATCTTAAACTTTTGCTATCTCTAACTCGTCGATTAAGGATGAAATGGACCAAATATAATTTGTTTAAACTTCCTCCGAATATGCTGAAGACATAAAGTATTTGGACAGTTCTATAAAGTGCAGCCGGTATAGGATAATAGTAGATTATTGCATCGAGCACAAAGTAATTTATTATTGCACCGAGTGCCTGATAGCGAGGGCTCTAATCTAACAGGCACGAGGGCAATATAAATTACTTAAGGCGAGGTGCATGATCTGCTTTTCTTTCAACTATTACCTATAGGAATAGTAGATAAAAGAAACTCATATCAAACAGTTAAAATAGAAGTTTAATTATTGAAATTAAAAGATTTTCTATAACACTGTCGGCTTCATTTAGAATGTTTTCCCGAGTTAATGTGTCGCTAGATGATTCCATTTTAATTCGAAGCCGAAGTACTCAAAATCAGATAGTATCACACTTTATCGTTTCCAAAAATATTGTCAAGCAAAATTAACAAAGTTCCCGCCAAATCACTTTTTTAAATTTCTTTCATTTTTAAATCAGAGTTAGCAGCAATCATTTTTTAAATTTGGAACAAGTAGGATAGAAACGAATAATACGTACGTAAAAAAAAAGTATTGATATCGGCTGGCTGAATAGAGCTAATCCATTGAGATTGGCACCTTTTGGTGCGATTAAAAAATAAACTGTGCAATAATGAAATTTCATACATTTTTATTGCTCTAGAGCATTAAAGACTCGCTTTGTACTGAGTTTTTAGTGTGATTGTGATGAAATTAAAGTATAGTTGGAAGAAAAAGTATTTTTTTTCTTCTTCGACATTTTTTTTCCGTCCAGGCACTTTGCCAGTTCCACTGCATCGTCGGTAGTAGCACATAGGTCACGTTGGCTGCATGTTTTGACCTCAGAGAACAGGCTTGTAAGCACAGTATAGTTTGCAAAGTTATGATTAAGGTCTACTTGGTATGATACAGAAAGGCAAGAAGGAACCGGTCTGTTCTTTAGGCCATGGTGGAGCGTTTGAACCTGTTATTGCTGGCAGTCTCCGAACGGCGCTATGCCAATCTGATCAGGATTAATGTTGCTAAAACCCAGGCGTGTCTTTTATCCGCTAAAAAGAGCTAATTTCACCCGGCTCCAACTTGCCGAGATATGACCGTACCAATAACGGACCGTCTTGAGCTTCTTGGCATTACATCGACACTCCAGCTGGCTGCCAAAAAAAATAGGGATCCTTGCAAAGGTGAGAATGTACTTCACGCCGGAACAGCTGCTCAACTTGTATCAAGCGCGATGCACTGGAGTCGGATCTAAAAGCGTGCCAAGAAGTTCATCGGCAATGAGGCACTGGTCAAGTGAAAGCTCCAGAGCCTTGAACATCGTCGCCGAGTTGCCAGCTTGTCGATTTTTTATCGGTTACATTTTGAAAGAGGAAAGGGATGCCTTTGCCCTGTAGTGGGACAATACAGGCTAAAAATAATATAAGGGAAAAAATGGACGATGTTATCATGACGAATAACTACCGGAGATATATTATGAAGTATGGCACGTTTGACATCTGTCGGGCATGTCACCGCCCAGGTGAATCGATCCGCCACATTTATTTCTGGTTGTTCTCGTCTAGCTAACGAAGAGTACTTGCATAGGCACAACCTTGTAGCCAGGATTATCCATCGGCAACTTGCTCTGAAATACACCCTTGTGGCATCGGATGTACCGTACTACAAGTATGTGCCCGACCCAGTTCTCGAGAATTGCTATAACACACTACTGGGATCGGTACATCATCACTGACAGGACTATTGTAGCCAATAAGCCTGATAGGCGTATCGAGAGGCGTGCAATGATTGTTGACACAACCGTCGAACAATCACACGGCTGGGTCTTGGCCTGATCCAGAAAGCAGTACTGCTGGACACGGCTCGTATTGTTAGGAGGTTCGTCTCTCTGGAGCCCTGACCGCCAGTAGCTTGGACCCTGTTCCCGATACCGGGGACAAGTTTAAATTAATTTAAAAAAAATATTTAAAAATGTAGATAATAAGAAATAAGTTGAATAAAGGACATAATAATAATAATTTTGGGGAGTGTGCGATGGAATTGCATGAACTGATGCCGCCTAGTCCGTTTCATCATCGGACTACCAGACTTACGGCGATTCATGCATCGTTACATGGTAGACATCCCACCCATCCGCACTAAACGTTTTGGGAATACTTTTATTATGCGTACAGCTAATAAGTGCAATTCACTGCCGAAGTCTGTGTTTCCCGATAGCTACAATCTAGGGCTCTTCAAGTCAAGAGTGCCATCAGTGGTCAAGCGCGATCGTATATTGAATATAAGGAAGAAAAAAGAGTAGACCTACAATCCAGCAATGGGTAATGCCAGTATGATATGATTATGGTATGAATCATCCTTATACTCCATTTGAGACAACATTAGACATTTATATAATCCCATTTTACAGCCCGTTCAACCGATTTTGACTTCTATTGCGTTGGTGATATGACAGATGGCAGCTGTATTAAACAGTTAGTTTTGGTAACAGGTTTATGTCATCCTTATGTTTCCGGGATAGAACTCAAAATCTGTTGAACGGACTGTAAAAAGGGCTTGTAAAATTTTCTAATGTTATTTCAAATGGAGTATAGGTGCTCTAATGTAGCGTTAGCATAAATGATAAATGATTTTATTTCTGTAAGTTGGTTTGTACAAACGCTTTTACATGTCGAACATATTTTTAAAACTAGATGAGGTTGGCGTTTCCTATCTGACTACTCTGAGAAGAAAGGCCGAAACAAACTCAGAGGTCACAGTCTCTTTTAAAGTCCTGACAAAATCTTGATTAGATCATGTGAAGACCATGTAGACTGATGTCTGAAATGGTCTTTTGAGGAAAGAACCAGCCAGATTGAGTGGACCTGTCCAGTCAGTGCACGCATTTGTCAATAACCGAGCAGCTCAACTCAGAATTTAAGGAGCTCAACGATTCGACGAACAATACCAAAGAAAGGACATAACCTACCAATAAATAACTATCAGTTTATCTAAAGCTCTACTTATCAGTACACACCTAGAAACTATTGTATTTAGGTGTGGTCAATTGTGTAGGCTCTGTGAATATTTTTTTGTTGAAGGATGTAATAGCTGCTTTAACATTGCTTCTTGTATGATTGCTCATAATTATGTAAATATGTATATTGCCATTACAATACACTGCAATACTAAGTAACTATTTATTTGTGTCATTTCTGCAATTGGATTTGAGCAGTATTTTTGCTTCAATAGAAAAAATTACAGTCTCTTTGCAAATAGCAGCAGCCATAGTGATATTTGATCTCAACGATCAAATGAACCATTGTCTCCAAGAAGGCAGTTGAATATTATCTTTGGGGACTTCCCCCACATCCACAGCTAAACATTCAATTGGCCACTTAATATTCTAATTAGGTGGTGTGACCATCTCTGGAAGTGCCATTATCATTTGGAACCCATTTTGTTATCACAGAGCGATGTTAAACTATGCTAGTGTATCCTGTTATTTTAGTTATCTATGTGTATTTAAGTAGTTAGTTTTTTTTTGTCATCTAGTTGTGTAGCTGACATCATTTTATTTTTATTTACATGCTACGTTCATTTTATGTTTGAAAAAATTTTATGGGAATCCTTACCATCATACTATTTTTATTTAAAATTGGGACATGTCCCAGATTTTTTATATATTTTAATTTTATTGGATATACTTGCACGTTGATGTTTTAAAGGTCGTTAATCTCCTTCTAATAATAAATTAAAAAATCTACAATAGCCTGCTAGACAAGCCTTAAAATGTCAACGTGTACAGCACTAGATGGAGCTCAATATTATTTTCGTATTCGCTTTTGTATCATTAGTTTCCCCTTTTAATTGAAGCCTAATTTGCAAACATGATAATCCATTTAGTTTTTGCACTGCAACTGAGCGCCTGCCCGACATGTTGGTTTACAAATTTTCATATGGAACACTAGAGCTATTGGGAAAGTTCGGCTTTGCCGAATGTCGCCTTTGTCACTCATATCTACTATACGGACAAAGTAACTGTTCACTTGGCGCTGTCAAGTCACTCGAACGTTCGACTCGAATGCGGGTAGGCTCGAGTTGGGTCGCATTCCAGCGAGGTGCACAGTTATTTTGCTGGACCTATGTGACAGCCTCTTTCTAAAGCTCGATGTGTCGATATTACCGCTCAGGTACAAGGACCGTATTATCAAGTTTCAACGCCATCACGATTCCAATCCACTAAAGGGATGGTGACTCTGTCTCTCATTGGAATCTTGATAGCTTGAAAACGTTATAACACGACCTGCAACAATTGGTAAGGCAGCTCACTAGCGAACCCCCCCTAAGGCCGGGACTCCACCAAAGCGGAGATGTGCGGAGAAGTCTAAAGCGGAGACGAAAGATGTGGGAATAACGAAATTCTATTGGTTGTGTAAAAAACATCTCCTCCCCGCTTTGCACTTCTCCGCACATCTCCGCTTTGGTGGAGTCCCGGCCTAAAGCTAGTTATCCAAAAGCGAAACGTCAGCTTATGCATGTAAAGTAAATGGTGGGTCGCAAACGCAGCGGTGGCGCCATCGCGCCGGCGGCGGACGTGGGCGAGTACGCGAGCTACTGCGCGCGCATCCATGACGAGGAGATCTACCACGACTTGTGCGCCGTCAAGAACAGCGTGCGCGACCTACCGCCCGTGCAGCCGCCTGCTTTCAACACAGTAGGGCCTTTGTTTTTTTTTTTGCTTTCGTTAGTGGGAGAGGTGTGGGGATGACGCTTGTACGTACTGGCAGAAATTAATTAATCATATGATTCGAATGCCAAAAAAAAAATGAACGAATTAAATTTGTTGGTGAAACTGCACAGAGGTGATGGGTATCGATATCTAATGAATATAACACGAAAATAAGATATTCCAATTAAAAAATCTTTTTCAAAACAAGCTTTTGAGCTTACCGTGCATTGTCATCCAAACCAAACGTGTATGCAAAATTTCATCTAAATCGGTTCAGGATAACTGATTTAAAATTAAGTTGCAAGATTTGACCCGAACAAACTTACATACATACATACATTGGAAGTTAATAAAAAGCTTGTAAAATACAGCGGCTGTTGAACCGTAATAAGCTGAAGCAAGCTGGTTTAAAAATATAGTTAATTCGACATACATAGAGTAGATATCTATGGCGTTTCACTAACTAATTTAATTTGTTCCCGTATTCTGAACACAACGCTTCAAATGAAAACACAAATAATGATCAACACAACAAACATCAATTCTTGAGATGTTTCATTCATAACAGTTCCATTTCCCCCAACCAATCGTAGAGGCACTAACAAAATATTACACCATACTGTTCCATCCTTTCAATATTTGGGGTCTGTTAATAAATTAGATGTGGACTCGCTGAACAATCAGTAATAAAATCAATATCTACTTGCTCTGGTTCTGTCTGCTGTACACATAATCACTTACTATGTAGATGGGTCAGTAATTTATTTTTAATGACGCGTGTCGCGTGACGGAGTTAAATATTCAGTGATAGTGGTAGTAAAGCAATTTACTACAAGGTAAAATATGACACTGTTTTCGAATGACATAAATCTTTTCATAATAGAAATTTTTGACACAAAAAGTATACCATTATTATGCATCGTAATTTATTTAGGCATCATACCTTCTTCTTTCATACTCCTCTAGTCGCCATTTCAGTGGATACCTAGCCATTAATCTCCATTCACTGTTCTTTGATATTCTCCTTTATAACTCGTCACCGGAATATATATAAAACGCCGGCAGTTTAAACAATATCTAGAGAGATTATAAACTCTCGATAAATTGTCAACTGATTTTTTTTCTACAATGATACCTCATCATCTTCCTGCCCTTGTCCCATGTCACTTGTGGTCGGCGCAACAAGTTTTCTTCTTCCATACCGTTCTGTCCCCCGTCACGCTATCACTGACTCCCTTTTCTTTCATATCACTCCTCACACAGTCCATCCATCTTTTCTTTGGCCTTCCCCTCCCTCTCCATCCATCCACATTTATATTCATAACTCTTTTAGTAACATGCGTTTTATCCCTCCTCATCACATGACCATACCAGGACAAACGGTTTCCTTTCAACTTTTCTGTCGCTGGCGCCACTTTCATACTTCCTCTAATGTTTTCATTTCTCACTTTATCCATTCTCGTCACTCCGCACATCCACCTCAACATTGCTACATGCAATCTCTTTTCATCCATCTTTATCACAGCCCAACATTCTGATCCATACAGTACGACAGGTCTAATCACGGACTTGTAAATGTTGATAACTACGAATGAAAATTTTACATTCGTTCACATTCATACAGAAAACTTTCCTCAAGATATTGCCACTAAAAAGATATAGATACACTACAGTGCCACAAATAACGCAAACTTCGTACAAAAGTACGATTCGCAACAAAAAACCGCTCACGGATGACGGACGTATTAAATTCCAGCCGTACAAGTAAAAGTTTAGCTAATCGTTCCGTACGACGATTGAATTATGCATGGCATGGCTGCTCGCTGCTCCTCCAATCACGATGGATTCACTACGACGGCTATTAGTTTTGCTATTACTCTTTTTATAAACACCCAGTTTCTATATCGTTGCGTTCTCGCACCTTCGGTGCAACAAAGTCACAAATAGCCAAAACTGCAAAATCGAGCTAAGTATGGCAAATTGTTTCTGAACCATGCCTATACTTGGGGCAACAAAAACATCCGCGAAACTATCTAAAAATTCTACTAGATGGCGCAGGTGCCTTTGTGGTTATTGGCGGATTTTCCATGCGTTTTGGGCCAACAACGTTTCATTGGACAGTAGTGCCCCCGCGCCCGCGAGTGTTTGACGTACGTTGGAGCTACACCCACACAAAGGTATTTATGACCATTTTTATTCTCACTTATTGGAGCGACAAAAACGTATCTATTTTTAAGACGTAAAACTAAATAACTCCTGGTGCAACAAAGTCACAATTCAGGACACTTTTTTTTGTAATGTCTTTTATAAGGTTTTTTTTGGTTTTGAAATATAAGATTTTTACGTAAAACTATAGCAAACTAAATAAACAATTGATGTTAAAAACTGTTTAAACCTACTTTAAACAGTAATCCAGAAATGAGGAAATATGTTCGAAAAAAACATTAAAAGTCTTCTCCTGTAAAATTTAAAAATGAGCTGTTGTGACTTTGTTGCACCGAAGGTGCGTCCTGATGATAAAAATAAGTGGATATCGCAATGTAAGTGGTTAAAAATACGTGTTTATTTTTGAAGCGGATGTGCCGGAAGACGGTGTTTTTTTTTGGGTGCTCTAGATTGTACATATGGTACGGTGCATGCTTAGCGGGAATATATCGCGTCGTGTCGTACCATACTGCATGGCATTGCACTATGTTGCATGCAGATTTTTTTTATTATTCTATTTTGACTTCTTGGTTCTATTTTGTCGATATCACGGAATTTTGACGTTATACAAACGAATGCATGTAAATTGTAGATAGTCTATGTTAGAAATTGGGTTACGGTAATTTTCTACGCTTTCGCTTTCATTGTGTACAGCGGGACGATTTTAGAGGGTCAACTTATTAAAAAATATAATTTTCTCTTCGTTATTTTAGCATGCAGTTCCTCTGAATTCGTCCTGCATTTTTTTGTTGTTCTTAATTCAAAATAATCATTTTTCCTTTTTAAATATTTCCAGCTAGCGACATCGTCACATAGTTTAGAAAAGAGAGATTACGTTATAAGAGAGCTGGTGGACACTGAGAACAATTATGTGGATGTCCTGAGCAAAATTGTCAAGTACTTCCTCAGGCCTTTGATGCCGTACCTCAAACCTCAGGATATGCAAGTCATATTCTTTGGGATTAAGGTGAGAACAACTTGAATTCATGATGTTTTAAAGTTATTTATTGTTTTAGTTATAATTTGTAATTTTTTTGGGTAATTAAAAAAAATACTTAGGTACTGCTTTTACTTTTGAAAAAATTTTGTTTGTGCTATTGGTTTTCAGATATCAGAAAAGGTTGAATGTATTTGATTAAAGACTCAAACATGTGCTTGAATCAACTTAACCGAATGCATTGGACTGCTAACTGTAAGCTAAAACCAATAAATTCGAAGACATGTGACAACCACCAACCTGCACTGGGCCCGTGGTGGTCCATTCTCTCTCTCACAGAGTGAAGGCTTGTGTCCCAGCAGTGGACACATTAAATTTCTAGACATAAGACACGCATCACCCAGTTGTATCAGCAAACTGCCTTTTTATGGCCGCCGGTCTTTTTCTACTTGTGTAGTGTAAAATTAACCATTTGCATTCTACAGGAACTCCATGAAACGCACACAGGCCTACTCCGACAGTTAAAACTAGCCACAGAAGCATGCGTCCCCGGGAGCGGAGCGCCACGTCTAGCAGACGTGTTCCTAGCGTGGCGGGAACGATTACTGCTGTACGGAGACTACTGCTCCAACCTCACTAACGCACAGGACACGCTCAAGACGCTAGACGCCAGGGATTCTACATTCAATAAACAGTTAGCGGTGAGTATTCATAAGTATCTTGCAACAGATGCATGCGTCTAGCAGACGTGTTCCTAGCTTGGTGCGGTGGTGCGTCTAGCAGTCGTATTCCTAGAGTAGCGAGAGTGACTTTTGCTGTTTGAAGACAATTAATCCAACCTCCCAAACAACAGGATACGCTCAAGACACTGTGGTTCCTCGTAAGTCTATCAGTCCCCTTTTTTTGTTTACGGAGGGAAACCTTTAAAAGGCGCCTGGACTTTAGGGGAAAAGACCAGGGATTGTGGGATTTTAACCTCTCTAAAACCACCCCGGTGATCACAATCAGCACGTTTAACCCCGTAACCTCTTAAAAGACTCTTTGCAATGCCTATGTGGGCTCATCCCTGAGGATACTGAAAAAGCGTCTCCCCGGAGTTCCGCCAGCTTATGATGCAGTTGTTGTTTCGGCGTTTTAGGCATCGGGGTAGTTGCCTCAACGGCGACTTCTTCTCCGAGTGGTATTGGCCCTCTCACGATCCCGC
Source organism: Orthosia cruda (assembly GCA_964057195.1). NCBI lineage: Eukaryota > Metazoa > Arthropoda > Insecta > Lepidoptera > Noctuidae > Orthosia > Orthosia cruda. The sequence continues at coordinate 2,417,830 of OZ059825.1, forward strand.
TAAGTCTTTCAGTCTATCCCCTGCTGGACATAGTGCTCACCAATTAATCACCATTTAAGTTGAACCGCGCCTTCTCTGCTGATGTTTACCAGTCATTATAATTTTTAATCCGTTGCCTGTCGAGTTGCTGCACGTGTAGGTACGCTATGATCAATCTTGGCCCGTTTTTTCAGAAAGAGCAGTCAGTCCAGCTGAATTCTCTGATACACCATGTCTAAATACTTCTGCGATTATACTTATGTAGAACAAAGATCAACCTTGTTTATTTCGTAAAACAAAATTGCGCTTATTCTTGTCAACAGAAATGTCAGAAGGAACACAGCGACGGTCGGATACAGCTGCGCGACATCTTGTCGGTGCCGATGCAGAGGGTGCTCAAATACCATCTGCTGTTGGACAAACTGGTGCATGAAACACAACCGGTAAGACCGACAGTAATGCTAACTTAAATCTCTAGTCGGCGTTTAGTAGCGGGGTTACAGTAACTGTGCACTTGGCGCTGTTAAGTCACTGACGTTCGACTTCCGCAGGAGGCGAACACGAGTGCCGTGCGGGTAGCCGGGGATGGGAGAGAGGTGCACAGTTATTTTGGCCGAGTAGTAATTACTTTTGGCAGAAAATAGGCTAGAGGAACTTGTAATTTGCTGAAGGTATTGGTAGGACGTTGGTGCTTTATTTTCGTGATAAGCTCTCGGATTTAGATCCTGAATGCAATATTTATTCACTTTGAGCTTTGTTAAAGCTACAGCGAAATATGAACTTGTATATACAGCTACAGAGAAACCTCACCCCCTAGAAATGTATAAAAAGCGACATCTATGGACGTGAGGTTATACTACGAATTTTACCTGGGCCGCGTGCGCGCCATGTCTGTGACATCAATTAAACTACTAAGATATTCTAACTAGAAATAAAAATAACTGACGGCGCTCATGCAAGCGACCGCTAGATAATAATAAATCCATCGTATCCTACCTATTGATATTTATAAACTTCCAAACGTGTTCCACAAACATCTTTTTATAGATTTCTAAAAATTCCCAACAGAATTATAAAATTTATTAAAATCGTTAGGCCGAAGTAAGAATCGAATGTGGACCCTGTAACTCACGGGCCAAGCTGTTACACCGCTGCGCCTATCTCTTACTTGATGTGGTAGTGAAATTCAACGATATGTTCATGTCGGCCGTGTCGTTTATTTGGAAGGTATTCATATAATATTGCCAAGCGACATTTATGTGTTTTTCATACATTTCTAGGGGATGAGATTTCTCTGAAGCTATATGTACATTAATTGTATTACCTGTCAAACATACATTAATAAGCAGTCGAATAAAATCAATGGTGTCCGTATCGTCACCGACATTTTTGTCTTGTGTTTTCGTTTGACATTAATTTTCAAGTTTTACAAGTGATTGAAAAATGTGTCGTCATCATAACTGTTTGCTGACAGAATCATGAAGAGTTCAGAGGGCTAGAGCGAGCCAAGGAGGCTATGGTGGACGTGGCGCAATACATCAATGAAGTGAAGAGGGATAGTGAGGTGCTTGCGCTACTATCTAAAGTTCAGGTGAGCAATGATGTTTTCATTCATTTAAAATCCTGCTGTGAATCCTTTCAGTAATATTACTGGCTTAGCCTGCGTAAGAAAGTGTTTTATCATTCCAAGGGAATACAAACCTATGGCCTTTCCCAGGGTCTCAATCTATATCCATGCCAAATTTCATCTAAATCAGTTCCGTAGATCCAGAGATTACCCCCCTACAAACTCTCAAAATTTACCCGTTTATAATATTAGTATAGATAAATGCAAAAGTTTGGATTGATGTCTATTGTTACTCAATCTCGATAAAACGGCTGAACGGATCTGGATGAAATTTGAATAGCACATAGGCTACTTTTTATCCCGGTATAATGTTCCCTTGGGATAAGAAAACAGTTTTTATGCGGGCGAAGCCGCTGGCAAAAGCTAGTTATGAAATATGTTTTAGGAAGGTAATCGACAAATTTTGGTTACCTTCAGACTAAGCACAAGCTACAATGTCAATCATTACTTTGATGCTATTATATTTTTTGGTGGTATGCGGCAAAGGGTGGAAAGTCCCGCAAACCAAAGGAAGATCCTCTGTATAGACGGGTGTAGTGTCATCCGGGTAACTGCCCAACGGTTATTGTCGGACTGTTGTATATGTTCAAATTGCGCCGAAAACACTGCTTGCGCGATGCGGGATTTTGTGTGACGTCAGCTGATTAGTTCATATATGGCGTCATAGATATCGTTACAAAGGAGATTACACAGGCCCTTATGAGGTATCGTGTCGGGGATTTTAATATTATCCAAAAATAGGATTTATATTTTGTAATTTTTCCATCCGTGTTCTTTACTTTATATGTACAGACAACAACAGATCAGGTTCCTTCACTTGGACATTTGTATGTACTTTATTGCATTGTAATAAGGGTTCATTTCAAGAACAAAATTATCGTTATATCTCGTGAACCCCGAAATAAAAATTAAAAATGTTTTCTAATTATGAAGATAATGTGTTTTTCCTACAATATACCACCAAATTCATCAAGGCCCAAGTTCCCTTACAAAATGGGCATTCTCCTTTAATGAATTACAGCCATTGACGAAGCCCACGTTCTGTTGGACTTGTGGTTGCTAAGCTCACCAACTGATGTACGATATGTCTAATACTTATTGTTTCTTCTCCAGGAGAGTATAATAGACTGGGAGGGTGGTGCACTAGGTGCGGGGGGCGCAGGCCTGGCGGCCTATGGGCGATTGCTTCTGGACGGAGAGCTAAAGGTCAAGGCGCACGAGGACCAGAAGCTCCGGTCACGATACGTGTTCGTGTTTGATAAGCTCATGCTGCTCTGCAAACCTGTGAAGGTAGGCAAAAACCCAGCATAAGTCTTCATCAGCCTTTTAATAATGTTGCCACTGCTACAAACCTCCTCTCTGTGAGAGCTAATGGACCATGGTGAGTGGCCAGAAATGTTTTAACCATCGAAAAAGAGTTCAATTTTATTCCATGGATAAAATATATCGGACTTTGTTAAAACTAGACCTAACTAAATAAAAGAAACTGATGGTATCTATTAAGGGGCTGAATACTCAAAATAGGCTTTCTTTTAAACATTTTTTAGCCAAATCTATTGAAGATGTGGCAGCAGAAAAAAAATATGTTAATCTTGATCATATTTCCGAAAACTTTGTTGTGGCCGAAACACGTTTACGCACAAAAACCTGGATACAATTGAATGGCAAAGTAACCTCTTACCGTGATCTTCAAAAGATTTTTCCGGTAATACTGACCAGCGTACATTTGTAAAATTAACAACAATAACGTATCATAAAAGGACGCAGAACTTCATTGTCTTACATATTGAAGTTTCATTCATTATTTTTAAGTAATTCATATTATTATGTTTTGTAAATAAGTCTATATAAATTCCATCGTGCTTCTCTTTCCATCCAGTGCAATTCGACAGTGACCGCTTTGCGGCGTTGCTAGGTGGACGTATGTCGCTTTTTTCCGCAAAAAGCAAAAATAATATTCAATTTATTTCTCGTCAATTCAATCTGTCAAAAAAATATCAGGTATAATGCAGCCAGATCATGTAGCCTGGTGGCTTTAATTGGAACTAACGAAATCACAAGTAATATTGTCAAAATCTGTATTTTTTTTTTTTTGGCACTACCGCTGTCACAGGCATCTATCTTTTTGTTGAATTATAAACGACTAACGTCGTTTAGTTTACTTACTAAGTCCATAACTAAAAAGTATTTGAACCTCTTTGAAAATACAACAAATGTTATCTCAATTTGAATTAAACAATATTTAAAATATAGGTAAGGTCGAATACTATTTTAACCTTCTTCGTTCATGTGAAAACAATAGAAGCAAAAACACAGAACATGGAATGGTCATACCAACCACGCTGGCAGTGTCTCGAAATGACAGAACTAATAAAATTCTTCGTATCCATTTGTTTCAATCTTTGTTTCTTTCTAACATACGGCACCTAGAACTGACCAAAAAATGTCAAATTCGTGAGAAATGATATTCTATTTCTCATGAATTTGACTTTTTTCGACGTTTCAACCAAAAATCGTCCACATGTGGACATAAAGCTCACCAAGAATCACCACATTGATCAGTCCTGTATTTCTCGCAATTAACTATCCCAATTGCAATAACGGGCTACAATAATAGTTTGTTAGTCTATTAATATTGTTAAGCTAATTATTAATTGATCTTATCATTTTGCCAAATCGGCACTGACAATTCTTATTTATTAACAAAAAATCCATCGATCACCCTGGAGAGTAAACGCAAAGACTTACACTTGGGGATTGCCAGAGATTTACGCAGCATTCTGGATGTAAAAAGAACAGACCGAATACGGAACACGCTGTGTTCCCAAACGTGAAAATAGACGTGGGTAAAAAGACTGTTCGGCTCAAATGGGCCCACGTTAGTAGCATGCAAATTGAGCGCTGGGCAAGCCTCCACAATCTTGAAGATGGAACGCACCGTTGAGGCCGGTCCAGAAATAGGTGCCGCGATGATTTGGACGCGTACCGTGAGGGCTGGTTCTAGACGGTGCGGGAAAAGAATGTCTGGAATGACTTAGGTGTACTCTTATGAATTTAATTGGGGATGGATGAAGAGGGAGGGGACGACCAAAGAAAAGATAGATGGACTGTGTGAGGAGTGATATGAAAGGAAAGGGAGTCAATTAAAGCGTGGTGCGGAACAGAACGATATGGAACAAGAAAACGTGTTGCGCCGACCCCAAGTAACATGGAACAAGGGCAGGTAGATGATGATGATGATGATTTCAGACTTTTACCGGTAAGACTTAGTAAATCTGTTTTACCGATAAATAATAAGTTTCATCATAGTTTTTTTTTTAAACTGAAACAACAGTTCGGCTTTTACAGTAACATATACGTGGTTGTGAAGCATACACTGTTTTAAGTATTTACGGTTCCCTAGCCAAAAGGCAAAAAACGGAACCCTTATGGATTCGTCATGTCTGTCTGTCTGTCTGTCTGTCCGTCCGTATGTCACAGCCACTTTTTTCCGAAACTATAAGAACTATGCTGTTGAAACTTGGTAAGTAGGTGTATTCTGTGAACCGCATTAAGATTTTCAAACAAAAATAGAAAAAAACTGAAACTCATTTTTTTTTTCATCCTACCTGTACGTGTATCGATACGTATCTATTCATAGGTCTTCAAAAATGATATTGAGATTTCTAATATATTTTTTTCTATACTGAATAGTTTGCGTGAGAGACACTTCCAAAGTGGTAAAATGTGTCCCCCCCCCCTGACACTTCTAAAATAAGAGAATGATAAAACTAAAAAAAATATATGATGTACATTACCATGTAAACTTCCACCGAAAATTGGTTTGAACGAGATCAAGTAAGTAGTTTTTTTTTTAATACGTCATAAATCGTAAACCACAATTTAACAAGTACGGAACCCTTCGTGCGCGACTCCGACTCGCACTTAGCCGGTTTTTTTTATGGCATGCGTTGTGCCTGGCGCATATAAACATTTTCTTTCTTTCTATATTATCTTTAAACACCTACACTGTACCAATACTTATAGCAAATAAATGATTGATTGATATATAACAAACAATAGCAACAAATAGTTTCAGCTGTTCTCTAGTGAGACGCTTACAATCACATACAGCATTTTTAGGGTTCCGTCTATCTCCCTGTCTGTCTGTCCGTCTGTCACGAGGCTGTATCTCATGAACCGTGATAGCAAGGCAATTATTTTTTTTACAGATGGTGTATTTCTGTTGCCGCTATAACAACAAATACTAAAAACAGAACAAAATCAATATTTAAGTGGGGCTCCCATACAACATATGTGTTCTTTTCCGTTTTTTGCGATAAGGGTACGGAACCTTTGTGCGCGAGTGCAACTCGCACTTGGCGGGTTTTTTTATTTATATAGATAGATAAAGTTTACATGACCGTGTTTTTTTGCGCTCTGTCTATTTGTTTTTTAACTCTAATAAACAGAAAAGCGTGACCTCACCACAGAGGGCTGATGTATATCAAAACCCAGTAAGTGCTTTGTAATTATTATATTCCAGGAGAGCGGAAAGTCATCTTGTATTAGTAACTAAATGATATATTAAGATTTCAAGAGAATACTAAACAAGGAATAAGAACCTACTAATTGTACAAATGATATTAATAGCGTCATACATTCTATTGCATATTTTAAACATGCCTAAAAAAGACAATTCCAAACCTAGTAAGTTTTGGATATTTGCTAATTTAAGTTGTCTTTACAATTTGATGTGACTTTCCTATTGTAAATAATGATAAAATTGATTACTGAAAGCACCAAATATCAATTCAAATTTAAAGTTTCCAGTTTAATATTGCACAGTCCATTTCAGTATAGTAAAACTCATTAAAATAATTTATATAAAATTATCTAGCTATTAAAACAATATAAAAAAATGTAACGTACTGTGTTCGTATATGTGGCAGTCACATAGAAGCAGACATAATTATAATATTTATTCAATTTGCACGGCAAAGACTCGTATGACACTAGCCAGATTACCTATTTTAGTGATATTTATTTTCATAGCAATAAGGTTGCATTCTTAGGCAAAATAACAGTGAACGATCTGATGTCAGATGCTAGCCGCCAGTTTGAAATAAGAACTTGCGCGGTAATATTTTTGTAAAATCATCGGAAGAGTCCGTTTATGATGTGGGCCTCTGTGGTCGGCCTTGTGTATTTAATTTTCAAATAATTTTCCCTCCAATTTAAAGTTTGCCCCTAAGCTATCGATGACAGTGGGCGTGGCATAGAACCTCAGATGTCGATTGTCAACTGTTCGACTACAGCCCCTTAATGCACTAACGTAAAATGAAAAAAAAAAAGACTTTTGTCAATTTCACAATTAAGAAACTGCCTCATTTCCTGCCAAAGAATATAATGTGTTTCAAACTTGTCTGTCCTCGGTGGACAGGGCATCATCATCTTCCTGCCCTTGTCCTATGTTACTTGGGGTCGGCGCAACACGTTTTCTTCTTCCATACCATCCTGTCCCCCGTCACGCCATCACTACCTTCTCTTTCCTATCACTCCTCACACAGTCCATCCATCTTTTCTTTGGCCGTCCCTCTCCATCCATCCACATTTATATTCATAACTCTTTTAGTAACATGCGCTTCATCCTTCCTCATCAGATGACCATATCAGGACAAAAGGGTTCTTCTTCAACTTTTCTGTCACTGGCGCCACTTTCAAACTTCCTCTAATATACTCATTTCTCACTTTATCCATTCTCGTCACTCAGCACATCCATCTCAACATTCTCATCTCTGCTAGATGCAGTCTCTTTTCATCCATTTTTTTCACAGCCCAACATTCTGATCCATACTTGTAAATTTTTTATCCTTTAACTTGAGGGGCATCCGTGGGTCGCAAGTTGTTCCAGTGACCTGTCGCCATTTCATCCATCCCGAGTTGATCCGGTGCGTTACGTCTCGGTCTACCTCGCCATCCCCTTGAACAAGCGACCCTAGGTACCGGAAGGCGGAGCACATCGGTATGGGTGTTCCATCGAGAGCTAGAGCACGGACCTGGAGATACCGCCAAAATTGCAGAACAAGTATTCGGTTTTAGTTCTACTCAAGTTGGCTGGCTTGAAGCCAACACTCTTCAGTCTCTGCCACCACATCTCCAATTTGCTCTGGACCTCTAGGCCTTTTTCGGCAACCAGCACAATGTCATCGGCAAACAGAATACACCAGGGTGCCTCTTCCTGTATGTCCGACGTCAGTGTGTCCATTATCATCAGGAAGAGGTAAGGACTGCGAGCCGATCCTTGGTGTAAGCCAACTGCCACACTGAAGCTGCCTGTAGTGCCCACTGTAGATCGGACTTGGGTACTGCATCAACTGTCCACCGCTCGGACCAACTGTACATACTTCCCAGGCACACCTTTATTCTTAAGGGCCCACCACAAAACCTCACGGGGCACCCGGTCGTATGCCTTTTCGAAGTCATTAGCCGGGTCCACACCGGACGATCCAACCTGCATCAGCGATCGCGCGATCCGCGATCCAGGATCACGGAGTGTGGTTCGTGGATCGTACTAGGCCGATCCAGTTTAATTGAACTGCGATCCTGAACCTACGCTCCTAGCGATCCATAGGCGATCCATGATTCAGATTCCAGTGTCCATGGCGTGAAGGATCGCGCGAACCACACACAACTGTCCACACCGCGCGCGGCACGCAACTGAGGCACCTTTGAGGCTGGCAAAAAAACCGACAACGCACGGATCGGGCGCAGCAGGGATCGCGCGCTCCAATACTTGCGCATGGATCGCGCGCGGCACGTCCACACCGCCCGCACATTTGGATCGCGCTCCTGCCGCGCGCGATTGGAGCGCGATGGATCGTCCGGTGTGGACCCGGCTAATGAACACTATATGCACTTCTGTATTTCTCGCACAACTGGCGGATTGCGAAAATGGCATCCTTTGTACCCCGACCAGGCATAAAACCGAATTGGTTCTGCGATATTTCACTCTCTTCTCTCAGCCGCCTTTCAATAACTTTCTCCCAAGCTTTCATACTGAGTGACATTAGCTTTATTCCTCTATAGTTGTTGCACTCCAGCACATCGCCTTTGTTTTTAAAGATGGGCACCAGCGAACTATTGCACCATTCATCAGGTATGGCTTCTTCCCGTGTCAACTTATTGAAGAATAGAGCTAACCACGTCCATCCATTTACGAGCAATATCTTCCACACTTCAACTGGTATTCCGTCCGGACCAACTGCCTTACCATTCTACATTCCAGTTACTGCTATTCTTACTTCCTCCATACTAACCTTTATCACTAAATCCTCATTCTCAGGTTTATTTTCTAACATAACACTCAGTTTTTTCCTCGGTGGACAGGTGAAAAAAAAATTGTTTGTGAGCTCGGTTGGCGCAGTGGTTGAGCGATTGACTGCTGCACAAGTATTTGTATGACCTACAGATAGTTGTTTCGGCTCTGGGTGATGTGTGTGTGAGTTTATATGTCTGTAAACGCACCCAGGACACAGGAAGAAATTCCTAGTGTGGGACAACGTTTTTTTTAATGAAAAACGTTAATATCTCATCACCGACTGAAACAAGTACAGCTGTAACCATAGCTTCAATAATCAGCATACTAACGTAATATTCCTTCCTTTGCAGCTCCTGTCTTCCCAGGACAACCAGTACTCGTACCGCGTGGGGGTGCGGCTGGCCGAGTACCGCGTGGAGGAGGGCTGCGCGCGCCGGGCGCTGCGCGGGGACGCGCGCTGGGCGGCGCACTTCTACCTGGTGCGCCGCACGAAGGACGCCACCTTCACGCTGTATGCGCGCACTGATGACGCCAAGCGCAAGTGGGTGAAGGCCATCAAGGATGCCATGTGAGTGTAATCTATGACTAAGGTTGCCCCAGTCGACGGCACGAACTATTTTGTGCGCTACGTTAAAATGCATGCCATCTCATCCGACAACACGTGCGAAAGTGATAGATGCTGTGATGAGCAGTAAGAAACTAGTTCGCGTACAAATTAGCACTTTTGCAAATTTGTTTCGAAATTGATGATGATTTAGAACAAAAACCAGCGCACGAAATTTTATAAACAGACCTTTGGGAGTCTAGATACTTTAAAAAAACGACTACATGTATATTTTCAAAATAAAATTATTTGCATCGTTGAAACACTAATCTATCCCTGTATGGAGGCCGTTTTGCAATTTTCAAAGATGCGTTAAAATTTGTGTTGAAATATGGCACTTTCGACGCTCATAACTTTCAAATATTTTTAATTTTTACTTTTTTATTTCCATACAGGGCTAGATAATGATGAGACAAAAAAATATCATTTTTATTTTGAACGTAATTATTCAAACAGTGGAGTAATCGCCAGACTACGTTTGTATGGAAGAATGATCGACTAGTGTAACCTTAAGGCTCTAGACAGACGGACTGCATTTGAGTGGACTGCACAGTAGGGTTAGCAGTTTCGATCCAGTTGTTCAGGTGTGTTATATATGTCAACTGCGCATAAACTGCATTCAAACTGTAAAGGAGAGTGCCCATACTCAGGCCCCATATGAGGTATCGTGTCTGCGATTTCTATATTATCCAAAAATTTATTTTTGTTGTGTTTTATTCTTTCCGTGTCCTTTAAATTATATGTACAGACAACAACATATAAGGTTCCTTCACTTGGACATTTGTATGCACCTTATTGCATTGTAATAACGGTTCATTTCAAGAACAGAAACATCATTATATGTGAACCCCGAAAAATAAATAAAATAATGTTTTCTAATTATGAACATAACGTGTTTTTCTACAATATACAACCAAATTCCTCAAGATACAACCATTTTTTAAAGGGGCCCAAGTGTCCTTACAAAATGGGCATTCTCCTTTGGAGTTTGAATGCAGTTGAAATGCAGTCCTTATGTCTATAGCCCAAGAGCTGGTTTTTGAATTCAGAATTTGCATTTACATTACTTTAATCCGAAAGTTTGCAGAACAAACACTAGATGTTCTATAGATAGATCAGTTCAAACTCTTAATTTTTAGAAATCGGGGATAATGCATTAGCCATGATAGCAGAAAAAACAATTATGTAATTTATATACAATGTGTTAAAAATATACTCAAAAAAAATAGAGTAGTTGTATAATAGTTAAAAAATAATCACAATGAAAATTTAAATAAAAAGCAACCGTTCCAAAGATATGCAATAATTTGCATTACATGTAAATGATTGAATGTGCATACTGTACCGCAGTCATCATGAGCGGCAAGCGTTTCGTTAAACCTTTTTTTTCGATCCTATTTACATTGATTAATAACACAAGTATTTACAAAAAGTTGCTGCAAAGGTCAACCAGCTTGTTCAATGCACAAGTTTGCACGACGTATCACATTGTAATTCCCTGTCATTTTTAATAATGTCGACTGAACTCATGTAACACACTATCAAGTCTAAGTACTCGCGATTAGTATAGGCACGGGGTCCCAGCGCTAACAAAAAAATTTATGGTTCAAATAAATTTCACTAGATGGCGCGATATGAATCGAATTGTTATTGAATTGTGTTTAAAATTAACATTTTCTAGAATTGATCATAAAAATAAATTTCTTTTCCGAAGTCGGTGTCTTTTGTACCTACCCATTGTTTCCCGTTTTTCGACACCGACTTCGGAAAAGAAATTTAATTTTTGCTTTGTAGTTTTTTGTTCTGGAAGTCGGTTCGATTTTTTGTTAAAAAGTTTTTATTTTTCTCTTTTTAGTTTTGGTAGGTACCTCCAATTAACATGATTATCATTTATAGCCAAATATCTCAAAATAATAAATAAATATCTCATGGCGATTCCAATAAGCCCAAACACGACTAGGATACATTGTTTTATATTAGAGTTCCAGTGCCTACCTTCTGGCTTCATCATCAGATCAGTTCGATGGTGCCATTTTCATCAGTACCATTTATTTATGAGTATTTGCTTCATTATAGTCGGTTTACTATTCGAGATATCTCATGCCCGTGACATATTTAGCATTTAGGAGTTCCAGTGGCCATCTGTGGTCTTCTTCATCAGTTCGACTCCACCAAATGGTACTTTCTGAGTGCAAATAATTGCATTGTTGATGAAAATACCAAAATCGCTATATGTTTGCCTATAATATTTGAGGAGTTCCCTCGATTTCTCTTGGATTCCATCATCAGATCCTGACCTGATGATTATGGGACCAACTAGGAAGTATACCCTTTCAAACAAAAGAAGAATTTTTCAAATCGGTCCAGGGGTCTTTGAGAAATCGGGAAACATACATAAAAAAAAAAGATTCCGACGAATTGAGAACCTCCTCCTTTTTTTGAAGTCGGTTAATGAACAAGTTTAATAAACTCTCCTAATCACAAAATTATGGAATATTGGGCTCTTAATTCACATGTCAAAGATTATTTGATCGGATCATTATAATTGATTTCAATAGATGGCGCGGATTTAAATATCTGAGGCATGCAACTCGATTTTATAAATTTGTCTTGTAACATTTTGGTACAATGAAACTATAAAAACGTGCAAAAAATAATTTTACACATATCGTCACTATATTTATCTCGCAAGTCGCTGCTAACACCATCTATAGGCGTGGATTGGAACCGACCTGGATCGAAGTGCTTGTAATAATAATCATCTTAATCAGACGAAAAACGCTAGTTACATTGGCACGGTTTCTTTGTATGGGATGAGGCATCTGGATGCTAGTAATATATTTATTATCTGTGGTGTAGGTAAACTGAACTGAAATAGTATTATTTATGTTTTTTCAAATTTTTTTTTTTTTTTTTAACAAGCTTACCATGCATTGTCATCCAAACCAAACGTGTATGCAAAATTTAACTAAATCAGGATAACTGCTTTAAAATTGAGTTGCAAGATTTGACCCGATCATACATGCAGACATTGCAAGTTAATAAATAGCTTGTAATAATGTTGTCTATTTTTGTTCACAGTGACAACCTAGAACCGCCTGGTTGTCGGAGTACGAACCACAAGTTCGTTTTACATACCTTCGAAAAGCCTGCGACGTGCCACCACTGTTCCAAATTTCTCAAGGGCAGAATATTTCAGGTACCTGAACTAATTTGCAGGATTAATGAAGATCAAAAATTTAAACAAAAACTATTTCTATACAAACTTGCTTACTCCAATGCCCCAAGTTCTATACCTATCAACCACTATTTGCATCTTATTATAAATACTTATACGGATTGGTTTTTATAAAATGCACCGCCACTACACTGCACATATATATACATATGATATACAAATAAATTTATTTTTTTTCGACCGAGAGAACAAGTTGACATAAATAGTCAACAAATCTTTTCATTTTATATATATTAACTAGCTGACCCGGCAAACTTTGTTTTGCCATAAAAACACCAAACATTCATCTACCCTACCCAACTCTACCTACCCTACCCTATAAACCTCACGGAGCCCGAGACCTTTCCAACGAATGCAAAACCGTGGAAATCGGTTCGTGCGTTCTGGAGTTATAGCGTCAGGAAGGAAAACTCTACTTATTTTTATATAGTAGATAATTTGTCTTTTTCAGGGCTACCTCTGCACGGTTTGCAATGCGTGTGCGCACAAGGAGTGCATCGCGTTATCAGGTCGTTGCGGCGGAGGCCTCGCGCCTGCACCTCCCCTTCCTCCTCATCAACATCAACCAGACCAAGCGTTGCACTACTATATGTGGTAACTTGTACAATCTAATCTTTTATTATGCGTACAGCTAAGGAGTGGAATTCCCTGCCGGAGTCTGTGTTTCCCGACAGCTACAATCTGGGGGTCTTTAAGTCAAGAGTGAATAGGTTATTTCTAGGCAAGCGTGTTTCACCGTCGACCACATCATCGCTTACTATCAGGTGAGATAGTGGTCAAGCGCGAGCCTATAGGATATAAATTAAAAAAAAAAAAAAAAAACTAATTAACATAATATTATACAATTATGGTGCTTTTGGACCAATTTACTTATAACGTTTGGTCCTTGGTTGCAGCTGTAGTCAGCCGCATATTGATTTAGTCTTTATGTTGTTGCAACGACGGTAAGTTTTCTTTACTGGAAGCTATCTTGTGACTACGAGGCTAAAGAATGAACACTGAAATGCAATGTCATAACTGTAGAAGGACCACTACCAGTGTAATGAAGTTTACATTCTTCTTCTCCGTATAAGTATTGATTCTTCAGACGTGAAGTCGAACGTTCACTTATATTTCCCACTTCGTACTCGTAGGTACGTCGGCGAGATGGGTCGTGAAACCGCAACAGCTCGACTAGAGCGTCGCGTAGACGGCACGTTCCTGCTGCGAGTGCGGCCTCACCCCGCGCACGCACCGCATCATCCACACACGCCTACAGACACCAACCTAGCGCTATCACTCAAGTACGTACACGCTTTTCTTGCAGGATTGCCATAAGCCCATTACAATCCAAAAAAATACTAAAAGGTATAGTGCCCGGCACGTAAGTTGGCAAGGTTTTGGCTTAGTGGAGGTCAGTTCGCGCATATGCCGCGAAAAAAAAACGTGACTTTTTTTGCTGTTTTTTTGCGATAATGATATGGAACCCTTCGTGCGCAAGTCTGACTCGCACTTGACTGGCTTTTTTTTCTTAATTTGAATTTTTTGAGTGTGCTCCACAGAACTGACAACACAGTGAAACACATGCGAGTGTGCCGCAAGCCTATCGACCAGGTGGCGCACTACTACCTGTCCGAGTCGCGCTTCTTCCGCAGCGTCGTCGAGCTCATCACCTACTACGAGAAGACCAGCCTCTCCGAGAACTTTGAGGGGTGAGCTTAAATCTAGGAACAAATGATTCAGAACTGAAACACCTAGTTCCCCCAGTTCTCTAAATCTTGAGCTACTTCGGCAAAACCTTATCGTCGGGTCAAAAAAATATAATATTAAATATCAGTGCAAAAAAAAAATATTGATAAGAGCGTTCATATTTCGTAAAGAAAGGGTGGGGTATTTTTTCATTGGGATTGGAGACTTTAATTATTGTTTGCTGCGCATTCATAGAAACCCTTCTATTTACTGAAATTGCAGCTTTCGACTTTTAATACTCTATACCATATTGAAGGTATAAAGTATTAAAAGATATATTTTTTTTGCCTTTCCTGTTTTTGTGTGTACTGCTCTGGGTGCATCATCCTCACTTAAATGACCTAATGTATGTGTGTAAATTATGTAATAGTACATTATGGTACAAGTGTGTAATGTTGGTGATTACCGCTGAGGCGCCATTGAGACCCGAGCCTTTAGGTGAGGGTCTTAAGAGAGCCGAGGACGGTAATCATCAATACACACGTGCATCATACGACGTTTTTCAACACACTTGTGAAGAAAATAATAATTTTCAACAGTGAAAAATTACTCGCAATGGCGGTAAAAATTAATCAGTTTTCCTATGCGCGCGCATCTAATAATGGCGATCGGCCATAGACTAAAAGAATGAGGTTTCTTTTTTTTTGGCTTTTGCGGATAGCGTTTTAGCCACGTACAAAAATGGGGAATTTCAAGTTTTCTTTATTACAGAGAAAAACAAAAGTTATATTTGAGTGAAAGTTTTATTTATTAAATACGTAGAAGTCCTAAATTATCTATATTCTATTGTTTTCTCATTTCATGCAACTTGCATTATTTTACATTAATTTATTTGTACTATTGAGTACGATCTTTTTTGTATCGAAACTTTTTTAAGAACAAAGAAACTTAACCAATAAATTAAAAAAAAAGACTCTGTAACTCACTTGAGAAAAATAGTAATGAAAAAGTCACAGTTTGATTACAGGTGTCATTATGTGCCAAATTGCGGTGAAAAACACTTTATTTTTTAAAAGTATGGGGTTTCTTCTCCATAACAAGCTTGTTTGCCGAATGGACGGTAGAATCACTTATGTCGACGATCAAAGTGCCGCTTGATGGCACAGTTCAAATAAATATTTTTGACTTCTGACACAGTTAAAAAGCCGGTGGCCATAGATTTTGGAACATAACAAACATGCATACTTAAAATTTAACATAACTCGATAATTTATTCCACTTTGAATAATCTTGCCTATTTACCTAGAAACTATCTTAATCTCCCATTATTTGACATTCATTTATTCCTATTTCTCTCCAGCCTAAACTCAAACCTCCGCTGGCCATTCCGTCGAGTGGTTGCGACTGTCATCCACGACTTCCGGCCGCTAGAGAGCTCACAGCTAGCGCTGCGACCTGGCGCCAAGGTGCTGGTGCTCAGCAAGGAGGGAGACAGCCGGGGCTGGTGGAAAGGACGCACCCTCGACAAGGTAAAACATCAATAATGACATTCATTCGCCAGCTCTTAATTTCATCTTGTGGACAAACTACCAATGTGGTTAACTGGTTACGCCTAGCTTGCAGACCTTCCTCTGATTGCTGTAACAAGAACTTGGTTAAAAACATATGAAATCTATGCAGCAGCCCAAGATATCCACCAAAATTTGTTATTATAGTTTTGATCAGAATTATCGGCATATTAACATACTTTTTTGGAGGTATGCGGCAAAGGGGGTAAAGTACCGCAAATCTCCTTTGGAAAGGGAGGATTCTTGGACGAGATGGATGTTGGGTCTGGTCCGAGCAACTTCCCACCGTTTGTTGTTGGACTGGATTGTTGTATGTGTTCAAATCGTGTGTCGCGGAATAGATGCCGCTACACTTTTTATTAGTGCTGTGCCGATTCGATTATTTATATAATCGATAATGGGTATAAAGGTTATCGATTAATAATCGATTTTTAATTGTTTTGGTTCCATGATTAGTTCGAAATAAAAACTGTTACAAATTGTCTTAGAAAAGTTATAAAAAAAAGGATATAAAAATAACAGAATTAAATAACTTATTTATTTAAAAAAGAAAACTATTATTTATATTAATAATCAAACGAATAAGGGCTGAATTTTCAATAGACTGTTATCTTTAAACTGAGGAATAAAACTGGCCGTTTGATATATTTTCTATACAAAAGCTGTAAAACCGCCATTTGTATGCCTCAGATAAAAGTTATAAGACTATTGAAAAATCGGGCCTAAATCGAATATCGTGTATGTCTCATGTCAACCTAAACTCGTAAAAATTCTAAAATCTTATTGGGATTTCCCTTATAATAATGCACTTTAAAACTTTGGTATTAAATTGCTCTATTATAAGGGATAATATATACTAAAAGAAGTAGGGTTAACATAATTTAAATGACTTTCTTCCAACAATCAATTGTAATCAATTATCTAAATGATAATCGATAGTAAACGATAATGTTGATAATCGACTAATCGATGATTGATAATCGATTCCGCACAGCACTACTTTTTATAGCATCTATTAATTTCAAACATTTTCCCTTGTTCAGGGTGATAACCGCTCCGGCTACTTCCCCAAAGAGTGCGTGCGCGAGGAACCGGAGTGTATCGGAGCACTAGACTGATGTCAGCTTTGCCTCGCCGAGCGCGAGCTGCACTTCTCGTCGCCGAGGCCGCCCGCCCTCGACGACGACCAAGACGACAATGATCCCGCTGACCTTGTGTAGAACATGGCCATTCAGACCATGGACAAAGGAAGAAGGTACTATCTAAAAACATGAGCCAAGGAGAAAACTACCTTATGCAGTGAACTTAAAGGTAACAAACTTGTCGTTCTTGAAAATGGGAGAAAATATGGTCCTTCGCGGCGGATGCCGGATATTCATAGACATGTATAAAGGTGTTTTATTCCTTCTGAATGTTAAATGTCAGTGTCTAATATGAAGATTAGATGTCTAACTTATATGTTTGACTTCTACATCTTAAGATGATTATGCATTAAATGGAACCTGATAAGCCAAGAAGTTATTCTTAAAATAAAGAGTGTTACATGACGTATAAAGCGAGAACGAAGGACTCTGTTATATTTTCATATCGGTGTTAAAAAAGTGCGACAAAATATAGAAAATAAGGTTGTATGCATTAGCAACGAATTTCGAGAAAGAGAACCTCGGGCATTGTAAAAAATAGTTACTAAAAATGACCGTGAATAGAAGATAGTGTAAATATTATAATATACGGTGTGTATAAAATGTATAATGATGACGTAGGCAATCTAAGATCGGTCCTTTTACCCGAAAGTTGGGTAGAAATGGTTCGAGTGCTATGATTCAAAAGTGCTAGAGAGTGAATAAAATTATTATTATAATTATCCATAATACGAATATTAAATGTTTAAAAGAGTACCTTATGTTCATAAATATATTCTAAAAGGGTCCGATATTGTATTTAGTCATATATGTAATTGTTTTGAAGCAGATAAAATATTTTGCTCTTACTCGTAAATAAAGATTAAATATAGTAGCGAAATTTTAAGGGAAAAACCTCCAGAGTATATATGGAAATATAGATAGATAGTCTTTAAACAAATGGAGTATGGAGTTCAAAAAAGATTTTTCTTGGGCAACTAAAAGTATAATGTTAACCATTATAAAATACGGATTCACTATATTTAGAAAACAGATGCACATTCACTATTGTGAACATATTATTTAGATTGAGAAATAAGGCAGCCGATTTACACGACGACTTATTAGGTCATATAGAACGCCTTGCGATTATAAACGCCAACTTATGTCTTCTAATTTAGAGGGAAGTACTCATGAATATGAATGAACAATTTCAAATCTTTGAACAACTGAGAACGAATGTAAAGAAAATCTGTTGTTCATTGGTATCGGAATATGCGAAAATGTACTAAACTAGAAATGAAACTGAATTGAAAATGTACTAAATTACTGCTTATTTTAGGTGCAGGAATTGAATAGAGGATAATAAAGAATTGGCGGATTGCATACCCAAAAATAATTGTTTTATTCTTGTAGATTATATAGGCAGCTAAAATGGGAAAGTTAAAACGAAATATAAAATCTTAAAATTATAATCGCATCGTGATCTAAAATTATTTTAGTGTAGTAAATATTCAAGGCACTTTCTTATTTTAGGAATTATTCAAAGTATAGTTTTTCGAGACAATATCTCTAGTCGTGTGAATGGGGCTTTACGAGGCAATCTCACTGCGGTGTTAAAAATATAATGTGTAAAATACATGTGCATATTTATGTAATTGTGTATATTATATATTGGTGAAATTATAACGTGACTTTACTGAGAAAATACTGTTTCGTAAGGCTATGTGACTGATCGCATCGACCAGTCAAATTTAATATAAGATGTAGAGTATATTAAATGTTGTAAGTTACTAGCCGACCAAGGCATAGACAACTGTTACCTGTGAAATACGTGAATATTGACGGATTGGTCTGGAAATGCCTATAGGCCTCTATCTACTGCTTCGAAGGATTATACCCTACAGCAGACAGAAGCGACGTGACAATGCGACAGCAAAGCCATAACTCTTTTTAACCTATGACGGGAAAAAGTTAAGTTAAGTAAGTTTGGCGTCTGTGTATGTGTCTGTGGCATCATAGTTCCTAAACCGGTGAGCCAATTTTGATTTAGTTTTTTTTCCAAAGGTGACTTTATGGAGAGTGTTCTTAGACTTCTTTAGCTATGTTTGATGAAATTCGGTTCAGCCGTTCAAAAGTTATAGGCGTTTTACTGTTTGAATCGCGGTGTTTTCGCAAGATATCGTGTCGATCGAAGCATGTGCGTGTGAACTGAGGGACCATACTGATATCTCGCAAAATAAATATCGTAGGATTTAGTAGTAGACTTAAAACAATTGTTGAACAAATCTGGCAATTTGTAAATAAATATATTAAAAACTACAGCCCTTAAAGTGCGGTCCCTCAGTCCTCACATACCATTAGCCAGATCTCGGAAAGTATCTGATAAAATAAGGCTTTGTAACTACAGACATTTAGTAAAGAATTTGTAAAGATATTTACTAAATAACAAACCACAAAGCATCAAATATAAAAAATATATAACGACTAAACTGTGGTCCCTCAATCCTCACATTCACTGACATATGAGGCCATCAGCGCAAAAGTAGCCTAAGCTTGAGATAGGCAGTATGAAAATAGTGGGGTTTGTATATTCATGAATTTTAAATTATATTATTTATTTTTTATTTTTTGTGATTTTAGTTCCGGAGGATATTTTATTCCATTAGTGTGTTACTTTCTGTGGGATGAAGTAATTTATTTTGGAATATATTCACATTTTTGGATTATTTGTGTGGCTTAGGCCACTTTTGAATTTAGAGTACTGTAATATTTCCACTACTAATAGGCAAGGTTAGGCCATTAATAAAACAAATATTTACTAAAAATTAACTTTTTTATTTCAAAAGTACAGAAAATTGGAAATTATTATTTTAATAAAGTAAATAGAACTTATACTAGTCATCAATTAGGTCATTGTTGAAAATCATATCATTTTCTGCTACTGAAGTCTTTAACTCCTTGTAAAAACTGTGATGTACAGGTGGTATAAAATTTAACAACTCCAGTAAATCTTTCTTTTTATTATCACTGATGGCGTGACCCTCAGGATATAAAATATTTAGTTTTTCAATCATAATTGAATTGCGTTTCTTTATATCAACCTCTTGAAAGAGTACATCAGGGTTATTGGAGTACTTAAAAAAAAACTTAAATGGATGTATTTCATGAAACAATAGCCATTGCATTTTTAGCCACTCCACTTTTCCCTTATCTACTGAAATTTTCCTGTTAGTTATGTTTCTTTCTAGTAACTGACTTGAAAAAAATAGGTCTTTGGTCATAGAAATTATTTTGAATGGCCTGACTTTCCTGGCAGCTAAAATCACTTGGTTCCAATCTTGAGGTACAAAAATATTTTTAAAAAATCGTTTTTGTTTTTCCACTAGGCCAAAATCTTGATCGCAAGTCATGTACGAATGTCCACTTACAAGAAACTTATGATCAATTTTCTTTGTAGCAAAATCGGGATTGGAAACAATATATTGGCAGATAAGAGCCATCTTAATGTTTCGATTTTGGCCACCACATTGGTCAGAGTACATAATCAGGTGCTCACATTTTACAATATTTTTAAGAAAATACATAATGCAGGAACCTATTTCCTGTGGCCTTCCTACCTTTGGTGTCTTAGCTGATACAGTTATCCCCTTGTAATTTTCATATTCCTCTCCTTTAGCACGTCTTAATTTCTTTATATTCCGAGCCCATCTCTCACTGTTTCTTAATCTCTTCTTTGGTTTCCTTGCAGTTCCGTCTTCTTGTATTTCTGAACTTCCAGCCACAGCCAGTCCCTCTTGTAAAATATCTTCCAAATCTGATGAAGAATGCTGTTCTGACGGACAATATTCAGACCCTGAATCTTCATAATCAGAACCGAAAAGCGCTGAAACATATCATTATATTTTTAAGTAAAACGTTTAACACCAAAACAATCACGATAATCCTTAATTTGCTGTACTTACATCGCATATTATCTTCTACAACATCTTCATCAGCCATGGTTAATGGTTTTCAATAGTTATATCGACGGAAAAAGAACAATTAAACAATAAATAATAAGTTTGCAGAAACTTGTCAACAAAGTTTTAGCTGCGTCAAGAAAAAAATGAGCCGTTTCATTGACAGCAGCTGTCAGCCTATCCCGCCAAAAATATGTGTTACCAGTATACAAAAGTGGCCTAAGCGGTTTAGGCTACTTTTGCATTATTATCAGAGACAAATAATGCATTGCAAAAAGAACTTTGGCAACGCCATCTGTTGACGTTAGGTCAAACAAGAGATAGGCCACGTTTGTATTACATTTTAGCATGTTTTAAATAATTTGTAGTAGATAAGCCACGTTTTGAAAAATGTAGGGTTAGGCCGCTTTTGCGCTGACAGCCTCATATGTGCATGTACTAGCTGCTATACGAAAGGAATATCAGAAAGACTAGACATTTAGTAACGAATTTGTAAAGATATTTACTAAATAACAGACCACAAAGCATCAAAGATAAAAAAAATATATAACGACTAAACTGTGGTCCCTCAATCCTCACATCCACTGACATATGTGCATGTACTAGCTGCTAGACGAGAGTAATATCCGAAAGACTAGTGTACTTAACTTTTAGTAGAAAGTTTCTACTAAATAATAGTTATCTAAAACTGTGTAATTCTTACCTCTTAGCTGAGATAATATTATTTTTTAATCCTATAAAAATAGATAAGAGTAGTGTGACCACACAATGATACAAAATGTAGACAGTACTATTATAATTCATTTAGTGCAGCATTAAACGAAACGAAAACAATGTTGAACTGTTAATTTAATTTTATATTACACGGCATAGGTGTCTTTAATAAAAAGTATATAATAAAAATAAAAAATAACATTAATACATTTATATAAGTAAGTGAAATTTGCATGTAGCTTAATGGATGTAAGAATATTTGTTGATCAGTACTTTCAATAATTTTGAGTTGTTGATCATCATAGCAAAAGAAACGCTCATTCATATAAAAGTGGCATCGGTAATGACCAAGACCGCCTGGTATTGATGATGGAATGAATTCAGATGCACCCATGATTTTCTAGCTTTTGTTCTTTACTATTATGGTAACTGGAACATAATTAAGTTAACTTTTTTCAGTGCCATTCAAATCGAATGATATTATTTTTGAAAGCTCTTAATTGTAACTAACTTGGTCATTACAAGTGGTACAGTTCCTGTTTCCTTCATCGATGTTAATTGCCTCTTCCAAATTACCTATGTCAAATATTTCAATAATATTTATAGGCAAAAACGCAACGTCTCTATTGATTAAGTTTGATTGGCAGGACGTATTTAAACACATTTTTGTAAAAGTTGCGCTGAAAAAATATCTTAGAAGTATATGTTCAAATATACATACACTGGCAAAATTAGCGGAACAAAATAAAAATTACGATTTTTATATTAAATAAGAATTAATTTCAAAAACTTATATTAAGACATTTTTCCTTACTTTTTAAATACACCTTTTAAAATAAAAATCAAGTCGCATTTAGTAAATTTTTGTGAGTAATATGATTTCATGGGAAAACTGGCTATTGTTGATTTTTTAAGGTTACCAAGGAAAGTTAAAAAAGTTAATTAAAAAAAACATTTTTACAATAAAATAATATCACATTATATTGCGTGTTTTCTCCACTTGCTCTTAATAAAATATTCACCCGCCTAGACATGTTGAGAATAATGTTATTCATTGTATCTTGTGGTAGTTTTTATCATTCCTATACAATGGCGCTTCGCAGTTAACCCACATTGATAAGTGTAGGGAGTATGAATTTTGCTCTTCGTTTTAGCAGTTCCTAGACGTGTTCTATCGGATGCATGTCTGGTGATCTCGCCGGCGCCGCCAAAACTGCGATATTGACATTATTAAGATAGGCTGGATTTGAAAAGTGGTATGCAGCCGAGGATTTTCCTAGATCAAAACGAAGTAACCACTGATAAAGGGGCAGATGATACCGCGTTTTATTCTTAAATAACACTTCTATAGCGGTGTATAATAAGATTCCCTCCATCGATCATCATCAAGTCTGTACAAACATATCCTACCTGAATCTAATATTGTTCCTCTGCCATATGCCACTGTAGCTTAAAAAAAAAAAGATTATGTTATTCTTGTTCATGTTCACACATTCATTGCCGTCTCTCAATTCGATTTAAATTAATTCCATACTCATCACTGAACAATATTTTCCTCCATTAGTCTGTGTACTAAAGTTGATATTCCCGGGCAAACATTGTTCTGTTTCAAAGGTGATGTGCCTCAAGTTTTGGACCTTCGGCGGAGACGAACAAACCAGAAACAGCTTCTTTCATTCTCCTTCGTTCCTTAAATCCAGTTTCTATTGTACCTCGAACTTCCTCCAGCTCATTTTTGGCTTGAATAGACTTTAAATGCGGGTTTTTACGAAAGCGAAACTAAATAAAAAGATTATTTCTGTTGGAAGTTCGAGATTCCTGCCTTGTTCTGATACTCTCACAAAAGCATTAGTCTCTCTAAACCATTAAAAACTGCAATAAATGGTTAAAACAGATAAAAGATGAATTATGCACATCATTCTGTAGGTTTGATAATTTCTTCTCATCTCAAGTGCCCTGGGCCTCTCAGTTTGGGCCTGGGCCTCAAAGTTGGGCACAATGATGTCCTTAACTTCGAAAAAAATCAAATCATTAAATGAAACAAATAACTCAGGTTGGTAATGAAAAATTTACAAAATTTTATATCAAAACCATAAAGTGGCAACAAGCAAAATTCTCTCAAAGTGATGTAAGTTCGAATAAACTTAAAACAATCGGTTGAAAAGTGAAGTTCAATTGTATTATCAAGTAGGAATAATTGGTTTTATTGTAAAACAAAAGAAAACTACCCCGCAAAGGTAAAAAAAAGGTTTTGTGTTTTTTTTTCTTATTCCGCTAATTTTGCCAGTGTGTGTATATGTGATATTACATCACAATCATAACTAATATGGTTTCCTTTCTCGTTTAATGGACTAAAATATTGTGAAGCAATTTTTGCCCTCATTAAATAAATGTCATCGTTTTTAGATTCAATGTCGCATTAAAATATCCAGTTGAAATATTAGATTGAACTTTTTTGGCGTTTTTTTTATATTTAATTGCATTTATATATTTTTTCTTTCTTGAGCGTAATGTAATTACTTGTTCTCAGTTTCCTGTTTTGTTTATCCCCATAAACACTATGCGTACGTAAAAACCACTGAGCTGATACACATTAATAAAATAAATAAATAAAAATAAAATAAATAAAATGGTTTATTTGTACATTTACATTTGAATAATTCAATACACAGATTCAATTAACAGTTCAACATTGTTTTCGTTTCGTTTAATGCTATACTAAATGAAGTATAATAGTACTGTCTACATTTTGTTTCATTGTGTGGTCACACTACTCTTATCTATTTTTATAGGATTAAAAAATAATATTATCTCAGCTAAGAGGTAAGAAATACATAGTTTTAGATAACTATTATTTAGTAGAAACTTTCTACTAAAAGTTAAGTACACTAGTATTTCTGATATTACTCTCGTCTAGCAGCTAGTACATGCACATATGTCAGTGGATGTGAGGATTGAGGGACCACAGTTTAGTCGTTATATATTTTTTATATTTGATGCATTGTGGTTTGTTATTTAGTAAATATCTTTACAAATTCTTTACTAAATGTCTGTAGTTACAAAACCTTACTTTATCAGATACTTTCCGAGATCTGGCTAATGGTATGTGAGGATTGAGGGACCACACTTTAAGGGCTGTAGTTTTTAATATATTTATTTACAACAGATTTGTTCTACAATTGTTTTAAGTCTACTACTAAATCCTACGATATTTATTTTGCGAGATATCAGTATGGTCCCTCAGTTCACACGCACATATCGAAGCGTGTCTTCTACTAGATAAATTAAGTAGCATGAAATAAAAATGTATCGGAGTTTTCTATTCTTTTTTAGTTTATTATAGAAATTTTTCTTCGGATTCATTAGAAGTTGAAGAATTTCTATGAAGACGCATTGTCGCCTCGCACCTGTCCGGGGAAGCCTTATGGCGTTTTATGAACTACGAACGCCTAATTCACTGTCTAAATAGTCGACTAGTACCGAACTGGATGAGCACTAAAGCTGTTCACGACCAGTCATGCCATCCAGATAAATATATTACTTATTAGGTGTAAAATAAGTAATAATTCAACAGATATTCTCTTAGTAAAGTCTTGAAGTTAGAGCTCTCTTCTCTGATGGCACTCGGCAATGTTTGATGGTGCGTATCGATGCTTTAATGTAGGTATATTGTAGGACGTGTGCCACGGGTACATAGCATGTTGGATTGAGTCTACGTTTTAATGCGTTGGTAACAAACATGGTTATGTGTTACAAATGTTGGTGGTCACATCTTCAGAGAATTGACAATCGTTGGTCGATTTTTTGTTGGCCAAAGTGTACATACTAAAAAGTATGTTAAGTGTAGATAGGAAAATGAAATATTTGAAAAGGGAATCTCTTAGAAATGCGCATTACAACGTACACTCGGGATTGTTGGTATATTAAATTTCATGTCATTTATCATACATGTTGTTTAGTCGTAGACTTTCTTCTTCACTATAAGAATATGTTATGTTAGAATGCGCCGATAATACGGCTCGGATGTGCAAGGTGTAGAGGATTTTCTGATGATATTGAATAGTAAACTTTATATTTAGTGAGCTAAAGTGCAAACTTGTTAGAACATCAACCGGCTCTAAAGGCATTTCGAAAATGCTTCGCAAAATTGTCTTTTCTGCATTTTTAAGAATCTGAAAATAAGGTTTATTTTTCCGTGGCGTAGAAACACAACTACTTGGTACTCCTTTTAATATCTGTGACGTTTTCAGCACATTATTTTCTTCTGTCTTGACTTCTCAATACCCACCATGACGGAACGAAATGCTCAACCTCTATATTATTAATTGTACTTTAAAGTGAGCGAACATAAGACTTATATTTAAATGTCACCTTAATATGGGCATAATTTTGTCATGTGTGCAATAAAAAAAAAAAAAAATTACACTATCATCCGCGGGTTAACAAATTAAGCGGGGGTCAAAATGGAAAGTGCTCTCGCCATCTGGTGAAAAATATTAATAGGTCTTTTCGCTCCGCTTGTTCTTATGACAAACTTCATAACAATGCAACTTATGTTTTATTGAATTTCAGTATACTTTTTGCCAAAAAGATTGAGATAAAGTGCCAAAGCTTTGTCATTTATTAGTGCAACTTATTTTTTTACTTGAATACCTTATTTTACTTTATATCCTGCCCAAACGCCAAAAACATATTATACCTCAGTATCGCCGTTCTGTCTACATTCCAATGCATAGTATTATTTTTCTTATCTCTTAACAATTGTCACAAAGATTTCAGGTCACAAATTAGTAAAATTACATATGCTCTTTTTAGTTAATTACTACAATATTACCCACGTAATTTTAATTTTTTTTTGTCTAATTTACGGTCACAATTTTCCTCGTCAATTTTGTCTTCCTACCAATACCAAATATACTCATATTGAGTTGATTTTATTTTTAAAGCTATCTTATTTATTCCCTACAACGTCATATGACTTTGATCTTTACAGGGTGTATTTTGAAAGAATTTGGGCCCCTTTGAAGAAAATGGTTGTATCTTGATGAATTTGGTAGAAAATACACGTTATATTCATAATTAGAAAACATTTTTTATTTATTTTTCGGGGTTAACGAGATATAACGATGTTTCCGTTCTTGAAATGCAATCCTTATTACAATGCAATAAGGTGCATACAAATGTTAAAGAGAAGGAACCTCATCTGTTGCAGTCTGTACATATAAAGTAAAGGACACAGATAGAAAAAAAACACAACGTAAATCCCCTTTTTGGATAATATTGAAATCGCAGACACGGTACCTCTTAAGGGGCCTGGGTACGATGGGCAATCTCCTTTGGATTCGAACAAGTTGCAAATAATAACTATAAAATTGCTCAGAGACATTTAATGCCTTTTGGCAAGGTGTGAGCGTAGATCGGCTTTTCGATTTTATATCACTCGTTCGCTGAACTTGGGTCTTCAGATTGCCCAATCTCACCTGTTAAATTTAATCCTCATGTTCAAAATACATTCTCCAGAGTTCATCAATCTAATTCAATCTACGATGCTTCCAATCAGTCATCCACATATCACGAACATAACGAATAAGTTACAAAATAATTCGAGCTTTACTTTTTAAGAAAAATACAAAAACATAAAAATCTATGACGAAATAAAATTATTAAATAATAATATAAAGTATATAATTATTGTCCTCGTTATCTAAATATTTAATAGGTGGAACTCAAATATTACGGTTTTCGATAATATTTCGACATCATTTAGGTTCGGCATAAAATACGAACTAGACCCAGGCACAGTGCGCTCTCTGCCTTTAATCATGCTTTTCATATCTCCTCAAATATAAATTAATCATAGACAATATTTCCCTTTTATGACGGTTCTTCAAGTCTTGACAAGTTTCTCTCTTCCTACTTCACTAGAAAGACTGTATATGTTCTCAAAGATATTAATTCAACCCCTTTTATCTAAGATTTCCATAGATTTCGTATTTCAATGTAAATATTGTTAATTTATTGTTGTAATGAATAAATGTAATTAGTAGAAACAACTAAGTCGGCGTGCACAATGAATGTTATCCTTCCACGTTGCAGTAAGTAACATAAGTACGTTTAAAAATAAACACTGTGGAATTAAAGTTAAAAGTGTGGAAGTGACAATTTATCCTAGTATAAATTATATACCGTCTAGTTTTATTTTTATTGAAAACTGCATGCTCGCTATAATTTGGACTATGGTCTTTTATAATTTTTAAGCTACGGAGTTTCGCATTTTATTTACACGTTCATCTTATAATTTTAAGTTTATTTTATAATATAATGACAATGTAACGTTCTACACTAGATATTGTTAGTTTATTAAACATTTGTATATAAAATAATGTATTGTCATCTAAATATTTGTGAGCCACTTCCATCTCGTCATAATAAATTATAAAAATGTAAATGTTTAAATGGATTTAAATAAATGTTACTTATAAACACTAGTGCCACTGAATAAAATAAAAATTTAAAATATTATGCTTTAATATAATCTGCATAACTGACATATAAATACTGCTTATACAAATATGATTGCGGAGAAAAATATATCTATTGACAAAAAAATAAATAGTTATCTTGTCCATGGCGACAGGGTGCCGTTGTTATGTAAAAAATAAAAATATTCTAAAATTATATGAGACATAGCAAAGAATATGGTTATTGTAAAGTAATAGATATATATTTTTTCTATTTAGTTGGCGCGCCCGGTGGGTTACGGCAGCAGTGATGTAGATAGATCAATATAGAAATATTATTTTGCATTTTAATCCTCTACTATTATTGGGAGATGGTAGGGAGATAGTAATGAAACTGTTCACATTGCCCGCATAACTTATAAAACTGATATTCAAAAATACAAGACATAATATAGCTAGCGACAAAACTGCACAGACGTAAAATTACGATTTTTATTATTTCAACTAGCTACAGGTGATTCAAGGATTAACAACCGCTGGCATATTTTTATCGTCATTTGTTAACGGATCGATACCCGGAGTTAAAATAGGTAATTATAATTGAGACGAAATAACAGTTCTGTATAGTAAATATTTACGCAATTATTGTAAGTTAGTTATTTCCTACGCTCCCATCCCATTCAGTCGCTAATTTTATGATTCGTGCCAAAATATTTTAAATTATATTATGAGCAAGCATAAAATGATCTCTGTAATATTAACGCCGTTTATCAATATTACATACAATATCGTACGTTGTTATCTACACTAGAGTATATTCATTTACCACTTACATATACGGAAATATATTATGTAGTTTTAGTTCGGACACATCCTTTTGGGTGGGCAACAACTTCTTTTTTATGAAGTTTCGTTGTTCTTGACATAAAATGCTATCGAAAATAGTTTAGTTATCGCTGTACATGGATCTTTTGGCGCGCGTTTAAGTTCGGAATGAATGCGCCGCCATGTTTATTTTTCAATAAAATTACCACAGACAATTTTTTTTGAAGTTGTATTTTAGCGCCAAAAGGTCTTGTAGCTCTGTATTTAAAATGTTATTCTTAGTACAAATTATTTGCTTTTACCTTGGTCGTATAAAGCAATATGATCACAATTTGAAGCACTTTTTATGTAAAAACTTGTTTAGCACTGTGTATCGAATTTTAATAGTAAACACAATGATTTTATTTTTGTTTACGAGTCGTTTCAATGTCGAATGGTAATTAGCACAGTGATAATCCTTCTGTACGCTGTCTTTTAAACTATTAATACAAATATTATTGAGAATATAATATTATTTTCGTAGGTCTGTGTGAAATAAAAAAAAAAAAACATCATAACTTTTGGTGACAGATGGCATGTGACTATCTACAGCGTACATAAGCATTATCTTAGCTTATCCAATCATTTGCAAACCTTATAATTTAAGAATAGCATATATATTAGCAATTTTTTTGTTAAATGTCTGCATGCATGGAATGTTGGTGCTAACAAATTGATTTTGTGTTCATTTATCTTTACGTTCCCAGTGCTCCAACGCGTTAGTAATAAATTGTATTTTGATATTATTTATGTTCATGTTTGTAAATATACAGAAACGGCATATCCATTGTTCTGTAGTTAGGTAAGCCACTCCACAAATAAATACACTGTTGGAGAAATTATTTGGTTTTATTTAGACTGAGTCTATCTTTAATTATAAGGGGGTATTACACTTTCATATAAATATGATCATACGTAGGATCACCATGAAAAAATCATCATCATATTTTTTTATCAAAGACGAAATTATTCATATGAAACCATAAAATATGTTTATATTACACTCAT
Organism: Orthosia cruda; assembly: GCA_964057195.1. NCBI lineage: Eukaryota > Metazoa > Arthropoda > Insecta > Lepidoptera > Noctuidae > Orthosia > Orthosia cruda. The sequence goes on from OZ059825.1 coordinate 2,447,944, forward strand.
ATAAATAGGACTCAAAGATCTGTGTTCGATCCTAGATATATGATAGTGTAAAACCTCCCTAAGTAACATTAAAGAGGCAGAAACAATTTCCATAGATCAATTGCATATTTTGAATATAAAAAAATAATCTTAATAATTTGTGCAATAATGATTAAAAACCCTTTCAAAGCTAGTAAAAAATAAATATAATAATAATATTAAATGACTTGAATTAAGTTTTTAGCCTGACTAACAGCGTAATAATAAGCCTTGATCCGACTGAGTTGTCAGAAGAAAAATAAACCTACAAAACAAATGCAAATTATGTTCTCAAATATGACCCAAATCTGGTAATTATAATCTACGATTTGGATACATTTTTTTTATTGATAACATCCGTTACAGGAAATCATTATAAAAACTTATCTTAGATCTGTACATATAATTATGGCTCTAACCTTAGTCGTATATCTATAATATTAAAATATAGCATTCTTGACATATTTTGTAGCATCGCATCTCATTACCTGTGTGAACATTTCTGAACGTAAGTTAGCGATGACAAGTCTAACCATGGTTAAACCACTCATGCAAGCAATTAAAATGAGAAAAGTGGAACACAAGGCCTGACTGGGTAGTTTACTAGCATAATCATGTTATTCTAGCTGGAAAATTTTACCTCTTGTAACTTGTAATTCAACCATTAAGCCTGGCTTTGAGGTCCACTGATAAAATAAATCTAATCAACTGAACGAACGGTTGGTATGTTCCAAGACCGGATTAGCCACGTAGCAGGTGCAGAAGATGCTACAGTTCAAGTCAAGTTATATCTAGCAAAATTTGCTTCAGACTCCGCTGTAGCAAATTCTAATGACTTTATGGCTGATTTAATCCGGCACAGGGGGCTACCATAAGCTATTAAAGCCAGGTTATTTATTCCTACAGTCCTATAGGTACATCTATCACTTACGCACACCTGCAATAACCTTACTCTAAGAGCTCTTGGAAGCTGGTTTGTCCTTTCAAGATATAGTTCTAAATTTTAACGAAAGTCAGCATGATGCAATTTTCCAGGCTGTTCGTTCCACGTTCGAAATCTCCACTTTGTCTATACATCAATGGTCAAACTAATTAAACAATTTACTTCAAATCAGGAGTACTGCTGCCCAAGTACGTTCTCAAGTCAGTGATGGTAGACCTGATCAGTTTGCCGGGGATGGTCGGCCGGTTGAGTCGCTTGTACGCGGCGTACCGATGGCACCCGCCGAAACTGTAGTAGTAATCACCTCCTTCTGAACCTGTGATCCAGAGGATGTCTATGGGCGGGACGTTGCCTGCTTCTTCTTGTTTCTGAAATAGCGTAATCAATAATTAAGAAAAAAAAAAAAAAAACTTAATTCAAAAAAATCAAAAAACCCGACTGCTTAAAAAGCGTACTAATAAGACGTAATCAAGTAGAAAATCATGCTGTGCAGTCGGAGGATACGTATTCGCCAGCTGGCTGACCAAAACCAGATGTATACTTTTTTTATGTTTAGGTACATTTTAAGGTATATATTTTTGAAAACACCCTTTATTTTGATACCCCACACGATGGGTTTGGAAGAAAATAAATTATGTCCCCCACAATATGGCGCCCCAAACCGCCATATTCTTTTCAATTTGATTTTAGTCAGTGATACTCGCAGGGTGGCGACAAATCGATTGACGTATGAATCATCAAAATCGGCAAACGCGTTTGATCTCTAGAACGCCACATAGGAACAAATATACAAACATACATATCGATAAACACATTACCCTCCTTCGGCAGTCGGGTAAAAGACATATGATTCTATAGAAATCGAATCGAATTGCATTCTATCTACAATGAGCGTCGTTGCATTAGTAGCTAGATCTATTAAATTATATCGACTTGCTACTGAAGATCCGGTACGCAAAAAAAAAAATCATATCATGATATTCATAATATTAAGCATCAATATTTGAAGTGCCGTGCAATACTTAAAATCACACAATTAGCATGTATCGGGTCATTACCCGCGAAAGAAGTTTTCAAAACAAAGTCGTTCAAATTGCAATAATATTTTTATCAATCCCTGACTTGCTCACCTCTAGATAACAAATGATATCGACCTCATAACCCTTGAGACAATGTTAAGAAAAATAAAATAATGTTTACTTTCCTGGCTTCTCAATTATCGTAATTAGCGAGATAATACCTACTTAGTTACCTACCTATATCTTATAAACATACCTAATATCAAAATTGTTCAAAGCTAATAATTACAAACCCAAGATTTTGAAGTACCTATCACTAAATAAAATCGGTAAGGACAGTGTCATTTAATCATTATAGGAATCAGTAGGGGACCGAGTATGCCTCCTTGTGGTACGCCAAGCCATACAAACAAGAATATTTACTTGTATAGAAAGTTGTTGATCTTGTTGCTAGTCCTTAGCAAATGGGGTTAAGTGCAATCCATGTAGGATAACTGGTCAATATCAAGGTTACCTGTACAGCTAAGTGCCTAAAGTATTGACTGGTTGTAGTGACCGCTTCTGTCGCTGAGATCCATTGAATATGGATTAACGTAGGGGAAACTTAATGCACTTTGAAATTCAGATACAACGCAGAGAGGGAATAGTAAAACAAGATTTCTACAAAAGGTAAGTACCTACCTACGTCATCTTAACGCCAAGCGTTTGAATCACCTACCAGCTGTAAAGTCAAATGCCTTAACAAGAGTATCAAGTAAGAAAAATAAGAAAAACAATTTCATATATAACTAATTGACTAACTACAATCAACTAATCTCGACATGGATAGCAGATTGATTCAATATATTTTAAGAAACGGGGTTAGGGAATTGCAATCCAAAAAAAAAGAGCGTTTATTTTTTTGTTGGGAGTCTTGACGCCCAGGTTTCAAACTATACTTGGAAGAGGTAGGCAAATTGTTTGTATTGTAGGAAGTAGGTTATGTCTGGCAGAACTAGAGGTACACTATTGCAGAATGCCGCCTCTTTTTATCTCGAAAAAATGTATGATTCTATTGGAATATGCTACGGGACCGACGAGACTATAGCCGCGGGAAAAGCTAATTACACCTATAGGTACATAACTACAATATACATAAAGACTGAAATCTGGCCAAAATATTACGCGTATGGCGTACCTACCCAGCAGTTACGATGTTTGGACGAAAATCGATTATTTAGTGACAATTAGTGAAAGTGGACAAAAGTGATGGCGGCACACAACTACTTAGATTATATTATTAGTAAGTATTAAAAAGATGTCAGTTCCGTCTATCTATAGCTACCACTCTCAACTTTTACTTTAACCGGGCTTTATAGCGCTATCTATAGACATAGACACTCGAAACAAATTAAAACTTTAGTCAACCTCAATCAATTTCAATACGAGCACTGCAGGCAATAAACCTCCATGCCCCAAGTTTTGGCACAACACCAGTCATTGTGCAGTGTTTTCACCCTGTAGATTCCTGCGATCTTAACCAGTATATTCCTCACCTGTATAGTCTCCATGAGAGACACAACTTTCTCCTCCGTCAGCTCCGGTATGAACGGCCTGATGATCACCGACATCGGCACGTCATGGACCTCGTCCTTATAGGCGCTGTGCACACTCGTCATCCTCGATGCTAGAACCGATAACAACAACATTGACCTCACGAATAAATACATTCCAATTAAGTAATTGCGAAGTTAATTAGTGGGACTAGACTTATAATGAAAATGTAATTTAATAGAGCTACGTATCAGTGTTTTTATCAGATTATTCGACTATGGAATGAGATTGTTAGATTTGTCTTGCCTGATTCTGCAACTATTACAGCATGGCTAACGCAATCGTACGAAACTACCAATTTGAATGATACATAGGCAGATTACGCCGAAACTGGAAGGAGGAAGAGTAGACTCGCGAAATTTGGAAAGAGTGGTGGGAGATTTTTGCTCAGGAGAGTCAGAATTGGCTAATAAAATGACCATATCGGGATATCGGGTGGCGTTTTTGGACAGACCATAGCGCACCTAATTGTCTAATTTAAATCTTGAGTCATTATTTTGTAAATAGTAATATTCATTGTGAAACTCGCATGTCACGATCAAGGATAAACCAAGTTTATAAAAAAGCCATGATTTTTCTAATATTTTTATATTTCCTTGCTTTCTGTTTAATTGTTATGGAAAAAACATTGAAAGAAATATAAATTACTTACAATTTCTGGCGGACACAGATGCAGTTAAGTTAACAAGTGATTTAATCATTTAAAAACTGTAGTCGAGCGACTCGGGCGACTGTCAGCGCGTTACTAACTTTTAGCATGACGCTACGATCCACCTGATTCATACATATACGCCAAGGTCAGCCATGCTCTGATAAAAATAAACACAAACAAAATAGTGCACTATTTACACTACGTTGACACTAGCGTTATCAATTGACAAAGAATGGGAATCTATGGTCAGTGATAACAGAAGTATTGATCGATCGGTAGTTGTTGTTATCGTATTGTTCCTCTGCAGGGGTACAACCAGTGCAATTACCTACATGTAGATACTAATACAAACAACACATTTGTTTCCACCTTCTACAAGTTTATTCCTACTTTCTTTGTTTACTGCATAAGCTATTTAAGGCCTAGCACGCACTGCGATTTTTATTCGCGCGATTTTTTTCCGCCCATTCTGTGACCTATGGAATTGTATGAAGCTGCACGCATTGCGGAAACAAAATCGCGCTCAAATAGTACTAAAATTCGCGCGAATAAAAATCGCAGTGCGTGCTATGCCTTAGTCAACTAATCGGGTAGAGGGTTTCCTTTGTCAGACAAGACAGCAACAACGCAGAAAACCTAGCAGCTCATCACCACTGCATGATGCCGGCGTTATAGAATTTCCAATTTCTTTTTACGTTGTGTATAAATTCCAATTTAGGAGTGCCTCTTGCTTGTGCCATTCAAAAGCCCGTCTTTCAGGTCCTCAAACCCGAACATAAAACATGTAAGCCGCGCAAATATTGGTGTCAAGAAGGAATCGAACCTGCGTGCAGCTCGGTCATTGAAGCTGGAATTTATTTGTGTGAGTGCTAAGTAATCTTTAGAGACTTCTACCAAATAACCCCAATAGTTACTTAGGAGCTATCAGAAATCAAATTCGTGAGTGTTGATTCTACAGAAGCTCGTAGCTAAAGTAGATCAGCCGCCCGAGTCGATCTTCGAGGTTGAGCAACGCTTGGCGAGGTCGGTCCGTGGACGGGTGACCATCTTAACGCACCGAAATTAGTACGTGCCTCGACAGCACGTTAAGCCGTTGTTACCGGTCATTTGTAGATCTTTGATAGTCGTTATCGAATTTTAGGACCTATTAATATTAATTTTAATCCGTGGTGCTGGGCAACTGGGCTTATCCCATTTGTAAACAACTCTTTGTGCCTATTGGCCTTGTTTGTTCTGTCTCCTGGTTGATATAGAGGGAAGTGGAAACTTGTATTTTTTCCTACTGCTCCGTTATTCTTTTCTGATTAATTTCGTTGCGGGATCCAAGACAGTTAAATTCATTCTCCGGGACTTCGTCGAGTTTCATTGCCTCGGTGTTCTTCCATAGGTCGCCACTGTTGATTCTGGCTTTCAGGAGTTGCAGTGGTTTGGGAATAGTACGCGGGATTGTCCAAATAAAAAAAGTCGTTACGGATAGTCGAGAAACCAGGGGATCTGCCACCAATCTTGCTTAGAGGTATCGTGTGTGCGAGTGTGAGAAGTGGAGCTCCGATAGATGTAAACTACTGGTAATCAGTTACATCCGGTTAGACTGGAACGTCGACCTTTAGGATCAATAGCTCATAGAAAAAAAAGATAATTAAAAAAATCCGACTGCTTAAGAAGAAAACTAAACGGACGTAAACAAGTAGAAAATCATGCTGTTGGTCGTAGTATACATATTCCCAAGCTGGCTGACCAAAACCATTATCCGCCATTTTGGTATTTTCCAATTTTAATGTTGCACATAGATTACTATTATATTGATGTAGCCAGTGATAATCGCAAGGTTAAAACCAATCGATTGACGTAAGAATCATCACAATCGTACAACGCTTTTAGTCTCTAGAACGTTACATCGGAACAAACATACATACTTAGACTGATAAACACATTACCTTCCTTCGCCAGTCGGGTAAAAATGCTATATAGGCAGATTGTTTGAGGATGGTGAAACTAGAGGGCGCGTGGTTTAGGATTAAGTGACCATTCTGCCTACCTGCCTTTCTTATAAGGTTCCAAATCAACGTTCCCATCAAACGGCTTCTTCCACCGCGCCGGTCTGCTCACTCCTGTTGGCTGTTTTATTTTTTCTACTTTCTTCTATGACTTCACTATTGTTTCCTTTTGCTGTAGTCTTGCAGACACACTATGACATTTTTTTTTTTTATTTCAACATAAGTTACATGAGTGGGTATTATACAAATCTTCTGCCAAACTGCAGGACAGTTTGTCGGCATATCGAGCGCTGTCTGTCCACAAAAAGACAACGTGAAAACAGATTCACTATACACTTATTTATTATACAGAACCAAGGTTCCAAATCAATGAGTTCTTAAATACGCCAACAGCCGGTTTCTTCCACCGGTCGGCTCACTCCTGTTGGATGTTTTAATTTCTGTACTTTCTTCTATGACTGCAATATTGCATACTTTTGTGCCTCGTAAGCTTTGAAGTCCCACTATGACACCTGGAAATGATGTAGCGCTGTCAGTCCACGATTAGAATTTATTTAGGCGCAGACCACTTATATGGCGTCGGGCGCGGACATGGCACGGGCAGCTTCCTATTCCATTCAAAATTCATACAAAAAATCAGACGGTATATCTTTGCTCGGACGTGGATATGACGCGCCATTACGGCGCCCGCGCCTGGTCATATTGCGCTTTATTGCCAGGCATTTTATATGAAGTTTGAATGAAATAGGAAGCCGCCTGTGTCATGTCCGCGCCCGACGCGATTTCTATGTGGCCTTCGCCTTACAGCCACTGGGACAGATAAATAATTTGGTAAATCATTATTACAACCGATTTTGATTAAAAAAAACCCGACTGTTTAAAAAGCGAACTAAAAAGACGTGAACAAGAAGAAAATCAGGCTGTGCAGTCGGAGGATACATGTTCGCGAGCTGGCGGACCAAAACCAGATGTATCTTCCGACTGCACAGCATGATTTTCTTCTTGTTTACGTCTTTTTAGTTCGCTTTTTAAGCAGTCGGGTCTTTTGATTTTACTAATTATCTTTTTTTATTTATAACTTTTTAATATTATTTTTTTACAATTAGGTTCAAATAAACATATAAGTGTTATATATTTTTGAAATCACCTCTTAAAACCCTTTTGTTTTTGTACCCCACACGACGGGTTTGGAAAAAAATAATAATTTGGTGCAACCAAAATCCGCCATTTTTTTATTTTACAATTTTAATTTAGCCAGTGACACTTGCAGGGTTAAGACGAATCGATTGACGTACGAATCATCAAAATCGGCAAACGCGTTTGGGTCTGGAACGCCACATAGGAACAAACATACATACATACACCGTGAAATTTAATTGGTTGTTTTCCCGCGGCAGAACGACTTGCCTTAAGGAGTACTTTCGAAGCATAGAGTTAAAGTAAAAAAATAACGATGTTTTTGTTTTAAAATAATTTAAAAAATATTCATCAACTCGAAAAAGTGAGTTACAATAGTAACTTGTAGGTACTAGGTACTACTCGCGTCACCACCGGCAAAGAAAAGCGATGCACAAGATAATGTTCAAACCAAAATAAACTCTCGCACGTAGTGATACGTCATAAAATAGTTTGCAAGGAACAATACCACCGCTAAGCCGACAAAGCAAATACCGATTTATTAAATGTTTAAAGTATAATTAGCTCTCGCGTGTAGTAATACGGCATAAACTAGCCCGCGCGCAACATTATCAAACGGAGCCGCCTTCGAACCTAATCCTTTTGACAGTGATCCTGACCTACTTAGCACCCGGGTCAACGCCCCGCTGTCGTTCGGCCGTAGATATCGGGAGGTATTACTATTGGTTCGTGATCGCTTTCGAGTTAAGTTTTTCACAATGTTAAATATGCCAGTTTTTGTTTCTAATATTTTACATAACTACGAAACGATTGTATTACATAGAAAAAACCATTTCGCTGCGGGAAAACAACCATTTAAATTTCACGGTGTATAACATAGACTGATAAACACATTACTCTCCTTCGGCAGTCGGGTAATAATAGCTTCGACCTTAGCTATTCCTATTATTAACCATCCCATAAACAATTCGATACGCTCGCCGCCCCGATATGGATATTTTATTCCCGAGCAAGATTATCAAGCTCTTTACTTCACGGTTTTCCAATTATTAAAACCAGTATTTTAAAAATAACTGCCAGGAGACCCGATGCATTACCATAACGGCGTAGAATGTAGCATCGAACCCGGCGACCTTATTCAATGTTTATTTTTATTTATACAATTTAAATGCCGATCGCACTTGTTTATCGTACCTGAATAATGCAAAATATTTGGCGATGAATATCGAAACTGACTCCATAAAAGTAGTAGGTAAGGTTTTATTATATTAAAAGAATTTAGTTGTATAAGAGGGGTAGTAGATAACCCGTAGATATACTAATTACATAAGCATTGTTTTGAAAACAAAGAAATTAAACAAATTATCGTGTAATTATGATAATTGTGTTTTAATTGTAACTAAAACAAGAGATAACTTTTGCATAAAACGTCCAAATGTAATTTATGTTATTATTTTTATCACCTCATTGACGTCTTATAGGCAGAGTTTCTCGCCTCTAAATTATCGAAGAATTAATGTGACAAATTGTCAAGCACGCGTCTGCTGTGATTGGTTGAAAATTTTCAACAGCCAATCACAGCAAAGTTCGCACGGGATCGGTCAATGGCAACGCCTGGGGGTGGCCTATGTGCAGCAGTGGACGTCATTCGGCTGAAATGACGATGCATCAGAGCAGAAAACGCGGGATTGACAATTTGTCACATTAACTCTGCGGTAATTTAGAGGTGAGAAACTCGACAATATTATTTTAATATTTGCAAAAAAATACAAAAGATTTATTCCTACACTACCTACTGTATTATTGTGCATATGGAAATGACAAGCTAGGTTTTAAATAAGTAAAACAACTGGATAACTACACAAAAATGTATTTTAGTCAATCTGATGGTCGCAATAACATTGAACTCGTCGTCGTATACATGTGTGTCCGCGCCGCCGCGCCCGACTTGCGGTACTAACATTACTTTATAATAAATAATTTATCGTGAACGAGTAGGAAAGGTGCGATCCGTGGCGGCACGTGAATTACAATGTTCCACAGCGTTAAAACATCAATTAAATTTTCGTTTTTTTTATCTCGTATACTGTTTCAGATATTTTGTTTTAGAACACATTAACTTAATTCTAGCAATTTTTAATTTATATCCAAACTATCTCTAAGTGGAACTAATTTAAAGTTACAATCGTTAAGATCTCGTTATGCTTCGACGAAATAAAATAACATTCAACTTAAGGCTAACAAGTAAAATAAAATTGTGCTACCAACATTTTAGCACCACGATAATTAAAATATTTTGTTCTGATATTCACAACTCCTGGTTAACCGTGTCATCGAAGCCGAATTAAGTTTCTACAGGCCGAAATATAAATCATTTTCACTGGTTCATCAGTTCTTTTGATACCTTCCCTTAGGCCTTCTAATTTCGGCCCTGTTTAAACAAAGATTTTGTTGTATACGAATAAAATTGACTGGTATTTTAAAACGACTCCACATATAGATGAGTTGGGCCAAGATGCGTGTGCGGATACTAACACAACCATTGCTAATAAAATATTAAAATTGCACACAAGTCTTGTGCGTCCGTGAAAATATAACTGAACACTGAATCTATACTATTCTTCTGCATATTCTGTTTAAATAATTACAATTTTAGTGCTCGCTCAATAAATATCCCAGCAATAATAAATTCTATATAAAAATATGATAATATTTGATTGCGTATACATAAGTTTAAGTGCAGTTTTAGTGCTCGTATGGTTAGTATTTATTATTATAACACTCTCTGTACATAGACGTAATAATTTTAAAATGATTATAAAACGCGTGTATAATATTATTGTTGGAGAAGACTGAGCATGGATAACGTTAGTTTTCTTTTCTACAGCGTATACATTGTCGTTCGTATGTTTTCATATATATTCTTATAACAAAATTATTCTTCATCACATGAAGTTGTCGACCGTCAAAATCATTTATTGTTTTGTGAGTTATTCCAAGTAAATAAATAGTATAGATTCAGTCGTAAGATCCACGGACGCACTTCGTACAGGACACACTATAGTCAGCACAAAATATCTGAATACTTACAATTAAATATTACACTAGTTTCATCTTACATCTATCGTATAATTATAACCACCGTAGAGTAAAAGATTATTAGAACGAATAGAAACTCTAGATCCCCGCCGTATCGATGTGATGATTTTCTTTTGTATATAAATTACTAATACTGCCCAAATAATTACTTTTCGAAAAATAATAAACAAATAAATTTAAAAACAACGCCACTGGTTAAAAAACAATAATAATACTACAAAATGGTTTCCGTTGATTATTAATTCATAATAAAAATTACTATAATATAATAATAAAAAATAAAATTGTATAATATAAATTGTTTAAACAAATACTGGGTGCCAGTCGTATAGAGTTCGTAATACAAATAAAAATACGTTTCATTACATTTCCTTCCAAAAATATCGCTAATAATATGTAGTCTAAGGTATATTGTGTAGTATACAATGTCCTATGTTCTAAGGCTAGGCGATGCCGGTGTCAGGGTGTCGCCGACGCAAGTCACCGGTCGGAAGTATTAGTACCTGACCTACTTAAAATAATAATAGTAAATGTAAATGGCAATTCTGTGGAAGCTGCACAATTATGCGTCATGCCCGTAACCTGAAACAATACAGAAAAGACTTGCGTTAGCTTGAACACTTGAAATCGTTATTTATGAATAAGTGACAGCAGAAAGGACTTGGTTTCATTTTATGCCGCCTCCATACTTGCCGAACAATGGCGAACAGCAAACAACAAACACGAACGTGTGGATGGTGTTAGTGTTCGGCATCGGTGTCGGTTTTTGTGCACAAATCAAAGGGTGTTCGACGAACGTGTTTGTGATGTATCCACACGCTTGTTCAGTTCAGTAGTACGCGCGAGCTTCCGGGCGGCGGACGGAGTTAATAGCGGTGGTCAAATTTAAGAATCGTGACATTTTGTGTATCCTGAGCTAAATTGTAAGGAAAAATGAGGAGTTAATCCTGAAAGTAATCGCTGCCACAACAAGCTCGTCGTCCGCCATGTTTGCCAATCCAGAATAGACTAGCATGTTAGCCAAGCGTGTGGATGCCGTGTTTGTGTTGGGTGTTTGTGGTCAGTGTTCGGCACGTGTTTGCTGTTCGCCGTGTTTATGGCAAACAGCGAGCGTGTGGAGGCGGCATTACAGTTAATATTTTAAGGCCTGCATGCAGCACACATCATAAAGTACAAAAAAAAATTCAAGCATCAATCAGTCTCTAACTTCTCAAACGATTGATAAATATTAAATATTTTTAGTGACTTGTAATGCAAGTTGCCCTAAATCATAGCAAGCATGGGGATGCCAATTTTGAATACAGACTAATAAATAAAAAAAAAAAACAAACCGACTTCCTGAACAAAAAACTACAAACCAAAAAATAACTTTATTTCCGAAGTCGGTGTCTTTGTACCCATTTTTTTTCAGTTTTTCGACACCGACTTCGGAAAAGAAAGTTATTTTTTGGTTTGTAGTTTTTTGTTCAGGAAGTCGGTTTGATTTTTTGTTAAAAAGTTTTTTTATTTTTCTCTTTTTAGTTTTGGTAGGTATCTCCAATTAACATGATAATCATTTATGGCCAAAGTACATCTCATGACGATTCCAATAAGCCCAAGCACGACTAGGATACATTGTTTTATTTCAGAGTTCCAGTGCCTACCTTCCGGCTTCATCATCAGAACAGTTCAATGGTACCATTTTCATCAGTACCATTCATTTATAAGTATTTGCTTAATCATAGTCTGTTAACTATTCGAGATATAATACCCGTGACATACTTAGCATTAAGGAGTTTCAGTGGCCATCTGTGGTCTTCTTCATCAGTTCCACTTCACCAAATTATATTTTCTGAGTGCAAGTGATTGCATTGTTGGTGAAAATACCAAAATCACTATATAAATGCCTATAATATTTGAGGAGTTCCCTCGATTTCTCTAGGATCCCATCATCAGATCCTGACCTGATGACTATGGGACCAACTAGGAAGTATACCCTTCAAAACAAAAGAAGATTTTTTGAAAACGGTCCAGGCGTCTTTGAGTAATCGGGGAACATAAATAAAAAAAAAAAAAAAAAAAGATCCTCCTCCTTTTTTTGAAGTCGGTTAAAAAGAACAATCATGTGGTCGACTCCTACCGAATAGGGAGAGGGTGGCCTTTGGCCTGTAGCGGTACAATACAGGCAAGTAAGATAAGATTAGCTGAATATTTACCTGTGGCACGGGGATGCCAACGCGCCTACGGTGAAAGATCCTGGTGCATGGGATCGTAGCCCATGGAGCCGTCGTAGCTGGGCTGCGGCTGGTCGTAGCCCGGCGCCGGCAGCGAGTAGCCCATGGAGTCCTGCGTGGGCGCGGGGGACATCATCGGCGTGGCCGTGCCCGAGGCGGCGCCCATCGAGTACGGCGACGCGCCTGCGGCTGCGCACGGGGCATCTCTCATGTATACGTGTATGACTAGCGGGGAGGGGGCTGTGTGGGGATCTTTCAACACTTTCAGTTACTCGCGCTTCTCTCCCATGAGGCACAAACTAGAGAAAACACACCTTCTGCATCCCTTTAGTGTTTCTGATTTGGTTGATCAGGAGTACAGTTTATGTATATTTTTTCACTTAGTCATTATTAAAAGTTAAGAAGAGGGGCCGTAACAAATTGATGTACCAACGGTGATAAATAGGCATTTGTTTTAAAACACGCCTTTTCAGAGAAACCATGAAGACGAACGATGATTTAGAAAATATATAAATATGTTTTTTGTCGACAAAACAATGATAGTTGATGAAAGATGCCCACAACACAATGAACTGACATTCAAGGGATAGAGATATTTTCTCAAATGTGTGTATTTTTTACAGCGCTGTGCGCTACTATTAAAAAGGTACGCAGTGTGTAAGGCTACGTACGCACTGAGAGGCTTACTACGCGTCTAGAGCCTAATGTATCATCTGGCTATTGAGACAAAGATCTCAGCAGCTTAAATTCATTTGTTGTATGAACACACTAGTTGTATGAATAGCCAAGCAAAAAATCAGGCAATACACGATAAAACCCTTGTCACACTTGCGTTCGCCAGTCGTGCGAACAACTGCACGTCTAATTGCCTTCTTTGAAGACAAATATTCTATTTATTTGTCTTACTGAGACGGACAGGTAGTTTATTTTATTGTTGTATTGTATTTTTTTTCAATTTCTTTCTGTACGTCATAATAAATTACAATTGAACTTTTGTGAGTTACAGGGTGTCGCAAGTAGTCTCATCGGGGTTTAGACAGGTATTGAATGTCTGTAAGGGTGGATTTCTTAATACAAAAGTCAATAGACTAGACGTGCAGTTGACTGTACGAAACGGTCAAAATTACTGTACAACTCGCTGGAATGCAACCCCAAACCTACCCGCGGATAGCCCGGGGGTTTGCCTCGTGCGCCAATAACAAGAGTCTAAAGTCAGTAGGTGCATAGTTATTTTGACCGTGTATATTGTATCAAACGCCAATGTAACAAGGGCCGGAGTGAGCCATCAATCAGTGCGAATTAGCCTAGTTCTAGTTAGTGTCTATGGTTTACTGTAATATGCAGACGTTCTGGCGGGCGGTGAGCTAGCATCGCGCCCCGCGCCAACCCAAGGCAGGTCTGTGTGCGGAAACGTTTCTCTATGTACTCGCACTTTCACCCAATTTTTAAGAACTATATAGGTTTCAAGGATGATGGGGTATCATGATGATGTGGTATGAATATTGTTAGGGGCGGAATGGGTATGAAAATATTAGAGATCACATTATTTCGTAGTTTCTTGCAGCAAATTCAAGAGAGAGAACAAAATATTAAAACAATATATTTCGAATGATTTCTTAACTCAGTACCCCGTTTGAAACGGGTTCAGAGAGAGATAACAATAATGCGTTTTTATCATAACTTATAGAATTAATTGTTGAAGTAATAACGTAATACCCAAGACAATAGTAAATTCCTGGTATTGAGACAATCTTCAAACATTACAATACCTGACAGTTAAAATAGCAAATCGAATTTAAGTCAAAAAAAAACTTCCTAGTTTAAGTTCTCTGCCTGAATGACAGTTAAAACAAAGGTATTTCCGTCAGTCGATCTTTTGAAATTTACACATCAATATTTTAAAACGAACGATGTCACCATTTTCTATCTTACTGATCCATGAGAAGAAATGCCGAAACAAATTCAAGATGTTTTAATTTTTTATAGTTCAATGTCTCTGCCTCGAAAAATCGATGTGCTATTTTTTTCCCAGCCAGGTGCTGTAGTTAATATACCCGTAATGATTTTATAGGAAGCCACTTGGAACAGTATACATACCGGCAGCTTTCTTGGCAGCGTACAAGTTGGCTTCCTCTTGAGCCTTGCCGATGTTCTTCTTGTAGCGAATGCGCTTGTTGCCGAACCAATTGGACACCTGATGAGAAAAATTTGATGTATTTATGTAGTAAATAGTAAACAATTAGTGATATGTATTGTGGTAAGAGCGTCCATAGGCGGACTACTTGGAACAGTACAGTTTCAAACGGTCCCTGTTGGTCTGTATGGTATTTGGCTGTGTCTGCAAAGCCAGTCAAAGTCAAATATATTTATTTCAAATAGGCCATTAAGCGGCACTTTTGAACGTCAACAATTAAAATTTACAAGTAAACATAATTGATTCTACCGTGCATTCGGAAAAGTAGCTTGTTATGGAGAAGAACGCACAAGAAACTCCATACTTTTTAAAAAAAAAGTGCTTTACAACATTTACATACATACATACATAAATTCATATACGTGAGGACGATGCACCCGGACTAACACTACTATACTATGTCTAGGTATAAAGTATTACAAGCACTAACAAGTAAATTCCTTCACTTGATAAATAGGAACATGGTTCTCACAAACTTACAAATAATGCAAATATACGTAAATTACCTAATTCAACAAAAACTGTTCTGTATTGTGGTCAATTTTGCATTGCCAACTAAAGATTCCCTAATAGGGATCGCTTGAAGATTTCTACACTGACTACTCCAAGCAGTCTATGGAGGCTCTAATATAAAACTATAACTCAATGGTAGATGCGGAAGGCGTAGGATTAGATGTTATGGCGAAGGTTGGGAGAGGCCTATGTCCAGCAGTGTACTCAGATAGGCTGACTTAATTGTTTGATTGATAGCTAAGAGTTAGTTTCTTTGTGTATAGTACTCGCCAAACTTCTGGGCCGCCCTTAAGTTGGCTTTCCGATGCGCGGGGCACGAAACGGTGCTGTTTTTGTATGAGATTTACTACTGCGCAGCCATTGTAGCCAACTTCAGAGCGGCCAAGAAGTTTGGCGAGACCTATAATGAATGTAACTCCATTCTTAGAAGTAAAAAAAAAAAAACTTTTAGTCTAGCACTTTGAGGCGGCGCCAAACATACAATCAACGAAGATCCAATTATTATACATATCTGCAAACTTTATAATTCTACCCTTTAAGTAATTACTTTGCATGTCTTGTTTGGTGCTGCCTCAAAATGCAAGACTGAAAGATTTATAATGTTTTGTTTTCTGTTCCAATGGTTGCAAATTTCGGTAGAACACTATTTTTTTCAGTTGTTAGCCTCACAAATTGTCAAATAAATTGGAATTATTTCAGTTTTTTAGATCAAAAAATTAAAACGCGTTTTAACGATTTTCGAAACCATTGGTTAGTTAACCTTTGGAGAACTACTGTTAAAAAAAATTGGGCCTAAGCCACTTCTGTTGGTTATTGAGAAGTCCCCGATCAAAGAGTAGCAAAAAATCGTACGATAAAACAACGAGGTATACAAAAGGTACTAGAACTACGGTCCTCTCCATTGTTACACCTAAGTACACAAAGTGACACCGTGATTTACGACGGTATTGTTAAGTTTACTAAGATTAATGTCCAACGTCAAGCTGGAGGTAAAAATTACCTAACTGTCCCGGATTCAAGACAATAGGGCTGTCACGCGTGTTAACTCGGCGACTGGCCGTGACGTGTAACTATAGGGTTGCCAATTCTATTTGAATTTACCTGATAAGTTTTATGCCTATGATTTTTTCTCACATGAAATACATCTTTGGTGGTTTTTTTAAGTACATATTTAAAAAAGTTGCTGATTATTCACTAATACCGTGAAAACACTTATAACCAAACTCATTTGTTATTATTTTGTCTTTGTATTCAAATGAAGCCGTCAAGTGAATTTCTTTATAATTCCCTGCCCAGACTTGGCAACCCTGCAGTACCTGCGATACAGTAATGCCACAGTTCCTGGCGAGCTCCTCCTTGACCTCTTCGCTGGGGTACGGGTTCGCCAGGTGCGAGTAAAAGTACTCATTGAGCAGCTCGAGCGCTTGCTTGGTGAAATTGCGTCGCTTCCGGCGCGAGTCGAGGAAACTGAAAGCGGATTTGACGTTACCTGGGAGACGGTAATGCCGCACTTCCTGGCCAGCTCCTCTTTCGCCTCCTCGCTGGGGTAAGGGTTGGAGAGGTGCGAGTAGAAATATTCGTTGAGGATCTCCGACGCTTGCTTGCTGAAGTTGCGGCGTTTGCGACGCGCGTCCAGGAAACTGCAAGCGGGAATTCCCACATTTTTGTTTGTTTAGAGGCCAAAGTTGAGCTGGTTAGTGCGAAATGGTTTTTGGAACACTTCGTTACTTGTATTTTTAGTTTGGAAGTGTTTTATTAATGTGGTGCTTTAAAAGTTAATGGAGTGTGTATGCCATAAGAAATTTATAAGTTGAAAATCATTACCAACTGTGACTATAGAGGAGTTTGTATTGTGGTATCTGGAAGAATTCCAATCGAATTTTTCTATCATTCCATTTACCTAAGACTAATAGAACATAATATTTTATTCAGTAAACAAACATCTACAATGTATAATAACTGACCGTGAGCGCAGTATCATGACGGCCTCGCAAGTGGACTGCTTCAACTGCATCTGGATGGAGCTGAACTTCTTGTGGATGATCTGCACCATACGCTCGATTTCCTAAGAAAACATTTAAAAGTCATGTCCATTCCGATGACGTTTGAGGAGTCTCAGAAGCTAGTGAAAAAATCTTTTAATATTACGTGTCTCGCCAAGAAAGTCCTAAAAATTCCGTTAAAAATAGTGATAGCTGGATTAAGGGAAAAAAACTGTCGCCCAATTTTATCAACAGTATAGTATCCATAGTACGACCGATAAGTCGTGGCTCGTCTGAACATAGGCTTTGCAAACTTTCTTGCATGTACACTCGTGAAGAACACAGCCATTACGTTCTGCGCAACCACTTGACGCTGCTAACTTCAGACGGGCCATGACTCTTCGGTCGTACTGTACATGGCTTTCAGAATAAACCAATTATGAGAGATTTATTTAATTTAATGGATCATCAAATATATAATAATTAGTTTGTTTCATGCTACATAAATTGCTAAAATGCTTGTGTTTTAATGAAATCACTGAAATCTTGTTCCTTATCTCAACATCATCATTTCAGCCGAAAGGCGTCCACTGCTGGACATAGGCCTCCTCCAGACGTCGCCACACTGATCGGTCCTGTGCGTTTTGCATCCACCGGACGCCCGCAGCCTTGACTAGGTCGTCGCTCCACCTAGAGGGAGGCCTTCCAAAGCTGCGTCTTCCGGTACGCGGTCGCCATTCTAGAACGCTTCGGCCCCTTATCTCAACATACCTTAGGTGTAATAGGTCGTGTGCGACTCTGTTCGCGCAGCAAGTTCATCACGTGCGTGGTGAACTCGTTGCAAGCGTTCTCATACTTGTCGAGTTCCTGGTGGTAGATCTGACGGATCTGCGCCAACTTTGCGCGGTAGTCCGAGTGCTCGATCGCGTTATCTGTTAAGGGGAAACAGGGTTACGATTGAGTAACGGAGAGGAGGCAAAAATATGGACGTGGTAACCAGTTTTTTATAGATACATCTATGATATTAATCTATATATATTGAAACTCAATTTTCCTTGATTACTATAGCAATGGTGTCATTTAGGTAAAATATTTTGTGTCACACATATGATATTTTTTCATATGATATCACCAGGACAACAAAGCCAGTGGGGACAACTGGGAAAGTATGCACTGTATATCACCAGTGGGAACAGTCGGCATTGTTTTGTTACCAGTGGTGGAAAACCGGGTAGTAACAACTGGGAATAGATGGAGATGTGGGTGTCTCATCATTGTCCTGTTGCAGCTGTCTATGAGAGCATTAACTGTATTAGATGGGTTTTATAATAGTCACTCCTAGTCCTTCTAAATATTCTATGAGTCTTCAGAAGTTCTGATTCTGCCAAATATGTATTGGAAAATAATGATGATTGCTTTTCTGCATTCTAAGCCATTAGTTTACTGACCCAAGAGAGACTTTTATATTCTTTCATAGCCCACCTACCACTCTAAATACATACCTACTAATTAATCACAGTTTGTATTCACATTATTTATGCCATAAAACATTTATGTTTTACATATAATGTCTGTATATTTTACATTCATAAGATTTAAGAGCCATTCATGTAATATATTAGCTTACTTGTTTAACTTTTGTGTTGGGTTCTCCCATTTGTAATGAACAGATGGTATTGTATTTTTAATATTGTCAGAATACAAACACTTTGTTACCTACCTACTTCAGGAAAAATATATAAACTAAAATGGATTTAACCTGATGCTTAAGATATGTTTGAAAGCATCTAAAAGAAACCAATACAATTTTAAAGGCAAGTTTATTTTAATATCAAGTCCACTATAGTTAGTGAGCAGGTAAGGTGATGCTGCCCATAAAAATATATATGTTTTAGAAACTTCAAAGCAATTACCCCATTCACCAGCGGCGGCAGAGGCCGAGGCGGCGGCACCTGCGCCTCCGCCCTTCTCGGGACCGGCAACACCCTCAGCTATCAGCATGTTGTCCAGGCGCATCAGCTGAGGATCTGGAGGCTCCTCCTCTTGCGTGTTGCGAAGGGACAGGACTGTTCAAAAATAAAGATTTTCTTGTGATGTTTGTGTTATCATGTTATGTTAAAGAAACTGCAGATATATTTACAGGATAAAAAGAAAACTGGTTAATTGTGTAGTCTATTTTGATTACAGAATGTTATGATGGAGCAATCCCATCTCACATTAAAAATCCTTGTAAGGACATAAAAAACAGCACATTGGTAATGCACAATTTTGTTTATATTTATATGCTCGCAAACAATACATTAATTTCTATGATTATGGTTCACTATGAACAATACCAATATCATCAAAGTACGAGACTAATATTCAAGCTAAAATATGAAATCTAGACCAAATAATTCACTGAAAAGTGTCCATAGCAGAGCATTGCAATACATTTTTAGTGTATTTGAGTAGAGTTGCACTTAGTTGCTTTGTATTCATGAATATTATAGATAGAAGTCAATGAATAATGTATTTGAATAAGTAATGTCTGATAAAATCCATCCCATCGAGAAAATACTGAAAACATTCACGAAACAAAGCCAAAGAGAAACTATACTACGGTTTGCCGTCGTAATAATGCCACAAATTCATTAACCAACGTAAATTCAGTAGCCACTAATATAAATACGTCAGTTCGCTTACCTGTTTTCTCTTTGATTTCACACAACACTGAAAATAGGGCAGGCTTCATTCTGTGACAGTTGAGCGTGTGTTTTCTAGCTTGTGCTTCATCAAGACTCTGATCCGTGATATTCATGATCTGCTGCAATATTTCGCCAATGTCCTGCTTGCGTGCTTCGCCCTCACCCGCGGTCGGGGCTCCATCGCCACCAGGCAGTCCGTAGCCCTGCGGCCCCATGAGCCCGCCGCTGTGCGCCATCATCCTATTCGGGTCGTCCATTGCTCTTTTCCGATTCAAGTCAATACATAAATACACCTAAACTTACACTAAATACGTATACGTTTTTGTACGTTGTTAAAACGGATGTTTAGAAAAATAACTCAATAAAAATACAATAATGCTACACTGGGCGCTCAGCCACAGCTTCACCCCCCGTTCTTCAACCAGCAGTAAAATGGCCGACCGACTCTCCCTTTGTGCTGTCAAATCTGAAATTATTTGAAAAGAAAACAAATAATTAAAACTATTCCTATCACGCTTCGTCTCGCAATCATTTACGCAGTGATTTAAAGTGCGAAAGAGATGGTAAATCAGAGTGTTGCCAGCATTTACGAAAATTTCGAGTTTTTCTTTTATTGGCCAGTTATCAATAACTTGCCTATCGATTTATAGTTTTTATTTATTTATTACTGATCAAACGGGTGAAAGGATCACTTATTAGAAGAACCTTTTCTTACTCTCACACACCATTGATTGTGAACCACTTTCCCTAAATGATAAAGCTATTTACATAAATATTAAGTACCTACGGTCGTTACAATGAACGCAGAATTTATGTGGCATGGCTTTTGTCAAACTGACATTTCCTTTCACGTTCTCTTCCTACTGTCAAAATTGAATGCCGTTTCTCACCTTGAAACAACGAAAGTGGAGCATTTGAAGCATTCTGTAGTCGTCTTACTCTGTTTCACTCGTTGTAACTGTATTTACCCATCTCGTTTCTGTGCTAAAAGTTCTGACAATTACAGTTTTAATCAAGTGATTTGTCAATTTCTTGTAATATATCGTGGTTTCGTCATTCCACGCGATCAAAAAGCTAATAATTACCGGCTGCCAGATGGATTAATATTAACAGAAAGAAATTTAAAGCTTAGTTAAATGAGAAACGTTGTTGCATTAGTATATAAGTGTAGTGTCTTTAGTAAACAACTTCCAATCATCTGCAGTCAAATCCGACTTTCTCATAACCATTGGGGCAGCAATAAGCTTCACAGGAAGATCAAAATACCAAATCCCCAGAGAGAAATAATAATGGCTGATCCTAAAGTTGAAGAAATCTTAGCGCCTCTGCGAGCCCTCGTCAAAGAACAGGGTGATTTAGTCAGGAAACTTAAAGAAGAAAAAGCCCCTGAAATTGATGTAAAGAAAGCTGTTGCTGAACTTAAAGCCAGGAAGAAAGTTCTGGAAGATAAAGAACTAAGCCTCGCTCCAACAGAAGAACTTTTTGATCGTGCGAAAATGGAGGACCTTATCAAAAGAAGGTTCTTTTATGACCAGTCCTTTGCTATCTATGGTGGTATTACTGGTCAGTTTGATTTTGGCCCTATGGGGTGTGCTCTCAAAAGCAACATGATCCAACTGTGGAGGAAACACTTTATTCTACAAGAACAGATGTTAGAGGTAGATTGTTCAATTCTTACTCCAGAACCTGTACTTAAAGCTTCTGGACATGTGGAACGATTTGCTGATCTTATGACCAAAGATGTCAAGTCTGGAGAATGCTTCCGGTTGGACCACTTGATCAAAGCTCACCTTGAGAAGATAAAGAGTGAGAAAAACACAACTGCTGAACTTAAAGCTGAAATAGAAGATATTCTTGTTAAGCTTGATGGTATGACTGCTGATCAGATGTCAGCTTTGATGCAGAGGTTCCAGATGAAGTCTCCAATCAGTGGCAATGACCTTACTCCTCCAATTGAATTCAATCTCATGTTCAACACCCAGATTGGTCCCAGCGGCTTAGTGAAAGGTTTCCTGAGACCTGAAACTGCTCAGGGTATCTTTGTAAACTTCAAACGTCTTCTAGAGTTCAACCAGGGCCGCTTGCCTTTTGCTGCTGCGCAAATTGGAAACTCTTTCAGAAATGAAATCTCACCTCGCTCTGGTTTGCTCAGAGTCAGAGAATTCACAATGTGTGAAATTGAACACTTCTGTGACACTAAGGACCATCCCAAGTTTGAATCTGTGAAGGACACTCAGATGCTGTTCTATTCAGCTGATAGCCAGGAGCAAGGAAGACCTGCTGGGATCATGACTATTGGTGAGGCTGTCTCCAAAGGCATTGTTAACAATGAGACCCTGGGCTACTTTATGGCCAGAATCCACTTATACATGTTAGCTGTTGGCATTGACCCTAAAAAGCTGAGGTTTAGACAGCACATGGGCAATGAGATGGCTCACTATGCCTGTGACTGCTGGGATGCTGAGTGCCTCACCAGTTATGGATGGGTAGAATGTGTGGGCTGTGCTGACAGGTCAGCTTATGATTTGACCCAGCACACTAAAGCAACTGGCACTAGACTAGCAGCTGAGAAGAAGCTGCCAGCTCCCAAACAGATTGAAGTTGTTGAGCCTGTGCCTAACAAAGCAGCCATTGGTAAGGAATTCAAGAAAGAAGCCAAACTCATAAATGATGGACTAGCAGCAATGGACTCTGCAGCTTTGGATGATATGCAGTCAAAGTTAGATGCTGATGGAGAATACACTCTCTCCACTCCTGGTGGTGAATTTAAACTTACACCAAAACTTGTCAGTGTTAAGAAGACTCAGAAGACAGTCCATGTTGAAGAAATCATCCCCAGTGTCATTGAACCTTCATTTGGTGTTGGCAGGATCCTGTATTCTATTCTGGAACACAACTTTAAAATGAGGGAAGGTGATGAGCAGAGGACCTACTTCTCGTTACCACCTACAGTCGCGCCGATGAAGTGTGCCGTCTTGCCACTTAGCGGCAACGCTGAATTCCAACCATTTGTCAGGGAATTGTCCCAGGGATTAATAGACACTGATGTTTCTCACAAAGTGGACGACTCCTCTGGCTCGATTGGTCGCCGATACGCCAGAACTGACGAGCTGGGTGTACCTTATGCCATCACTGTCGATTTCGACACGATCAAAGAACCACATTCTGTGACATTGAGGGAAAGGGACAGTATGGGACAAGTGAGATTGCCATTGACGGATGTACCAACTGTTGTGAGAGATTTATCTAACAGTAAGATCTCTTGGGCTGATGTGGAGCAGAAGTACCCCAAGTTTGAACAGCAGGAGGCCGCGAAAGGTGCTGCAGCGTAGGGCTGACGCAATAGCTGTTTGAACAACTGCTTAATTAGATCTAAAGTTCTAAATAATTTTCCATTGAATGTGTATTTATTGTTAGCTATAAGCTTGCCTATTGTTCTCTGTCATTTAAATATCTGCCTCTGCTTTTCAAGCAGTTTTATTTTTACAATAGAATAAACGAACTTTTAAATGAAATCGTTATAATTGTTTCTTCACCCACTATTACTCAATACGCACGTACGGTATCAGAAATGATTGTATGTATCGAACTCATGTAATTTAACGAAGATTTGATTAATGTTATAATGAGCATTATTCGTAATCGAAACGTAATAATAGCGACACTATGATCTACAGTAATTTTCGTATTATAATGCTTAGGCTTAACTCGCATTGCGATTTTTAGCTGCGCGGATTTTATTCGCGCGAATTTTTGTCCGCTTACTGAATCTAACTAACACGAACTGCGGATAAAATTCCGCGCAATTTTTGTATGTTTCTTCCTGTTCATAGAGCTCAAAATATTTGCGCGATTTTTGTATCTTCCTTCCTGTTTACAGAGCTCAAAATATTCGCGCGAATTTAATCCGCGTCGCGGTGCGGTGGATTCTGTGACAAAACACCGATTTCTTGCGGTATTATTTCCACGCGCGAAAGCGCTCAAATAGTAGTATAAAAATCGCACTACGTGTTAAGCCTTATATTACTCTTTGATTTTATCTACCAAGAAGATAAATAAGAACAGTATTTCGTTGTAAACAGTGCATTCGTTAGAATAATGCATCATATGAGCCGGAGCTTATTTGAAAGTTCTCTCCTTTCTTTCCGTATCGTGTGTATATTAAAATACACCTGTGCTAATCTCAATTAGCTATGCATTGATTCTTTAATTAAATTGAGTAATTGTTTACAACTTTTTATTATGTAACTAGCTTTTGCCCGCGACTTCGTTCGCGTGGAATAGTGACTTCCGGCAGATTTTTGGTTTTACCCACACAGTTCCCGATCTCGCGGGATCTCTACAAAAATGAAATGTGGAAGATATTCTAGGAAACTCTTCAAAAATCAAATTACTTTTTAATCTACTAATACAACGGAGCCAATTTTAAATTTACGAAACGATCAATCCACAATTCCACGACAGTACCGAAGCGCTCGGCCGATACCCAACCAAATGCGTGTAACGAAACCATAGCGCGATCTGTTTCGATCCCAACGCCATCTATCGAGCATAGTGACAACTCGGATTATTTATCTATACTCCGTTCGGGCATTTTCTTTGTACTAAAAGTTTTATTATATTGATATTATTTTTTCATACCTTTTTACTATTTATTTACTTTTTTCCGATGAATTAAAACAATAACATGAACCGAACTCGTGTAACGATCGACACCATTGCGCGATCACCAACTCGACATATAGTACTAATAGAATTATCTATACTCCGTTAGAGCATTTTCTTTGTACTAAAAGTTGTATTATATTATATTTTCACACCTTTTTACTATTTATTTACATTTTTCCGATGAATTTTCAGTACTGAATTGATGCCGACTCTTGACCAATAGATGGCGCTGTATGTCCGGAATAAATTTTATTTTATATTTTATTTTTTGTAATAAAAACTATCCTATGTCCATTCTCAAGTTCCAAACTATGTCTGTACCAAATTTCACACAAATCTGTTCAGTAGTTTAGGCGTGAAGCAAAGACAGACAGACAGACAGAGTTACTTTCGCATTTATAATATTAGTTTGGATGTTAAACACTAGTTTGGTTTAGTTTCGACGGGCTGTTTCCGCAACTTCACGACCAAGCGCGTATTTTGCGTACGGATGTTAAACACTATTATAAATTCCCATTCTCATTCCCTGGGATATGCGGTTCAATCCTTGTGATACATCTGGGGAAAAATCAGTGACTAAAAAAAAACAACTAAATCGGGAACATTATAATTATTATTATTCATTTTTAAAGACACAATCTTGTAACCATCTAAGTTTTGCTGAACATTATCTAAAGCGGCGATCTCTGGACCGCGATCGGTGGCGCTGACGGTCGCGAGATCGCGATTTCTCGCGGTGGCGGTCACGGCGATCCCGATCGCGTCGGTCTCTGTCGCGGTCTCCACGGTCGCTTCGTTCCCGATCTCTGTCGCGGTCTCGATCTCTGACGTCCCGCTCGTCACGTCTCGTTTTGTCTTTTGAGTACCTGTAATATTGAGACAGTAAATAAATGCATAGTATGTCTAAAACTCGTTTACTATCGTCAGCCTTTGTTTATAGGAACATTTACAGAGTAAAAATAATAATATTCTACCTGTCTACTTCACCGTAATCGCGTCTATCTCTGTCGTCATGCTCCCTTCGGTCAGCGTCCATCCTGCCGGGGTTGTACGAATTCGCACCCGCACCAGGGCCAGGGCCAGGGCCGGCGCCGCCAGCTGCACCGGCCATGTTGTTCCCTCCATTATTGCTTCCTCCGCCGCCACGGATGTTTGCTGCAGGCTTATTAGCTGCCGTCCTCCTGTTGTGTTCTCCTAGCCTAGTATTTTCAAGAGGTTTAGTAAGATTGGATGTATAAAAAGATGTCAAGTTATATCGAAACTTGTGTTTGTAATAAAATTCTTAACTAAAATCGCGATCACCAGATAAAGTACGCAAGGTAATCAAGTAAAAGTGAATCGTAACAGGTTCCTGTAAATCCCATACAGCAACAAGGCGGTATTGTCGACTGTAGACCGCACAGGCTAGCTAGAATCATTACAGGGAAATATTATGATGAAACAGATAAAAAAGCAAAAACAGCATAAATATTAAAGTTATAAAACAACACAGGATTCAAATAAAAAATATTAAGATAATAAATAATAGATTATTTTCAATGAAAACATTAGTATTTTCAAACATAAATTTTTTGTCAATCAAATACAATATGAGCTAAACATGTTTGGCGATTTAAAGAAGTCTTTTGACCTAAGTGGCTTCATTATATTTTGCTGTTTATTTACACTAATTTTATAAAGAGGAAAGATTTAATTGTTTGTAATAGATAAACTCAAAAACTACTTAATCAGAATAAAAAATTCTTTCACTAATGGTAAGGTACATTATTCCAGAATGACATAAGCAATTTTTTTATTTCGATTGCGAGCCGCGTTGAAAACCTTGTTGTTAACTAAAAATTATCTGCAGAGAGCGAAACAAAGTTACCTACTTCTGTTCAATCTGCTTTTGAATAGGCACCGGTATTCTGGGGAAGAGTGTGCTGAACCAGTCCAGTTTGATGAGCATCTGTCTCACCAGGGCACCAATGGTGGAGGAGCCGCCGCCTCCTGCGCGAGGGTCAATCTCCTCCTCGTCATCCAGGTAGTCTGCGTACCAGTCAAAGAGGTCTGCCGGAGGCTGTGTGTAGCGGATGTACATGAATCCTGAGGAAAATAACATGGTAAATTATAGATTCTACTAATTACAAGAAACTAATTTTGCCATAAAAACACCAAACATTCATCTAGCCTACCCAACCTACCCTAGTCTACTTACCATACCCTACCCTTCAAAAACTTCACATAAACCATCTACTAAATAGTCAGAACAAAGCCTAAAGCCATTTGGTTTGGATAGGTGAGCCCGTTCTTGAGTTATAAAATTACAACGAAAAGTGGCATTGATTTATATATATAGACTCATTAGAACAGTTACAAAAGTCAAAATGAATTAAATAATATAAACAAAGAATATTTAACAAATACAATATTTTGCTAGAAACATAGAATCTAGTAAAAATGTTGTACTCATACCTACCAAGTGCTCTGATGTACGGCGAGTCGGAATGCTGCAGAAGGCCGTTGACCTGCTTGCGTGTGAGGCGTAGAGTGTACAGTTTGTACAGGAGGCAGAATGCTGTGGACACGATGCCGCCGGCGCCTACGCCGCGCACCTATGGACAATCAAATGCTTTGTTTCAAGCCTAGATAAACTTAGGGCTTCTTCCCATAGGGGTAGGTAGTAACTACAAACACCAGCAGTTGTGGGGTACGATGAAGTTATTGATCACATTATACCTTTATAGTAATGCAACTTGTTGCAGGTTGCAGGTAGAAATGTAGCCTTACATGTACGCCCGTTGCTATATCAGAGTACCACGATCATTCATTAACCAACTTCAAAAAAAGGAAGAGTTTCTCAGCTTATCGGAATCATTTTTATTTTTATGTTATGTTCCCCGATAACTCAAAGATGCCAGGACCTATTTAAAAAATTCTTTGTTTGTTTGAAATGGTATACTTTGCAGGTGGTCCGATGGTCACCAGGTCAGGATCTGATGATAGGATCCTAGAGAAATCGAGGGAACTCCTCAAATTTTGGTATTTTCATCAACAATGCAATCATTTACATTCAGAAAATATTAATTGAAGAAATGGAACTGATGAAGAAGACCACAGATGGCCACTGGAAATCCTTAATGCTAAGTATGTCACGGGTATAAGATATCTCAAATAGTCAACTGACTATAAAGCAAATACTTATAAATTGGAGTAATCATTTAGATACTGATGAAAATGCTACCATTGAACTGGAACTCCAAAATAAAACAATGTATCCAAGTCGTGTTTGGGCTTATTGGAATCTACATGAGATGTACTTTGGCTATAAATGATTTTCATGTTAATTGGAGGTACCTACCAAAACTAAAAAGAGAAAAATAAAAATAATAACTTTCTTTTCTCATGTCGGTGTCTAAATATGGAAAATAATGGGTACAAGACTTTGAAGTCGGTATTTTTTTTCTTAAAGTTTTTTGTTGTTTCAAGTCACGGAGGTTAACCGCAAAATCATATGAATGAGATACATTTGTTGTGATGTTTACATCTATTACTGCATGCTACTTATATTTTCTATATAAGGACATGAAACAATAAATTAGTTTAGCTTAGGACTACACAATGAATGACAACACCAACAATAGTATGTATTAATAATCAGTTGCATGAGATTTCATGGTTGTTATGATACCATAGCAACAGGCCAGCCCAATATAAGACAACAAACAGATACACAAATATTACACGGTTGAACATACTCACGCCGCCACACATGCCCGTCTGGCCCGCAGTCTTGCGGCTCCCTCTCTCCCAGGGCTCCAAGTGCTTGACCTGGTAGTAGATCTCGTCAACCACTTCATGGTATGTCTTCAGCTTGAATAGGTGCACTGCAGATAATGGTAATCAATGAGTCGTGGGGACACACAAAAGAGGACATGGTTTTCATTTGTCTTTGTTGTTGCCGTTCATTGTTACTGCCTGTTTTCTCAAATTGCCATATGAATATGAAATGTTTTAAAAACACTATTTAGCATACTAATGCAATTATTGCATTGTGTAAGGTTATTTTTAATTTCAATATAGTTTTCATCACATTTATGATGCTTGATTACATGGCAATTAAAATCAGCGGGAAAACTGTGTCAGATCGGTGATCTCCTAAGAGTGATTTATAATAGAGTCAGAAACAGTAACGGAAAAGTAACGGTAACAAATGAAAGTAAAATAAAGTGGAACAAACGAAGTCCAAGCTCCTGTGCGTTGGTATGTTTGCTTACCTACCTTTGAAGTAGCTAGAGCCCTGTATATTTGCTAAGATTAGTGGGTTCAGGTTCATAGTCTGTTCATTACCCCATATTGGTAATATGTTATGTTGCTTGCCCGTCTTTGCAGGCTTTTGCTGGTTGAACTCTGAAAATCAACATACATTAGTGGTCGAGTTCTAATGATAATCACTCAAATATTGGCACGATACACACCTTCAACTTCTGACATTATACTACCTATAACACTATACTTATCATGTAAATAATTATTTAAAATGTTAATAGCACCGTCTCAAACAAAGAAAATAAAGTGAGCAAAGCTTATTCACTAAAAACAGAATTATTAATAGATTTAGTTTTTTTCAGAATTTGACAAAACAAAGTAAACCACAATGGCCGCCAATGAATGAACGATAATGAATGATAATTAAGCTTGATGACCGTACGAAAAATAAATAAAACGGAAATACTGAATGAAATTTACAACGAGGTCATTACATTATTGCCAGACTATAAAAAACATTAATTGTAAACTAAAATATGCAATAAATTGCATACGAATGCGGCTTTAGACACATTAAATGAAGGTTAGTGTTTAAAAAATATAATAGAAATAAGAAAGCCCAAAAAGGTGGAAACATATTATTGAAACCGCACCCGACACCTAGCCACCCGAGTCACCCGACGTGTCGACACCCGACGCGCACCGTGCACATATACAACACAGACTACTTAGAGATATATACGACACCCACAGAAAAAAAAGCGCGGGAATTGTCGAATTTGGCGGTCGTGATTTTTCTTTTGGATTTTTTAAATAATACAAAACCTTTGAGATTGGAGATAAGTTGTGTAGATTTATGTAGATATTGATTAGGCTAGTTAATATTATTGTTTGTGTATATAATTCTCTACATTTAGGGTAAGTATTTTCATTTTTTATTTTATTGTCCGATGGACAAGGAACCGCCTGATCCGGGGGGCACAGTCCCCTCGGTTGGGCTTAACATTGTTATTAACAATGAATCAAGTATGGACACTGACTCGTCCATAACCAGATCGGAGCGGAAAAGGGCTAGAGCTCCACGCAAAATGTGCAAACACTGCAATAAAAGAAGGAGACATGGTCACTCTACAGCAGGTATTAATAAGGAATCAGATTGCCATTGCGATAATGACTCGGTAGTAGTTCATCTGGAAGCCACTCCACGTTCTGTGGATGCTGCACAAAGTGAAATTCGTTCCGCCTCAGAACTTCCCCAGAAGGCGCCACAGGTTGCTAGGGCTTTGTACGAAGCCACAGACTTGTCGCCATATGTTGTACATATACAAAAAAATATTGATACAGCAAAATCTGCTCAATCATTACACCCAATTACATTAGGGCATTTTCTTAAAACACGTCGATATAATAATATTGTCAATGGTTCTTTAAAACGCATCGGTCGAAATAGAATTTCAATAAGCTTGTTACGTATGCCTAGGAATCTGCTGACATTGCGGACAATATACATACATAGACCTTGATGACAGTGCAGTTACCGCGAAGTCAACGCACGTAGCTAGACTTTCGCTGACACAGAAACGTACGGAGCATAAACATAGGAAGTTGCTGACTGTGCAATTACCTTGGAACCGATCCAGCCATGACGTCAAGGAATCGATCAATGCCGAACTAATATTTAAGAGCATCTCTTGTAAGAAAGAGGCATTCCATATTCCTACATCGTGTAGGATGGATTCTCGTAGGCTAGTTAGTTTTAGTTAGTCTATTTAATTATTGTAACCATTCCATGTCCTAACATCGGCTTGGAATGGACATTCGTAGGTTAACTAGTTGTAGTTAGTAGTTGTAACCATTCCATGATCCAACCTCGACTTGGAATAGACACTTCTATTATAATTAATTATAATTAACTTTAATAATTAAAAGTTTAGAATCATTTCGGGTTTCTTTCCACTCTCCCGGCTGTGGTAAACGTAATTGGCGCAGTCGGTAGGATATCCGCGGGAGACGTCGGGACACATCACACATCGATAATCACGTCTCGTGTCACCCGGGTGGCTATCAAGCACCGTTCCGGATATCCTGAACATACGGACCTGCTGCAGACCGAGAGAAGAATCTGGAAATCGATTCGCAGAGAGGAACCGGAAATGAAATAGCTGTAAGTACATTTGAATTATTCTCGTGTTGCTCCCTCCTAAATCCTAACCTTCAGGGTTTACCATCCCAGGAACTCGAGTGCGCGGGGACCTGCATCACGTCAGGCCCACCGACGAACTGTAGATATTAGTAGAAATATATTTTTAGATAAGCTAGAGTTAGGCAACTTGGTTAGTTTAGATATGGATCAGCACAGCCAAATACCATTTCTAAGGCACTTCGCCTTGGCCTTGCTTTTCATAGTAACTCTAACGTGTTTGCGCGGTTTATTAAAATCCTTGATTCATCATCCAAGTGTTGCACGCGAAAGCGAATTTTCTAACTTGTGACCATTAAACAGAATTCTTAATAAGATTTCTGGAACCACTTTGTGTACCAGTAACTCTAATGGGGTACCAGAGAGTTGGTTGGGCAGTCGAACCACCCTGATTAACAACTTTTCAGACCAGCACCATAATTTCAAGGAGCCGGTATCTAATTGACAGCTCCCGTAGGTCCAAATCCTTCGTTTTTAAATTTTCATTTTATTTCTGCTCCCAAGAATAGTTACGACCTATAAAGATTATCATCATCAGCTTCTTTTAATGTTCCCTCTGTGATAGGCAATGGACCGTAATTCATCACACGAGCCCAGCGTGGGTTGGTAAAGATTATCCGTAGTACCTAAAAACATGCATAGGCCCTTATCCTATCCTTCCCAGTCCTAGCAACCAACGAGTTGACATTCACTTACATGGAGGCTGAATGCCCGAAGTCAAACTGGTGCGAGAAGGAAGTTACCCACCAGATCCGCACCAAATCTGATTGCATCCAGAAGTCGATCACCAATCAAGTTCTGCGGGACTCCTGCCATCCCACTACAGTTATCCTGATGAAGAAAACTATGAAGAAACTCGATGACCAACACCACGTCCTGTAATTCCCTCAGCAAACGAAAGTACAAATTATCTGTCACCAACAAGACTACACACCGCTCCAAGGAAGTTATTTCGTTACAACTCCCGATGGATGTCGACTGAAATCTGAAGAGTTCACCATAGCAGATGCCGACGATGAAATCAAAGGCCAACCTCGCAAAATCATGAGGATACCCTTCGATTCTGGACAACGAGCTACGTCAACTACTCACATCAATTTGTACTCCGTGGATCTTAAGGGACTAGTGCAAATGGGCAACGCGCAAAAGAACACCTGTCATACCACAAGAACCAGCAGTCTCCTACCGTAATCCTGAAAAAAAACTCGGATCCCGAGAAGACTCCGGCAACTTTTTTCACTCAATGTGCTAAAATAGTTGCCGTTCTAAGGGTGGAGGTGTTACGTATGCCTAGGAATCTGCTGACATTGCGGACAATATACATACATAGACCTTGATGACAGTGCAGTTACCGCGAAGTCAACGCACGTAGCTAGACTTTCGCTGACACAGAAACGTACGGAGCATAAACATAGGAAGTTGCTGACTGTGCAATTACCTTGGAACCGATCCAGCCATGACGTCAAGGAATCGATCAATGCCGAACTAATATTTAAGAGCATCTCTTGTAAGAAAGAGGCATTCCATATTCCTACATCGTGTAGGATGGATTCTCGTAGGCTAGTTAGTTTTAGTTAGTCTATTTAATTATTGTAACCATTCCATGTCCTAACATCGGCTTGGAATGGACATTCGTAGGTTAACTAGTTGTAGTTAGTAGTTGTAACCATTCCATGATCCAACCTCGACTTGGAATAGACACTTCTATTATAATTAATTATAATTAACTTTAATAATTAAAAGTTTAGAATCATTTCGGGTTTCTTTCCACTCTCCCGGCTGTGGTAAACGTAATTAGCTTCTCTCATTACCTAGATGCAAACTCATTTATAAATGACCCTTGTTTGGCGAAAGAGAAATTAAAGGCATTTGTTCCATCTATTAATGTGTGTCGGGTATTATTAAAGGTGTACCTACAGAATGGTCTCCCGAGGAAATAATGTAAATGTGACTGTTCCCACTGGATGCGGGAAAATTATTAAGGCATCACGAACCGACCCCTGTTTGGAAACCATCCCAAACAGTCGTGCTCACCTTTGACGGTCAAATTTTACCAAAACGCGTGTTTTGTTGTTACAATTCTATGCCAGTAGAATTGTATACATTCCCAACAATTCAATGTTTTAATTGTTGTCGTTTTGGTCATACAAAGGTACAATGTAGGTCGAACCCTCAGTGCTTCAAGTGTGGGGAGAGCATTACGTTATTACCTCAATGGGGGAGAGGCATTCTGCTGACACTTGTAGTAATGAAGACGAAAGTGATAGTAAATGCTGTCATTGCGGTGGCATCACTGACCTCTATTATACAAGTACGCTGGACTAAACATACTATATGAAATGACAGTTGATTTTTGTGCTGATTCAAAGCGCCCCGCTCGAGCGTATCAGGAACTAAAATTGACACATTTAGAGATAGGATACTACTGATATTTCTAAAATTAGGTAATACTAATATATTTGACTGGAAATATTATAATATTGTAACTAATATATCAGTATTAGTGATATTTTTAAATTACACTAATATCCAAATAGTAGTCTTGGCAAGGCGTATCACTCATTTACTGTTCTCGTAGTATGTTGGAACTAAATATCTCATATTGGTATTGGTGATGAATGTTAGGTATATGAATGCTTAATAATCAGTAATAATATGTTCAAAAGCGATGTGTAATACTAAATTCTGGCATCATCATCATGATCATCCACAGCCCGACTTCGCCCACTGCTGAGCACAGGCCTCTCTCTTGTATCAATCACCACGTTCCTGAGCCTGGAATTAATTCTGGAATAATATCATGATAATTATAATTTTATTAACAAATCTTTTGAAGTCAAACAATTTATTATCTGCATCTGAAACAGAGCTGAAAACTGATTTCAGCGAGGGTAGGGTCATCTCGATAACTTATTATCATTACTTTATTAAATATATATATATATTTAGGTATGTATCATATAATATATGTATATATGTGCATGTTAAGCAATTAAAAATATATTTTGTTGTTAAATTGTTGCCACGATTTAAACAATGCACCTGCCATGTTATCTCTTCACCACCCTTGGTTGACTGGTAGAGAATGCCTAAGGCATTAAGTCCGCCATTGTATCTTTGTGCATGAAGTTTAAATAAATAAATATAAGTCTTCACCTTGCTGGAATGCGATGTCACTCTTATTTGCACCTTAACACTACAGAGACAAGATCTCAGCGATGAGAGCGAGAAATACGTCCGTTGTAAATGATTATCCATCTCATTTATTATTATTATTATATAAAACATGTTCCCTTCACGAATCCGATGGGCGTATAACTAGTATACTTGAGCGAGGAGATACTTGCTCAAATGTGATAGTTTTTAGGATAAGTTGTTAGCCTAACCCCATATTTAAATCTCACTGATCTGACAGTAATGCGCTATAACTTTACTAGCACGCTATCCACTAGTTTATAGCTTGCAATCTGACTGAAAATATTTTTTAGTAAGCTTTACAGCAATTATTGTATTACTTAAAATTAATCATAATAAAAATAACAGTTTTTTTTTCTCTTACGTATTAAATTATTCTCACGATCGATAAAACCCATAAAAGTATTTTACCGAAAGCTGTGTCCCATCTCTAATATTAGTTCCATGCGACTCTCACGTTAATTCACGTTGCTATCAGCGCCAAAATGGCGATAATCAAATGTCTTCATTTTGTCATCGATAATATGAAGTCCAGTGTACAATGTATGATAGAGGTCAGTGGGTGGCATTCATTAAACCTTTTGAGCGCCAAGCGGTACCGAATGCGATGTGTCCCCCAGCGCCAAGCTATAAATGTATAACGAATATATAGTCAAAAGTAGTGATGTGGGTAACTATAGTATCAATAGTAATAATGACGTATTTCGATAAAGCAATAAATAAAATAATGACACATTTCGATACCTTGTTTTATTAACAATAGTTGTGATAAGAAAAAGCAGAAAACACTATAGATAATGACCAAACAGATACATAACTCAATTTAGCCATAAGAAGTTGGCTACATCCCTATTGTCTTTTGGCGTCATCCAGTAGTCTTCTAATCAAGACCGTGGCGCCTGGAGCACGTAAAATTTCATTTTTTATAGGGATGTTCAATTTTCTTTTTTTTTTCGTGTATCGATGTTTGTGTTTATGCTAAACACATATTAATTTTATTATTATCGATTTTGCTTGGCCACGTTACGCGCTTCGTTTCTGGATTCGGCGTATCGCATTCAAAGTAAGAACGCAATTTTTGGTATGTTCTGTATTCTGAGATATCATACTAATTTCGAATGTAGGTACCTACTTACGCCAATCTAATGAGGTTATTAAACGAAAATATTTTATTTTATTTTTCTTACCGTTAAGTAATTTACACGACACTCAAAATCTTCGTCTGATGTACTCTCGTATTTATCGGATTCAGCTTCCTAATCCACACCTTGTACGATTTTTAAAAGTTCTTCGGAACGTAATTCATTAGCTTCACAATTTTTTTTTATCGATAACGATCCATAACAGCTCTGCACTATCTCAAACTGACCTTGATGCACTTACGTCTATGACGTCACATGTTGTCTTCTATTGATGTCCATGGCGCACGAGGCACCGATATCTATTAGTTTCGTAGTGGCGGGATCTTTTAATATCGATATCAGTATTAACCAAAGTCCGGCTTTGTGTGTATTAAAAGATTTAAGTAAATATATGTGTAAGGGCTAGCAAAATTACGTACATTCTCCATAAGGATCGCATTTATTTCAAAACTCAACATTTTGATTCGAAATAAAAGTGTTTTTTTAAACTTTTGTGTATATCGACACTTTAGAATCTTAATCAAGTAACCACAGCACTAGGCGTCTTCCTATAAAGACTACGGCGCCTGGGACACGGCAAAAATTTTGGCTGGTATTATTTTTCTGTTTTTTATATAAACAAAGACCACTATTGAAATAAAACATTAAGTTTAGGGTTTTATGCAATAGTAGCAATACGCACAAAGCATTTGTTCATGTATTTTAATGTAATAAACGTCAAGATTATATATTGTCTTCTAATAAAGACGTGGCGTGGGGGACACGGAAACGGTTGTCTTCTATAGAAGACCGTGGCGCTCAAAAGGTTAAGCGATTAACAAAAAATGCCCAGAGTTTGAGAGACAAAAGTCAATAAAGCACTATATGGCCCAAAGCTGCGTGTGGTATGCTGAAGCGTCGCTGCTACATCCCCCAATCACCAAACTAATGCAGATGTGGTAACATCTGCTCCATCACATAAAAATAATATTTTTTCTGCTTCTCCACCTTCGCCCCATTCACCAAACACATCAAATTTCACATCACACAGGAAAACAGTATTTTTAAAACCTCGGGAACCCCCAAAAAAAGCCAAGGGGTATGACCGGGCACCTCATCAAGAACTTATTAATAATGAAGTTTCTACATCGGGTAATGGTGTTACTTTGCATAATAAATCAACAAGTAATATTAATGAAAGTCAAATTTTTTATTTAATTATCATGCTATTAATACTTTATCTAAAAATAATATTATTGAACCGTCCAACGTTGCCACTATAATTGATATGCTGTCTAACATAATTAACCATAATGGATCCAAACCAACCCAAGATTGTTCAGTGGAACATGACCCAATCAAACTACTGAGATTTCCTATAGTGGCCACCTTCACCAACATTACGTTATATAAGGCGGCACACTATACCAGGCAACCCCTTACGAGGTGTCTGGGACCATCTTCGGTAGGTCACGCCTCCGAGAGCACTCGCCCATGGTACTCAAGAGAAAATGTGAGTCGCATCGTGATTACTCACTACCATTTGTCCAGAATGGTACCGGAGCAATAAAGCCGCTCACCACACGCACCCCAGCACGCCAGCACTAGTGCAAGCACCGGTACCAGCGCAGTTGGTGCTAGCGGATTCAATCCCCGTTAAGGACGCCAGAGAAGCTGGCTCCCATTTCTCCAGAATGGTCCCGGAGCTGTAAGCACGCTCACCTCTCGAATACAAATCATCGCATCTACCCAATGTCTACAGCTGGGTTGCCGGAAAACTAATCCAACGGGTAGTCCTCTACTTTCTATCCAGGAAAGTGCCGGAGATGCAGCTCGCTCACAGGAGCTCACTTGCTTGAGGGTTACTCACGAACCCCGCGTCTGACCACCAGGTGGCCCTTTGCCTTGGGCCGGTAACTTCAGACACTTGTTGCGCGCGAGGAATGACGCTCGACCCCCACATAGCCGAGCAGACAACATGCCACTCCTCTGCAACCACCACATAGACCACCGCGAGTCCAACCTCAATGTCAGGTCCCACCTTTGCGCTTGCAACGGTGGAGGGCCTACCTGACCCCGCGTACCCGGATCCAAACAGCCGTACCCGTAGTTCCAGCTGCGAAAGCCCCATCTGTTCGGGTCGTACAGATAGGGTTCAGTGGAACAGTCGTAGCATTGTAAATAAAAAATCTGATCTGTTCTATATATTAAATAAATACAATCCCTTTGCAGTCGCTCTCTGTGAGACATGGCTGAAGCCGGGGTTCTCTTTTAGAATTCCTGGCTATGCGTGTCTAAGAACAGACAGAAGCGATGGGTATGGCGGTGTCGCCATACTTATTAAAAATAACTTGTCTTTTCAGTCTTATCCTCTTCCAAGTCTCAGTGATGATATATCTGCTGTTGCTGCTATTGTAAATACAATCTGTATAGTATGTATATATTATTCTCGCCCTACTGTAAATATTCTTTCTGAAATTAATAATCTTTTTACATTTTTACCTAAACCATTTTTGGTAATGGGTGAATTTAACGCACAGCATCTGTCCTGGGGTAGCTCTAGTTCCAATTATTATGGGGCAAAGTTAATAGAAATTCTAGACTCAAACAATTTGTGTATTTTAAACACATGTCTTCCAACACGCCAAACAAATCCAGATGAGGGAAATAGTGCTCCTGATCTCTCAATCTGCACACCTGAGTTAGCATCGACATTATGCTGGTCACCTTTACCGTCTTCTTATGGTAGTGATCATTTTCACTTTTTGGAGTGGTATTTGGAAAGCAAAAACTTGTTGGCAACATCACAGCTTGGTTTTAGGAAGGGCAAGAGTATGATTGATAGTCTTAGTGTGTTCACAACTGATATTCGCTTAGCCTTTTCTTCCAATAACTCTGTTATTGCTGCCTTCCTGGATATAAGTTCAGCTTATGATAATGTCCTAGTATCAGTCCTGGAACAAAAGTTGAATTTATTACAAATTCAAAAAATGCTGTCTAATTTTATAAATAATATGCTTTCAGAGAGATCATTAAATCTAGACATTGAAGGGATACATTTACCCGTTTATTATGGAAAGGTCTCCCTCAGGGTTCTGTACTTAGTCCACTTCTTTATAATATTTACACTTATGATTTAGAATCCTCTCTAAATGAGTCAGTACAAGTCCTTCAATATGCAGATTATGTTTTTTGTTATAATCAAATCAAATGTTCGACTAGAACGTTCATAGTTTTGCTCGAAAGTGAATGCTGGGCTCGCTGGGAAGCATTTGTTGCTCGCCTAAGATTGCTCGTTTACAAATGCTCGCGAAAGAATGCTCCCAGTGAGGACGCTCCTTAGGACTAATTCATTGACTATAAATTATGGAATTACCCAACTGTTACGTAGCAATATTCATAATGACCACACAATGTAGTATTACATTCATATAGTATTCATGAAATTGCCCGATTTGACTTGACTGGAGTCATAATGCCCGGGCATTATACATACAGCATGTTGCACATATGAATCACTTGGTCCATGACATACATTTCAGGAGCGTCCTCACTGGGAGCATTCTATCGTGAGCATTTGTCAACAAGCAATCTTAGGCGAGCAACAAATGCTTCCCAGCGAGCCCAGCATTCACTTTCGAGCAAAACTATGAACGTTCTAGTCGAACATTTCCTTGTGAGCTTTTCGAATACGATCTCATTAAATGTCATTCATTCGAGAATACGATTGACCAAGAAGGTCACACAAACACTTAAGTTCAAGGAACTGTTCCATGCTATACAAGTGGCCCGTAATATTCCTACATACTCATTGATTTCATTATTAGCCTTTAGTGCGAGTTTTTACTCACGCTCAATCGCGTTAATTTCTTTAAATCACGTTTATGCGACGTCCACACCGGCCGAAGTTCGCGCCTGCGTGTAAGCTTTGTAACGCTCGGCTCAACGTCCACACTACTCGAATATTCGACTATTCGAATGCTCATTACATGTGAATGCTCTCAGTGAGGACGTTCCTATAAAGTATTTTTTTTTATTTATGTACACACAAAACACTTAAAAGAGAAAATACTTAGAAAGATAGAATATAGTACTAGCTTCTGCCAGAGGCTTCGCCCGCGTGTTTTATACATATAAACTTTTTTTTTTATACACTGTAGGCTCGCGCTTGACCACTATCTCACCTGATGGTAAGCGATGATGTAGTCGACGGTGAATCACGCTTGCCTAGGAAAAACCTATTCACTCTTGACTTAAAGACCCCTAGATTGTAGCTGTCGGGAAACACAGACTCCGGCAGGGAATTCCACTCCTTAGCTGTACGCACAATAAAAGTCTTACCAAAACGTTTTGTGCCAACGGGTGGGATGTCCACCATGAACCGATGGCGCATCGCCGTACGTCTGGTAGTCCGATGATGAAACGGGCTAGGTGGAATTAGATCATGCAATTCCATCGCACACTCGCCGAAGTGTAACCGATCAAAATCCGACAAGCTGGCAACTGGCGACGATGTTCAAGGCTCTGGAGCTTTGTTTTGACCAGTGCTTCATCACCAATGAGCCTCCTGGCCCGCTTTTCGATAGACTCCAGTGCATCAAGCTGGTATTTGGCAGATCCGTCCCAGAGATAAGAACAGTACTCCATGCATGATCTAGCTTGCGCTTGATACAAGTTGAGCGCCTGTTGCGGCGTGAAGTACTTTCTCACCTTTGCAAGGATCCCCAACTTTTTGGCAGCCGGCCGAGCCTTTGCCTCAATGTATGGGCCAAAATTGAGATTCGATGTCAAAGTAACGCCAAGAAGCTCAAGATGGTCCGTTATTGGCACGGTCA
This sequence comes from Orthosia cruda, assembly GCA_964057195.1. Classification (NCBI taxonomy): domain Eukaryota; kingdom Metazoa; phylum Arthropoda; class Insecta; order Lepidoptera; family Noctuidae; genus Orthosia; species Orthosia cruda. Next base: position 2,488,258 of record OZ059825.1, read on the forward strand.
CATCTCGGAAAGTTGGAGCCGGATGAAATTTGCCCCTTTTTTGCGGAAAAAAGACACGGCTGGGTTTTAGTAGCATTAAACCTGAACAGATTGGCATCGCCCCATTCGGAGACTGCCTGCAAGGACAGCTTCAAACGCTCTACCATGGCCTCACGGAGAGACTGGATGTGCGGCCCGGTAGCCCGTGCGTTGGACAAGTATCTCTCAGCAACAGTGCTGTCGTCTGCATACCCAAAAGTGCCGGGTTTTAGCGGATCGTTAATGTGCAGCAAGAACAATGTTGCTGAGAGTACCGACCCCTGAGGGACCCCGGCATTGATATCCAATTGGTCCGATGAGCAGCCATCTATAACTACTCGAATGGAGCGATCTCTCAGAAAGTCTGCTATCCAATCACACATACCACCGGGCAGACCGAATGAAGCGATAGACATAGCTATGTTACTAGAAATAGGGACCAATTAATTCAACCAGGTTTCAGGCTGGCTAAAGTAGCGTCATCTTTTATGGGGTACTGTATAAAATGTTACAATAAAATATCGCCACACATTCTAGAATTGAATGAGACGAAATTTAAAACTTGTATAAAACGCACACTATGCAGGCAGGCATATTATAGGTTGGGGGATACCATCGCTGATAAAAATGCTTGGCCCAACGCTATTCCAGCTCCACAGCCACTAGGGCACAAAAACAAGTGATAAGCAGAAAAGTTCTGAAGTATTGTTGGACCTGCTGAAGACTGTAAGAATAATGTATATTTGTGTTGTATAAACTCAATGTATTTTTTGGATTATATAACTGCACAGCACATATGTGAGTACTATGTACCAACTGTAAATCTACTATTTACTGTACCTATGTGTCGTTCGTTGACTTCAGTGTGCCCTGGCAGTTGAGTGTGTCATGCTCTCTCTAAATGTCTCTCTGATGGTGGCACATGTGTTGGATCATTCGATTCCCTTCATGATGGTTGAGCTGAGTGGTGCCGATCCATAATTATGTCATGTTCGTGAACGGGCGCCATCAGTTGGGATTGGTCATATCTTAGCTGCCTCCGCCTGTTTTTAATTACCTATTTATTGTATTTTTAATTGTTTGTTTTACTCTAGACGCTTTTAAGTGCGTTTTTTTACATCGTTCTCACATATATGTATTTTTCCTACAAGATTATTGTAACCAAATACTTGTAAAACACATTTTTTTTTAAAAGAGTAAGTGTGGAGTTTCTTGTCCGTTCTTCTCCATAACAAGCTACATTTCCGAATGGACGGTAGAATCAATTATTATTACATTTTTTTTTTTTGACGTTTGAATGTGCCGCTTAATGGCCTAATTGAATAAAGAAATTTTGATTTTTTGATTGATTGATTGAAGGAAGCTTACCAATAAGGCTTTCGTGCCAGACCCTAACAAAAGCCTTCGAGATGTCGAGGGAGACAGCAAGCGCTTCCCCGTGCCTCTCGATAGCCTCACTCTATATGTGAATGGCATACGCTAGAAGATCCCCAGTAGACCGATTTCGACGGAAGCCGTATTGGCGGTCACTAAGAATATCGTTAGTTTCTAGGTATGCCAGGAGCATTGTGTTAAGTACAGCTCAACTCACGTTACTGAGATGGGTCTGTAGTTGGCCGGGTCAGCTCGACTACCCTTCTTGGGCACGGGCTGTACGTTAGCTTGCTTCCATGCATTCGGCACTTTTCCAGACTCATACGAAAGGCGAAATATGCGAGTCAAGATCGGAGACAGTTCAGGCGCACAAGTTGTTAGAACTGTGGCTGGTATTCCGTCAGGGCCGCTAGCCTTGTTCACGTCGAGGTAGCGCAGCACCCTACGGACATCCTTTTGATGGATGCGAATGTCCGACATTCTTGTCTCGCATCCATCAGGAAATGGAGGGGGCCGCGCGTCACCAGGATTCAGACACGAAGATTCCGAAAAAAGAGATGCAAATCAATTTGCCTTCTCTTCAGCGGAGTGGGCCAGCGACCCGTCGGGTTTCAGCAGTGGTGGTAGTGAGGGACGGCAGAAGTTCGACTCGACCGACTTAGCCAGGGACCAAAACGCTTGCTACCTGCTGGGTAAGAAGCAAGTTGGTGGCCCCTATTCGGCCAATGTGGTCGAACCGAGCCCTTCGCAAAACCATCTTGCAGGACTTGGCCCTGTTGAAGGCCCTCTTCTTCTGATCCAGAACACTCGCTTTGCGTGATCGAGCGTCGACCCATGCCAGGTAAGCCTCATGCTTAAGCGCATGATGCGACATTCGGCGTGAGGCGACATGATGCGCATTCATTCACATGATCTAATCAAAATTTTGTCTGGACTTTAAAAGAGACTGTGACCTCTGAGTTTGTTTCGGCCTTTCTTCTCAGAGTAGTCAGATAGGAAACGCCGACCTCATCTAGTTTTAAAAATATGTTCGACATGTAAAAGTGTTTGTACAAACCAACTTACAGAAATAAAATCATTTATCATTTATCGGCGCTGAACCATGGCCAGTCAATGCTGGACATTGTTACGTCAGAGAACGGAATGTAGTACTCCATTTCCTGACGCAACAGATCCGTCACGGCATCCGCGCACGTCGAAGGATCAGCTGAAGAAAAACAAGTAGGCTGCCAAGGATAGCATGCGAAGTAAGATCGCATGCCATCCCAATCTGCTGATCTGTACCGCCAAACACGCCGGGTGCCTCACGGCGAGTAGACGGACACAGACCTCACCAGACAGTGGTCGGAACTACCCAAAGCTGAATCTATCGACACAGAGTATCGGTCTGGATCTGTTGTCAGCAGAAGGTCAAAGTGCGAGTCAACGTCCGGTACCCTCGTTGCTTCCTGGACCAGCTGGGTAAGGTTTAGCGCAAGCGAAAGCTTACGCATCTCCCGCCCAGCTTGATCAGTGCACTGGTATGGGAAGAGCCACTCCTGGTGGTGGGCATTAAAGTCCCCCAGTAGCACTAATTGGGCGGAAGGGTACCGCTGCTGTGCCTTGTCAGCAGCCTCATTGAGGTACTCTTTGAGCCTGGTTGTCTCCTGATCTCCGCTGTGCGAACGGTAGACACAGGCGTAGATAATTTTATCCAGACCTGTGTCCACTAAAGCCCACAGCGTTGAGAATCTTGGATCCTCAAGGTTACGGAGACGCCAATAGCAAGTATCGTCACGGGCGTACAAACAGACACCCGTGCGCGGTTTAAAATTGTGCTCCACGGTAAACCCTGGGTAAGATAAGTACGACACGTCTGACGGACTCGCTATCTGCGTCTCCGTAAGGGAAAACAGCGCTGGTTTTTCAGCCTCCAGGTGGTAGTGGACTGCAGAGAGATTTGAGTGCAGATCTCGAATGTTGGTGAGGTGCACATTGTGAAACTTTCAAACTGTAAACCTTCCTCTTGAATCACTCTATCTATTAAATAAATCCGCATCAAATCCGCTGCATAGTTTTAAAGTTCTAAGCATACATAGGGACAGACACGGGCAGAGACTTTGCTTTATACTATGTAGTGATTTATAACTATGGGCCATTATTATCAAAAGATAAATAAAACATATCTCCTGGGGTTGTTCTCCTTGTCCAACCAATCTACAGGGTGTTTGGAAGGGAGCTGTACATACGCCTAGGGTAGAAACTAGGGATAGTCTGCTACCTACCCCCGCCCATTATATTGACCTTGGCCTCAAGGTTTTTTTTTAATTTATTATTATTTTTTATTTGACTTTTTTATGATTTTTTGACTAAAACTACCTGTAGCTCAAAATCTATCCATGGGACCGGTCGGCTAATGGTCTTGTTTTAATCGTTAGAGTCTTAGGGTCCTGCAAAAAATTATTTTACACCAGAAAATTGTGGAGAAGAAAAGTTATGGGGCCTGAAGTACCGTAGTAAGGTAAAGAAATAATTTTAAGGGCAACTTTCTATGGGGTTTAAAAAAAAACTAACAGGGTTGGAGTTCTTCTGATTTTTTTAAAACATCCTCAGTCCATGCCCTTTCTAACGATATGCTAAAAGTGTAATTATCACTTTTAGTTTTAAAGTTATTAATTAATTTCCGCAACTAGGGCACTTCAAGCAAAAATTTCAACTAATGAAAATTAAATGTGTTCGATCGTAAAAGGATGGCAAATGAAACAAAAAATTTGGTAATGACTAATGTCATTAAATTACAAATTTTAATTAATTACTAATTTTAATTAATTACAAATTTTGTTCAAATTGATGACCATTGACCTGTAAACATGCTCGGCACCTCTTCCTCATCTCCACGGTCACCGTTCTAAGCAGCAGTTCCTCGCGCATTGTATCGAATGCGGCGTGGATCCTGTTAATTAGAACCTCCCTTGTTGGTACTTCTTCTGCGTACACCAACTCTTTCGTCCTTCCCCAGACGTAGAAGTCGAGTGGGGTAAGGTCAGGCGACCTTGGGGGCCAGGGAATTGGCCCACCCCGACCAATCCAAGAATTAGGAAAGCAGTTGTCCAGAAGCTCCCTCACTGCTAGGCTCCAATGAGCAGGACAGCCGTCGTGCTGGAAGACTATGGGCCGATCTTCGTCAAACACTTCTTCCGCTAAATCAGGCAAATCGTTTTCGAGGAAATCTAAGTAGTTTTGCCCGTTTAGGTTGTCTGGCAAAAAGTGCGGCCCTATCAACCGATTACCGATGACGCCTGCCCATACGTTCACGGAGAACCTTGACGAAGATCGGCCCATAGTCTTCCAGCACGACGGCTGTCCTGCTCATTGGAGCCTAGCAGTGAGGGAGCTTCTGGACAACTGCTTTCCTAATTCTTGGATTGGTCGGGGTGGGCCAATTCCCTGGCCCCCAAGGTCGCCTGACCTTACCCCACTCGACTTCTACGTCTGGGGAAGGGCGAAAGAGTTGGTGTACGCAGAAGAAGTACCAACAAGGGAGGTTCTAATTAACAGGATCCACGCCGCATTCGATACAATGCGCGAGGAACTGCTGCTTAGAACGGTGACCGTGGAGATGAGGAAGAGGTGCCGAGCATGTTTACAGGTCAATGGTCATCAATTTGAACAAAATTTGTAATTAATTAAAATTAGTAATTAATTAAAATTTGTAATTTAATGACATTAGTCATTACCAAATTTTTTGTTTCATTTGCCATCCTTTTACGATCGAACACATTTAATTTTCATTAGTTGAAATTTTTGCTTGAAGTGCCCTAGTTGCGGAAATTAATTAATAACTTTAAAACTAAAAGTGATAATTACACTTTTAGCATATCGTTAGAAAGGGCATGGACTGAGGATGTTTTAAAAAAATCAGAAGAACTCCAACCCTGTTAGTTTTTTTTTAAACCCCATAGAAAGTTGCCCTTAAAATTATTTCTTTACCTTACTACGGTACTTCAGGCCCCATAACTTTTCTTCTCCACAATTTTCTGGTGTAAAATATTTTTTTGCAGGACCCTAAGACTCTAACGATTAAAACAAGACCATTAGCCGACCGGTCCCATGGATAGATTTTGAGCTACAGGTAGTTTTAGTCAAAAAATCATAAAAAAGTCAAATAAAAAATAATAATAAATTAAAAAAAAACCTTGAGGCCAAGGTCAATATAATGGGCGGGGGTAGGTAGCAGACTATCCCTAGTTTCTAACCTAGGCGTATGTACAGCTCCCTTCCAAACACCCTGTATAACATGGAACCCAGCAGTCAGACAAAATAGCTTGATTAAAAACGAAAACAAGAGTGTTGTCTTACATTTATTTACTTATAATTAACAAAGTATGTAGTAAAATTAACATTATTGTTTAGTTGTTTCAGATTCCGTTATCAGCTTCTATTGGTAATACAGTTCCAGGTTCATGCCATCGTGGATTTCATCTGTGTGTATGAAACAAAGTTAAGGAAATAGGTACACATAATAACATAGCGCCTGACGGTTTAGGCAGAGGTTCATCAGATTTATATTCATTATTGTAGGTACACCAAGTCAAAACATAGAAAAGGAAACTTAAAAGTAAAATACATACAATGGGCAGACTTATAGCATACTGCTATCTCTTCCAGGCAACCTGGAAGATATGTTGAAGATCTTTGTAATAGGGGGTGAGTCTAATACTACTGAGAAACTTCAGATGAAAATCCCAATGATACTTAGCTCATTGAATCTTCAAGTGACCAAAGAGCTGACCTTTTCTTCCGATAGTTGGGGATATCAGAAGTAAAAAAAGAACATTTAGCTTTACTGTGATTTTAAATTTCATAGACTGAACTGACATTTGAAGGGTTGTCACTTTATCGTTACATAAAAATAATGACGTATCCTGACTATCCTGAGTGATCGAAAGTTAATCAAAAATCAAAGTCGATCGAAAATGAAACTATATCACAGCAAAAATAATAAATTTGTCTAGATCCTAGCGGCCCTTATTTAGTTTCAACTCATTTAGTCTGACAACTTCATTTTATCGATCACATTTATTTTATTGTTGATTACATATTTAACACAATTATAGTTTATGTATGAATACTGTTATATTTAAATGTATTATGTTTATATTCATAAAACATTTATTTATACCAATTAGTAAAATTAAATTGAGAAGTCATGTCACATCGATTCGCTGAATCACTTATGATTGAGCCTTACCTACAACACTATGCGCTTGCAACATTTAAAAAATAATTATGTCATTAGCAGCTGTCAGTTTAGTCTACAAAATTAAAAATCACGTTATACAAATAACCCACAAATATCCACCTGTTTTGTTTGATCCACGATTTTTTTGTTCACCCTGTATAATGATAGCCCACATGTGGTAGCCCATAAATAGTTCATTTGTTGCATAAAATGAAAGGCGACTAACGAAAGGTAGTTACAAGGCAGATGTGAATGGCAACACTGAGAGGGGACGCCTTAGCAAGATATACATAGACCTTATATGTGATGTTCTTCAGAAAGGAGAGGTGCACAGTACTCATAACCGGCATGTGTATATGATTAGATTAGATTAAGACGGGCTGGTGTCCGCAACTCCACGTCTAAGCGCGTATTTTGCGTACATGTGTATATGATTAGATGTATGAATGTGAGTGAAGCAAAAGAAGTATTTAAGGATCATAGCAGGTGGCATTCTGTAGTTTCTGCCTACCCCCATGGGAAAAAGGCGTAAGTTTATGTATGTCTGTAGTTGCATAAACTAGTAGGTTTTGCTTCTAAATACCTACATCTGTTTAAGTACCAATGATTGAAAATTTGTTTTCATTCATCATTATTTCAAGTTATCAACCTGTGAAACCAATTTACGATAATTGATGTCACTTGTTGTGTGTCCAGATAGGTTATCTAGTTTTCGACTAAGTCATGAGGTAGTTTTGGTTTAATCTAGAAATAACATATTTTGTTTATAAAAGGATACAGTCAGATAGTCTGATGTGATCCTTGAACACTGTGTACCACTTTTTTAAGACGATCTTATCATATCGTGTGCCGGTTTGTGCTGCAATTAACTTTTTGAGGTCTCCAACTGTGTCATCAGGGTTGCATTTCACTCTCACTTTCTTCCCAAGACGGTCGTTACAAGTGACTTCGAGCATCTTCTGAAAAATAGGTTATCAAGCACAAATATTATTATTTAACAGCTACTATTATTTGTCGTATTCAACGATCAATTTTCCGGTAGAGTACACAAAAAGGGTACACTTACACTTTTATTTTAATATTAAAGCTTCAAATAAATAATGCACAACACAATGTTTAGAAAACGCTATCTCCGAAATTATTTTCTAATTTCCTCTATGGCTCAATGACATGAAATCATGAATGACACATGTTTCGTTTAGTAATCACCCTGTCTGTTAGCAGTATATTAAAATGTACTCTGTGCTGTTAGCGTTTCCTTACGCTGTAAAGATTTCTGTTAGGTACGTGCTCGCTGTGTAATATATAATATTTTATTAAAGTTTCATGCAAATGCAATATGTAATAATTAAATTGTAATCAAATGTTAATGCATTTTAATGTAATTGGAATTCTATAAAAATAAAAAGTAAACAAAAATAATGTTTTTCGGATGGAGATACAAAACGTTACTATCAGTTTGACATTTATCGCACAGCAAACGAGTTTCCAAACCAAAACATCCGGGTCGTTGGCTATTCCTTATTATTAAAACTGCTTAAATTATCAGTTTATTTTCCAAAATAATAGTTAAAATAAATTACGAATTAATTAGGTACCGAATGTTTTGTTTAATTTTAGTTAACAAGAGATAACTAGTCTAAAGATAATTGATAGGACAGGAAGTGTATTCCAACTGTCCACACGTCATTCGACGGCGAAAGACTGACGTGACGGTTCCGACGGGCAGTGAAATTTCATTTTTTTGTGAATGTGCTTGTGAAACGGCTTTGAAAAATGCAAATTCCAACCGAATATGTATCTACTGCAGAGGACGTTGCTGATCAGGTACGTTTCTTACCGATATTTTCTGTGTGAAAGCTGCTAAATTAGTTTGAAATGGGTAAATTGAAAACGTACTTTGGATGGGATTGTCACGTCACCGAACTTATTTTCTTGTTGGCGCTTCTCGAATGAGTTGAAATACATATGTAAGATAATATAAATAGTATTGCGAGGAAGCTACGTGGTTGCCAAGTTATGATAAAATATCGTATCAATGTGCGTCGGTAATGTTGTGTGACAAAACTGCAACAGCAGTGTATTATGTTTGTAGTTCTACAGATGTCTCACCCTTTAACCTACTTATCTTTCGAGTTCATCAGTTAAATTCTTGCACTAACATTACACCGAATAGCTATTCAAATTCATAATGTAAGCATTGTTTGTTCAGCCTAGCTGGAGCAATTTTACACAAAAAGGTACTCAGAAACCGAAAGTGAAAACACAATGTAAACAGCTGTAACTTTTTCAAATTGTAATTAACCAAATTACATAATTATTAAGTTACTTATTACATTTTACTAAAGATAATCTCCAATAAGAATTTTATTCATGCCTTTAAAGATAACAAATCCGTTACAATATAATTTAACTTTATGTGGCATGAATAGTGAGTAAAACATTATTGCAAAACATTTTTTATCTTTTCAACCAGCCCATAACTGCAATATTCTTTCAACAGAAACAGTTTAGAGTTTGAGATAGGAACCTTTTTGATAACAATATTTTTTATTAATTCATATTTTTCCTACTATTTATCTTATTAGGTTGTAAGCTTCTTATCTATCATTGAATGGGTTTTTTCATTCATTCTCTTACCTAATAGAATTGTTGGTAAGATGAAGAATGTTTATATCCATCAGAATACATAATTATTTTCTCATTATTATCTTCCCTTGGCCTTGCTCTGTGTTACTTGTGGTGGGCACAAAACATTTTCGTTTTTCCAGTCCATTCTGTCAACTGTCATGCTAGCACTGAATTCCTTTTCATGTGTAAGATATTGTTATTTGTTGTTAGACATTTAATATTTCATAACTTTAAAAAAAAATTGCACAATCAGGGCCTATAGACAAATATTTAACTTTTACTTTTAGCACCTTTCACTTGCTTCGGGTGTATTTTTTATTCTTAATAGGCTTGCACATGACCACTATCTCACCTGATGTAAGCGATGATTTGGTTGACAGTGAAGCATGCTTGCCTTGAAGTACCCTATTCACTGTTGACTTAAATACTCCTAGATTGTAGTTATCCGGAAACAGGATCCGTCAGGGGACTCGTTATTTTCTCATAAAATGTCTGATCTTATTCCTTTTATTTCAAAGTTTATAATTTCGAAAAAGAAACATGAACATCTATCAATATTGATATTTAAAAGATTGCCTATGATGTCCAGAAATGTGATATGGGTAACTTAACTATTTTTAAGGGAGCAAATACTTGCAATTCAAGCTTGGAATTGGTATACTTAAAAGCTTTAAGTTACGTTCATGTTATCCTTGTGAATGTAGTATCCATAATACTATTTGAAAGTTAGTAAAAATTTAAAGAAGGTTAGGGCCAAGTATACAGACTCTTTCAATCAATCCTGTGCTAAGATTGAACATAATGTATATTCAAGATTGTGTTGAAGGCGGGCTTAAACTAATCAAAAGTATTAAAATGTAAGCAGGATTAAATAAATTATGAATTATTTTCTCCTCTACCTGCAATTTATTATAAGTTTAAATTATTGTATATGGACTTGTACCACTGCCGTTAATACGAGTTATTTTATAACTTAGCAAGGATGCTGCAACACCTATCTGTTTTGTTAACTATTAACCCTCAAATGACTCAATTGATTTATGTTAACATGCTTTTATTGTTTTGAATAAATTTACTTATTTATTTATTTATATGCTGTCGTGCCTAATCTTATTATATTATATACTTCCAAAACAAATACCTGAAAGATTTCTGAGATTTTTTTTTACATATTCCTTTCAATTGATAGGTAAAGATTCATTTGATGATGAAATCGGGTAATTAATTTTTACCCAAATGAGATAATTTAGAGAGCAGTGGTGGCGCAGTGGTTGCGGCCCCGACTTACGAGTTGTAGGTCGTGGTTTCGCATCCGAGCAGGCGCCTTACTTTGTGTAATTTATTTCATCACCACTGCTCTCAAAACGAACGTGAAGGAGAACATCGTGAGGAAACCGGCATGTCCTTGAAACAAAAATTCGAAGACATGTGACATCTACCAATCCGCATTGGGCCCGCGTGGTGGATTATAGCCCACTCCCTCTATAAGAGAAGGCCTGAGTCCCAGCAGTGGGAACATTAAAAAAGGCTTTGATGTTCAGATAATTTAATTACAAAAATTATGTTAAGCTTATGTGCTGTATCTTATCTTACTTATCATACAATAATTTCTATCAAAGAGATTGTGTAATATTAAATTAAAACTTATAAAGTATTACATTATGTATTGATAAGCTAAGTATTTTTATCTGTTATAATATGTAAGTAACTGTTTTTGAAAATCAAGTTTAGCGAAAGTAATGGTTAGTGATTATTTAAATCTTCAGGTGACTACACAAGTTCATTATAATTTATTTTAATTTTAGTTGTCTTCAAAAAATTATGGTAAGCTTTCCATTTTTTTTTTTCATTTTTATATACCACCCTTGGTTGACTGGCAGAGAATGCTTCAGGCATTAAATTCGCTTATGTATCTGTTTGTTGCAAGACATTTTAATAAGTAAATAAATAATATTATTATTTGAGACCTATAACAGTCCAGATGTTTTTAATGAATTATTAACTTATTTCATAATTCACTAAAATTTTTTGTATTATACTTTATTGTACACCACTTAAATAATTGCAGGACAAAACATTTATAAAGATAAGTGTACAATGGGCGGTCTTATAGCACAGGGAAATCTCATATAGACAACATTTGAATGGACTGAATGAGAGGAGATAGACATAGGGCTGTCAGTGGTCAGTGTACAAAAATATCATAAACTAGCTCTCCCACGCGGCTACGCTCCCGTCAACTGCCTACCTACCTGTCCATCTACCCTACATACATGACTGTTGCGTAACTTAAACCGTTTACGCAGCGCACGCAAGGGAAGCTCTCAAAAAGGAATAATTTTGCCCGCTTTTGCAACATTTTCCATTTATGCTCCTCTCCTATTGGTCGTAGCTTGATGTTATATAGCCTATAACCTTCCTCGATAAATGGACTATCTAACACAAAAATATTTTTTCAATTCCATCCAGTAGTTCCTGAGATTAGCGCGTTCAAACTAACAAACTATTCAGCTTTATAATATTAGTATAGATTACTCAGAGTAATCTATAGCTATACTAATATGTTAGTGCTATTAGAATCTGATTTACAAACACAAATATTCATTAAAATTTCAAACAAAATCAACATGTAGTGCAGACATGTTTTTTAGTTTCTCAATCATATCTTTTTGATTAATTGCAAAAAAAGAGATACTCAGTCATGATGAATATCAATTTTCAATCTTATTATTGTATTTGGGTCAGCCATATTCCTTGTTATTAAAGAACCAGAAGAAAGACAACTCTTTCAGATTGTCTGTAAATGTTTATGATTTAAATATCAGATAATACATCAGTGGGTTTTACAAGCTTTGTTTACTGGTTTAGTCTGGATTGAAAAGGCGAGTGCAATGACTTGCACTGTTTGTTAGATCAAGTCTAGTCTGGCTTGTAATTGTAAAATACGCACATTGCTATCATCGTATTTTCCTGAGAATCAACTAGTGTCCAACCGAAGCTTGGTCTTCGGCCAAACTTTCTTCTTCAACCAATATCGGCCGAATTTTGGCCGAACCCGGGAGTTTCCAACAAGCGCCGAAATTGAACAAACTGTTAGGAATGATGAATTGATGAAATATCTCATCATCATCTTCCTGCCCTTATCCCATGTTACTTGTGGTCGGCGCAACACGTTTTCTTCCATACCGTTCTGTCCCGTGCCACGCTATTTCTGACTCCCTTTTCCTTCATATCACTCCTCACACAGTCCATCCATCTTTTCTTTGGCCTTCCTCTTCCTCTCCATCCATCCACATTTATATTCATAACTCTTTTAGTAACATGCGTTTCATCCCTCCTCATCACATGACCATACCAGGACAAACGGTTTCCCTTCAACTTTTCTGTCACTGGCGCCACTTTCAAAATGCCTCTAATATACTCATTTCTCACTTTATCCAATCTCGTCACACCGCACATCCAGCTCAACATTCTCAACTCTGCTACATGCAATCTCCTTTCATCCATCTTTTTCACAGCCCAACATTCTAATCCATACAAATATCTATACTAATAATAAAAAGCTGAAGTGTTTGTTTGAACACGCTAATCTCAGGAACTACTGGTTGTAATTGAAAATTTATTTTTGTGTTGGATAGTCCATTTATCGAGGTAGGTTATAGGCTATATAACATCACGCTACGACCAATAGGAGCGGAGCATCAATGAAAAATGTTGCAAAAATGGGCAAATATATTCCTTTTTGAGACCTCCGTTGCGTGCGCTGCGTAGTTACGCAAATATCATAAATATTGTTACGAGCTGGGGTTCAGGGATAAATTATTTAAACAGCAGACTCCAATTAATCACTGTTTATTGCTACAACACTTCTTAAACAATTCTATTACTTCGCACTATTTTCCACTTTGATCGCTCTGTATCGCTTCTCAATCGAAACTGACCCACGACGAATCCGACCGCTCTTTATATAGCACGGAAGAAGTTTCTGGAACGTTCCATACTGTTCTAGATAATTCGAGAAACTTCCAGAACATTCGACTTTCGAACTCATTGTTCCCGAAGCGACTAGAAACATCCAGAATGTTCGGTTCGAACCTTCTGGAAAATTCCATTCGACACGAGCTTACGAGAACATCAGTTCCGCTATTCAATACTAGATGGCGCCACTAGTTACTACCTAGTTCTTCCTCTCGTTACTAGATGGCGTTGGCCTATCTTGTAACATTGCCTCCCTCTTAGACATGCTCGTCCCGAGCATTGTTAGACCCATGATAACGGGCCAACCGATCCACATGAACGACCTTTGATGCACCTCGGGGTCCCTTTTGAATTCGGTAGGTGACGTCATTGATCTTGGTAACTACGGTCCATCCCATTTTGCTTGTAATTTAGGCGATTTTCTTTTGCTCCGTGCCGGGTTATGTAACCATACAAGAGATCCTTCGTCGAAGCCCTTATTGTTCGCTTTCCGATCGTAGCGGGTCTTCATCCTCTCAGACATCTGTTGACCAGTCTGTCTCATATGCTCATATACATCATCCATCCTGTTTCGTAGCTCATTCGCATAATCTGTTACATTGCGTGGAGACTCAGGCGGGATACCGGTGATTAGATCTGCAGGTAATCGTAGTTCTCTGCCGAAATTAGCAAAAGCTGGTGTTACCGTTGTAGTTTCATGAACAGCACTGCGATATGCCATGAGATATGGTTGAATGTGTTTGTCCCAATCCTTCTGTCTGTTTTCCACAACCTTTGCAAGATATCTCTCTAGTGACTGGTTGAATCGTTCAACCATCCCGTCTGATTGCGGATGATAAGCAGTAGTTCTGGTTTTGTGAGCACCCATCACACGACACGTCTCCTTGAACACTTCTGACTCGAAGTTCCGGCCTTGGTCACTGTGGATTTCCAAGGGTACCCCAAACCGACAAAACACTTCGAGAACTAACTTATCAGCCACCGTAGAGGCTTCTTGATTAGGGATTGCAAACACTTCCGGCCATTTTGTGAAGTAGTCCATGACGACCAAAAAGTACTTGTTCCCGCTTTGGCTTTCTGGAAATGGTCCAGCAACATCTAATGCTATACGTTCCCACGGTGCACCAACATTGTAAACCTTTAGTGCCCCTCTGCTACGAGTTTGTGGTCCTTTCACAGCCGCACAACTTGTGCATTTGCGGCACCATTCCTCAACGTCCTCTCGACAATGGATCCAGTAAAATCGTTCTCGGATCTTGATTAAAGTCCTCTTAACTCCCATGTGACCCCCTGAACATCTATTGTGGTAGAGCTGTAGGATCTCCGGCACCTTAACTTTAGGTACGACCATTTGTAGATGACACTGGTCACCGCGAGCGTTCTCCCATTTCCTGTACAGAACTCCATCCTGGATAACCAAGCTTTCCCACTGTGCCCAATAACTCTTGGTGATGGAACTGGTTGCTGCGACATCACTCCAGTGAGGCCTGGGAGCACCTGATTTCTTCCATTCAAGGATCGGTTTTAGGTCTCTGTCTTCTTGTTGAGCACTCTGCAAGATTCCCTTCCAATCTTCGCTAAGATCCGTCCTCAACATTTTCACAAATGTCGCCTGCTCAGCCTCTTGCCTGGCACAGGGCTTACATTGATCGGAACACGAACTACGCGAGAGAGCATCTGCATTACTGTGTGGTGTTCTGTTCCCGTCACATGATTGTGACTCACACACAATTTGTGAAATCGAGTTCCTTGGGGCTCTTTCATCACCAGCCACTAACTGCCACTTACTCTTGGCGGCTACTGGTTTTCCTGCTGCTGGTGACTGACTTCCACAAAGGGGACTCCTTTGCTTTGGGCAGCTCAACCGGATGTGGCCTCTTTCTCCACAGCTATAGCACCGGGGTGAATTCACAACCTGCCTTATGCGGTGAGCTCGATCGTCCCGTCGTACAGTTTCCACCTCCAAAGCGTAGGCTAGGGCGTTCTTAAGGTTCTTAAAATGGCCTAGCCTTACGGCAGCCCTAACCTCCAGGTCACGGATCCCATCCGTGAAAGCCTGTACAAGATTCCCGTCGATCAGCACAGGTGAAGACTTGTAAGCCTTCCGGACCTGCTTTTCCACCTCCAGAGCCCACTGCTGTAAGGTTTCACCAACACGTTGCGATCGGTCCTTTAGCTGGGCGCGAAACACATGTTCCAGGTGCGCGTCGCCGTATCTAGCTTCCAATGCTTCCAGAAGCTTTTCGAAAGTAACGTCCTGTCCAAGTGCCTCTAACACAATCAAGGCCTGGTCGCGAAGACCCAAGGTTAGAGCAGTCAAGGCCTGTTCTTTGGTCCACCTATTCGCTTTCATGACGGCCTCGAACTGTATCTTGTAGGCAGACCATGACGAAGAGCCGTCGAATGGTGGCACTTTAAAAGCACCTTGCGAGGGCGCAATTACCGCAGGTGCCACGGCCTCTCCTCCAGATTTGAGCCCACGAACAATTCTCTCCAATTCGGCGATGCGGATCTCCTGCTGCTGGACCTGGTCCTTTACCTCTTTCATCTCCTTACTAATTGCAGTGCGGAGGTCCTTGATTACTAAGAGTTGCTCCTCCTGACCGCGAGCTTGCTCTTCCTTGTCACGCTGTAGCTGCTCCTCTAAGCGGCGCGACTGCTCCTCCTGACGGCGAGCCTGCTCCTCCTTGTCACGATGCAGCTGCTCCTCTAAGCGGCGCGCCTGCTCCTCCTGACGGCGAGCCTGCTCCTCTTGACGACGGGCCTGCTCCTCCTTGTCGCGCTGCATCTGCTCCTCCATGCGGCGAGCTTGCTCCTCCTGACGGCGGGCCTGCTCCTCCTTGTCGCGCTGCATCTGCTCCTCCATGCGGCGAGCTTGCTCCTCCTGACGGCGGGCCTGTTCTTCCTGACGGCGAGCCTGCTCCTGCATAAAAGCCATCAGAGCAGCGAGGTCAGGGGTCACCGGAGATTGAGCTGATGCCGCTGCCGCCACGGAGTCTCGTTGTCCACTTGATGACGGTGAGGCAGCGTCTCCAAAGCGCCTCTGGTCTACGTCTTGCTGGCGCTGACTCCTGGTGCGCATCCCTTCCGTTTCTTCCTTCGGTAGAACCGGCATAATTTATCCCGCACTTCTGACACCAATTTGTTACGAGCTGGGTTTCAGGGATAAATTATTTAAACAGCAGACTCCAATTATTAATCACTGTTTATTGCTACAACACTTCTTAAACAATTCTATTACTTCGCACTATTTTCCACTTTGATCGCTCTGTATCGTTTCTCAATCGAAACTGACCCACGACGAATCCGACCGCTCTTTATATAGCACGGAAGAAGTTTCTGGAACGTTCCATACTGTTCTAGATAATTCGAGAAACTTCCAGAACATTCGACTTTCGAACTCATTGTTCCCGAAGCGACTAGAAACATCCAGAATGTTCGGTTCGAACCTTCTGGAAAATTCCATTCGACACGAGCTTACGAGAACATCAGTTCCACTATTCAATACTAGATGGCGCCACTAGTTACTACCTAGTTCTTCCTCTCGTTACTAGATGGCGTTGGCCTATCTTGTAACAATATCATAGAATTGTTCCTCTTTAAAAGTTCAAACAAAAAAAGACCGCGACAGCATCTTTTAAAATTGACTAACTATAACCTTTGTTCATTTGCGAAGGAGTTTTATCAACATCTATACTAATATTATAAAGCTGAAGAGTTTGTTTGTAGGGTAGGTAGGGGTAGGTAGATAGATAGCCAGTTGACGGGAGCGAAACCGCGGGGGTCAGCTAGTTATAGATATTTGGCATTGTTTCTATTGGTTTTAAAATTGTTATATTATGGAAAATTTGCATGTTATCCTTAAGTTTTATACTTACTGCTGTCAACATAAATTTTTTTATTTGCCTTTTTTTGAACTGAATTTATTTGGATTATTAACTTTCGGCTTTGTCTGGAAATCGACCTTTGGTCGGACACTGCAGTCAACTGATAATGAAAATAGTGTTGAAAGAAAATACCTTTCGTATTTTCCTCTAAGGATTAAATAAAGCCGGAAATGACGTGTAGATGAAGCTATACACATATTTGTTACTTTTACATCAATGTTTTATAATAATGACGAAGGCATTACTTATGTATGTTAGAAACTAGTTTTTAGTCGCGATCGAAAGGAGAAAGTGTGTTGTACGGGCGGTTACTTCATCATTCATGTGTACACTTTTGCTTTCGAAGGCTTTACCAAAGTGTAGGTATAAAACGAAGACTAAAATAACGCAGCGGGAAAAATTGTTCTACATAATAATATGGTAGGGCATTTTGTTTTGTCCAATAACAACTTCTCTCATTTCTTCCTTTTTTAGGGTTCCGTACCTCGAAAGGTAAAAAAAAGGAACGCTTATAAGATCACTTTCTTGTCCACCCGTTCCTGAGGAAATCGGTGGTGACACACCACCGATTTCCTCAGGAACGGGTGGACCTAGCAAGTTGAAATTTATACCAGAAAAATCGAATGCCCTGAGTCAACACGATTAAAAAAAAAATAAGCAAATTTAGCTTTTTAACCGACTTCAAAAAAAGGAGGAGGTTCTCAATTCGACTGTATTTTTTTTTTTTTTTATGTGTTACCTCAGAACTTGTTACTGGGTGAACCGATTTTGATGATTCTTTTTTTATTTGAAAGCTGGTGTTTGTCATGTGGTCCCATTTAATTTTCATCAAGATCTGATAAAGAACTTCGGAGATACACATCAGAACTCTTCAATAAATGACGGCAAATCACTCGGGATAGCTGCAATTGCATTTATGTTTATTGTTTACACCATTTCATAACATAACATCACACTAGTACGCTCTAAAGGGGTACGCAGGTGTAAACAGTTCACCTTGGTATACCCTTATTCGACCGAATTTTTATTAAGTTTCATGTTATTGGGTAAATCTATTCTGGTTTCACTTTGGGCATTATTGGTACCTAGCCTATATAAATTGTGTAGCACAACTAAAAAGTGAAAAATAAAAACACTTTTTACAAAAAATACAACCGACTTCCAAATAAAAAAACAAAAAAGTGAAAAATAACTTCAATTTCGGAAGTCGGTGTCAAAAACGAAGAAAATAAAACATGAACACCGTCTTCCGAAATTGAAGTTATTTTTCACTTTTTTGTTTTTTTATTTGGAAGTCGGTTGTATTTTTTGTAAAAAGTGTTTTTTCGCGAAATCTTGTTTAAAAATTTACCTTAGTTTTCAACTTTCTTTATTTTTCGGAATTTTCCCTTTAATTGTGCTGTATGACCTTGCTTTTAACCAATATTAACAATACTAGGTCAACCGGAAGTACCCTGTAGGTTTTGGGGCGAAAATCTGGTAGTTCCCATTGACCTAGACAAATAAAGGAAAAATTCCAATGAAATAAAAAATGCTGAAAAGTAAGGTAAATTTTGGTACTTACAAGTTTTTGCGAAATTCTTTAGCTCATATCTTTAAAACTTAGCCACCAATAAAAATTATACCAATTTTATTATGGCGATATAATGGGTATTTACGGAACCCTCGGCGCACGAGTTCGACTCGCACTTGACCGGTTTTTTCTCTATGGAAGTTCTTATCATTTTATTCTGGAACTTCATAACCAATGGCCTAAAATAATATTCATAATTTATTGAAAATGAACTCAGTCAAATTAAATCAAAATGTACCTACAATTTACACGTATACGTAGACACAGTTAAAACTCGTTTTGCGTTAGAACTCGTTATCCCTAGTTAAAACTAGTTTTTACTAAATGCCTTGAAACCCGTACCTAGAAATACGTAGTCAAAACTAGAATTTACCACCGATATATTTTATTTTCAGATAAATCTAGTTGTCATTCCGAGCTTCAGGTAAAACTAGCACTAGAGAAACTAATCATGGACCAAGTGATTATGAATCTAGTCAAGTCAAATCGGGCAATGTAATTAATACTGATTTGATCATCATCTTCCTGCCCTTGTCCTATATTACTTGGGGTCGGCGAAACACGTTTCCTTCTGCCTTCTATTTTCTGGTCATTATATATTGCTACGTAACGGTTGGACAATTTCATAATTATGGTCAATGAATTAGTCTAACCCGTCCATCTGTATGAAAACCAAGCGTTCCACCTTTTCAAAAACAAAACTTACCAATGAAAGAAATCATTTCCAATGCCTCGGCCAACTTTTTCTATACAATCTTTACAGCTCAATATGTCATAATTTGGCATTTTTCTACATTTCGTTGGATTGCCGGTGCCGATAATGCTAAATGAAACAAGCCAAATAAATACTTTTATCGTCCCATTACTAGCCAGATAATTCGTGCGTACGTATAAGTAAAACAAGAGGTACCTACCAAAGACACAAGAGTTCCGAAACGAAAGTTCTTTTGCACTTTTTAGTGTTTTGCTTCAGAAGTCGGTTTATAAGTTTTTTTAATGCTCATATATTTATCAAATCATATGAGAACCACGTAGGTTAACGTCTCAGGTCCCTTTGAGGAAAGCACCACATAGATTTGGGTGAACTTGTACAGACGGTGCAAGCATTTATCAGTTATCGTGTAGCTCAACTCAGAACTCAACGATACACGGCGGACAATCACAAATAATCATTGTACTAAGGTTACACTAGTCGAAAATTCTTCCATACAAACGTAGTCTGGCGATTACTCCACTGTTTGACGGTATACGTTCAAAATAAAAAATGATATCAATTTGTCTCATCATTATCTAGCCCTGTATGGAAACAGAAAAGTAAAAAAATACAATATTTGAAAGTTATGAGCGTCGAAAGTTCCATATTTCAACACTAATTTTAACGCATCTTTGGGCGGAAGTAAATACCATGAGAAGAAGGAAAATTGCAAAACGGCTTCCATACAGGGATAGATTAGTAATTCAACAATACAAATAATTTTATTTTGATAATATACATTTAGTAGTTTTTCATGATATCTAGACTCCCAAAGGTCAGTTCAAAAAATTTCGCGCGCTCGTTTTCGTCCTAACTCATCATCCATTTCGCTACATATTACGAGAACTAGCTTCCTACTGCTCATCACAGCATCAATCGCACGTGTTGTCGGATGAGACAGCATGCATTAACACCGCGCACAAAATAGTTCGTGCCGTTGACTAGGGGAACCTTAATTATATTTGCCAGCTAGGTAATTTGTCTACGTATCAGATGCACGTATTAGCAAATTAGGTACCTACTAAAGATTTCATTACACAAACACAAACAGTACAAGAATTCGTCACCGACACGCGATTACAGAAGCTTTAACATTTTTATAGCTCAACTCGTTATTAAATCGAATAAATGGCATAATAAACGCCTATTCGAACGAGCGAATCGTGACAGGATGGCACTCGGTTTTGGAATTACGATCAGTATGGTGGCAACGAAAAGAATAAAATATGGAAAAGAATAAAATATGTAAAAGAATAGTCCGTTCCACCTTTTCACAAACAAAACTTACCAATGAAAGAAAACATTTCCAATGCCTCAGCCAACTTTTTCTATACAATCTTTACAGCTCAATATGTCGTAATTTGGCATTTTTCTACATTTCGTTGGATTGCCAGTGCCGATAATGCTAAATGAAAAGCTCAAAGTACGATCATTGATCGTAATTTTACTCCGTTTTTAACCCCCGGCGGAAAAAGAGGGGTGTTATAAGTTTGAGGTATGTTGCTGTGTATCTGTGTACTGTGTATCTGTGTGTCTGTCTGTGGCATCATAGCTCCTCAACGGATGAACCGATTTTGATTTAGTTTTTTTTGTTGGAAAGGTGATTGTGTCGAGAGTGTTCTTAGCTGTTTGAAAAACGGTTCAGCCGTTCAAAAGTTATGGGCGTTTTACTGTTTGAATCGGGATGTTTTCGCAAGATAAATGTGTCGGGGGTTTTAAAAAATTATGAATTTTATTTGTTTGATACGCGACGTACATACAATCGCGTCATCTAGTTAGTTTTATATTTGTGGTTGTGAGTTTAAGTATTTATCTGCCTGGAACTCGGTGCTTTTAAATATTCAAACATGTGCACTTTACTAGCTAGTCATTGCCTCTCTTCATTCTTGGCGCACTGCCCTTAAAACGATTAGGACGAAAGTCAACGTCTCTCCATTATACTCAACCAACCAACTAATGAGGATGGGCAGAAGCATGTGCTATTGTGCTGTGCCTATGTCCTTTACGTACTTACGACTAAAATTGGGACAATCCCACCGCACTGTTCCCAAACTCCTGAAAGCCAGAATCAACCGTGGCGACCACCAGAAACGCGCCGAGGCAATGAAGCTCGACGAAGTCCCGGAGAATGAATTAACCTATCTTGGATCCTCCTTGGTTTCTTTTCCTGTATTGTCTTGTCGTACTTACGAATGTAAACTATAAAAGTCTGTGGTCTATGCACCCTGTATTCTTTGGGACTTGCCACTTCTTGAGCTCCTGGTACTTGGGAAAAGGCATCCCGCATTCTTTACACGGTGAATTTAATAGGTAACTCTGAGTGCACAGTTGCACACAAGTGTAAAAGTATTTCTGGCAGATCATCCTAAGCAGTCTTCAATTTTTACCCCAACATATACTATCCTATCACTAATTTCGTGCGAAACAAGACAATTAACCCTATACCTCTTCCACAGGTGATCCGCAAAGGCAAGAATGTGCTGCCCACGGTGGCACGTCTGTGCCTCATCTCCACATTCCTCGAGGACGGGCTCCGCATGTGGTTCCAGTGGTCGGAGCAGCGCGACTACATGGACATGTCTTGGGGTTGCGGGAAGTTCCTCGCCACAATGTTTGTTGTGAGTAGTCTACTGCTGTACTTTAACCTTTGAAGGCTCTATAAGGGTGGAAAGGATTCTCCGACCAGACGGGTGTTGTGTCTGGTGAGGGGCTGTTGTTTATGTTTTAAATGCGAGGCCTATTTTGATAGCTTGATATGTATGAAAACAGGTCTTTTTTACACATGCATTCAAAGAAGTCTGTTAGTCTTCGACCTAGTCAAGATCAAGGGGTATCGTGTTAACCAGTAACTGGGTGAAGCGATGAATCAGATAGGTAGTTTCTCCATATAAAAGACTAGCTGACCCCTGGGGCTTCGCTCCCATCAGCTGCCTACCCTGCCTTGCCTGCCTGCCCAACCTACCCTGCCTATCCTACCCTACCTACCTACCTACAAGTTTTTATCTATCATCAATAGTTTTCTCAGCGCACGCCAAAGAATGAATTTCACAGGCAACATTTTGCTACCTTGGGTTACATTATTGCAATTTTCATAAGGATCTCTAACTTTTTTGAAAATATATTTTGCCTATGACACTCAGGAATAATGTAGCTTTCCACTGGTGAAAAATTTTCAAAATCGTTTTTTTTTTTTTATCTAATATAGGCTTGCGCTTGACCACTATCTCACCTGATGGTAAGCGATGATGTGGTCGACGGTGGAGCACGCTTGCCTAGAAGTAACCTATTCACTCCTGACTTAAAAACCCCTAGATTGTAGCTATCGGGAAACACAGACTCCGGCAGGGAATTCCACTCCTTAGCTGTACGCATAATAAAAGTATTCACAAAACGTTTAGTGCGTATGGGTGGGATGTCCACCATATATCGATGACGCATCGCCGTACGTCTGGTAGTCCGATGATGGAACGGGCTGGGTGGAATTAAATCATGCAATTCCATCGCACACTCCCCGAAATGTAACCGATAAAAAACCGGTTCAGTAGATCCAGAGCTTACCCCTTACAACGTCACAAACTCACGAACTTTACCTCTTTATAACATTAGTATAGACTGGTATAACTGCATCTGCAATCGATAAACCTGCACAAGCGGACTGCGTAGTCAAATCTCTACGATAAATCGTTGTCGTGTGTACCGGCCTTAAGTAACACATATATTCTAATAAGACCTATATTTTCAGAATACCGTATTAGCATAAATCCTTGCAGAAGCCAAAAATGTGTCAGACAAGTTAATGTTAATTATTCTCTTTTAATAAGAGGATTAGTTGCCAATGTCACATTCATTACTTATTGGACGTTCCGAATATCATCGACTGTTAAAAACATGAATATAATCCACTGTTTTCTAGAGCTTCGCTTGTGCCAAAAAGTTATAATTATATGATGTTTATTTTTCGTGTGAGGATATGTCCATCTCTGGTGTCAGTGTTAATTAAGCCGTCTCTGGGAGGGGAACCCCACACAGGCCGCTGACTCTCCTATTTCAGACTTATCTTATATCTTATAATATATATATAAATCTCGTGTCACAATGTTTGTCCTCAATGGACTCCTAAACCACTTAACCGATTATAATAATATTCGCACACCATGTGCAGTTCGATCCAACTTGAGAGATAGGATAGTTTAAATCTCAAATTATAGTCGAAATTTTAATTTATTGCTAATTATTTGTCTGTTATTATTTGACAGTCACAATTATCTGTTAACTCCAAATGATTCTAACAGATGTCGATACCTTTCGGCTGGGTTGAGTAAGTAATCAATAGATGGCGCTGCTATGGTAAATCTACGAACGTGTCATATAAGCTACATTTCAACAGCTTATTTACCACGTGTTGTTGACGCTATAAAATTAATTAAATATTTGTTATAGTTAGTAGAAGGTTCTTAAGATAAAAAAAAAAATGGTACCTTACCTACATAGGTGGGGTAGGTATGTAGGTAGGGTGGAGTGCGTAGGGTAGGGTAGGTAGGGTAGGGTAGGGAAGGTAGGGTAGGGTAGGTAGGTAGGGTAGGTAGGATATTTAGTAGATGAATGTTTGGTGTTTTTATGGCAAAACAAAGTTTGCCGGGTCAGCTAGTATTAACTATATAAATCTTTCCTCACGGTGTTTTCCTTCACCGTTGCCTGTGATATGTAAGATAAATTAAAAAAAAACCGTCCAAGTGCGAGTCGGACTCGCGCACGAAGGGTTCCGTACCATTATCGCAAAAAACGGGAAAAAATTCACGTTTGTTGTATGGGAGCCCCACTTAAATATTTATTTTATTCTGTTTTTAGTATTTGTTGTTATAGCGGCAACAGAAATACATCATCTGTGAATATTTCAACTGTCTAGCTATCACGGTCCATGAGTTACAGCGTGGGGACAGACAGACAGACGAACCGCGGAGTCTCAGTAATAGGGTTCCGTTTTTACCCTTTGGGTACGGAACCCTAAAAAGTACATATGGATTTGAAAAAGTCATATCGGTACTTGCCCGGATTTGAACCCACGACCTCGAGCACGAGAGGCGAGGCATTAGCCACTGGGCCACCACGACTGTTATGCAGGGACTGAAAGCGGTTACGGTCAGGGACTGAATTACCCAAAATTTAAGGTACCTTAAAATTTCGGTATGACGTCATACCGTTAAATAAGGGTTACCGAAATATTTTGATATCGTTATTTTTTTCAGTAGCCGAATTTTGAGGTTTGAAATGCATACCGGTGTATTTCGGTAGAAGTACTATAACCTTTTATAAATATTTTGGTAGCGGTACCTTACCTTAATAAATAGGGGTTTTCTTTGACGCACCGCCTCGCCACTCTGTCTGTCGACCTGTCGTGTTATTATAACTCAGTCGGTATTGGTTTTTATTTCCGATCGGAAGGACACGACTGTGGCCGTACTAAGCCGAGTGCCTACCTAAGGTTTCCTTACGTTTCTCTGCTTTCTTTCGATTCGTTTCTATGCTATTTTCTAAAATGCATATTAGTTAGGTACCTACACTACCTACGTCCCTCTAATAGGTTTATTTAGGAACATTATTGGCAATATTGGCATACATGACAGTTACATGCCTGTAACTTGTATAAAAGTGTGCTAGTAGCTTGCATGCCAATGTGCCATAATAACTTCTGATTGGTTTATGTCATATTGGCATAGGTATATGCAAGCTACTTGCACATATTTATGCCAGATACAGGCATATGTATTTTTATCCATACTCTATTAACCACGTCGGTAGGTAGTTGATTTCGACTAGGTACCTAACTAAGAGGACCCATAAGCAAGCTTACCTACTGGCAGTTTGCGAACGTTGGCGTGGCATGTGGTTTAGTAGGTAGATATATAATGTAGGTAGGTACATTTATCTTACGAAGGTCACAAAATGCATGACAGGACCGCGGAGCGCCTCGGAGACGGACTCCAGCTTCATTTACCCTAATTTTTACATCTTTAAATATTTTGGGCCCAGTAGGTGGACACGCCAAGCTGGCCTAGCTAGGTGCGAAACCGGTTGAGTGCTGCCCTATGGGTGCGAAACGTGGAAGGTCACAAAGGATACAAAACAAAACATCCAACGCCAATTCAAAGTTTTCGTTTTTCAACCACTGTCTTCGTCGCATGGTCGCATTCTCGGTATTTACTGGCCCGCGACTATCTTCAACGTAGAGATTTTGGAGAAATGCCACGAGAGCCCGATCGACCACTAGATCAAGCGTCGCAAGTGGAGATAGATTGGCCACAAGCTCCAAAGGGGTCTCGATCACATACCCAAACAAACTTTGGACTGGAATCCCCAAAGGAAAAGAAAGCTTGGCCGTCCCCGTCAAAACTGGCGTCGCACCATGTTGGCAGAAGCGACGAGCATCGGAATGACGTGGAGCGAGGTGAAGCGCGGGGAGGTAGCCTTTGTACATGTACTTTATTATCACATGTATGTAATGTTTTTAGTGTACAATAAATAATAAAGAAGCGTGAAGCTTAAGACAGGATATTTGTGGACGCCCTCTGCCCTTTTTTGTTAACCTTCAAAAAGCGCCAGGACTTTTGAGGAAAAGACTAGGGAGTGTGGTCTTTTTAACTCACTAAAACCACCCCGGCACACATCCGTGGGGAGACTAAAAGAGCGTCTCCCCTGAGCCTCGCTGTGCACGGCAGCACGTGATCACTGTGCCACCGTCTTTCTTGAATTCACTTGGTGGGTGGACAGAGTCTCCAGTCTGAGCGCCCATGAACCCGGAATCCCGCCTGCTTATAATGCAGGGAGGGTTTCGACGTTTTAGGCATCGGGGCGATTGGCTTTCCGGCTTCTTCTTTTCCGAGTGGGATCGGCCCTATCACGATCCCGCTCGGCGGCCTTCTTCTGGACCATCACGGTCTCATCGAAAGAGGCCATTTTCCTTCAGTTTTCTATCTCTGTCAGCATGACCCTCACCACTGCTAGAAAAGACAGGTCTCGCCCGATCCTGGCGACTAAGAACTGCCGCTCAGAGGCCCACTGGGCACTCCTCGAGCGTGTGCTGTGCAGAGTCAAGGTCGCCTCCACAGTGGTGGCAATTTGCCGTGGTGTCTCGCCCAATCCTATTCAGATACTCACCGAAGCAAACGTGCCCAGGCAGTACCTGGCTGAGCCTGTAGTAGATGCGTCCCTCTCTTTTCAGCCATGCTTCAAAGTGCGGCAGGACGGCTTCGACAACGTGCTTGTGTAAAAATTGCGGCTGCTGTAGCCGCTCGCGCCACCGCTCGATCAGCGCGTGTCGCCGTTCCTGCCGTCTCTGCCTAAATACAGCGATTACTGGCGCGCTATCACCATTCTGGCGGATGCCACAAATTCGGTTGTAAACCCTCGCTTCCATATCCGCCAGAATATCTAGCAGAGGAAAGCGTGCCAGGAGTGTTGCCGCCTCAAAGGATATAGTTCCGTAACCTCATGCGATACGAATGACCATTTTCAGCTGCAGACTATTTAGTCCTGCAGCGTCGGACACCTGATAGTCTGCTTGACCAAACAGGCGTCCCATTAAGGACTGCGTAGAGGCGGCGAACTTCTTCTCATGGTCCCGCGAAGTTGAGTAGTAGTGTCGCGTATGCAAAGCAACCACTGCCTTTTCAACGCGAAGGACTTGCAGGCGCTCGAAATGCTCTTCGAAGCCCCACCAACCATCCAGGGTTAGGCCAAGACAGTTAATGTATAAACCCACCTGGGCTTGCGCATCTCCAACTGTCACTGACAAGCTGGGCGGCTATCTGCCCCTCTCCAGTTTATGGAAACATAGCCTCAGTTTTATGAGGCGCTATCTACAAACCCAGCTCGCAGATCGACGCCACGAGTGTTGCCACCCCGAGCTTGGAAAACTGGATGGTCTCGTCGAAGGTGTCCCCGCCGGCTAACACCAGGGTGTTGACTGCGTAAATAACGATATTAACGCCGGCCACCGGGTGGGTCCACACTAAGGATCAAATCGTATGCAAGATAGTCATCGTCATCATCATCATTTCAGCCGCAAGACGCGTCTCGCATTCAGCGGACAGATCAGATCGGTGGTCAGATGGTGACCAGTCTTGATATAGGGGTATCGTATTACCCAGTTACTGGGTTATGGATGTCAGATAGGCAGTCCTTTCATGTAAAATACTGGTACTCAGCTGTATCCAGTTACACTGAAAGAAGAGCCCAACCTCTTCTTTCTTTCTATTTAGTTGGGAACAAGGCTTTTTTCATCTCGCCTGATGGCAAGCTATGATGTGGTCGACGGTGAAAAACGTTTGCCTAAAATTAACTTAAACACCCCAAGGTTGCAGCTGTCAGGAAAAAAAGACTACGGCAGGGAATTCCACTTCTTAGCTGTGCGCATAATTAAAGTATTCGCAAAACGCTTTGTATGTATGGGTGGGAATGGTGGGATGTCCACCATGTACCGGTGGCGCATTGCCGTACGTCTTGTTGTCCGATGATGTAAAGGGCCAGGCGGAATCAAATTGTACAGTACCATCGCACACTCCCCGAAATGTAACCGCTATAAAACCGACAGACTGGCCACTCGGCGTTCAATCCTCTGGAGCTTTGAGGCGACCAGTGCATCGTTGCCGATAAGCCTCTTGGCCCGTTTGTCAATCGACTCAAGTGCATCAAGTTGATATTTGGCAGATCCGTCCTAGAGGTGAGAGCAGTACTCCATGCATGACCGAACTTACGCTTTATAAAAATTGAGCAGCTGTTCAGGCGTGAAGTACCGTCTCACCTATACAAGGATCCCCAACTTTTTTGGAGCCAACTGAGCCTTTGCCTCAATGAATGGACCAAAATTGAGGGTTGATGTTAACGTAACACCAAGAAAGTCGAGATGGTCCGTTATCGGCATGGTTACATCACGGAAAGATGGATTCTTTTTTGCGGCAAAAAGACACACCTGAGTCCAATCAGCATTGAAACTGTCTGGTTTGGCATCGCCCCATTCGGAGACTGCCTCCACGGACACGTTTCTCTCAGCAACTCATGAGGGACTCCTGCGTTAATACCTAACTGACCGGACGAATAGCCATCGATAACCACTCGGATGGACCGATTCCTCAGGAAGTCAGCAATCCAGTCACACAGACCACTAGGCAGACCGAAGTTTACCAATAAGGCTCTCATTTCAGACCCTGTCGAAAGCCTTCGAGATGTCAAGAAAGACAGCAAGCGCATCCCCGTACCTCTCGATGGCCTCACTCCAGCCGTGAATGACATACGCTAGAAGATCCCCAGTTGACCGATTTCGGCGGAAGCCGTATTGGTTGTCACTGAGGATGTCGTTGTCTTCTAGGTATGCCAGGAGCTTATTGTTCAGCACATGTTTCATACTCTAGGCTAGACAGATTGATTGATTTCTTGTCAATAAACATAATTAAATAATAATTTAATTTAACTCAAACATAGCCTCCGATAATTATTAATCCTATTTTTTGCCTTTGCCTAGTGTGGCGGACCACACTCGCAGAGAGCGCAGTTTAAAAAAAGTCTTGGTAGTTTTTTGGGTCCCAGTCCAACGCTGATTTAAGTTGATGAACTATCAGAGTACCAGCGATCTGTTACTCGGCCGACCCCGTAGATCTTTTAAAAAAAAAAGTATTATCTACCAAACCACTTATTTATTCAAAAAAACCCACAATTACACTTTTGATTAAAGTTCTATTTAATAGTACACGAAAATACACCAACCGAAATAACGACTTTCTATAATCTCTTGTATCTCTCGAGATAAGTCTAACGAATTTGGGTTTACGCGACGGCTTCCAGAATCTAACTAACTAAATCAATATTAAAATTCCGCTAATGTGCGATAACTGCAATTCAGCATTGGCTTTACAATGAAAACTGAGACTTTAACTAGATAATGCAAAAGTCGGCTTTATTGCCTTGTAATAAGGGTTGTAACAGATCGACAAAATAAAAACGTATTACGTGGCACACAGTCGGCAACGAACATAGAGTTGAGTAAAATAGTAGGTTCAGCAAACAAATTGTACACAGTTCTAACGTGTTCGATATCCCCGCGCACCCGCCCCGCGCCCCTCGCATATTTTTCGGTACCGACATCGTTTTAAGGTTAAACCGTTATTTAGCCCAACCTTTATTTATAAAGGTATCGGTATAGCTCTACCTCTATTTTAAAGGGGTACCGATATTTTTTTGAGGTATCTTAACCTTTAACCGTAACCGCTTTCAGTCCCTGGTTACGGTTAAAGGTTAAGATACCTCAAAAAAATATCGGTACCGCTTTAAAATAAAGGTAGAGCTATACCGATACCTTTATAAATAAAGGTTGGGCTAAATAACGGTTTAACCTTAAAACGATTTCGGTACCGAAAAATATGCGAGGGGCGCGGCGCGGGTGCGCGGGGATGTCGAACACGTTAGAAATGTGTACAATTTGTTTGCTGAACCTACTCTTTTACTCAACTCTATGTTCGTTGCCGACTGTGTGCCGCGCAATACGTTTTTATTTTGTCGATATGTTACAACCCTTGTTACAAGGCAATAAAGCCAACTTTTGCATTCTCTAGTTATAGTCTCAGTTTTCATTGCAAAGCCAATGCTGAATTGCAGTTATCGCACATTAGCGGAATTTTAATATTAATTTAGTTAGTTAGATTCTGGAAGCCGTCGCGTAAACCCAAATTCGTTAGACTTATCTCGAGAGATACAAGAGATTATAGAAAGTCGTTATTTCGGTTGGTGTATTTTCGTGTACTATTAAATAGAACTTTAATCAAAAGTGTAATTATGGGTTTTTGTGAATAAATAAGTGGTTTGGTGGAAAATAGTTTTTTTTTTTAAAGATCTACGGGGTCGGCCGTGTAACAGATCGCTGATACTCTGATAGTTCATCAACTTAAATCAGCGTCGGACTAGGACCCAAAAAACTATCGGGACTTTTTTTAAACTGCGCTCTCTGCGAGTGTGGTCCGCCACACTAGGCAAAGGCAAAAAATAGGATTAATAATTATTGGAGGCTATGTTTGAGTTAAATTAAATTATTATTTAATTATGTTTACTAACATGAAATCAATCAATCTGTCTAGCCTAGAGTATGAAACATGTGCTGAACAATAAGCTCCTGGCATACCTAGAAGACAACGACATCCTCAGTGACAACCAATACGGCTTCCGCCGAAATCGGTCAACTGGGGATCTTCTAGCGTATGCCATTCACGGCAGGAGTGAGGCCATCGAGAGGCACGGGGATGCGCTTGCTGACTTCCTTGACATCTCGAAGTCTTTCGACAGGGTCTGAAATGAGAGCCTTATTGGTAAACTTCCTTCCTGCGGTCTACCTAGTGGTCTGTGTGACTGGATTGCTGACTTCCTGAGGAATCGGTCCATCCGAGTGGTTATCGATGGCTACTCGTCCGGTCAGTTAGGCATTAACGCAGGAGTCCCTCAGGAGTTGCTGAGAGATACGTGTCCGGCGCACGGGCTACTAGGGAGGCCATGGTTGAGCGCTTGAACCTGTCTTTGGAAGCAGTCTCCGAATGGGGCAATGTCAAACCAGACAATTTCAATGCTGATTGGACTCAGGCGTGTCTTTTTGCCGCAAAAAAGAGCCTATTCCACCCGAATCCATCTTTCCGTGGTGTAACCATGCCGATAACGGACCATCCCAACTTTCTTGGTGTTATGTTAACATCAACCCTCAATTTTGGTCCATTCATTGAGGCAAAGGCTCAGTTGGCTCCAAAAAAGTTGGGGATTCTTGTATAGGTGAGACGGTACTTCACGCCTGAACAGCTGCTCAACTTTTATAAAGCGCAAGTTCGGTCATGCATGGAGTACTGCTATCACCTCTGGGACGGATCTGCCAAATATCAACTTGATGCACTTGAGTCGATTGACAAACGATGCACTGGTTGCGTCAAAGCTCCAGAGGATTGAACATCGACGCTGAGTGGCCAGTCTGTCGGTTTATAGCGGTTACATTTCGGGGAGTGTGCGTTGGAACTGTACAATTTGATTCCGCCTGGCCCTTTCCATCATCGGACAACAAGACGTACGGCAATGCGCCACCGGTACATGGTGGACATCCCACCATTCCCACCCTTACGTACAAAGCGTTTTGCGAATACTTTCATTATGCGAACAGCTAAGAAGCGGAGTCCCTGCCGGAGTCTTTGTTTCCTGACAGCTACAACCTTGGGGTATTAAGTCAAGAGTGTATTGGTTAATTTTAGGCAAGCGTGCTTCACCGTCGACCACATCATAGCTTGCCATCAGGCGAAATGAAAAAAGCCTTGATTCCAACTAAATAGAAAGAAAGAAGAGGTTGGGATCTTCTTTCAGTGTAACTGGATACAGCTGAGTACCAGTATTTTACATGAAAGGACTGCCTATCTGACATCCATAACCCAGTAACTGGGTAATACGATACCCCCTATATCAAGACCGGTCACCACCTGACCACCGATCTGATCTGTCCGCTGAATGCGAGACGCACGGAACCGGTCAATGTGGCTGAAACGCTTGGGGGAAGCCTATGTCCGGCAGTGGACGTCTTGCGGCTGAAATGATGATGATGACGATAACTATCTTGCATACGATTTGATGCTTAGTGTGGACCCATCCGCCGGCGTTAATATCGTTATTTACGCAGACAACACCCTGGTGTTAGCCGGCGGGGACACTTTCGACAAGACCATCCAGTTTTCCGAGCTCGGGGTGGCAAAAGTTGTGGCGTCGATCTGCGAGCGGGGTTTGTAGATAGTGCCTCATAAAACTGAGGCTATGTTTTCATAAACTGGAGAGGGGCAGATAGCCGCCCAGCTTGTCAGTGACAGTTGGAGATGCGCAAGCCCAGGTGGGTTGATACATTAACTGTCTTGGCCTTACCCTGGATGGTTGGTGGGGCTTTGAAGAGCATTTCGAGCGCCTGCAAGTCCCTCGCGTTGAAAAGGTAGTGGGTGCTTTGCATGCGCGACACTACTACTCAACTTCGCGGGACCATGAGAAGAAGTTCGCCGCCTCTACGCAGTGTCGTGCGATCGATGGCCCTTAATGGGACGCCTGTTTGGTCAAGCAGACTATCAGGTGTCCGACGCTGCAGGACTAAAAAGTCTACAGCGGAAAATGGTCATACGTATCGCATGAGGTTACGGAACGATATCCTTTGAGGCGGCAACACTCCTGGCACGCTTTCCTCTGCTAGATATTCTGGCGGATATGGAAGCGAGGGTTTACAACCGAATTTTCGGCATCCGCCAGAATGGTGATAGCGCGCCAGAAATCGCTGTATTTAGGCAGAGAAGGCAGGAAAGGCGACACGCGCTGCTCGAGCGGTGGCGCGAGCGGCTACAGCAGCCGCAATTTTTACACAAGCACATTGTCGAAGCCGTCCTGCCGCACTTTGAAGCATGGCTGAAAAGAGAGGAGCGCATCTCCTACAGGCTCAGCCAGGTACTGCCCGGGCACGGTTGCTTCGGTGAGTATCTGAATAGGATTGGGCGAGACACCACGGCAAATTGCCACCACTGTGGAAGCGACCTTGACTCTGCACAGCACACGCTCGATGAGTGCCCAGTGGGCCTCTGAGCGGCAGTTCTTAGTCGCCAGGATCGGGCCAGACCTGTCTTTTCTAGTAGTGGTGAGGGTCATGCTGGCAGAGATAGAAAACTGAAGGAAAATGGCCTCCTTCGATGAGACCGTGATGGTCCAGAAGAAGGCCCCCGAGCGGGGTCGTGATAGGGCCGATCCCACTCGGAAAAGAAGGAGCCGGAAAGCCAATCGCCCCGATGCCTAAAACGTTGAAACCCTCCCTGCATTATAAGCAGGCGGGATTCCGGGGTCATGGGCGCTCAGACTGGAGACTCTGTCCACCCACCAAGTGAATCCAGGAAAGACGGTGGCACAGTGATGACGTGCTGCCGTGCACAGCGAGGCTCAGGGGAGACGCTCTTTTAGTCTCCCCACGGATGTGTGCCGGGGTGGTTTTAGTGAGTTAAAAAGACCACACTCCCTAATCAAAAGTCCTGGCGCCTTTTGAAGGTTAACAAAAAAGGGCAGAGGGCGTCCACAAATATCTACCATCGCGATTGGTCTTGAGCTTCACGCTTCTTTATTATTTATTGTACACTAAAAGCAACATTACATACATGTGATAATAAAGTACGTGAACAAAGGCTACCTCCCCGCGCTTCACCTCGCTCCACGTCATTCCGATGCTCGTCGCTTCTGCCAACATGGTGCGACGCCAGGTTTGATGGGGACGGCCAAGCTTTCTTTTCCCTTGGGGATTCCAGTCCAATGTTTGTTTGGGTATGTGATCGAGACCCCTTTGGAGCTTGTGGCCAATCTATCTCCACTTGCGACGCTTGATCTAGTGCTAGATCGGGCTCTCGTGGCATTTCTCCAAAATCTCTACGTTGGAGATAGTCGCGGGCCAGTAAATATCGAGAATGCGACCATGCGACGAAGACAGTGGTTGAAAAACGAAAACTTTGAATTGGCGTTAGATGTTTTGTTTTGTATCCTTTGTGACCTTCCACGTTTCATACCCATAATGCAGCACTCAACCGGTTGCGCACCTAGCTAGGCCTAGCTTGGCGTGTCCACCTACTGGGCCCAAAATATTTAAAGATGTAAAAATTAAGGGAAATGAAGCTGGAGTCCGGCTCCGGGGCGCTCCGCGGGCCTGTCATGCATGTTGTGACCTTCGTAAGATAAATGTACCTACCTACTAAACCACATGCCACGCCAACGTTCGCAAATTGCCAGTAGGTAAGCTTGCTTATGGGTCCTCTTAGTTAGTTACCTAGTCGAAATCAACTACCTACCGACGTGGTTAATAGAGTATGAATAAAAATATACATGCCTGTATCTGGCATAAATATGTGCAAGTAGCTTGCATATATGCCATTATGACATTAACCAAACAGAAGTTATTATGGCACATTGGCATGCAAGCTACTAGCACACTTTTTTACAAGTTACAGGCATGTAACTGTCATATATGCCAATATTGTAATGTTGCTAAATTAACCTATTAGAGGGACGTAGGTAGTGTAGGTACCTAACTAATATGCATTTTAGAAAATAGCATAGAAACGAATCGAAAGAAAGCAGAGAAACGTAAGAAAACCTTAGGTAGGCACTCGGCTTAGTCCGGCCACAGTCGTGTCCTTCCGATCGGAAATAAAAACCAATACCGACTGAGTTATAATAACACGACAGGTCGACAGCCAGAGTGGCGAGGCGGTGCGTCAAAGAAAACCCCTATTTATTAAGGTTTAGGTACTGCTACCAAAATATTTATAAAAGGTTATAGTACTTCTACCGAAATATACCGGTATGCAATTCAAACCTCAAAATTCCACTACTGAAAAAAATAACGATATCAAAATATTTCGGTAACCCTTATTTAACGGTATGACGTCATACCGAAATTTTAAGGTACCTTAATTTTTGGGTAATTCAGTCCCTGCTGTTATGTTTAAGAAGTCCAAATAAAACCATGCGAATTCTTCATTGGGAAATACCGAAATTTGTGGCAAATCTAGTACCGTGTCAAATTAAAATGCCTATCAGTTCTAACAATTATTTTGTTTTGCAAAAGTTCAGGTCATTTATCTCTTCAGAAGTGACCTAAACATTTTGTTATTATGGCTTCATTCACTTAAACTATGATGTGTTAGTACTTTTTAAATTCAATTGAGATTCGCTTCATGAAACATTATGCTGCTTGAGCTATAGTTTGAATAATCATAGAGATATTTTTTCTAAGACAAATGAAAAGTTCCCCTTTACACTTTTTAAAGGGTATAAACAGGATCCTATTACTAAGACTCCACAATCCGTCTGTCACCAGGCTGTATCTCATGAACCGTGATAGCTAGACAGTTGAAATTTTCACAGATGATGTATTTCTGTTGCCGCTATAACAACAAATTTTAATACTAAAAACAGAAAAAATAAATATTTAAGTGCATACAACAAACGTGATTTTTTTTCCGTTTTTTGCGATAATGGTACGGAACCCTTCGTGCGCGAGTCGGATTCGCACTTGGCCGGTTTTTGGCTAATGCACTCTGACTAAAAATTTATTCCTTAAAATCTAGTTTGGCGAAGAGGAACCACATCGGACGTGCGTGTTCCCGATGGGGTTCCCCGGGTCGGGTTTGGCACAGAATAATTACACGCAACACCTCGTTGTGTAAACTTCAATTTGTATCTACTGCTACAGTACTGTACTATTTATTTATTTATACATACTCATGGTTTTGCAAATAATCTAGGTATCTTAACAAATTCGTATGGAAATTTAAAAGGCAGCTAATTAAAAGGGCGTATGCTTATAATTGCAGCATGCGTTAGTATGTTGAACAATACTAATTTTAATTTGTTTAGTTGGCACCGCACGCGCACCTGCTCTCCGCACGGGTTCCTTCTCGTCACAATGTTTGTTTGGACCACGTGTAAATAATTAGTTATTGATACAATATTTGCGTGATATTGTATTGTTATATGTTCCGAAATAACTGTAGGTTTTGTTAATGAAACACTCGGTTTGGCTAGCGGCTTCGCCCGCGTGTTAGTCGAGAGTTCTTCTACAGATACGTACTATGGGAATAATACCCAGGCCAGGGTCTACCAGTGGCCAAATTATATCCTAACTTAACAGAAATTGAGGAGGGACTGATTAAAAAAACATATATTTATGACATAAGTAGGATAGGATTGCAATTATTCTTTACAGTCTCCTGGTAGTTTCTGGCATCTCGGAATAACCCACGTGCGTTAAAAAAATGCACATCTTCAACAAGAATTTCTGGCCGTTTTGACTCAGTGCCCCTTGCCTCGTAGAACATTTTGATAGCACTGATATTCAGATTCCAATTAAATATGATGTGAATACACGACAATCCAAATCAAAATCACACCAAATGCCTCGTAAAAATAACTATCATGTTAGATGCACAGCATCTTTCCCAATACACTATTTGCTAAACCAAATACTTTTAGACATTAGAGACTCAATGAACAGTAAAAACGTAAACAACAAGCTGAATCGAGATCATGACATGTTAAGACAGACCCCAGGAGTCTAATAGTGTGCTTTGTTTAAGTCTAAGGACAACAACTTGTTTTAATAAATTTTAGCCGTAAGTATGGACAAACATAATTAAATAATAATAATATGTTTATCGTTAGCAGTCGACAACATACCCCGCAACCTGGTATGCGGTTCAAATGACCGCTCCCATCCCAAGAGACAGCTCGTTACGGCATGAAAACTGTCGGTTTATAACCACTATTAGCTGATTGATAAATTAAAACGATAACTTTATTAGTTCAAAGAACTTTCAACCTATTTTTTTTGTCCCAAGTCCTGGTCAAATGCCTCTCTCCACTCCTTCCACCTTTCACGAGCCCGTGCTTCCTCCTTCCAGTTCTGGCGAAACCTGGCTAGTTCTTTCCACCATCTCCTATGAGGTCTACCGCGACCCCGTCTCACTTTTTCTCAGGGCAAAGACGCACCAGCTGTGTCTGCTACTTTGGTCCACAGTTTGGCATACGGCAGACATGTACTGCCCAGTCCCATTTCAGTTTCGGAGACTTTTTAAAAACATTAATTGCTTAGCCCTGTATGCTAAAAATTTCTTGTCCTTTTAGTTTGCTTTTTCTGGACTACCTTCTTTTTAGGGTTCCTTACACAAAAAATAAAAACGGGACCCTATTACAAAAACTCCACGATCCGTCTGTCTGTCTGTCACCAGGCTGTATCTCATGAACCGTGATAGCTAGACAGTTGAAAATTTCACAGAAGATGTATTTCTGTTGCCGCTATAACAACAAATACTAAAAACAGAATGAAATAAATATTTAAGTGGGGCTCCCATACAACCAACTTGTATTTTTTTTTTCGTTTTTTGCTATTATGGTACGTAACGTAACCCGACGTGCGCGAGTGCGACTCGCACTTGGCTAGTTTATTTTTCTGCCTCCCTCATCTCGTTTATAGTCAAGAAAGCTAACGCATTAGAACCGAATTATATCGAAGGCCAAAAAACATGTTGTGTTCATTGTTCCCCTGAATAAATTATACACGTATTTCAGGTGCTTACGTAAATTTAATAACGGACATCCTACAATCAACTTATTCATGTATTTATTTTCCTTATTTCTCAATCTGGCTCATTAAAACGGTCTATTGTTGAGACGATTGTATTCGACATTATTATATTTGACAGTAGAAGCAATCTTTTAACAATATACAACTAAAATAAATGTCAAGCCGCTCTCACACAATTAACCAGGGACTGAATTACCCAAAAATTAAGGTACCTTAAAATTTCGGTATGACGTCATACCGTTAAATAAGGGTTACCGAAATATTTTGATATTGTTATTTTTTCCAGTAGCGGAATTTTGAGGTTTGAAATGCATACCGGTATATTTCGGTAGAAGTACTATAACCTTTTATAAATATTTTGGTAGCGGTACCTTACCTTAATAAATAGGGGTTTTCTTTGACGCACCGCCTCGCCACTCTGTCTGTCGACTTGTCGTGTTATTATAACTCAGTCGGTATTGGTTTTTATTTCCGATCGGAAGGACACGACTGTGGCCGGACTAAGCCGAGTGCCTACCTAAGGTTTTCTTACGTTTCTCTGCTTTCTTTTGATTTGTTTCTATGCTATTTTCTAAAATGCATATTAGTTAGGTACCTACACTACCTACGTCCCTCTAATAGGTTAATTTAGCAACATTACAATATTGGAATACATGACAGTTACATGCCTGTAACTTGTATAAAAGTGTGCTAGTAGCTTGCAGGCCAATGTGCCATAATAACTTCTGTTTGGTTAATGTCATATTGGCATATATGCAAGCTACTTGCACA
Organism: Orthosia cruda; assembly: GCA_964057195.1. Taxonomy (NCBI): domain Eukaryota; kingdom Metazoa; phylum Arthropoda; class Insecta; order Lepidoptera; family Noctuidae; genus Orthosia; species Orthosia cruda. The sequence goes on from OZ059825.1 coordinate 2,526,625, forward strand.
TATTTATGCCAGATACAGGCATGTGTATTTTTATCCATACTCTATTAACCACGTCGGTAGGTAGTTGATTTCGACTAGGTACCTAACTAAGAGGACCCATAAGCAAGCTTACCTACTGGCAATTTGCGAACGTTGGCGTGGCATGTGGTTTAGTAGGTAGGTATATAATGTAGGTAGGTGCATTTATCTTACAAAGGTCACAACATGCATGACAGGCCCGCGGAGCGCCCCGGAGCCGGACTCCAGCTTCATTTCCCTTAATTTTTACATCTTTAAATATTTTGGGCCCAGTAGGTGGACACGCCAAGCTAGGCCTAGCTAGGTGCGAAACCGGTTGAGTGCTGCTCTATGGGTGCGAAACGTGGAAGGTCACAAAGGATACAAAACAAAACATCTAACGCCAATTCAAAGTTTTCGTTTTTCAACCACTGTCTTCGTCGCATGGTCGCATTCTCGGTATTTACTGGCCTGCGACTATCTCCAACGTAGAGATTTTGGAGAAATGCCACGAGAGCCCGATCAACCACTAGATCAAGCGTCGCAAGTGGAGATAGATTGGCCACAAGCTCCAAAGGGGTCTCGATCACAGACCCAAACAAACTTTGGACTGGAATCCCCAAGGGAAAAGAAAGCTTGGCCGTCCCCATCAAACCTGGCGTCGCACCATGTTGGCAGAAGCGACGAGCGGAATGACGTGGAGCGAGGTGAAGCGCGGGGAGGAGTAGCCTTTGTACATGTACTTTATTATCACATGTATGTAATGTTGTTTTTAGTATACAATAAATAATAAAGAATCGTGAAGCTCAAGACCAATCGCGATGGTGGATATTTGTAGACGCCCTCTGTCCTTTTTTGTTAACCTTCAAAAAGCGCCAGGACTGCGCAGCACGTGATCACTGTGCCACCGTCTTTCCTGGATTCACTTGGTGGGTGGACAGTCTCCAGTCTGAGCGCCCATGACCCCGGAATCCCGCGTGCTTATAATGCAGGGAGGGTTTCGACGTTTTAGGCATCGGGGCGATTGGCTTTCCGGCTCCTTCTTTTCCGAGTGGGATCGGCCCTATCACGACCCCGCTCGGCGGTTTTCTTCTGGACCATCACGGTCTCATCGAAGGAGGCCATTTTCCTTAAGTTTTCTATCTCTGCCAGCATGACCCACACCACTGCTAGAAAAGACAGGTCTCGCCCGATCCTGGCGACTAAGAACTGCCGCTCAGAGGCCCACTGGGCACTCCTCGAGCATGTGCTGTGCAGAGTCAAGGTCGCCTCCACAGTGGTGGCAATTTGCCGTGGTGTCTCGCCCAGTCCTATTCAGATATTCACCGAAGCAACCGTGCCCGGGCAGTACCTGGCTGAGCCTGTAGGAGATGCGTCCCTCTCTTTTCAGCAATGCTTCAAAGTGCGGCAGGACGGCTTCGACAACGTGCTTGTGTAAAAATTGCAGCTGCTGTAGCCGCTCGCACCACCGCTCGAGTAGCGCGTGTCACCGTTCCTGCCGTCTCTGCCTAAATACAGCGATTTCTGGCTAGCGCGCCAGAAATCGCTGTATTTAGCAGAGTCACAATTCTGGCGGATGCCGCAAATTCGGTTGTAAACCCTCGCTTCCATATCCGCCAGAATATCTAGCAGAGGAAAGCGTGCCAGGAGTGTTGCCGCCTCAAAGGATATCTTTCCGTAACCTCATGCGATACGAATGACCATTTTCCGCTGCAGACTATTTAGTCCTGCAGCGTCGGACACCTGACAGTCTGCTTGACCAAACAAGCGTCCCATTAAGGGCCATCGATCGCATGACACTGCGTAAAGGCGGTGAAATTCTTTTCAAGGTCCCGCTAAGTTGAGTAGTAGTGTCGCGTATGCAAAGCACCCACTGCCTTTTCAACGCGAGGGACTTGCAGGCGCTGGAAATGCTCTTCGAAGCCCCACCAACCATCCAGGGTTAGGCCAAGACAGTTAATGTATCAACCCACCTGGGCTTGCGCATCTCCAACTGTCACTGACAAGCTGGGCAGCTATCTGCCCCTCTCCAGTTTATGGAAACATAGCCTCAGTTTTATGAGGCGCTATCTACAAACCCAGCTCGCAGATCGACGCCAAGACTGTTGCCACCCCGAGCTCGGAAAACTGGATGGTCTCGTCGAAGATGTCCCTGCCGGCTAACACCAGGGTTTTGTCTGCGTAAATAACGATATTAACGCCGGTCGCCGGGTCGGTCCACACAAAGGATCAAATCGTATGCAAGATAGTCATCGTCATCATCATCGTTTCAGCCGCAAGACGTCCACTGCCGGACATAGGGTTATGGATGTCAAATAGGCAGTCCTTTCATGTAAAATACTAGTACTCAGCTGTATCCAGTTACACTGAAAGAAGAGCCCAACCTCTTCTTTCTTTCTATTTAGTTGGGAACAAGGCATTTTTCATCTCGCCTGATGGCAAGCTATGATGTGGTCGACGGTGAAAAACGTTTGCCTAAAATTAACTTAAAGACCACAAGGTTGCAGCTTTCAGGAAACCAAGACTCCGGCAGGGAATTCCACTCCTTAGCTATGCGCATAATGAAAGTATTCGCAAAACGCTTTGTACGTATGGGTGGGAATGGTGGGATGTCCACCATGTACCGGTGGCGCATTGCCGTACGTCTTGTTGTCCGATGATGTAAAGGGCCAGGCGGAATCAAATTGTACAGTTCCATCGCACACTCTCCGAAATGTAACCGCTATAAAACCGACAGACTGGCCACTCGGCGTCGATGTTCAATCCTCTGGAGCTTTGAGGCGACCAGTGCATCGTTGCCGATAAGCCTCTTGGCCCGTTTGTCAATCGACTCATGTGCATCAAGTTGATATATGGCAGATCCGTCCCAGAGGTGAGAGCAGTACTCCCTGCATGACCGAACTTGCGCTTTATAAAAGTTGAGCAGCTGTTCAGGCGTGAAGTACCGTCTCACCTATACAAGGATCCCCAACTTTTTAGGAGCCAACTGAGCCTTTGCCTCAATGAATGGACCAAAATTGAGGGTTGATGTTAACGTAACACCAAGAAAGTCGAGATGGTCCGTTATCGGCATGGTTACACCACGGAAAGATGGATTCGAGTGGAATAGGCTCTTTTTTGCGGCAAAAAGACACGCCTGAGTCCAATCAGCATTGAAACTGTCTGGTTTGGCATCGCCCCATTCGGAGACTGCCTCCAAAGACAGGTTCAAGCGCTCAACCAAGGCCTCCCCAGTAGCCCGTGCGCCGGACACGTATCTCTCAGCAACTCCTGAGTGACTCCTGCGTTAATACCTAACTGACCGGACGAGTAGCCATCGATAACCACTCGGATGGACCGAATCCTCAGGAAGTCAGCAATCCAGTCACACAGACCACTAGGCAGACCGAAGGAAGGAAGTTTACTAATAAGGCTCTCATATCAGACCCTATCGAAAGCCTTCGAGATGTCAAGGAAGACAGCAAGCACATCCCCGTGCCTCTCGTTGACCTCACTCCAGCCCAGTTGACCGATTTCGGCGGAAGCCGTATTGGTTGTCACTGAGGATGTCGTTGTCTTCTAGGTATGGAAGGAGCTTATTGTTCAGCACATGTTTCATACTCTAGGCTAGACAGATTGATTGATTTCATGTCAGTAAACATAATTAAATAATAATTTAATTTAACTCAAACATAGCCTCCGATAACTATTAATCCTATTTTCTGCCTTTGCCTAGTGTGGCGGACCACACTCGCAGACAGCACAGTTTAAAAAAAGTCCCAGTAGTTTTTTGGGTCCCAGTCCAACGCTGATTTAAGTTGATGAACAATCAGAGTATCAGCGATCTGTTACACGGCCGACCCCATAGAACTTTAAAAAAAAAACTATTTTCTACCAAACCACTTATTTATTCACAAAAACCCACAATTACACTTTTGATTAAAGTTCTATTTAATAGTACACGAAAATACACCAACCGAAATAACGACTTTCTATAATCTCTTGTATCTCTCGAGATAAGTCTAACGAATTTGGGTTTACGCGACGGCTTCCAGAATCTAACTAACTAAATTAATATTAAAATTCCGCTAATGTGCGATAACTGCAATTCAGCATTGGCTTTGCAATGAAAACTGAGACTTTAACTAGAGAATGCAAAAGTCGGCTTTATTGCCTCGTAATAAGGGTTGTAACAGATCGACAAAATAAAAACGTATTGCGCGGCAAACAGTCGGCAACGAACATAGAGTTGAGTAAAAGAGTAGATTCAGCAAACAAATTGTACACTGTTCTAACGTGTTCGACATCCCCGCGCACCCGCGCCGCGCCCCTCGCATATTTTTCGGTACCGAAATTATTTTAAGGTTAAACCGTTATTTAGCTCTACCTTTATTTATAAAGGTATCGGTATAGCTCTACCTTTATTTTAAAGCGGTACCGATATTTTTTGAGGTATCTTAACCTATAACCGTAACCGCTTTCAGTCCCTGCAATTAACTATGTGGGAGTATTGTTACAAGATTTATTGGCCATCTTTATTACTGGCAATTAGCGCTCAAACTTGATCAATAAAGCTGAAAACAAATTATCGGACGGGGCACACCGTCCGTGGATGTTCTCGGCTGACACAAACATCCAGCGAGCCAGATCTCTATCGGACGTCTGAACGCCTAAGGTCACGTCCGCGACTTACGTCCGATAGTTTGCACAATGTAATGTACATTCATTACCCAGATACTCTTAAGTCACGGCTGTCAGTCGCGTCCGTCAGCCGCGTCCGATGATTTGTTTCCAGTTTAAAGCGTTATAAAAAAAAATGTGGTGTTTACGGTGTTTAGCGACTGCGTAGCAGATTCTAAATTCAAATTTTCTATGGAGAATTTGAATATAGAATGCGAAGCATTAGCTACATTTCGAGTTTTTTTTTATGGCTAGTCTCCACTGAGATTAGCCGCAGTATTAGTTCATCGTGACCAAAGACCTTATACGTATTTCTTACTACTAGACTGTGTACCAAAATTTTTTGTTTAGCTAAAATGAAATCTATCATCATACACCTAGGTTAGCTATTTCCTTGTAAGCGGTAGCTAACCAAAAGCGGTTCTGGCGAGAGGGTTTCCGCTGGTAGTGTGTCCTTGTCTGACCTATTGCTAGCACAACTAATCATTGGGTTTGGTAGAAATGGTAGAAAATTTTATATGTTTCTTTTTATGTTATACCAAAACGAACAATTCATAGACTTTGACACTTATTTAAATATTTCTAGAAAAGTAAATAAATATTTCTACAGTTCCTATATTTAATCAATTCGTTGTATTTTTAAAAAAATATCATTAATACTGAGTAAGAGTAGTACTTTTTAATGTTTGGGCCTGGTAATACTAAATGTAGGATGGTGGTTTGCGGATTTTTTGGCGGACTTTATTCGAGTGAAATTCAACGGCTGTTAATATTATTTGCAAATTAATTCCTAGTGGAATACAATTGGTGTAGTTTTATTTCTCAACTGTCTACGCAACTGGAATATATGTGAAATCATAGAGATCCTTTGAGGTATATTTAGCTGCCGGTATTTCAAAGCACCGTCAGAAGACTGCAGGGTCATCTAACGCCTCTCCTTCATGAGCTTGAGAGTAGGATCAGAAAGCTTTTTGTTCCAATCTATATGATGGTCTTGAAGAATGAAACTTGAAGAGACTTGGGATTTGAGGATTATTGAGTCGGGGAGGACTCTCTTCGAACTTCAGATAACCCTTTAATACTCCATCGTAAACTGCTCAATATCTCTTCGAGTTCGGTGATATTTTCGTCGGTCCGGAGTGTGCGCGTGTTGTACGTTGCCAGGTCCAGTCGTCGATATTTGTTGGGGTAGGCCGGATCTCGTCCGGGATTCTTAGCACCCGTTGCCATACCGTAACCTCGACCCTACCGTAATCGAAGGTACAGGCTGCCGGGCAATAGGGGCTATGTTTTATTTGTGCTATTCATGGGGAGTGTTTTTCAGGCGGGTTGGCGATCGCAGTATGGTTGTTACAAATGCACAGAGAACGCTGCTACCCATTCTCTAGTTTTTCTCTTAGTCGCCTCTTACGACACCCACGGGCAAACATACGGTTAGTGATACCAAAAATATAAACACTACTTTTTTTATTAACTATAAATTAGGTAGGTTTAGGTAGCGCTGTTAGGTAGCATCAACATATCGGAATACTTAAAATGTCATTTTTAGAATCAATTTGTCCCGTGTTCTGTTTGGTCATGGTCACCTCATTAGAAAGAGACACACTACCAAAGGGAACCCTCTCGCTCGGACCGGTTTTTGCGCCATAGTGCACAGTCTAGTAGTAAGAAGTATAAGGTCTTTGATCGTGACTCACCTATGTTTGTACCACATGAAATAAAATGGTTACTATGCTACATACATACATCTGCCGTTCAATTTTGTTGTTACGCTGCTGACCAAAGATCCCACCCATTTTTAACCCCCGACGGAAAAAGAGGAGTGTTATAAGTTTGACGTGTGTTGCTGTGTATATGTGTGTCGGTCTGTGGCACCATAGCGCCTAAACGGATGAACCGATTTTGATTTGTTTTTTTGTTGTTTGAAAGGTGATTTTGTCGAGAGTGTTCTTAGCTATGTTTGAATAAAATTGGTTTAGCCGTTCAAAAGTTATGGGCGTTTTACTGTTTGAATCGGGGTGTTTTCGCAAGATATCGTGTCATAATTACGTTTTCAATAGTTTGCCGATCGAAGCGTATCTACTATGTACTAGATAAATTATATAGCATGAAATAAAAATGTTACGGGGGTTTTTTAAATTTTGAAATTTAACTTGTTCGTTAGCTTTTTTTGCCGGCCAATCGGTCAGGAACGAGTCCAAATCGACGTCTGCATTCAGGCGCCAACTTTGTGTGCGTTCAATTTTATCATCACTATTTTATTCAGTATCCAAAGCATTTGCATAAATCATGAATTCATGACCTCGACTCGCATTAACAGTGGCAAAATAACTTTGAGACCACTCTTATCGGCTTTAAGTTTTTCAAACATTCGTTGTGGTAGTTATACGATAGTGCCATTCACGGCTATTTCACGAGAACATTAATTGTTATATATATGTATGTGAATGAATTTACGCGTAATAACTTTGATTATATTAATCTTACCTCTTACTATGATGGATTTATTTTCTCAATCACGCCAGAACGGCTGAACGTATCTAGAAAAAACTTCGCACAGATATAGATTATAGTCTGAAACAGCACATTTATGCTACCTTTTATCCCTATAATCTAACTTCTTACTAAATGTGGAAGTTTGGATGGATGTGTGTATGGATGTATGTTTTGTCATTCAATCACTCCAGAACGGCTGAACGGATCTGGATGAAATTCGGCGAAGAGCTAGATTATAGTCTGGAATAGCATATAGGCTACTTTTTAACCCGGTATGTTCCCTTAGGATGCTAAAACAGTTTTTACTCGGGCGAAGCCGCTGGTAGAAGTTAGTAATAAATGCAAATTTTTGGATGTATGAATGGATGTTGGTTACTCAATCACGCCCGAATGGCTCAAAGGATCTGAATGAAATTTCGCACAGAGAAAGGTCCCGATAAATTAGATATAATGGATCCCTCGGTATAATAAAACACTTTTCACGCGGGCGAAGTCTAGTAATATAAATAGGTAAAAGTGTTTGTTAGTACGAGGTAATCTCTCGAACTGCTGATCATATTACGAACATTATTTCGAAGGAAAGCTATACAACCTCAGTGGCATAGGCAACTTTTTATCCCAGAGAAAGCGTGTAAAAATTCAAATCTGTAGCAGTTGACGTTCGCTTGTGTCCATTTTCGGTGTTTGAGCCTAGCCACACATTCATAATTTCACGCCGTTTTGGCACACCACTTTCGCCTCTTCTACTTTCGTGTGTAACTCTTTAATTGGTGTGTCGTTTTCTATGCACTAAACTGGACCGTTTTGAAGGCTCTCGGAAATAAACCCTCTACTTTTTAACCCCCGACGGAAAAACAGGGGTGTTATAAGATTGACGTGTGTTGCTTTGTATCTGTGCGTCTGTCTGTGGCGTCATAGTTCCTAAACGGATGAACCGATTTTAATTTAGTTTGTTTTTGTTTGAATGGTGGCTTTGTCGAGTGTTCTTAGCTATGTTTGAATATAATCGGTTCAGACGTTTAAAAGTTATTCGCATTTTGCTTTTTGTATCTGGTTTTGGTTCGCAAGATATCTTGTCATTATTACTTGTTTAAATAGATAGTCGATTGAAGCGTCTCTACTACTAGGTATATGTATGTAGTTTAAAAAGAATGAAATAAAAAAACTTTTTGCAAAAAAATACTACCGACTTCCAAATACAAAACTACAAAATGAAAAATAACTTAATTTTTTGAAGTCGGTGTCTTTCGTAGGTACCATTTTTTTGCGTTATGGACACCGACTTCAAAAAATTAAGTTATTTTTCATTTTTAACCGACTTCCCAAAAAGGAGGAGGTTCTATGTTCGACTTCAAGTTTGTTTTTTTTTTTTTTTTTTTTTTTTTTGTGTATGTTCACCGATTACTCCGTCAATTGTGGACCGATTTTGAAAATTCTTTTTTTGTTTGAAAAAGTATGTTCCGAAATTGGTCCCATTTTAATTTGGTGAAGATCTGATGAAGAACTTCGGAGATATACAACAGAACTCTTCAATAAATAACGGCAAATCTCTCGGGATTGCAGCAATCGCATGTCTGTTTGTTGTTTATAACATTTCTTAACATAACATCACGCCAGTTCGCTCTTAAGGGGTAAGCAGACCTCTCATTTCACCGGTTATGTTCAAGTTTCATGAAATCTATTCTAGCGAAATAGTTCCCTTACTAACTTGCCTATTAGGTACGTACAACTAAAAAGTGAAAAATAAAAAAACTTTTTGCAAAGAAATACTACCGACTTCCAAATACATAAAAAAAACTTTTTGCAAAAAAATACTACCGACTTCCAACTACAAAGTGAAAAATAACTTAATTTTTTGAAGTCGGTGTCTTTCGTAGGTACCATTTTTTTGCGTTATGGACACCGACTTCAAAAAATTAAGTTATTTTTCACTTTGTAGTTGGAAGTCGGTAGTATTTTTTTGCAAAAAGTTTTTTTTATTTTTCACTTTTTAGTTGTACGTACCTAATAGGCAAGTTAGTAAGGGAACTATTTCGCTAGAATAGATTTCATGAAACTTGAACATAACCGGTGAAATGAGAGGTCTGCTTACCCCTTAAGAGCGAACTGGCGTGATGTTATGTTAAGAAATGTTATAAACAACAAACAGACATGCGATTGCTGCAATCCCGAGAGATTTGCCGTTATTTATTGAAGAGTTCTGTTGTATATCTCCGAAGTTCTTCATCAGATCTTCACCAAATTAAAATGGGACCAATTTCGGAACATACTTTTTCAAACAAAAAAAGAATTTTCAAAATCGGTCCACAATTGACGGAGTAATCGGTGAACATACACAAAAAAAAAAAAAACTTGTAGTCGAACATAGAACCTCCTCCTTTTTGGGAAGTCGGTTAAAAATTCCAAATTTAAAAAACACCCGACACAAAAACCTCTAAAAACCAAAAAATAAACCTCGTAAACGCGTGAGTTTTTTTAATTTGTAATTTTATTTTTATTTAGTTGCTGGTCTCAAAAGTTTATATGACACATCGGCTATTAGAAAGAGACACGAGTGATAGACTAGCCGACCTTTTTCTAAAACTATTTTCAAACCCAGTTTCAATAATAGAACGCGGAGTATCGCAAAATTGATTGATTTTGCGATTGGTTGAATTCTTTTTTGGGTTCCGTACCCGATGGGTCCAAACGGAGCCCTATCGCTGTCACTCACATGTCTGTCTGTCTGTCCGTCGTCTATCACACTGGATTTACAGCAAAACGGTTGGAGCTACAGTCTTCAAATTTTTTAAGTGTGAATAAGCATCTTGTTGACCCAAAGCCATTACATTTAAGTGGGCCTATACATAGAAAGGGGAGGCGCGAAAAAAAGAATACTTATCTTATCGAGTGGGCTATCATTGTTTAGAGCAGAAACCGAACGAAGGTTTCCGAAATAGGTGTAAGTTAGGTACCTATGTTTTAAATAGTATTATAATGAGACAATCCGAGGAGCTCGTGGCTAAATAATAACAGCCGCACGGGTCGATCGTCAGGGTAAAGCAACGCTTGACGAGGTCGTTACGGGTAGTTAGAAGCTTGGGACCTGACACCAGTCTTGCCAAGGGGTACCGTGTTACCCAGTTACTGGGTTGTGGAGGTCAGATAGGCAGTCGCTCCATGTAAAACACTGGTACTTAGCTGAATCCGGTAAGACTGGAAGCCGACCCCAATATAGTTGGGAAAAAGGCTAGGCAGATGATGAATGAGACAGTCCGACAATTTTGTGAGTTTGTTCAGACTTCTAAGGTAATCTCTGAAACCCTTTAAATCTATTTGAAAATACCTTCACCATTTGAAAGGTACATTAGTCCAGATGGTTTTAAATTATTATGACTCAAGCAAAGCCAGGGTTGGGCCACTAGTTTAATTTATAAAGGTCGGATGATTCTAGTATATCCTTTTTTTTTATTCATGCGTGTTCTTCAACCCACATTTGTTCGCGCTTGAACAGGATTCTCAGCAGGAAGCATTTCCTTGCTAATTAAATAAAACAAGATTTTATTACGTTACAAATACATTAGCAGATTGAAACTGATGAGATTATTAAAGCAGCAGAATTATATTCTTCCACAAACTTGACGTTTTTACTGACCTGACAAAATGATTGACGTGTTATGACTTCCATTGGATTCTTTTATCATTAAATGAGTCAGATAGATCTATTAATAAGTAGAAATGTTTGGAAAATAATAGAATTACTATTCTTGCGAGGTTTGATTTAAAAAAAAACTGGTTGTTGAATGGTAAGCGAATGGTTCTGGCTTACCAATTAATTTCTCCATTGCACACTGTGAGAATAGCGGTGGCCCAGTGGTATCAGTCCCGTAGGCTTATTACGTATCTTTTGCAAGAGCAGAACGATAGCGATCAAACGCTTTATGTCATAAGAGTCGGAATTACCTGCAGTGTATGTAATTCGGTCTCAATCGTTTCAAATCGCTCGCTGTTTGTCAAATGCACTTATTTAAAAATAAAACCGCAAACAACTCTACAACTTTTGTATTGAAGAGCAATTATTGCGAAATAATCGCTATCGTTTTGCTCTTGCAAAAGATATGAAATAAGTCTGCCGATTTACGTGTCGTTGGTTCGAACCTCGAACCCAAGCAGGGGCTTTACTTTGCGTTCGTAATATATTTCGTTCTCTCTCACAATACGGTAAAGTCAACAAAACCTAGAACCAAATAATCGAATACATGTATGATATTCACCAACCTGCACTTGGTCTCGCGTGGTGGACCAATCCGTCTCACTGGAGGATGCCTGTATGGAACTGAGGCCTGAAAGAAAGGAACTTCCTGCATTGGAAACTTTATAAGCTGATTTATGCTAAGTGCTATTGCCAATCATTTTCCAAGCTCTTATTTAACTTGCAATATGTGTATGTAAGTGTGTTCGGGTCAAATCTTGCAACTGAAATCCTTCACCGATTAATGTGAATTTTTGCATACACGTTTAGTTTGGATGACAATGCATGGTTAGCTAAGTGACGTCATTTTAAACCCAATAGGGTGGACGGCCCACAATGGCGGACTAGTAATTTTTTGTGCACTGCCATGATATGGGTATCAAATGAAAGGGTTTCTGAGAAGAATACAAATAAAGAACCGGCTAAGTGCGAGTCGGACTCGCGCACTAAGGGTTCCGTACCATTATCGCAAAAAACGGTGCAAAAGTCACGTTTTTTGTATGGGAGCCCCACTTAAATATTCTTTTATTCTGTTTTTAGTATTTGTTGTTATAGCGGCAACAGAAATACATCATCTGTGAAAATTTCAACTGTCTAGCTATCACGGTTCATGAGATACAGCCTGGTGACAGACAGACAGACAGACGGACCGCGGAGTCTTAGTAATAGGGTCCCGTTTTTACCCTTTGGGTACGGAACCCTAAAAAGCTTGTTAAAAAAAATGTTTTGTTCAATAACTTATTTACAGTATTTTTGCTATTCATTTTCAATTTTTTTAATGTTGATTGTATTGTTTACAGATAATAAACTTACTCGGACAGCTGGGCGGCTGTGTGATGGTGCTGGGCAGGCTCAAGGTTGATATCGCGTGTGGTGTACTGTTCTTCATTGTTGTACTACAGGTAAGCACATTGATCGCTTGAAAAATGTACTAAAATCAGTGCACCTTGTGGTGTATTTCACGATGCTAACTATCAAAGCTCTGAAGTGGGAATACTTAGCAAATTAAAACTACATTTTGGGGGTTTCAACAGAGTCAAGAGTTTGAAAAGGGAGTTGAATATAACGCAATCAGTTCAAAAACGAAAGCTAAATATACAGGGTGTTTGGAAGGGAGCTGTACATACGCCTAGGGTAGAAACTAGGGATAGTCTGCTACCTACCCCCGCCCATTATATTGACCTTGGCCTCAAGGTTTTTTTTTAATTTATTATTATTTTTTATTTGACTTTTTTATGATTTTTTGACTAAAACTACCTGTAGCTCAAAATCTATCCATGGGACCGGTCGGCTAATGGTCTTGTTTTAATCGTTAGAGTCTTAGGGTCCTGCAAAAAATTATTTTACACCAGAAAATTGTGGAGAAGAAAAGTTATGGGGCCTGAAGTACCGTAGTAAGGTAAAGAAATAATTTTAAGGGCAACTTTCTATGGGGTTTAAAAAAAAACTAACAGGGTTGGAGTTCTTCTGATTTTTTTAAAACATCCTCAGTCCATGCCCTTTCTAACGATATGCTAAAAGTGTAATTATCACTTTTAGTTTTAAAGTTATTAATTAATTTCCGCAACTAGGGCACTTCAAGCAAAAATTTCAACTAATGAAAATTAAATGTGTTCGATCGTAAAAGGATGGCAAATGAAACAAAAAATTTGGTAATGACTAATGTCATGAAATTACAAATTTTAATTAATTACTAATTTTAATTAATTACAAATTTTGTTCAAATTGATGACCATTGACCTGTAAACATGCTCGGCACCTCTTCCTCATCTCCACGGTCACCGTTCTAAGCAGCAGTTCCTCGCGCATTGTATCGAATGCGGCGTGGATCCTGTTAATTAGAACCTCCCTTGTTGGTACTTCTTCTGCGTACACCAACTCTTTCGCCCTTCCCCAGACGTAGAAGTCGAGTGGGGTAAGGTCAGGCGACCTTGGGGGCCAGGGAATTGGCCCACCCCGACCAATCCAAGAATTAGGAAAGCAGTTGTCCAGAAGCTCCCTCACTGCTAGGCTCCAATGAGCAGGACAGCCGTCGTGCTGGAAGACTATGGGCCGATCTTCGTCAAACACTTCTTCCGCTAAATCAGGCAAATCGTTTTCGAGGAAATCTAAGTAGTTTTGCCCGTTTAGGTTGTCTGGCAAAAAGTGCGGCCCTATCAACCGATTACCGATGACGCCTGCCCATACGTTCACGGAGAACCTTCGTTGAAAACCTCTGTGCCTCTTGACTCTCGGGTTTTGATCTCTGGGTGCCCAGTGATGGAGATTGTGGTAATTTACAATTCCTTCCTTGTCAAACTTGGACTCGTCAGTCCAGAGAATACTCCGTAAAAAATTAATATCTTCCACGTCCGTATGGAGCAAGTGGCGGCAAAACTCCACCCTTCTTGCATAGTCGTTATCCTCTAAGCCTAAAACAATAAAAATATCAACGTTAGCGGTTTCCTTATGAATTAGTAGCTATGTAACATTGATTGCTATCTCTGTATTTCCATTTCTCTCTCTCTCACACACATGCTCATGTTAATTTAAAAATTGCCTATGAAATTCACATGCTAGTTCATTACATAAGAGCTAAAAACAAAAACTTTATGTAAAAAATGACCTTGAACAGGGGTGTAGTGGAAAGGATGACGTCCATTTTCGCGAAGAACCGACCAGACTTTCCACACGCTTAAACCAAGCGTCCGGGCTACGGTTCTTACGCTTCTGGTCGGATCTTCCTCAAATTCAGCCAATATGCGTTCTTCCGCAGCCAAATTTGGTTGAAATCTGTTCACGGCTGGTTCCCGGAAATTTAAATTTCCGGTTTCTCGCAGACGCCGATAAGTTGAGCCAAACGTTTGGTGGTTAGGCACTCGCCGGTTAGGATACCGTTCTTGATAAATCCTCCGTGCCTCGCGCCCATTGCAATCAGCCATTCCATACACCACCAGCATGTCGGTGTACTCTTCACTGGTAAATCCAGCCATTTTGCCAACAACAAGGTAACAAATAACAAAACTTAACAAAAACGAAGTAATAACAAACTCAACAAAATTAACGAAAACAGTGGAGCGTCGTAACGGCAAGTACGTAAGTTAGCTAAGATGGGTAAATCTCGACTGACTAACAAAGACCCCAACGAGTTACCTGCCCGGCCCCGTCGACCCAAGAGCGAAAGAGACATGACATGACATGTTTTGTCTCTTACATGTTGCTCTCGTGTAAGAGTGAGACAACAAATTTGCCAACTGTAGGCCAAACTGGTTTAAATTCTGGAAATTACATTTGTCTTACAAATGTCGACTAGTGGTGGTAAAAGTGCCCTAGTTGCGGAAATTAATTAATAACTTTAAAACTAAAAGTGATAAATACACTTTTAGCATATCGTTAGAAAGGGCATGGACTGAGGATGTTTTAAAAAAATCAGAAGAACTCCAACCCTGTTAGTTTTTTTTAAACCCCATAGAAAGTTGCCCTTAAAATTATTTCTTTACCTTACTATGGTACTTCAGGCCCCATAACTTTTCTTCTCCACAATTTTCTGGTGTAAAATAATTTTTTGCAGGACCCTAAGACTCTAACGATTAAAACAAGACCATTAGCCGACCGGTCCCATGGATAGATTTTGAGCTACAGGTAGTTTTAGTCAAAAAATCACAAAAAAGTCAAATAAAAAATAAAAATAAATTAAAAAAAAACCTTGAGGCCAAGGTCAATATAATGGGCGGGGGTAGGTAGCAGACTATCCCTAGTTTCTACCCTAGGCGTATGTACAGCTCCCTTCCAAACACCCTGTATACTTTGTTCTGTAGTATGTATTGTTCTACCTACAGGCATGCTAGGCCGATCTGACAAGCTTTCGAAAAAGTATTCTTCTTCATTATTCAAACTGTTTGGGCCAAGTAGGTGGCCACTTTGAATAAATGTTAATATTATGTAGATCTTGCTCTGATAAAGGACAATTCGAAATCTATTATTTTGCTATTTCAATTACCTACACGTCTATGCTACAAGTACATCGAATATATCATCAATGTACGTTTTATTGTATATAGTAGTAGCCGAGTCACGGTCGTTTCACTTCAGGGTTATTATCCTATTAAGACACATTGACCAACATTAACTTTAGTTACCATTTAAACCCAACGGTTTGGCCATTTATTTGTGAGGACGTCACATTTCCTGTTTGCAAAGTTTTTGTAGGTATCTGAAAAAAGTATTTTCTGAAGGCCTCATTCATTGTGAGATGGCATTATTTTGAACACTGTCTCATGATGTGTAAGCGTTTATCCTCCTGACCGTTGTGTCCTGGATTCTCGTCAGATAGCGTTATATAGCCTGTTAACCTATACTAATATTATAAAGAGTTATTTTTTTTGAGGTTGTAATGTGTAATCTCTGGATCTACTGAACCGAATTTTAAAATTCTTTCACCAGTAGAAAGCCATGTTATTCCTGAGTGACATAGGCTATTTTTTTAACCCCCGACGGAAAAAGAGGGGTGTTATAAGGTTGACGGGTGTTGCTGTGTATCTGTGTGTCTGTCTGTGGCATCATAACTCCTAAACGGATGAACCGATTTTGATTTAGTTTTATTTTTGTTTGAGAGGTGATTTAGTTGAGTGTTCTTAGCTGTGTTTGAATAAAATCGGTTCAGCCGTTCAAAAGTTATGGTTTTACTGTTTGAATCGGGGTGTTTTCGAAAGATATACGTGTTCAATAGATTGCCGATAGAAGCGTATCTACTATGTACTAGATAAATTATGTAGCATGAATTAAAAACGTGTCGCGGTTTGTAAATTTTGAAATTTTAGATGTTTAATCGCGAAAACGGGTCCTTTGGGGTGGGCCACGGGAACCAAGCCGCGGGGAACAGCTAGTTATGTTATAACCAGCATCTGCCAACGACTTCGCCCGCGTGATCTCTAAAATTATAAAGGATTTACCATTTACACAGATAATATAGTACTAGCATACAGATGCCTCATCCCATGCAAAGAAACCGTGCCACGTAACTAGCGTTGTTCATCTGATTTTACGCATTAGTTTTTGTAAATCAATCGCGTTCGTTTCCGTTCCACGTCGATAGATATATCACCATCTATATCCGTGGACCGAAACCGAACGCGATCGATGTACAAACAATAATCAGAATAATCAGTACAGTAAGTCGGGACAGTTTCTTTGTATGGGATGAGACACCACTGGCATTGAGCAATAAATGATAAGATTCTCTTAGTAGACGGGTAGTGAATATCATGTTTTTACATGTTCTTCCCCAGTATATCAAGTACTTGGTAATTTTGGCCCGACTACGAGTTCAACAAATCCTAAGGAGATAAAACCCCGTAACTCAAAAGCAAACAACACATATCCTCGCTTAACTTTAGGTTAGATAGGAGTCAAACGCGAGCTTATCAATGATTAAAAAAAGCCGGCCACGTGCGCGTCGGAAGCGCACGAAATGTTCCGTACCATTATCGCAAAAAACGGAATAAAAAATCACGTTTGTTGTATGGGGGCACTTAAATATTTATTTTATTCAGTTTTTAGTGTTTGTTGTTATAGCGGCAACAGAGATACAGCCTGGTGACAGACGGACGGACAGACAGACCGTTGGTAAAGAACGGGTTTTTACCCTTTGGGTACGGAACCCTAAAAACATGAAATATCACCCCAGATAAAACAAAAATCTTCACTTCTTCATTTAATAATTTATCTCCTTCTATTTGAACACCCTGTGATTGTCTGGGCTATTATAAAAATATTTCTCATTTATTAATTTCTAATCAAAAAATTTCTTCCAGACCTTCGCCTACAGTATATTATGGGACATGCAGTTCTTGCTGCGTAACTTGGCGCTCATCGGAGCTCTATTGCTGGTCTTAGCGGAGGCCCGGGCTGAAGGGCGTAGCCTTTTCGCTGGCGTGCCGTCGCTAGGAGAGAACAAACCCAAGACCTACCTGCAGCTTGCCGGAAGAATACTGCTGGCGTTCATGTTCATCACACTGCTGAGATTCGAATATTCCTTCTTGCAGGTCAGTAGAACAACCTACAGTTATTTTTACATAAGGATTTGCCAGTATAATCCAGTTCAGTTCCAGTTGCTTTTATTCTAAGACAGACTGTAACAAAAATCTATAAAAATAATCTATTGAGGAAAAAAATTCATACCACATAACTCATCATAAAAATGATCTACATACATACATACATAAACTCACGCCTTTTTCCCATGGGGATAAAAATGTTCTATTGAGGAAAAAAGTTGATGTGCAATGTATCTCGTTAGCAATTGTATAGATACCTAGTGAAACTTATCCTTATGCTCGACTTTGCCGCAAATAAGACCTTTTGTAACCTGCTCAATTGTACATTGTGAGTATTTGGTTTTAAAAGCAGCAAAGCAAACATATAATACTCACGGCGGATCTTTGTGTCTCTGAAGTTGGCTGCAAGACCCTGCGCAGTAACTATTTTTGTGTCAATGTTTCAGGTGAAGATAGCGTTGTAAAACTGCCTCTTTCACTCGCTTACGTTTGTCGCATCGTCCTATCTCGCTTACTCTATGCAGTAGACTCGAAGACAAACTATTTCTTGCACAATGGTTCGCAGAGCCAACTTCAGAGACACAAAGATCCGCTGTGACTACTTATAATCTAATATATCTAATTTTTATATTTTTTTTAATTCCCTCTCATTTCCTATTACAACCAACTTAATTTTGCGGTTTGATACGGAACCCTAAATGTGCGAAGTCCGACACGCACTTGGCAAGATTTTTAATCGTTAGGCTTGCGTTTGACCGCTATCTCGCTTGATGGTAAGTGAAAATGTGGTCGACGGTGAAGCACGCTTGCCTAGAAGTAACCTCTTCACTATTAACTTGGAAAACAGCTCAGCAAATTGACGAAAATGTCAATACTAGTACTCCTACGCGTTTTAATCAGGAATTCAGCAGATTATAATTTCAAATCAATCATTCTCGACCCTGTAACCTTTACACCAATAAATAATTGCACATACCTATTTTCAACCCGCGCCGGAAAAAGAGGGGTGTTATAAGTTTGACGTGTGTTGCTGTGTATCTGTCTGTGGCATCATAGCGTCCAAACGGGTGAACCGATTTTGATTAAGTTTTTTTTTTTGTTTAAAAGGTGACTTAATCGAGAATGTTCTTAGCTATGTTTCAATAAAATCGGTTCTACCGTTCAAAACTTATGGGCGTTTTACTGTTTGAATCGGGGTGTTTTCGCAAGATATCGTGTCATAATTACGTGTTCAATAGATTAGAAGAGCATTTCTCTTTTTTTTTGCCATTACACATTTGTGGAATGTCCCATTATATTGTTGATGAATAACTTTGGCATAATTTATAAACTACTGATACTGTTTTGCTTAGGAGCATAATTGTAATTAAAATTTACAGAAAATATTTTACCAAATATCATAAATACATTATTTAAATAAAAAATCAACTGAATTTAAACTGTCGAAAATTGGAATGTATGAAAATTCGTATGTCCCAGTCTACCACTGGCAATTTCAAACTCAATTATTTTGATAAGGTTCAAAGACACTATGCTGAGAATTTGATTTTAAATCGTATTACAAGGTAAAAAGGTCCACGTTGTATTGCCTTTTGGTAATTTGGTTAATATTTTACGTATAAAAATTAATTTTTAAGTTGTCCCAAAGAAAGTTCCAAAAATTGATTTCAGTTTTTGTTACCTATTTTCGTGTGTAAAATATTAAAAAACTTTTATTTAGCAATGTTTTTCTGAACTAGTAACACTGTAGATACCATTAAATGCCGCCATATTGATGTATTGTGTCAGTTGCTGTTCCAGAGTTCAGAGTGCACGTCACGTACTCGTTTAGAGTGAATCCACTGACCTCTATTATACAAGTACGCTGGACTAAACATACTATATGAAATGACAGTTGATTTTTGTGCTGATTCAAAGCGCCCCGCTCGAGCGTATCAGGAACTAAAATTGACACATTTAGAGATAGGATACTACCGATTTTCTAAAAATTAGGTAATACTAATATATTTGACTGGAATTAATATAATATTGTAACTAATATATCAGTATTAGTTATATTTTTAAATTACACTAATATCAAAATAGTAGTCTTGGCAAGGCGTATCACTCATTTTCTGTATTGACTTCTCGTAGTATGTTGGAACTAAATATCTCATATTGGTATTGGTGATGAATGTTAGGTATATGAATGCCTAATAATCAGTAATAATATGTTCAAAAGCGATGTGTAATACTAAATTCTGGAATCATCATCATGATCATCCACAGCCCGACTTCGCCCAATGCTGAGCACAGGCCTCTCTGTTGTAACAATCACCACGTTCCTGAGCCTGGAATTAATTCTGGAATAATATCATGATAGTTATAATTATATTAACAAATGTTTTGAAGTCAAATAATTTATTATCTGCATCTGAAACAGAGTTAAAGTCTTCACCTTGCTGGAATGCGATACCACTCTTATTTGCACCTTAACACTACAGAGACAGGATCTCAGCGATGAGAGCGAGAAATACGTCCGTTGTAAATGATTATCCATCTCATTTATTATTATTATTATATAAATGATGTTCCCTTCACGAATCCGACGGGCGTACAACTAGTGTACTTGAGCGAGGAGATACTTGTTCAAATGTGATAGTTTTTAGGATAAGTTGTTAGTTAGCCTAACCCCATATTTAAATCCTACTGATCTGACAGTAATACGCTATAACTTTACTAGCACGCTATCCACTAGTTTATAGCTTGCAATCTGACTGAAAATATTTTTTAGTAACCTTTACAGCATTTATTCTATTACTTAAAAATTTATCATAATAAAAATAACTGGTTTTTTTCTCTTACGTATTAAATTGTTCTCACGATCGATAAAACCCATAAAAGTATTTTACCGAAAGCTGTGTCCCATCTCTAATATTAGTTCCATGCGACTCTCACGTTAATTCACGTTGCTATCAGCGCCAAAATGGCGATAATCAAATGTCTTCATTTTGTCATCGATAATATGAAGTCCAGTGTACAATGTATGATTGAGGTCAGTGAGTGAATCTCATTCCGGCTTTTGTTATTACTGTTTCAAGGAAAGTTGCCAATATTTTGCCACTCTTTTTATCTTAATACAATATTAATTAACTTCCATTAAAATTTAGTGTAAAATAATAGGTGCAACTGCAATTTTAACTACTACAATAATATTTTGAAAAAATCAATCACTTGTTTCGTTACTTTTTTTTTTGTTACTTTTGGGTAGTAACGTATTGTTAGTATTGTATCAAAATAAGACTAGTAACGCCACCTACTACGTGTTTGAACAGTTCCTGTACTGAATGTGAAATATATATTGTTCGTTCAATTAGTCTCACAAAAAACGTTGTTTGATTTATAGGTTATGGGCCCAGCGCTCTTAGATTTTTTTTTTGTATTAGTAGTTAATCCTTGAGTAAAAGTAGTGAAACATAGTTAGGGCCGTGTTATTCAGTGTGTGCAATAAAAGTTTGCAAGAATGGCGGCGAACTATCTAGTAAATGTTCCTAAACTAAAAGGCCGGGAGAACTACAGTGAATGGATCTTCGCCGCGGAGAATTTTCTAATCCTAGAAAATATGGTGCACTGCATTAAACCAGTTGCCGGTAAGATGATAGAAGCCGCAGACGATGCGAGAACAAAAGCTAAGTTAATTATGACTATAGATAGTGCGTTGTATGTACATATCAAAGAAGTGAAAACTTCGTTGGAGCTATGGAACAAGTTAAAGGCATTATTTGACGATTCAGGTTTTACACGAAGAATATCCCTGTTACGTAATTTGATATCAATTCGCCTGGAAAATTGTGTTTCTATGCAGTCGTACGTAACGCAAATAGTCGAAAATGGACAAAAGTTAAGTGGGACAGGATTTAATATCAGTGATGAGTGGATTGGTTGCTTGTTGTTGGCGGGTTTGTCAGAAAAGTTCATGCCGATGATAATGGCGATCGAGCATTCTGGCATACAAATTACAACCGACGCCATTAGAACCAAACTCATGGATATGGAAACGGAAGTGAGCGGAAATAATCAATCTCAATCTAATGAAGCTAGTGCATTTAGCAGCACGCAGAAATGGCAACACAAGAAAAATAAATTGTCTATGGGCAATGCGCAGAGCAGAAACCAAAAGATGACAAATGTCAATGGCGGCGATAAAAGTCACGTCAAATGTTACCGGTGTAAACAAACGGGTCACTACAAGAATCAATGCACAAATAGTGATAATACAAATTTAAACTCGAAAGATAGTCAACGTAAACAGAGTAATGCATTTAGTGCTGTGTTTTTAAGTGGTCAATTTAATAAATACGACTGGTACATTGACTCAGGCGCGAGCATACACCTAACAGCTAATGAGCAGTGGATTGAGAATGCTACCTATACCAATATGAAAGATATATGTGTTGCTAATAGTGAGAGGTTGCAAGTATTATGTTCCGGCGACGTAACCATTATAACTAAAACTGATCAATGTGAATTTGAAATTCCAGTCAAGGATGTTTTATGTGCTCCAGGATTGACTACCAACTTACTGTCTGTGAGCCAGTTAATAAAATCCGGTAATAAAGTTCAGTTTACGATAAATGGCTGTAAAGTATTCAACAAAAACAGTGAACTGGTGGCCACAGCTGTTTTGAATAATGGAGTGTACAAGTTGATAATACCAGACAGTGTTGTTGCTAATTTAGCTACATCAGGTGTCACATGGCATCGTCGTTTGGGTCATGTTAATAGCAAATACCTGAATAAAATGACCAGTGCTGTTGAAGGTATGAATCTTCAAGAAAAAGTTGATCTTGCCAAGACATCATGTACAGTTTGCTGTGAAGGCAAGCAGTGTCGATTGCCATTCACAACTGAAGGTTCAAGAAGCAAAGAATTACTTCAATTAGTTCACACAGATATTTGTGGACCTATGGAACATGAATCATTGGCCGGTTCCAGGTACTTTATCTTATTTATTGATGACTATAGTCGTATGATACATGTGTATTTTATTAAACATAAAAGTGAAGCATTGAGATGTTTTGCAGAATTTAAAACAAAAGTCGAGAAACAAACTAATAAGAAAATAAAGATCTTGAGGAGCGACAATGGGTGTGAATACTGTAATAAAGAATTTGACTCATATCTCAAGAATGAAGGTATCATTCACCAAAGGAGTAACCCATATACTCCGGAACAAAATGGCCTGTCAGAGAGGAATAATCGTACAATTGTTGAAAAGGCCAGATGCTTATTATTTGATGCCAATATGGGGAAGGAGTTCTGGGCAGAGGCTACCAATACTGCCGTTTATTTACAAAATCGTATAGTTCTACCTGCTCTAAATGAAAAAACTCCTTATGAAATCTGGACTGGGTGCAAACCAGACATAAGTCACTTGCGTATATTTGGTAGCAAGGTAATGGCACATGTGGCTAAAGAGAAGCGCCAAAAGTGGGACCGTAAGTCTGAAGAGCATATACTTGTGGGTTATCCAGATAACATAAAGGGTTACAGATTATATAATCCTAGAACAAAACGGATGACAACAAGTAGAGATGTTATTGTCATGGAGGATGAAAAAAATCTTGAGATGAGTATACCAATTATTGAGAAACACCAAGACACATTTTCAGTGGGGGACACAGTTGTCAAGGATTCACCAATTTCAAATGAAGTAACCACAGATGAAGATACATTGCTTGAAACTTCAAATAGTTCAGACGATACTTATGTTCCTAGTGAGTATGAGGATGCTTATGACTCACCTGAGCAGCGTGAAAGACCTAGCAGAATTAGAAAGAAACCAGAAAGGTATGGAATGTCAAATATGTGTATTCCTGAAGAAGTGTTTGATGATGCTAGTGGACTAAGTCTTGAAGAAGCACTACAAGGAGCAGAAAAGGAACAGTGGTTACAGGCAGTGATAGAAGAATTTAAGTGTTTTGAGGACAATAAAGCATGGGAGTTAGTAGATATGCCAAAAAATGGAGAAACTGTAGTGAAGTGTAAATGGGTGTTGCGTAAAAAACTGGACAGTGATAACAGTGTTCGTTACCGTGCTCGTTTAGTAGCCAAGGGCTTTATGCAGAAGCAAAATGTGGACTATTCTGAAATTTTTTCGCCTGTGGTTAGGCATTCAACATTGAGATTACTGTTTGCATTATCTGTTAAACTAGGCTTAGATATTACACATCTTGACGTCACCACAGCTTTTTTGAATGGGGACCTTGAGGAAACAATTTACATGCAAATACCAGAGTGCTTACCAGATTCTCAAAATCATTATAATAAAGTACTTAAATTGAATAGAGCTATCTATGGTCTGAAGCAGTCCTCAAGGGCCTGGTATAAGAAAGTTGATGAATGTCTTATTGGCAATGGATATACGCGCTCCAAATTAGAACCATGTTTGTACACTAAGATTAAGGATAGAAAGAGAACAATAATAACATTGTATGTCGATGATTTCTTTGTGTTTACTAATGATAACATTGAATGTGATAATTTAAAAAAGGTATTGTCATCAAAGTTCAAACTAAAGGATTTAGGACAGGTTAAAAATTGTTTAGGGATGTCTGTTAATATTGATAAAGTTAATGGCACAATTACATTAAGTCAAGAAAATTATGTTGATCAGTTATTAAATAGATTCAACATGACAGATTGTAAGTCAGCTGATACACCTTTAGAGTCTAAATTGAATATTAACTTAGAAAATAAAAATAGTGACAGCCAAATTCCTTATCAGCAACTGATTGGTGGGCTTATGTATTTAGCAGTTCTAACTAGACCTGATATTGCATATTCAGTAAGCTTCCTAAGTCAGTTCAATAATAGTTATAATAATGAAATTTGGGCATATGCTAAACGAATTTTGAGATACCTTAAGAAAACTAAATATTTTGGGTTAAAATATACTGTAAATGGTAATTCTAAATTAGAAGGGTTTGTTGATGCAGATTGGGGAAATAATATTATAGACAGAAGGTCTTACACAGGTCTATGTTTTATGTTAGCTGGAAGTGTAGTTTCATGGGAGGCAAAAAAGCAAAAAACAGTTGCCCTCTCAAGCACAGAAGCAGAATATATGGGTATGGCTGATGCTTGTAGGGAAGCTATTTATTTGCATAATTTGTCAAAAGAAATTATTAATGAATCATATACTATTGTGTTATGTAATGATAACCAGGGTGCACTTAAGCTGTGTTCAAATAATAGTTTTAATAAGCGGACCAAACATATTGATATACGTTACCATTTCTGTAAAGAATGTATTGTTGATAAAATTATTAAACTGAAATATTTGGATACAGCTGAAATGCCTGCAGACTTACTTACAAAAGGTTTGGGTAATACCAAGCATTATTATTTTATGCAGTTGTTAGGAATACAAGATATAAGAGTTGTATAATTATTTAGTTTGATTTAGAGGGGTAAATTGTTAAGTGTACCTATATTATTTTGATAAGTGGGGGTGTTAGTATTGTATCAAAATAAGACTAGTAACGCCACCTACTACGTGTTTGAACAGTTCCTGTACTGAATGTGAAATATATATTGTTCGTTCAATTAGTCTCACAAAAAACGTTGTTTGATTTATACGTATAAGCGGAAAATTTAGCTAACAAAAACGGAATTAAGAGAAATACGAAAAAACAAGAGTTTGATTAGATTATAGTATATTAAACGTTGATTATGATTAAGTATCCATCAGTATAAGTATCCATCTTTTTATTTATTCATATCTTTAATCCCTTATATAGGCATTTAGACCACAGATTACCTCCCAATAGATTCCGCATACAATACAACTTACGCGCACCACACATCAGCCTATTTAGGCTGATATAACTCAGCGCACGGTATGATCTCTTTAGTTTCGACCAGACATTAGAGCTGTAGGGACGCAAGCGATTTCTAGTTTTAATTCTGTTTAAAAAATAGTTATCAAAAGTTTGCCTAAAAAAAAAGACGAATTGTGCAGTAAAATGGTGTGGAAATCAACCAGCCGTTCAAGTTCAAAAAAATATGGGATAACATTCCACCAGTAGGCAAAGTATTAAATATTGACCAATCTAAAAAAGGTCAAGTTATAATGGTTAGCAAATCAAAACTGTACACTTTACAGTAGCGCTCGTTGATGTCTTTTGTGAAAGTCCCTTTCACTCATAAGGAATTATTATATTGTTATCTTTTTCCCACAGAAGTAAAAATGTTGAGAAAAATACGTTTTTAGCTTATCGAAAAGTATCGATGATCGATGTTTAATTAGGTATATAGGAGAATAAAATTATTTTGTTAAAATTGATTATTTAATAAAAAAAACTTTTTGCAAAAAAATACTACCGACTTCCAAATACAAAACTACAAAGTGAAAAATAACTTAATTTTTTAAAGTCGGTGTCTTTCGTAGGTACCATTTTTTTGCATTATGGACACCGACTTTAAAAAAATAAGTTATTTTTCACTTTGTAGTTTTGTATTTGGAAGTCGGTAGTATTTTTTTGCAAAAAGTTTTTTTTATTTTTCACTTTTTAGTTGTACGTACCTAATAGGCAAGTTAGTAAGGGAACTATTTCGCCAGAATAGATTTCATGAAACTTGAACATAACCGGTGAAATGAGAGATCTGCTTACCTCTTAAGAGCGTACTGGCGTGATGTTATGTTATGAAATGTTATAAACAACAAACAGACATGCGATTGCAGCAATCCCGAGAGATTTGCCGTTATATATTGAAGAGTTCTGTTGTATATCTCCGAAGTTCTTCATCAGATCTTCACCAAATTAAAATGGGACCAATTTCGGAACATACTTTTTCAAACAAAAAAAGAATTTTCAAAATCGGTCCACAATTGACGGAGTAATCGGTGAACATAAACAAAAAAAAAAAAAAAAAAACAAACTTGAAGTCGAACATAGAACCTCCTCCTTTTTGGGAAGTCGGTTAAAAATTAACAAATTAGTTTATTTTGAACTAATTGTGCTCTATTCATAACAAAAGCTCAGAGTGGCCCTGTTTACATAGGATTACAATTAAATTAAATCACTTTTGGCCAAAATTTAAATCTTTTCTCGATCGAAGTTTTTCTTTATCATTATTAAAGTAATTATAAAATCACCGGCTAAGAAATTTTACATAAGATACCATTCTGTTTGAAAAATATCGATATTTTTATCGACATTTAATGCGCATGTCCCGTCACTATGACCGGTACCGTGACCTTCAATAGCCAATCACGGCGCACTAGTCACTCCCCGCGCAACCCGTGCCTTCCGCCAAATTTGGTGAACTCGGAATCGAACAAAACAGTAGGCATGCGGTATCTATTGGGAGGTAATCTGTGCATTTAGACCCAGCATTATGTTTTTATTTTGTTACCAATTACTCCTTTTTTGTTACTGTCCCTAAAATCTCCTGTCTATAAACTCACTTTTTTGTATTTATTTATTTATTTTATATCAATACTAGCTTTTGCCCGCGACTTCGTTCGCGTGGAATAGTGACTTCTGATGCCGACTCTTGACCAATAGATGGCGCTGTATGTCCGGAATAAATTTTATTTTATATTTTATTTTTTGTAATAAAAACTATCCTATGTCCATTCTCAAGTTCCAAACTATGTATGTTCCAAATTTCACACAAATCGGTTCAGTAGTTTGGGCGTGAAGCAAAGACAGACAGAAAGACAGACAAACAGACAGACAGAGTTACTTTCGCAAATATTAGTTTGGATAACTTGTAAATAAAATCAGATTTACTCAACATTGTTATAGGAAGCGAGCAAAATCTTTAAATTTTGTTTATCTATACTAATATTATAAAGCTGAAGAGTTTGTTTGTTTGTTTGTTTGTTTGAACGCGCTAATCTCAGGAACTACTGGTCGGAATTGAAAAATTCTTTTTGTGTTGGGTAGTCCATTTATCGAGGAAGGTTATAGGCTATATAACATCACGCTACGACCAATAGGAGCGGAGCATCAATGAAAAATGTTCCAAAAACGAGGAAAATTTATTCTTTTTGAGACGCAACGTATTTAGAGTAGGTGGGCTAGCTTGGTAGGTACCCAGTTGACGGGAGCGAAGCCGCGTGGGACAGCTAGTTTTTCATATAATCAAAACTTTAAATTGACTTTAGGTTAAAAGTAACAAAAAAATATTAAAGCACCTAAATTAGAAATATTTTTCACTTTTCTTAGTTAATCTTTGCGATGATTTTATTCAATTTATCAAGAAGTTTAAGAAACATAAACATTATAGCCACAGAATTTGCGACATTACATTTTTTTTTAACAATTCAGGAATAACAAAATAAGAACATTTAGCCTACCTTCATTTAGATTATTATATATTTTAAAATAAATCATCATCATCATCAGCCTTTTAAAGTTCCCACTGCTGGGACACAGGCCTCCTCTCATAGAGGGAGTGGGCTATAATCCACCACGCGTGCCCAGTGCGGATTGGTAGATGTCATATATCTTTGAATTGTTGGTTCTAGGACATGCCGGTTTCCTCACGATGTTTTCCTTCACCGTTTTGGCCACCACTGCTCTCTGCTAAAATAAATACTAAATACAATAGGATACCTTGTGAAAAATCGAAATATTCATGAAATAAACTATTTGATTTCAAGAAATTAAAGCGATCTACTGATATTTTTATTTTTGGCCACTTTTTGAAAATATGGCAAAAAAAAGAGAAACGCTCAAAAGGTGTCACGGTATTGTATTTGCATAATTTTGCGTTTCACTCTCGATTTTTGCCAACAGGTTTCTTTTTTTACTCGAATTTTCGTGAGTCAAGGCTGAAAGCGCCATACTGCTTATTAAGTAGGCTTATGGATACAGTAGACATAAAAAAAATCGCAGGTAAAAAAGGTCAAGGCGAATCGCTTCACAGTCGTTTATTGGGATGAACACTGAGAAACTGTTACTTAATTATTATTACCTACGTATAGTGCAACCAGAGCCACAGAAACCACGACAGCCTATACTTATTTTGGTCTATGAAGATTTAGATATCAAGCTGTGGGGCCGAAACACATTAGAGCGTTGAATTCCGACGTCGCTTTTCTAGAATTAATGATGTCACCCGAAAACTTTCTTATGGAAAACCCCGAATTATTTGTTCACTGCTGTTTAGTAGAATCATTTTGTTTCTAAGAATTTGGGGCGCACGGTTGGCGCAGTAGTTGGGTGATTGACTGCTGCGCTGCGTGTCGCAGGTTCGATTCCCGCACGGTACAAATATTTGTATGACCTACAGATAGTTGTTCCGGCTCTGGGCACAGTATTAATATGGACAAACAGTACGGGAACTACCTACAAACGCTCGAAAAAGCACCCTCACACAAACATGCTCATTGACGAGACCTGTAAGCAGTTTTCACGAAGCTGTCAGTAGTGCGGGCCATTTAGGCTCGGTAAAGATATCTAACAGTATTGTGACTCGGCCCTGTCCTTGAAATAAATGCCTACAAGCCCGCGTCACGTAAACACGCCAGATTCTTTTCTCTAATTTGTTGCGCGTATTGGTATAAAAAGTAGTATAATAATCTGTACCTCGTGCTTTCCAGATCGTGCAAGACCTGCTGGGCAGCATCCTGATGGTGTTGGTGACAGTGGGCTACCGCACCAAGCTGTCGGCGCTGATGCTGGTGGTGGTCCTATCCGTGCTCAACCTCTACCACAACGCGTGGTGGGCCGTGCCCTCCTACAAGCCCCTCAGGGACTTCCTTAAATATGACTTCTTCCAGGTAAACATGTTAATTTTATTAATTGTCTAGATTCTGCCAAGCGAAGATGGCGGGACGAGATTTATGCCTATCGACAGGATTGGTCCACGATTAACCTAAACCGGAAGAAAAAAAAAGGAAGCATATGCCATGCAGTGACCTCTGGGTCACGGAACAGAAATAAATAAATTCTAAAATTGTGCCAAGGGAATCCAGGTTAACTACATTTGTGTTAAGTTTTATCCAAATCCTTAATTAACAGAAATCCAGACCTTCAGATTTGTAATATTAGTTGCATTAGGCATAGCACGCACAGCGATTTTTATCCGCGCGAATGTTTTCGTACTATTTGGGAGCGATTTTTTTTCCGCAGTGCGTGCAGCTTCATTCATTTCTATAGGTCACAGAAGACGCGAATAAAAATCGCAGTGCGTGCTATGCCTTAGTCCTAAATTCTAACTAAACGTTAGTTACTTTTAGTCGAGCGGTTAAATGTCGCAACCACAGACATAAATCTAACTAGATAACGCAAGTCCCTCCATCTGTATGAAAACCAAGCGTGTCACTTTATCAAAAACAATTTAAAAAAAAATGACTTACCAATGAATGAAATCATTTCCAATGCCTCGGCCAACTTTTTCTATACATTCTTTACAGCTCATTATGGCATAATTAGGCATTTTTTTTTGTTCTGTGGGTTTCCAGTGCCGATTATGCTAAATGAAAAGCTCAGGTTACGATCATTGATCGTAACTTTACTCCGTTTTTTGGCACGCGAAGTACATACAAACGCGACATCTAGTTAGGTTTATGTCTGTGGTCGCAACGCATTGCAAAAGTTCTCCTTTCATGTATTTTCTACTAAGCAGCTATGAACCAACACAAAATAAAGGCGGGCCGCAACTGGTTCTTTTATTTGTTTTGTAGATGCGTTGGCTTCGTCCCATTGTGTCCGTAACATGAGCTAGCCGTAAACATTCTTATTTTATTTGCATTCCTGTCAGGTCATTGGATTGTAAGTACGCGCCTGTATTAAAAACAAAAAGTAAAATAAGACTTTTAAAGATTGCAAGATTCTTTTTGGCAATTTTCATACATAGTTAGGGTAGTAGTCGTCTCAGGGACCTTAGTAACGACTAGGTTAAAAGTTGTGAAAAAATATACATTTATTATTGATTCATGTACATAATTTCGAACACAAGGTTTTTTCGTGTAACTAAGAGTTTTGCTTTAAACAAATAATTAACAACACGATATTTTTTCGCAACTTTTGGAAACTCCTCCAAAACGACTTGGTTGTTTAAAATATTTTTACACAGAAAAATTGATGGCTGGCGTTAATCAAATCAAATAATATTCTGCAAACAAAACTGTTCAATGTTGATATTTTGGCATCGAGCGGGCGCACGGCCAGTATTGCCAGTATCGCCTTAAATACTATTCAAAACTTTATGCCAAAGTCAGAATACCAAACGACTTACCAATACCTCACTCAAGTGAGAACCTACTAAAACTTCATTCCTCTCTTTCCAGACCTTATCTGTGATCGGCGGTCTTCTAATGATCGTGTACCTGGGACCCGGCGGAGTCAGTATGGACGAGCACAAGAAAAAGTGGTAGAACCCGCCCAGTGTGTACAATGTACGCACAGTGAAAGACAATTGATATTTTAATCTAAGATGTTATGGTGCGAACGGAAAGGAAAGTTCTTTTTTTTTTCATTTAATTTGGTGTTTTTTTTTTGTGACAATCTGACTAGTCGGTGAAAATTGTGAACATTGAGCTTACTTCCACATCCTGTAGTGTCATGTTCGTGTTGTGGGCAGTTTGCTTGATTTCTTAATATGAACTAAGTTTTGTGGGATGCCAGGAGTCGCTTTAACTGCAAATACTGTGTTGTTAACTTACGGGCCCAATATGACTCCCGATAAAGTATTTTGTTGTAGATTATTTACAAGGCATGTCGCAAAATTAAATAATAAGGATTCTAGTCCTACAAAATGGTGTTGTTTATATTTAAAATTATTTTATTATAAGCCTACATTGTCTCAATATAGGGCAAAGGCTTACATTCCCTTCTTCAACTTGCCAAAATATTTCTTACAAGCAAATTGCCCTCAACACAAAATTTTATATGAAAGTAAATAAAATTATCGATCAGGTCATTGACCCTAGCTACGTTTTGATGATAAGCCGATAAAAACACGGTTCATGATTTCTATTTTGTCTATTTTTATATTAGAATAGTATTTACTTAGCACTTTTTATAACAGATAGTGTTGTGAATTCCGAAGCTTTTGCATGGATGCGGCATTGCTTGGTAAGACAGACTATTCGAAATAACATTCCTACAAGTATATTAAGGTTACATCATGGCCAGTACAATGTGGCTATAGCTGCAACATTTTTTTTTACTAATTAGTCTCGCATATATCGGCGTGATGATAGCTAAATATGTCACCGAATTGCAACATCAAACCAAGAGGAAATATCGCGCAAGTGCCCACTCAATGCATCACAATGAGTCACTATATTGACATTTGATTACAGTGCGCTTCAGCAATGCTAATAATTTAGTGCGCGTATCGAGCGCATGTTTGTAGGCCACGCAATGCTGCGTTCGCGCGCGCCAAAATAGTAAACTACTTCCTGCCCGCGTAGACGTTATATTTTATGTTCTCATCGGGACCCTTCGCGTGTAAGTGTATTTACTCAGACTGAACGTACTCCTGCTTTCATTCGCTAAACCGTACATTTTTCATTCCTTTTTTTTTTAATTATTGTTGTGATCCAATGTAATGTAAATATTTATATAAAAAAAAAATATATCTATTTTGTACTTACTGACTGACAGGCGACAGATCTTTGAATGTAAAAGCAAAATGCTCTTTTTATGAATTTGAATATTCCAGTAGCCATAAGTGAAACTTTGGTATCACAATTCGAAGATTTGTGCTTCATCTTCCTTATAATAAAATGTAGTCATTGAAAAAAAAAACATAAATAATTATTTGATTTATCAAAAAGTATTTAAAAGACACATATTTTTGTATTATTATTTTTTTATTTATTTTTCTTAAGTTTCAGTTTGGCCATAGATGATAAAGATTCCTGAAAAGATTGTTCCGAATAAATTTTTATATAATAAAAATGTTTTTTTTTTTTAATGTTTATATTGTTTATGTATATAATACCTTAAAAAACTACTCATACCTAATTTCTAATTGACTAATCTAATTCTTTCACATTGTTTATTGTATATTATCACAACAAGCCTAGAGTTTGAGAAAAGCGACAACATACAGTTTTATAAGACATTTATATGTATAGGAAATAGTTATATAATATTATTAATTGATCAACAACTACTGGAACACAACACTTGGATATATTGTGGGGTTACTCTTTCGCTTTGGCCTGTTCTCTGACCTTTTCCTTATCTTCTATATATTTGAACACTTTGTTGGCTAGGTGTCTGTATTTCTCTGCGTGCGTGCTATCGGGGAGCGCGTAGATGGCTGGTTTCCCGCTGTTTATACATTCGGACATGTTGTGGTCGACTTCAAAGCTCTCGATGATCTCAAGCCCCATTTGATCAGCCGTCTGTTTCGTGTCGTTGCCGAACACGTAGTTCTTCGTGCCACATTTGTAGCAGATTGCGTGTGACATGTTCTCCACCATGCCTATGATAGGAACTTTTAGCTTCTCGAACATGTTGACTCCTCGTTTTGTGACTTGGAGCGCTGCTGACTGGGGTGTGGTTACTACTAGTGCTCCTGTGAACGAATAGAAAATAATGTTCCATAAATAAAATCAAATATCATTGAAAAATTGTAACATTGAGTTTTGAAGATTAATGTCTTCAAGAAATACAGTACATTAAATCTTGTAATACAAACAAATGCTAACTAGACGACGCGATTGTATGTAATTCGCACAAAGCGTTTTGCTAATACTTTCATTGTGCGCACAGCTAAGGAGTGGAATTCCCAGCCGGAGTCTTTGTTCCCTGATAGCTATAACCTAGGGGTCTTTAAGTCAAGAGTGAATAGGTTTCTTCTAGGCAAGCGTGCTTCACCGTAGACCACATCATCGCTTAACATCAGTCGAGATGGTGGTCAAACGCTAGCCTAAAGATGAAAAAAAAAAAAAAAAAACGCTTTTCAAAAAAAACAGAATGAAATGATCGTAATTTGAGTTTTTCATTTAGCATTATCGGCACCGGATAACCACCGAAATCTAGAAAAATGCCATATCGAGCTGTAAAGACTGAATAGAATAAGTTGGCAAATGTAAGTAAATTTGTTTTTAAATTGTTTGTGAGAAAGTGGCTCGCTTGGTTTTCATACAGAGGGACTTGCATTGTCTAGTAAGATTTGTCTGTGGTTCTAGCCAATAACTCACCATCTATAGGCAAGTTCTGTGCGAGCGACAGATGCGTGTCGCCAGTGCCGGGCGGCGTGTCTACGATGAGGCAGTCCAGTGGTCCCCACGCCACGTGCCTCGTCAGCCTCTCTAGCGCCTGCATCACCATCAAACCGCGCCAGACGACGGCATTCTCTCCTGATACTAGCAGGCCCATTGACATGCTGGAATATAAATATACTAGGTAATAAAGACTATGCAATGTGGCCCATTGGGTAATGACCTTGCCTCTCGGGCTTGAGGTCGTAGGTTCAAATCCGTGCAAGTGCCAATGTGATTTTATGAAATTCTGAATGAAACTATTTGACTAAAAGCTGCGCTAGCACAATTGAGCATACAGCGCAGATACGGATGGACGCAAGCGACGGAAGCCGTACGGAGCCGTTCGTATGCGTCGACATCCAGCCGGACGCGATCGGCTCTCGCCGTATCCGTAAGTGTTGTTTCCGATCCGATGCAATGCGCGCCGTTTGGTTGAAATTGTACTTTGGTGGTAAAAATAGGCAGTTTGCAAGATGATTTTAATGCCACATTATTTACCCACACAAGTTTCTTGTTAGTGATAAGAGTAATTAATTTTGGAATTGATAAGATAAAGATTGCATAAACAATGTATTATTAGCTATTATCTAACAGCAGCGAGAAACACTAATACGAGTATGTCATGCTGACAAAAATGAATACAGATATGAGTTTGAGAAATTTATGAGAATTTTCAATTTAACAGTAATTCACACATTAAGTTACATGTGTGAATTAATTGTCAAATTGACTATAAAACAATTCTAAGCTCTCACCGTATAGCCCAGTGGCTAAGACCTCGCCTGTCATGCTTAAGGTAGTGGGTTCAAATCCGGACAAGTACCAATAAGACCTTTTCAAATTCATAAGTACCTACTTTCTAAGTTTATCTTGGACATCACAGGCAATGGTGAAGGAAACCATTGTGAGGAAACCTGGACTCTTAATGTAGTCAAGTCAGAGTCTGTGGGGTTCCCAGAGGCGGTTTAATTAACTCTGACACCAGAGGTGGCCACATCCTCACACAAAAAAGAAAAACAAAGAGCTCTCACCATTTAACACCATAGTTCAGCAGTGGCTCAATTAGGTGGTCATCATTCAACATGGGTTCTCCGTTGATGTTCATCATGAGAGGCACAGAGGGACCAAATACATCAGCATCCAGCAGACCAATCTCCTTGTCAGGTTCTATCACCTTCATAGCACATGCGAGATTCACTGGAAATTGGAAAAGCACGGTGTGTCATGGTGATTATAGTACTGTGTAAATTATTTTGAGGTTTGAATAAATAAACAACAAAATTGATCCAAGTAATAAAAATTGGATCACAAATTTAGATTTAGTGTGGGGGGAACGGGGGAGGTAGGAGGAGAGGTTTTATCCCCCCCCTTACCAACCCCACCACTCGGAGCCCCATGGTTATGGAGATATCCATGGTTAAAGTTTTTAGGTTAGAATCAAAATTTCTATCAAAGTCTATCGATTTTTGGGGCGGAAAGGAGGGTAGGGAAGTGGGGGGTAGTGGGGCTACCCCACTGTACCATCCCAACCCCGCGGAACCCCATGGTTAAGGAGATATTCATGGTTAAAGTTTTTACAATTACTATTTAACAACAATGTCGACGGAGCCCGGGGCTCCTATTTCTGTCTGAAAGGTCTAAAGTAACCTAACACGAAGAAGATGACGGGAGCTGAGTTCGCTCGCTTTGCTCGCTCACTTCAGCTCCCGTCATCTCTTCGAACCTAACCTGTCCGTGTCGGGGTGCCCTAAGCTCCCGAGCTCGCTTCGCTCGCTCCTGGACCAATTCTCATATTTTTACCTCACGAAAAACATAAAATTGCCGAGTCTTGAAAATTTGTAAAAAGCTTTCTATTTATGAGTACAACCTATAAAAAAAAAATGAAATTCCAAATCAACGGCCCATAATGGAAATTTTATCCAGAATGTTAAAGAGCATAATAGCAATATATAGATTATTTAGATGGTGATCTACATAATTTTACAGAAGATACAGAATTTCACAAACCAGCAGTAGTAGTCTTCCCCACTCCGCCTTTTCCTGAGGCAACAAGTATTATGCTCTTTACTCCTGGCAGAGGCTTCTTCTCCGGTAATCCCTTCGCCATTACTTTGGCTCTGTGTGACTCTGCTTCCTCCTTTGTGTGCTTTAGACGGACTGAATAACAACATGGTGCTGACTACAAATAGAAAGTCTGTCATAAGTAAAGGTTAAAGTAAAAGGAACCGAAATTATATGTAGGTTATAAAAGTAAAATTAAGCAGAATGAAAAGAAGAACACAGATCTGTTACAACTATTATATTTATGGATTTACGACCGTTTTCTTTGATTACGCCCACCAGAAACCTTAATTATGGGCTCAGTACATAGTGAGAGGTAGTTAGTCACAAATGATAGCTGTAAATCATCAAAATACTCCTAATTTTTAAGACAAATAACATGATGAAATCCTTGTACTTACAGTGCTTATATTGGTGTTTAATAAAACGCCGTAAACTCGCTGAAATGCTCTTTGGAGGTTCATAACTGCTAGTAGTTTTTGTCGATAAATATATTTAATGAGAAAACAGCGTTGTTATTTTGAAATACAGCAATATTTTTTCAAAATTCGCGAATATAAACGCAAGTTACTCGTTCAGAAATTAAATAAATTAAATTGACAAGTGAAAGTGAAGTGAATCGATTACAATCTGTCAAAGATATGTCATTTTTGACAATATGGCCGGTATCAAAGAGCAAAGCAGAGATATTTTTATTCGAAAAAATTCAAATACCAAGCAAATTTTAAAGAATAAGATTCATTCTCCTTTATTTTTAACGTTTGTTCTTTTTCAGCAATAAAATTCAAATAGCAATATAATAAAAAATAACGAATGCAGAATCAATCGAGTCGGTGCCAAAAACAGATGTTCGAAAATTAAAAATAAACACAACTGTCAACCTCTTTGCGCAATGTCGGGACTTTTCTACGACATAATTTCGAAAATAATCGGAATTTCCAGCTTTTTGAAGTGATTTCCGTACTGAAATAAAATGTCTATTTCTTTACGTACGTTTTCTCAACGAATATTGCCTATAAACGGCATTGTTTCTACCAAAAGTCACTCAAGCCGCTTGTGCAGAAAAATTCCCTTGCGGACACAATTTCTGGAAGAAGTGAGTATTTAGCGTAGAATTCTGTTTTAATTATTTTTCTAGTTTCTTTTGGTACAGGAATGTTGGATCTTGTTACGTAATATTTGAAAAATACATAATTATTTATGTCGCCAACAGTATTTTCCTCCTTGACATTGAACTAATTAGAGTATGCGGAATGGAACTGTTACCGATTCACGTGGTACTGACATAGACTTTCTGACATAAATAATATTTGTCATATAAGGTATCATATTCCCTACAAAATATCCTGACTTTTAAATGTAAATTACCATGTTTTCAACCTCATAAGACATCCATAGTAATTTATAAAATACTGAAAGTCATAAGCATTACTGAGTTGATATTATTTGTTTACATACTAGGATTGCATCCGTCTTGGCATCCTACCAGCATTCATTTTGTTGATTCAACATTAGAATCTAAGCATATAATTTATAAATAAAAGGTAAGATATTAGAGGTTAGGTATTGTAAAGGTATTTGTTAGAATAGGAAGTGCTGTTGTATGTTATCTATAATGTGCACTTTTGTATGGGTGGAAAGTATTTATAACAACATTATATTACCATAGATTATGCTACTATCTATTCTTTGATGTAGCAGAACCAAATCTAATATTAAAAAAAATATAAAACTGCAGACAGTTGTTCCGGTTTGGTTGCTTGTAGGTATATGTTAATTTATATACAGGGCTACAGGTTAAGTCGACCTTTAAAAGGTTGTAGTTTCCATCATTACTGACTGATTTGACTATGAAACAAACTGCAAATGTTTTCAAGAAATTGGATATTGAAGACTTTAAAAAGAAATTGCTGTTATTGCTGGATTTTGCCTCTAATTTAATTGTATTTGTGATTTTTGTGTAGTGGATAAGTTGATTTACTATTCTCAATGCTAAAATTGCAGTTAACCGAACTCACTGGGTCATAGTAGCCGATTGATAGTTATTAAATGAAATAAATACGTAATAAATATTTTTCTTTCAATAATATTGGAAAAAATGTCTATGGCAGTCCTGCTGTTGATTTGATTTAACTTAAAAATATCTATGTTTCATTAGCTATCCAACAAGGTATAACAAGCTAGGGTATTATCAGAATTCATAGGAAAACTTTGATGGAAGGCTCCTAGGTAGTAATAAAAATAAAAGCGTCAAATCTATCTAATGATAAATATTTTAATATGAATAGTTAATCAGTCAGGAATGATGTAAACAACAACCTCCTAATTAAGAAGGGGTGGAAAAAAATGTGAATAAAAATCGCAGTGCATGCTAAGCTTAACCTGTAGCCCTGTATATGTAAATGCACCCAGAATATGAGAAGGCCAACCCTCTGGTCACTTGAAGAGTTTTTTTAAATCTTACTAATATTTAAGTAAGTTAATGTTTGTTACTTAATCTCGTCAGAACGCATGAACGGATCTGGATGAAATTTGGTTCATAGATAGATTATATATATAGCATATAGGCTACTTTTCATCCCAGTATAATGTTCCCGTGAAGCTGTTGGCAGAAGCTATAGTATTTAACCCCCGACGGAAAAAGCGTCTGTCTGTGGCATCATAGCGCCTAAACGGATGAACTGATACTGATTCAGTTTTTTTTTTGTTTGAAAGGTGATTTTGTCGAGAGTGTTCTTAGCTAGGTTTGAATAATATCGGTACAGCCATTCAAAAGGTATGGGCGTTTTACTTATTAAATCGGTGTGTTTTCTCAAGATATCGTGTCATAATTACGTGTTCAATAGATTGCCGATCGAAGCGTATCTACTATGTACTAGATAAATTATGTAGCATGAAATAAAAATGTGTTGGGGATTTTTAAAATTTTGAAATTTTACATTTTAAATTGTTTTTTATTTTAAACTTTATTTTTATTTTGCAGTTCCTTAATCGACGCATATCCAGTTGTCAACCAGCACCAAAATGCACTACAGAGAGCAACATCGACGATATCTATATCCACGAGGAGGCAGTTAATGGCCGTCTGTCACAACAGAATATCAACTACTATAAACCTCTCTGCAGATCAGCCAGTAATGGAAATGATTTTGGTGATGATGTGGAGCTGAAGACCTTGAGAATAACGTCTGATGATTATATAGAGAGGCGAATGCCTCCATTTGCATTTGACTTACCATACACCAATATCAGTGATATAGATTTAACAAAATGTAGTAATGTGAGCACATACTTTTATTTTTGTGTGCATTGCGTTGTTTTGCTAATCTAATAAAAACTTGCTTGTTGAATAAAAAAGTCGTCTAACCTTATTTTATGCTTTTTTTATTTTCAGGACATAGAGCCGACCTGTCTCTCGGAGTTCGAACGCGACGCCGTCGCGTTCTGCCGTGGTACAGTCTCCTCGACTAACCCATTAAGTGCTCCAGCTGTACAGACTAGCCATGAGGACAAGCCCAGCGAAGAACAACTTATGAAAGTGTTCCACACACTCTCTGCTACGGTCAGTATACAAAAAAATATTGCTAGTTTATGGTAATTGGTTAAAAATGACGATGATTACCTTTTTTCTATTTGTAATTGGTTGTCAGACCCAAAGTAGAATTGCATGAACTAATTCCTCCTAGCCTGTTCCATCATGGGACTACAATACGTACGGCGTTGCTTCATCAGTACATGGTGGACGTCACACTCATATGCACCAAACGTTTTGGGAATACTTTTATTATGCGTACAGCTAAGGAGTGGCTTCTGTAGTGAAAACCTGGGGGTCTTTAAGCCAAGAGTAGGTTTCTTCTAGGCAAGCGTGCTCCATCGTCGACCACATCATCGCTTACCACCAGGAGAAATAGAAATAAAACGCGAGCAGAAAAAAAAAGGTTTTTTTTTTTCAAGAATCTAACTAATTCATTAGTTTTTTTTATTTTCCGTAACATTTTGGACATCAAAACCATTATGAAGTATGTAAATAATATTATCGCAACATACCCAAAAACCGCAACATATGCATCCTCAAAGCTTGAAAAATGCCCTTTGACTTTTCAGATGCCGAATTTATTCACGAAGCCACTGGACTATTCAATTTACCACCCAAACATGGTGTTTGTCAACAACATCAGAGGCACTACATCTGTGTAAGTAAATGTTTCTTTACCAATAAACAGAAAAATGGTATAAAAGTATATGATATTGCTTGCACCCTTAAAATTGGTATCTTGTTCTTATCTTTAATTAACTAATTTCACCCAGTGGGCACGCGTGATCTTCGGAAATTATGCCAAGAGAAATTATACCTGAGATAAAAAAAAAAAAAACTATCCTATCTTCTTCACCAAGGTCCAATCTCTATACCAAAATTCATCATAAGTACCTAGTTAAGCAGTTTAGATTTCAAATCTTAAATAGATCGACAGAGTTACTTTGACATTTTTTAGTTACTAATATCTATAGCTATACTAATATAATAAAGAGGGAAGATTTGTATTTTTGTATGGGAAGCTACACTATCCCCGGGTGACATAAGCTACTTTTTATCCCTGTATTCCCACAGGAAAGGGAACTACGCGGGTGAAACCGTAAGGCGTCCGCTAGTTTTAGTATAAATTTCTAGTAAACAGCTATTCTATGAATTATCAGTTTTATTTGCACTTCAATAAAGTTGGTAATTTATCTTGCTCATTATGGCTTCACACTTGACCTTCGATTGTGGGATTGTTTGTTATATAAACAAGCATATGACATGTATGTTGACAAGTAGCTACATATATATCTAGCCAACTCATAAAACTATGAGTATATATATAATCATTATATATATATACTCATAGTTTAGTTATATAGGAGCTTTTACAAGCAGTTGTTGAGAGTGAAAGTGTTCAAAATTTCTACTTGTTTGGTGATTACAATCGCCCCGACATTGATTGGTTAGTTACTGGAGATTCATGTTCTACCATACAAGATTTAAATAGCAGCAACTCTCCAATTTGTAGACATATAAGAATCTTCATGTCCATTTTTAATGCCTATCAGTATAATAATATAAAAAATTCGACCGGCAAGATTTTGGATTTGGTGATCAGCAATAATGAGTGTTCTGTTATGGCACCCACTGACACACTATTAAGCTCAGACCCTTATCACCCACCCTTATGTATATTGGCTTCTTTCAATTTGGGTAACCGAGCCATGACACGTAAATCTACACAGAGGTACAATTACTATAAGGCGAATTACGAGGAAATTAATGGTGATTTGGACAAAGTTAGCTGGGGCGAATTATTGCAGGAGCAGTCTGCTGAAGATGCAGTTAATACATTTTATGAAGTTATTTTCAGAGTTATTAAAACTCATGTTCCCTTAACATTGGTCAAGTCTTCTAAGTACCCGGTCTGGTTTTCACCTTCATTGATACAAATATTTAAAAATAAAACTAAGGCGTGGTGTAAATGGAAGTCGTATCAAAATCTATCAGATTACGAACAATTTTCACTATATAGGTCGAGATTTCATGCTGAATCTAAAACTTGTTATAACCAATGCATAAAGTCTGTTGAGGATAGCATAAAAATTAACACCAAATATTTCTGGAGTTTTATATCTAACCGTAAATCCATAGCTTCCATTCCTTCAACTATGCATTACCAGGGACAGTCGTCCAACAATCCAGATGAAATCTGTAATCTCTTTTTAAACTTCTTCCATTCTGTCTATGAGCCTTCCACTCTCAACAATGTGCAGCAGCAGACCTTTAACGATGCTGGGAATAGCCGTCTCGTTAGCAATATTGTGATCAGTATTGAACAAGTACACAGTGCTTTGAAATCCGTGGATTGTTCTAAAGGTCCAGGGCCTGATGGCATCCCGCCACTATTCCTTAAAAATACCGCTAATACTTTAAGTCTTCCTCTATTTATTATTTATAATAAGTGTTTGAGCCAAGGGACTTTTCCAGAAGCTTGGAAACGAGCCAATATCACCCCTGTCCATAAATCTGGTCCAAGACACGAAATTGAGAACTACCGTCCTATTTCCATTCTGCCGATCTTGTCAAAGCTTTTCGAGGGGCTTGTCCACGATCAGCTTTATCCGATTATTCATGATCAGATTATTAAGCAACAGCATGGGTTCGTCAAGAAAAGATCTACAACTACTAATTTGATTGAGTATACCGATTATTTATTCAATAATTTAGACACACGTGTACAGGTGGACTCTATTTATACTGATTTCCGTAAAGCCTTTGACAAGGTCGATCATAAATTACTTTTGGGCAAAATAGCATTTAACGGTATTCGTGGCGATTTGTTCCGTTGGTTTACTTCCTATGTTACAAATAGAACGCAAAAGGTGGTGGTTAATGGTTTCCATTCCAAGTCCATAACTGTTTCATCAGGGGTGCCTCAAGGCTCGATTCTGGGTCCTTTGTTATCCAAACTAATATTATAAATGCGAAAGTAACTCTGTCTGTCTGTCTTTCTGTCTGTCTGTCTGTCTGTCTGTCTGTCTTTGCTTCACGCCTAAACTACTGAACCGATTTGTGTGAAATTTGGTACAGACATAGTTTGGAACTTGAGAATGGACATAGGATAGTTTTTATTACAAAAAATAAAATAAAATTTATTCCGGACATACAGCGCCATCTATTGGTCAAGAGTCGGCATCAATTCAGTACTGAAAATTCATCGGAAAAAAGTAAATAAATAGTAAAAAGGTATGAAAAAATAATATCAATATAATAAAACTTTTAGTACAAAGAAAATGCCCGAACGGAGTATAGGTAAATAATCCGAGTTGTCACTATGCTCGATAGATGGCGTTGGGATCGAAATAGATCGCGCTATGTTTTCGTTACACGCATTTGGTTGGGTATCGGCCGAGTGCTTCGGTACTGTCGTGGAATTGTGGATTGATCGTTTCGTAAATTTAAAATTGGCTCCGTTGTATTAGTAGATTAAAAGGTTTATTTGTTGGGTTGTCTGGTGGTTGTTTTCAAAATTGGTCCCGTTGTATTTGTCGATTAATAGGTTTATTTGTTGGGTTGTCTGGTTGTTGTATAATGTAAGTTTAGTTTGATCTCGATTATTAGTAGATACTAAAATTGTATGTCTAAATTCGTTTTAATTTTTATATTAATTAGATCGTTCCTTTTAAATTATTTAGTTGATTTTTGAAGACTTCCCTAGAATATCTTCCACATTTCATTTTTGAAGAGATCCCGCGAGATCGGGAACTATGTTGGTAAAACCAAAAATCTGCCGGAAGTCACTATTCCACGCGAACGAAGTCGCGGGCAAAAGCTAGTTTATTATATTTATCAATGATATTTACATGTGCTTTCTTAATTCTAAATTCTTACTTTACGCAGATGACCTTAAAGTCTTTAGACCTATCAAAACTATTCTTGACTGTCAACTGCTTCAACAAGACCTCAATCGTCTTGCCGATTATTGCACTAAAAACAAACTCCAACTGAGTATTTCTAAATGTTGTTGTATTAGCTTCACTAAAAATAAAAATATATTTAAATATCCCTATGCAATATACGGTGAACCTCTGGCAAGGGAGAGTTTGATCCGGGACCTCGGAATATTACTTGACGATAAACTGCACTTAGACGCACATGTTAATAAAATTGTCAGTAATGCTTATCGCATGTACGGCCTTGTGATGAGATCATCCACGGAGTTTAAGCACCCTAGTACATATTTATATCTCTATCGATCACTAGTTAGGTCTCAATTGGAATATGCGGTACCTGTGTGGAACCCCTTCTACAACAAATATATTGAATGTATAGAAAGCATACAGCGTAAATTTTTAAATAAATTTGTAAATTTTTAATGTCTATGCATTATCGATGTTTAAAAAGTTGTTATCTCTCTTATAGTGAGTTACTTAAGAAATATAATCTGCTTTCTTTGAGTTCAAGGCGTACTTTTCTTGAAACTACATTTTTGTATGATGTATGCAATAACTCGTATGATTGTTCAGAAATTGGTAACAAGTTGTGTTATATAGTTCCCAGAACATGCCAGGGACGCGAGGTGCGCGCACGACCTGTATTCGCCACTACATCCAGTCGTACTAATGCCGGCTTGCGTGCTCCTCTTCGCCGCCTTGCGAGCAATTTTAATAAGAATTTCTGGAGTTTGGATCTGTTTGCTTTACCGCGTGGAAAGTTTAGACTCATGTTACTTAACATATTGAAAAATTAACGTTACAATGTTGTTCCACTTATGCGGCACTATTGATGGCCTTATGTTTTGTTATGTTGATACTTTACTATTAATATTCCTCTTTTTTATTTATTGTCTGCAACGTTAATCTTAAAATTTACCAAATTGTCTCATTGTTATCTGCGGAGAACGTGGTTGATTTCACATTTGTATCATTTCTGTATCCTATATTTTTTGTAATTTTTAATGTGTAATTGTTTGTTTTCCCGAATAAATAAAATAAAATAAAAATTATAAAATCGAGTTAAAATCTAGAGATCCATATCAAACGTCATCCATACTAATACTATAAATTCGAAAGTAACTCTGTCTGTTACTTTTTTACGCCTAAACCACTGAACGGATTTCAATGATTTCGGCAAGGAGATAGTTGGCATCCTGGGAAAGGACATAGGCTACATTTTGTATAAATAAATTAGAAACGTAGGTTTGTAACGAATAAATTTCCGTAACGGCTTTCAGCGACATCTGGTGTCAGGCGTATTTATTATCAGGTGTATTCTTTCATCTGGGTGTGTCACTAGGTGGTTGAGGCACGTTGGTACTAGATGGCGTTGAGGTCGGGGCGGAATTATTATAATTCTTTACAAAACCTGTTAGATATTGTGTGTATTAATATAATCCATCAAGCACACAATTTCCTACATATCTAGGTTATTAATTTCTGGTAAACATAATTCAATTCAATTCAATTTTTTATGTTTATAGCTCCATCGATGAATATTCGATGATTTTGCCAATGTCAAGGTAGATGAAAATAGTCGGTTTGAAATTAAGGATACTGTCATATAACTATTGATCAGTGTTTGTAGCGATGACCTCCATTGTTCACTATGCTAAAAAGGGACAAAACAATTTTGGTTAAAACATATAGGACAGCACAAAATAAATGTTAAAACTTCAAG
This sequence comes from Orthosia cruda, assembly GCA_964057195.1. Lineage (NCBI taxonomy): Eukaryota > Metazoa > Arthropoda > Insecta > Lepidoptera > Noctuidae > Orthosia > Orthosia cruda. The sequence goes on from OZ059825.1 coordinate 2,571,525, forward strand.
TATATAATACATAAATAGAAATACTAGCTACAGTTGGATTTTGTTAATATTAATAAATCTATAAATATTTTTTACTGCGGGGGTATGGACTAAAGTCAATAGAAACGGGATGTTAATTGGGCGAGGAATGTTATCAGGGAGCAAGTCGTAAAGGGGAATAGTTAAACGAGGACAGGAAAAAAATAAGTGCTCCAGAGTACCTTCCGCTAGACCGCATTCACACAAAGAATTGTCTCTCACGTGTATTTTGGCCAGAAAGACAGGAGTGCAAACAAACCCAAGTCGGAGTCGAATTATAACGGAGGTAGCTGATTTATTTGAAAATTTAAGTTTGCTGAACCAACATTTAGAAGGAATATATGGTTGAATCGAGCCATAAAATTTTCCCTTCAATAAACGTGAGTTTTGCCAATGGGTATTCCAGCTCTTCATCATCTCTGGTTTAGCAAGACAGCGCAAATCACAGGGATAACAAGATGGACGTGATTCGATCCCATTCCGAGTAGCCGACTTGGCAATCGAGTCCGCATTCTCGTTACCAATGATTCCAGAATGACTAGGGATCCAAGCCAGGGCAATCTCTATACCTAAACAGTGGCATCTATAAAGAAGTTGTTTTATCTGCAAAACAAGAGAAAAATTGTGACGAGAACGGAAAGGCGACTTTAATAAATCCTGAAGGCAGCTTAGAGAATCCGAGAGAATTAGGGATTTGTTGAGTCCATGCGATTCAATGTAGGAAACTGCTTCCAGGAGAGCTATTGCTTCCCCAGTATAAACAGAGCCAAATGGAGAACTACGAACATTTAAGATAATTTTGTATTTTGGGATCCACACAGCAGAACCGACATTGCTATCATCTGACAACTTAGAAGCGTCAGTAAATACCGTGAGCCAATCGTGCCAGTCCTCAGCTAGAATTCTGTTGAGTTTATCATTGGCTGCAGGGTCATGTTTAGAGATACTAAAGTTAAGAATAATTTTTGGTTGGAATAGTAAGGAGTCAAAATCTACTTCAAATAGAGGGTACGTTTTTGATTGGACTAAAGAAATGTGCATATTATTAAATTTCCTAAAGCTAATAACAAGTAGAGGAGGATTTTTATGGGTCCAATAGGGGGACGTTGGGATTAACTCACAAAGAGTACGAATAAGGGGGAGAAGGGGATGAGATTTGTTCTGGATGACTTTATAAAAAAACCTATCACAGATAAATTGTCTACGAAGGTGAAGTGGGGGCTCTAAACATTCTACCTGAAGGGCATTAATAGGTGAGCATTTCATAGCTCCCGTGATAATGCGCAAGCACTTGGATTGGATCTTTTCAAGTTTGCAGAGGGCTATTTTGTTGCACGGTTCCAGGAGAAAGCTTCCATAGTCAAAGTGACTACGAACTATGGCATTGTATAAGATTTTCTGGGAAGTTGGATGAGCTCCCCAGCGTACTCCAGAGAGGGCACGCAGGACATTAATGCCTTTTTCACATTTTTTGGAAATGTAGTCCAAATGATGGTAACCAGATAATCTTGAGTCAAGAATAAGGCCAAGAAATTTAACTTTGTCATGAATCAAAATGGGTTCATTTTCAACTAAAAGGTTTATCGGGGGAATATTACGTTTGCGGGAAAAGACAACAGCATTACACTTGGGGACTGACAGGCTTAGGCCGTGGTCAGTCAACCATTGATTTAAATAGTGAAGGGCAGAATTTAAGCGAGATGCAGAATCAGAGAAGGAGGCTGAACTACAGTAGAGAGCAATGTCGTCGGCATATTGTAAAATTTTACAGAAGCAGCTAACTGAAGACTCTAAATCATAAGTGTATAGATTATAAAGAATTGGGCTTAAGACCGACCCCTGAGGTAGGCCCTTCCACACTAGACGGCTTGGAGAAAGGGAGTTTTGAAGGCGAACTGAAATAGAGCGGGACATAAGGAGATTACAGATGATGTTGACCATCCTCACAGGGATACTCAGCTGTAGCAGCTTTTGCCTGAGTATTGGAAGTTGGACATTATCGTAGGCTGAAGCTATGTCTAGGAAAACACCAAGAACGCTTTCATTTTTGGAAAAAGCAATGCGGACATCAGAAAAGAAAATGCTAAGGCTATCCAGAGTGCCCATACCCCTTCGAAAACCGAACTGAGATCTGGATAAAATGCCTTTGGTTTCTAAGATCCATTCAAGCCGGTTCTTGATAAGGTTCTCCATGATTTTAGACAAGACGGAAGATAGTGCGATAGGGCGATACGAAGCTGAGTCTTTTGGGTCTTTTCCAGGTTTCAATATTGGGATAATGATTTGGGATTTCCATGACTCTGGAACTTGGCCTGTATAGAAAAAGGAATTTATTAGGTTGAGGAAGAGTAGTTTACAGTTAGAAGAAGATTTGGAAATGAAGGAGTAGGGGATACCATCGACACCCGGAGCAGAATCACGGAGGTGATCCAAGGCACATGTCAATTCTGAATAAGAGAATGGGTCATCAAATCTATCAGAGGAAGAGGGCGAAGAAGGATTTATAGTGGGAAGGCAATCAAAATTAGGAACAAAGGGGGGGGCTAATTTAATTATGAAGTCTTCCAACCAGGAACTTGTGTCGTTGGTCGAAATGTCAGGAGGCTGATCACAAGCTTTGCGGTAGATTTTTATTTTTTTCCACACAAGGGAAACTGGGGAACGTGGAGAAAGAGACTCACAAAATTTGAGCCAACCACTTCTTTTCTTTTTTGCCAATAACCTACGTGTATTTGCAGAAGTCTTTTTAAAATTCAAATAATCAGTCATGTTTAGACTAGAGGAGAAAGTGTTCTCAGCTACCTTGCGTTTGCGAACGCTATCCGTGCACTCAGCATCCCACCAAGGTGGAGAAGGTAATAAGTGACGGGCGGAGTTCTTCAGGGGTATTGAAAGGTCGGCCGCTTTTATCAAGCATTCAACGAAATCGTTGTAGAGGGCAAGGGAGTTGGAAGGATTTATTTGGGGAAAGTTTTGGAGTTCAGAGTCCAGATGGGACGAGAACTTAGGCCAGTCGGCTTGGGGAAGGCGATATTTTTGTAGAGGTTGGATTGGAGGAGAACGAGGATGAGAACTAGGAAATGAAATAAGTATAGGAAAATGATCACTACCGAAAGAATTAGGGAGAACAGACCAGGAAGCTGTTGAAACTAAGGAAGGAGAACAGAAAGTAAGGTCTGGAACACTAATATTTTGGGTAGGGGAAACCCTACGGGTAGCAGATCCATCATTAAGAATGCAAAGGTTGCGGTCATCTAAAAGGTCTAACATAAAACTGGAAGCGGGGTCATTACAGTGAGAGCCCCAAAGAGAGTGACGGCAATTAAAATCACCTAACACAATCAAGGGGGATGGAATAGAAGAGAGTATAGAGTTAAACTCAGACAAAAGATTAGCGTTGGGGTGAGGAATATAGGCAGATACATAGGATATGTCCTTGGCTCTTACTGCAACTACATGTAGACCAGGATCATGACGGGGGAGAGGGATTTCGGAAAAAGTGATAGATCTGCTAACCATAAGGGCGCAACCCGCCCATCCGTCATCTCTATCGTCCCGAAGACACGAAAATCCAGGAACCCTAAAGGGAGATCCGGGACTGAGCCACGTCTCCGAAACAGCAAAGACGACGGGTTTATACCGATTTATTAAATAAATTAAATCGTGTTTTTTCTACGAATGGATCTACAGTTCCACAGAAGAATTTTTTCCTCCATTTTGGCGAGTCCAGGATTTGAGCAGTTGTTCAACTAATATAACGACATTGTGCGGTAATGAGTCACTAAATTTAGATAAAATATTAATCAGAGAGCATGTCAGGAGCTCTATTAGGTTGTCATTAGGAGTGGGAAGGGGAGTAGTTTCTTCACAAGGATGGTTGAGAGCACAGCCATTAGGCTGAGAAGAATTAGGATTATAAATCATTGACCTATGGGCTTGGGTGTCATATGACTTCTGGTAAACATAATTACTCAAAGAAAATATAGACATGACGTCTCTATTGTTAATAAAATGCTCAGTGTCTATGGCCGACAAGAGTGACATTTCTTTTCCATTTCTAATGGATACGGAGAAGTCCAAAAAATAAAATCCTAGTTAAGAAAAGAAAATTAAAGTAATCTGAATGACTCGGAGGCGACAGGGAAACAGCCCTAAATTCAAAATTATTATGAGCCAGCAAGCGCTGTGAGTATTAGTGAAATTAAACTATATTTTCATGTTTGTGAGACATGTGCTTGTACGACGCTCATCTTGCATTTATCCCATCGACAGGGCTCTTTAGGATTAATTTTAAATATAGATAGACAATAGAATAAAACATGGTCAACGATGTGAAATATTAACAGCTATACAGCATTCAACAACAGGTTCCGAACACCCATGATATTTCGGCCGGTGAGATACTGGATGCCATCTGCACACAGGAACGATGCTGATTGTGATATCATACATCTGATGCTAAGTTTAAAGGGTAGTTTATATCCCATACACAAGTAAGTTGATACCTTCAAATTGTGATGCTGTAGTGATGCCTGTGTGCTATTAAACTAGTTGACCAAAAATAAAGACTTTTACTTCTGTCGACCCTCATGCGATAGCCCTGTCGATGGAAAAAATGCAGTATTAGCATCATACAAGCACATGTCTCACTAGCATGAAAATATAGTTTAATTCCACTAATACTCACAGCGCTTGCTGGCACATAATAGTTTATATTTAGGGCTGTTTCCCTGTCGCCTCCGAGTCATTCCGATTGCTTTATTTAATTTTCTTAAATAGGATTTTACTTCTGGACTGGTTTCGTATCCATTAGCAATGGAAAAGAAATGTCACTCTTGTCGGCCATAGACACTGAGCATTTTATTAACCAATAGAGACGTCATGTCTATATTTTCTTTAAATAATTATGTTTACCAGAGATTAATAACCTAGATATGTAGGAAATTGTGTGCTTGTTGGATTATATTAATACACACAATATCTAATAAGTTTTGTAAAGAATTTTAATAATACCGCCCTGACCTCAACGCCATCTAGTTCCAAAGTGCTTCAACCACCTATTGACACACCCAGATGAAAGAATATACCTGATAATAAATACGCCTGACACCAGATGTCGCTGAAAGCCGTTACGGAAATTTATTTGTTACAGGTTTTTATGGTAGGTAGGATAGGGTAGGTAGGTATCCAGTTGATGGGATCGAAGCCGCGGGGAACAGCTAGTTATCTACAACTACCCAACCTGAAACGCATAATACCATTAGGATTATTGATATTGTTAATTGAGAAGCAAATAATTAATAAATCGAGTTTAAAATGTAGAGAGCTATACAAAAACGTCATTACGCTTTTACGTAAACAAATAACAGACAGAAATGATCGAGGTTTTGAAATGTTCCACTTTGATGGTAGTGTCACTTCAGGGTGCCAGTATCATTCTGAAATCAAATGTGCTATAAACTCTCGTGTACTGAGCTATATTATTATCCCAGCACTCCGCCCGCGACTTCGTTCGCGTGATTTCGTTCGCGTGATTTCGTTTATCCTATAAATGATTTTCTTATATGCAGTTAGTGAAGGCGACCAAAAATAAGCTATTAAAAAAACAATACAAAACTGAGAATCGTAGATATCGGTTTTATTGGTTTGGGACGCTTCTTTATTTGACTTAAAGAATAATAAATTTTAGTTTACCGCCACAAAGTAGGTAAAAACCTCCCCTAAAAACTTATCAACCCCTTTATGCCCCGTTGAAGGTCGAGTTTTGAACAACTTTAATATGCTATTCACTGTTTTTTATTTGTCGTTTATGTTAATCAGATTGCGGAGTGAGATTCCTCAAAAAAAATCTTTAACATCCCTAACCCTATCTGGGAGAGAGTTTTAAAAATGTTTATGTAAATTTTGAGTATCAATCTTATCCCCAAGGAATTTGATTTTACACACAAACTAATTTTTACCTTTTTCACCTCCTTAAAGGTTGAATGGCCGCAAAATCGCGACTTAGTGCTCCCCTAGAACCAAAAAACGAACCCAGTGCAGTAAGATTCTTAGCTAGAGTCAGTTTCGAAAAACTTATAATGACAACCTTTATTTTTTCCTTAGGTTGGTATTTGTGGCAAGTTTAAAATTTATTAACCCAAGAAATAAGATTCTCCAAAAACACTTTAACAACCCCTAAAACGTATTTTGGGAGTAGATAAGTAAAACTCATAATGACAACCTTTATTGATCACTTACCAAAAAACCTTTATTAATTATTTAGGTTGGTATTTATGTCAAGTTTCATGTTTATTGACCCAAGAAATCAGATTCTTCCATACAAACTTCAACACCCCTTAAATCATCATTTGGGGATAGTTTCGAAAAACTATGAATGACAACCTTCATTGTTTATTTAGGATGGTATTTATGTCAAATTAATTAACCCATGAAATAAGATTTTTCAAAAACCATTTAACACGAAATCAGTTTCTTCCATACAAAGTTCAACACCCCCCTAAATCATAATTTGGGGGAGTTTCGAAAAACTAATAATGACAACCTTTATTGTTTACTTAGGATGGGATTTATGTCAACTTTCAAATGTATTAACCCAAGAAATAAGATTCTTCAAAAACATTGTAATACCCCCTAAATCGTCTTTTGGGGGTAATAACAACCAATAACGACAACCTTTATTGTTTATTGATGTTGGTGTTTATGTCAAGTTTCATGTTTAAAAGATTAATCTAGATTCTACAAATAAAAAATCATCCCCTAAATCATCCTTTGGGGGTACTTTCGAAAAACTAACAATGAAAGCCTTTCTTGTTTATTTATATCAAGTTTCATGTTTATTAACTGAAGTAATAAGATTCTTCAATAAAGCTTTAAAACCCCTTAATCGTCTTTGGGGTAGTTTCAAATAATAATAATAACAACCTTTATTACTCATTTAGTTTAGTATTTGTGGCAAAAAGAAATCAGATTTTTTCATACAAACTTCAACACCCCCTAAATCAAATTTGGTGGTTGTTTCAAAAGACTAATAATGATAACCTTTATTGTTTACTAGAGGACGCCTCGCGGTTTCACCCGCGTAGTTCCCGTTCCAGTGGGAATACAGGGATAAAAAGTAGCCTATGTCACCCGGGGATAGTAGTAGTAGCTTCCCAACGGTGAAACAATTTTTGAAATCTTTCCAGTAGTTTTGGAGCCTATTCGGTACAAACAAACAAACAATCAATCAAACAAACAAACAAAAAAATCTTTCCTCTTTATAATATTGGTATAGATTGAGGTTGATATTTATGTCAAATTTTATGTTTATTAACACAAGATAAAAGATTTAAAAAAAAATAACATCCCATAAAACGTCTTTTGGGGTGAGTTTCGAAAAACTAATAATGACAACCTTTATTGTTTACTTAGGATGGTATTTATGTCAACTTTAAATGTATTAACCCAAGAGATAATATTTTTCAAAAATACTGTAATACCCCCTAAATCATCTATTGGGGGTAGTTTTGAAAAACTAATAATGACAACCTTTATTGTTTATTTAGTTTGGTATTTATGTTAAATTTCATGTTTATTGACCCAAGAAATCAGATTCTTTCATACAATCTTCAACACCCCCTTAATAATCATTTGGAGGAGTTTCGAAAAAGTAATAATGGAAACCTTTATTGTTTAATTAGTTTGGTATTTATATCAAGTTTCAAGTTTATTGACCCAAGAAATCAGATTTTTCCATACAAACTTCAACATCCCCTAAATCATCATTTGAGGGTGGTTTCGAAAAACTTATAATGTCATCTCAATAGTAATCTAAGTAAATCTTTATCATTTACTTAGATTACTATTTGTGCTAAGTTTCAAGAATTTTGGCCGACGGAATTAGATTTTTCATACAAACTTTCAACCCCCTTTTTACCCCCTTAGGGGAGGAATTTCCAGAAATCCTTTCTTAGTGCACACTTACGTCACTTGAGGAACCTTTCTGCCAAATTTCATGCTTCTAGGTTTAGCAGTTTTGGCTGTACGTTGATTGATCAGTCAGTCAGTCAGTCACCTTTCGCTTTTATAGATATAGATAGATAACTTCACGCCTGTATGTCCATAAGGATAAGGCACATATTGCACTCGCATTTCGTCAGATTTTAGCCGAATTTCCAAAAAGGAGGAGGTTCTATGGCCTTATATGTAAAAACAATCGTGGTTCCACTGTTAGAGAGGGACGACTTCGTCCTCATACAGGATGAATAGCACTATCCCTTATTCATAGTCGAACCATGATAGTTTTAACATTTGAGAGTAAGTTGTTGCCCCTGTTCTATTCTGGTTATATATTATTTACGTGTATTTATCTGTTATCCCACAGAGGTTTGTTCCACTACGTGAAGCAGGTGGCACTGCTGCGTACGGTGGGACACTTGAAGTTCGCCTACGTCAAGTTAGAAGTTATGAAGATCACCGCCCATCCTGAGGATTCTTCTGTCAAGTGAGTATCAATAGCGCATGAATTTTAAGGTTGGTCACCCACTTCATGGGAAGATGAAGTCGGTGGTTTAGGGTTTTTTTTTTTTTTACGACATTTTCTGAATGAATTAAACGTTACTCTGTAATGGTACCATTTTGTTGTATGTTTTCTTTTATTTAATTTAGTTTTCTTATCTTACTAATACTTGACTGATAGTTATTTATACAGCGTCACTCGAATAAATTTAGGTTATGGATTTTTTTATAATAGAAGACCTAATTTTCTTTAACTCTATTTTTAAACTGAGATTCGATATCGCTTAGCATTGACCAAATAATGATGTACCAGTGTCAAAGATTCATCAAAATTTTGATCAATCCACTCAACACTTGATATGTTTTTGTTTAGTTTCTATTAATATTCTCTCGTAGTTACTATATCGAATTTGTCTCCAGGATGAGGTGGCGCATCAAGGGCATCTCGGGGCTTAAAGTATTCTTCATGTTCTGGAAGTACAAACTGTGGAACCTGAAGGAGGCGTTCAAAGATCAGGAACTGTGAGTATTATCATTCTTTTGACACATTCTGCTCGGTTTGCCCTCCCTCCTAGAGTCGTGATCCTCATTGCTGAGGGTCGTGATTACCCAAACGAGAGATCAACCATTCTCTTATGATGCTTATCTCCATCGGTCTGTTCTTGGCGTCGTAGAGTGCATCGTGCAAGTTGCTGTTGAGCGTTGCTCGAATTTGGTCAGAGCACCTAATCGGGCTTCGGCCTCCTGCCATCTATCTTGCCAGTTGTCATCAACTGCTCGAGGTTATGACCTTCTTTTCGGGCAATGTGGCCGAAGAATTCTAGGACTCTTCGCAGGCAGGTTAGGGAAAGCCTACCTTTGATGTTGAGCTGACGAAGGATTGACTCATGTGTGCGGAATGCAGTCCACACAATTTGCAGCATCCTCCGCCAACACCACATCTTGGTCTTTCTTAGCTTCCATGTTTCCGAGCCGTAACTAAAGATGGAGAACACTATGGAGTTCACCAGTTGCATCTTCGTGTTCCAAGAGATGTTGCGGTCCCTCCATATCCGCTAGCGTTGGGACAATACGCTTTTGGTCATACCGATGCGTCTCCTGATATCTTTTTCATAAGAACTTGTGTTGCTGATGGTAGCACCTATACTCCAATTGAAATAACATTAGAATTTTTTACAACCCCTTTTTACAGCCGTTCAAACGATTTTGAGTTCTATCCCGTAAATGTAAGGATGGCATGAAAAGCATAAACCTGTTATCAAAACGAACTGTTTAATACAGCTGCCATTTGTCATATCACCAACGAAATAGAAGTCATAATCGGTTGAACGGGCTGTAAAATGGGTTTATTTAGATGTCTAATGTTATCGGAAATGGAGTAAGTATAAACGATGGATGAAATCATCCATCGTTTCATCCTCGTTTTGCACTAAAATGTCCGAGGATTTTTATTTTTGTAAAAATATATTAATTGTCATTTTGTACAAATTGCAAAACAATTTAGCTGACATTAAAAATAACTATTTCTGTAAAGAACAATATTTTAATCTTCTTGTGATTTATTTTGCAGATGGTATGACGGGTTTTCTACGTTCTACGTAGGCTCAGATGGTTTGATCCAGAAGCACATTGTAGACAAGGTATAAACTTATTGCTTGAATCAAATAACCCAATTTACGTTATTCCGCATTTCATTTCGTCTGGCTACCCAAGAGCTATTAAAAGTTCTTCTATCTTCTTTTTGTATGGTTCCAGGTGATGCCAGACCAGGATACGATAATTGACGACGAAGAGAAAGCCCCTATAGCCGCCAAGATAGCGCTTCTCATCGGCTTACTGCCACGGAATTACCTGTCCGACGTATCTCCTTACTTCAGCTCATCCGCGGGCACCGCCGACACAACACCCCTACCTTTCAAAGTGCTGGAATAAAGCAAGCACGGATATCACGGGAATATCGTCATGGGTGGGAAATATAGGGTTTATCAGTGAATAATGTTTTAAAGGAACATACTGAATATGACTATTTACTAGATACTGCCCTAATAAGGGAGACATTGCCAGGTGGCAAAACTGGTGTTGCCAATCGAAAAAATAAGTTAATCTATTTAGACCTACATACTTCCTGAATCCTGACGTCATTCATCATTGTCTGCCCTGTTAGCTGATACGTTATCTACGTTACACTATAGTTCCACACCTTAACCATAGACACTATTGTATGTAAATAAAAGAAAATCGTTAATGAATTTTCTGATATTGCTTTTATCTATGCTATAGCTTCCTTTTTGTAATGGCCCATATCCGTGACCAATATTTCCATTTCATTAATTTATTGACATCAGTTTAATTTCTAACATAGAACCAAAATATGGAACCTAGCCTAGTTTCGACTACAAAGTTTTTTTTGATAGGTTGTTATTTATTTATAATACGAATATTTTGTTATCAAATGAATTTGTTCTCCGTGCTGCATCCATGATGTTTGCAGAAGCTTTAGTTCGGCATACACGTTTAAACTTCGGCGATGCGAAGTCATACACTTAACACTAGTGATATTTTGATAACTGTGAATGCCTTGTATTAGTCTGTATAGATAATGTTATGTATTGCATACAATAAAATTATGTCCATTATGAAGTGCTTTTCTTTCTTGTTTATTATATTTATTAAGGATCAATGAAAAGAAAAACTATTTTACAATAAAATACAAGATCTCTCTCTCTCTCTCTGATGAATGCGAGTGAAGCATAATAAGGGATCGTAGCAGGTGGCGCTCTCTATTTTCTGCCTACCCCCATCTGAAAAAGGCGCGTGAGTTTATGTATGTATGTAATAAAATACAACCAACTGCCAAATAATAACACTACAAAGTGAAAAATAACTTCGATTTCGGCAGTCGGTATTCATGTTTTTGTTTCGTCGTTTTTTTTTGTTGTGGCGAAGTATACTGAGTATATTATTATACCAAGGTTGTGGTACTATTGCCCAAAGTTATGCCAGAATAGTTTACCCGAATAACATAAAACTTGAACACAACTGGTGAAATAAATATGGATTCGATACAGATGCAGTGCAGAAATGTCCGTCAGGATTGAGGAGCCATTTCTCGTATTTTAATGAAATTAATATACTTATTTAGTAGTAAGTTTCAAACTTTTGTTTCAAACCGCACTTACCTACGCACTAGATCCGAACTTCGTCCGATTGAATTCAGAACTTATTCAATTCGGTTAAAACTCGGAAACACAAAGCTGGACCTCAGATCGGATGCAGTGCGAAACCGTTCTAATGGTCCTTATGGGAATCGAACCCTCGCACAGGAAAGTCGCCCTGGCCCTGTTGCAGTTCAAAGTCCACCCCGGGCGACAGAGTTGCCATATATTATATTGTCATTATTTACTACACTTGAACAAAAACGCATCAGGATCAGACCATATCCATCTGCAGCGAGGTGTGAGACGTCATACCTCCGAAACTGTTCACCGCTGCTCTGGATGATGTCTTCAAGTTTCTGGACTGGAGAGGGCTAGGTGTGTTGCTAATGATGATCTATGGCTCTGAGACGTGGTCGCTTACAATGGGCCTCATCAGAAAGCTTACAGTCATCCAAAGGCCAATGGAGAGGCCTATGCTAGGAGTTTTCTTGCGTGATCAAATCAGAAATGTAGAGATCCGCAAGAGAACCAGGGTTACCGACATAGCCCGAAGAATTGCTAAACTTAAGTGGCACTGGGCAGGACACATTGCACGCAGAGCTGATGGCCGATGGACCAGAAAAGTTCTGGAGTTGCGACCGCGAACCGGCAAACATTGCGTTGGAAGTCCTCCCACTAGGTGGACCGAAGACCTTCTAAATGTTGTGGGGATCCGCTGGATGCGAGACTGGCGACGCTTGGGGGAGTTCTATGTCCAGACGTATTTCGGCTGATATGATGATGATGATTTACTACGGAATAAATATCGATTTTACTTTCTGATAAATGTACATTAAGCATGTTATTATTCTGTTACAAGATACAAAAGCTTGCAGGATGTTAATACTAGATATATTATCGTTGGTTTTCTTATTTTGAATAAATTCTACAATTTACTTATACAGAATAAAAACATACAATAAAAAGCATTTTTTTTTAATTTGTTTTATTTTTGATTTCTGTTATTTTTCACTTCAATAGTACTACTATTTTTGGTAAGTTTTCTCGAAATTCATATTCATATGGCAACATAGTTTTTTCGCTGATTCCGTGACGAGTGAAGGGTTTTTTGTTGTCAAATGTTTTATAATAATAAATATACAAAGTTCTATAACTTAATACAAAGCAAAAGATACAATTAAAACGAAGTTAAGTTGTGACAAAGTCGGTCGTGAATTTCTATGTTAATCAGACTATTAGATTATTGGTTTATGATTTGTTTTGTGGCTTCATTGTTTGGTACTTTTTTCGAAAGAAAAGAAGAGGAATTATTTCGTGTGATGTCATGACGGTGAGTTTATCTTAACCAACCACTGAGCAAAGGCTACAATATGTATGAGTTGAATATGGATTGAATCATCTGGCGGGGGTCATTGTTCGTGTTGGTCGTCCGGGCGCCTGCCAATTGCTGTTAATTACTAGTGAATCTGAATAGTGTTGCACCGAAGGCGGCGCGCGCGTACTCTCCGTCCCGTCCGTCACTGATCATATGGAATAGTGCCAAGTCGGTCGTATCGCGTAACCAGTGTTCATTCAATCGTCTTGATATTCCTATTTTGAGTTTATTATTTACGATTGTGCCAGTGCTGGTGTGAGATTTCTTGTGATTAATCATTTGTGTGGGATTCCCGAATTCTCGAGACTGCAATCCTAAGTTTGATTTCGTTGTTTTTCGTGAATGTTTGATTCGTGATTCTGTTTTCTTCCATTCAAGTCAAGTAAGTGTTGTTTGCTGTATTCTTACAACTCAAAGGACTCTTTGCGCGCAATTGATACAATCTTTGTCACCATAGTTTCATTGTTTAATCAATGAGCTTTCCCACAGGTGTGTTGTTATATCATGTTTTGTTTTTATGTTCATGTTTCATTGTCACCAGCATTGGGGAAAAACCTGTAACTAGACATTCTTGGAAACAATACAAATGAAAAATAATAACTGTAATAAAACTGATACTACATAATGACATTAAAAGTTAATACATAACAAAACATGGTTAAAAAATCAAACAATAAGCCACAGCTTCCTAAATCAAACTAACTATTCTGAGTCACTGCCAAATCCCTCACAGAAAATTACCATTATCAACACAACTCAATCTAGTACTGCCCAAATATCTCTTGATATGAGTAACTAACATGCATTGTTGAATGGGCCTTTCCAGAGATAAGATTGTGTAAATACTGTTCTAGATTCTAATTAACAGAGTTAGTGTCGGGCTTATAAACATACTATGTAATTGTGACATTACAGTGGAATGTAGAGTACAAAGACACTGCTTATTTCTTATAGTGATCTCTACCATGAATTCTGTGAGAAGGTTGTGACTGCCTTGATAGTATTGTCTGAGAAGGCAAGATTTTATTCACTTTTAAGTTGTACATACAACTATTGTATCACAAAAACATTATCATATCAGCCAGATAGTCCAACAGACCTTTGATGGACATAAACCCAAAATTCATATGATTAAAAGCAATTGAAAAATGCATAAAAAGTTAGTTGAAAGCCCTAAATAAAAACACAGTGCATGGCTCTTTGCCTTGGCAAGATGACTATCTTATTAAAATCCAGCACAACTGTTTATTTCTAATCAGAAATGAGAGGCATCATCATGACTACTAAACTGTTGCCTTGACAAGATGTATACTTACTTCTCCAATAATATGTATCGGAATGCCCTTTGTGATTGAAATAAACATTTTATTTTTTTTTAATTTTTTTAATTTAATACTAAGATGTTACACATTCTCATGTATACAGCATGTTATTCAATTATTATCAATTGGGTCTTAAAGAACATACAATAGTGTTCTGAAGCATTTGTTAACAAAGCTATCTCCTATCTCTATAGCAAATAAAACATCACCATTGTGCTTGTATCTCACGAAGCGTGAGGCAGAAGTATATGTATACACCCACTTTTCTCCAGTTAGTGCTTGTTCACAGGGGTCCGTTTTACATGTCCGCTTTATCGTATGCGTTTTTATTCACTGCTGACCTATGTACCTAGTTGTATGAGTAAATTCACAAACATGACAGTATGCCGAATCCAGTAAAAAATACCAATACGACAAAATAAACAGGGGTCCGCGCTTTATTGTATACGTTTTTCGTTATTCGGCAACAGCGTACTTAGTTGTATGAGCTAATTCACACACACAAGAGTAATACAATACTGATCCGTTTTATTGGACGTCCATCCTTGTAGAAAGTTGGTTGGTGTGAACATTAACCCCAGTAGCGACAGATCCATTAAAATGGTACTGTAAATGTGGTGTGAACATCACCTCCAGTAGAGACGGATCCGTTAAAACAATCCTGGAAATATGGATGTTCTGTGTGAACAAGCCCTTAAGTTTAAGTTCCATGTGTGTGAGCCTTTTTACCATTAGCCATCAATCGGGCACAAATCTGGGTTCAGGGCTTCTACTGCAGCATACTTATGCCAATAAAGTGAAATCAATAAAGCAATGATAAAAACATATAGATTTTCAAAACATAAAAGTTTAATATATCCACCATCATCTTGGCAGTATACCAAGTACCTATGTTACAGTTAACTAGAAGTTGATCCAAATGCATCTGAATGTAAATATTTAAAATAATATGGTTTACTTTTAGATTCCATAAGTCTCCTATTTAATAATTTAGAACTAAAGTTCATTTTCTTTGAAATACTCATAAAATATAAATATTGTAAATCTAAAATATAGAATCTTTTGCATTCTGCAAGTTGGTTTATTCAACTAAAATCATCATCAACAGCCACAATACTTTGACCACTGGATATAGGCTTCCTCCAAGGAATGCCACAACATTGGCCATTACAATAAAATAAAAGCAAAATATTACATTTCAAAAAAAGACCACACTATCTAATTTATTTGATACCAAAGAGGTTGACCTAAAACTTGTTCTTAAAAAAAAAACAATGATTCATTTATTCTTACAGAGTGTGGGCAAGAAGTACAGTTATAAGTGACTAGTATGATATCTGGGTTAGTTAACAATTAGCATGTTATGTAGACTGGCGAGGTGCTGACTTTAGATCACTTGATAATATTATTGTGAAATGTAATCAATGCAATTATTGTATGCTGTTTAAATTGATAAGATTTTTCCCTGATAAGGTTACATTACTGCAGCGGCCAGCAAAAGAGGCTTTGATGGACGAACGTCACACATACGTAAGTCCATCAATGCCTAGTTGTGGCCAAGGCTTGTATACTTTTTGTGTACTTTTCTCAAATAATGTGCGGCAATTAAACCTAAGTAGCCTAGAACTCATGTAAAAATCAATGACGAACAACAATAATTGTGCCCGCTTTTAAGTGTTCTTTCTTTTCTTTCTATTTGCAAGCTAATTCGAAATTTAAATAAAACATTTGTTAAGTCACCTCCTTGGTTGTCATGTTTCGGTGAAAAAGATCGTTCCATTTTAAAGCTGGGAATAAACTATCGGACGCGACTGACAGCCGCGACTTATAGAGTATCGGTGTATTGTACCTTGACTTACGTCCGATAGTTTGCACAATGTACATTACATTGTGCAAACTATCGGACGTAAGTCGCGGACGTGACCTTGGGCGTTCGGACGTCCGATAGAGATCTGGCCCGCTGGATGTTTTTGTCTGTGCACACATATAGCGCGTCGCGTCCGTCTGCCGCGTTCGATAATTTGTTCCCAGCTTTAACCCCCGCCGAAAAAAGAGGTGTGTTATAAGTTTGACGTGTGTTGACACAGATACACAGCTGTGTGTCTGTCTGTGGCATCATAGCGCCTAAAAGGAAACCTAAACATAAAAAAAAAAACTAAATCAAAACGGGTTCCATTTTGATTTAGTTTTTTTTGTTTGTAAGATGATTTTGTCGAGAGTGTTCTTAGCTATGTTTGAATAAAATCGGTTCAGCCGTTCAAAAGTTATGGACGTTTTACTGTTTGAATCGGGATGTTTTCGCAAGATAAATGTGTCGGGAGTTTTTTTAATTTTGTAATTATACTTGTTAAATAACACGACAGATATGATTTTTGAAATTTATTTGACCGCTACACACGACAGATATGGATTTTCATACAACTTTTTCCCTGCCGCTGCTCGCATGTATTTGGCCAGTACAGCAATTTCGATTTATCTCGAAGACGGTTGTCAAAATAATGCTCAAATTTCCAAGCATGTTTGAGAAAAGGTTATTAGAAAAATGTATACCAACTAAAAAAATGTTTTTGATGCAACCTGTGCCTAAACCACTGATGTGTAAATTTAGTCACATTATTCAAATTATTTTTAGCCTGTGGTGTGCCAATGCAAGTCAAAGGCCTGCCTTTCCTTTAACCTATAGTAGCTTTATTTAAAAACCTTTATAAATACTGAATTAAGAATTATGTGCTTCAAATTTATAAAATTTACAACTTATTAGTCTATGTTGATAACAACATAAATCCATTGATATTAATTACCTGTTTATTAATAAATAATTTTTGTATCATACAAGTATTAATAGAATTGTTTTGAATATGCACAGTTGCATGGACATACCTATCTACTTATTTTTCCTGTAATTCTGTCTATTGTTCAAAATGTTTACTCATTTCAATGCTCAACAAAGCCAAATGAGCTATTCATTAGCAAAATGGTCTGTGTATCACTATTAGCAAAACCAGTTTTAGTAATGGCTCAAATCATTTCTTAGTCACAGTAGATTGATCACCTTTAGTGGGTGATGCGAAAAATAAAAAGTAAATTGAGACTTATTTGTTTACTACAAAATTATTTAAACCACGCAAGTTATCGAAGCAATAATACCTTATCATCATTTCAGGCGAAATACATAGGCCTCCCCCAAGCGTCGCTATTTCGATCGGTTCTGGGCTTCGCATCGGCGGATTCCCGCGTCTTTTAAGACGATTAGGCATAGCACGCACAGCGATTTTCATTCGCGCGAATTTTTTTCCGCGCGAATTTTTTAGTACTATTTGGGCGCGATTTTTTTTCCGCAGTGCGTGCAGCTTCATACATTTCCATAGGATACAGAATGCGCGGAAAAAAATTCGCGCGAATAAAAATCGCAGTGCGTGCCATGCCTTATAGTCGCCAACGATCTACCTTATCATCATTTCAGGCGAAATACATAGGCCTCCCCCAAGCGTCGCTATTTCGATCGGCTCTGTGCTTCGCATCGGCGGATTCCCGCGTCTTTTAAGACGATTATAGTCGCCAACGATCTACCTTATCATCATTTCAGGCGAAATACATAGGCCTCCCCCAAGCGTCGCTATTTCGATCGGTTCTGGGCTTCGCATCGGCGGATTCCCGCGTCTTTTAAGACGATAATAGTCGCCAACGATCTACCTTATCATCATCATTTCAGGCGAAATACATAGGCTTTCCCCAAGCGTCGCTATTTCGATCAGTTCTGGGCTTCGCATCGGCGGATTACCGCGTCTTTTAAGACGATCATAGTGGCCAACGGTCTACCTTATCATCATTTCAGGCGAAATACATAGGCCTCCCCCAAGCGTCACTATTTCGATCGGTTCTGGGCTTCGCATCGGCGGATTACCGCGTCTTTTAAGACGATCATAGTGGCCAACGATCTACCTTATCATCATTTCAGGCGAAATACATAGGCCTCCCCCAAGCGTCGCTATTTCGATCGGTTCTGTGCTTCGCATCGGCGGATTCCCGCGTCTTTTAAGACGATTATAGTCGCCAACGATCTACCTTATCATCATTTCAGGCGAAATACATAGGCCTCCCCCAAGCGTCACTATTTCGATCGGTTCTGGGCTTCGCATCGGCGGTTTCCCACGTCTTTTAAGACGATTATAGTCGCCAACGACCTACCTTATCATCATCATTTCAGGCGAAATACATAGGCTTTCCCCAAGCATCGCTATTTCAATCGGTTCTGGGCTTCGCATCGGCGGATTCCCGCGTCTTTTAAGACGATTATAGTCGCCAACGATCTACCTTATCATCATTTCAGGCGAAATACATAGGCCTCCCCCAAGCGTCGCTATTTCGATCGGTTCTGGGCTTCGCATCGGCGGTATCCCGCGTCTTTTAAGATATAGTCGCCAACGACCTACCTTATCATCATCATTTCAGGCGAAATACATAGGCCTCCCCCAAGCGTCGCTATTTCGATCGGTTCTGGGCTTCGCATCGGCGGTTTCCCGCGTCTTTTAAGACGATTATAGTCGCCAACGATCTACCTTATCATCATTTCAGGCGAAATACATAGGCTTCCCCCAAGCGTCGCTATTTCGATCGGCTCTGTACTTCTCATCGGCTGATTCCCGTGTCATACCAGATCTTCGGTCCAACTAGTGAGGCCTTGCAATGTTGCGCTTCTCGGTACGAGGTCAGCACACCGAAACCTATCAGCCAAATAGATAGAAACAGTACCTAGATACTTGTAAATAACATCGATCTATATTCTAAAAGGCACCTAGGGTTGATCATCCCTAGGCTTTTAGACAAAAACCTAAGGGTCTAGTATTGCCCTTTTGTTTCTACTTGCCCACAGACTCTTTCAAGTGGCACCTTTTTAGAAGTTTCCCTATGGTTCCCTATTTTATTCGAGTCCGTTATACACTGATACCAAATGACCTTCTTGTCAAAAGTCATACAAAGTTTGCCCGTGAAAATGTAGCCAGCTAACTATCATTGCATAAATGGCCCTGACTTTCGCATTTTCTACCTTATAGCGTCGACGCATGACACCCGTGGTATACGATTTTCTAAAACCATCTAAGGAACTAACTACTAAAATGTTGGTCACGATCGCTGTACGTATGGAATGGAATGTACCTACGTAAATGGTTATTTATAAAATAGCCAAGCTACCGAAATGACAGCGAATATCTGTGGCTCAGAGTCTACTAAAAATTATTGCGTGTTTAGAATTGAAGAAAAGAAGTTGTTAAAGAACCATTAGCAAAAATACGGAAATCTCCGAAGACAGTTTAGTTAAAAGACAAAACGTTCAAGAGTCAGAATGTTTAAAAAAAGTCGAAATAATGTCGCGGGCACAGAAGGCTTATTACTAATAATTCACAAGTTCATTGAAAATGTCTTTAGTCTCCAATGAATCACTAATGATAACATTATGCAGGTTCCGCATTGGCTATGACGTAACTGCTCTTTAGAATTCCAATATTATTCATAGAACTGAAGACTGTTCGTAGTAGAGAATCCGTAGTTCCAGTCATTAATCGTCGCGCATCAGTATCTAGTCTATCGAGCAAAACAGGTTTTCATAAACACGTTTTGCCGTCGACAATGTCAGGGTTTCCCCCTTTTCCCACGCTTTCCAATTCATCATCATATTTTGTGCCTAAGACGTAGGTACCTTGATAACTGAAATAAATTGCAAATATAAGTATGAGGATGTCCAAAAGTTCACAGATATTTTTCCTTTAAATACATCTACTTGTGTCGATTTGCCTAGCCTATTTACCCGACTGCCGAAGGAGGGTAATGTGTTTATCAGTCTATGTATGTATGTTTGTTCCTATGTGGCGTTCTTGAGACCAAACGCGTTGGCCGATTTTGATGATTCTTACGTCAATCGATTCGTCTTAAACCTGCGAGTGTCACTGGCTACATAAAAATTGGAAAATTAAAAAAAATATCTTCCAAACCCATCGTGTGGGGTATCAAAATAAAGGATTTAGGGGTGTTTTCAAAAATATATAATACTTATATGTTTAAATGTACCTAATTAAAAAAATAACTAAAAAGTTGTAAATTGCGTTGCGTTGCGTAATTGTTGCGTTGTGTTTCCGAACGCATTCAACCCGAATCTCTTCAAAGTTAGAGTAAACAGGCTTCTTCTGGGTAAGCTCACTCCATCGTCGACTCTGTCTCTGTCATCTAGACTTAGACTAGAGTCAAGAGCAAACCCAGTTAATTATAATTAAAAAAATCAAAAAACCCGACTGCTTAAAAAGCGAACCAAAAAGACGTAAAATCATGCTGTGCAGTCGGAGGATACGTCTGGTTTTTGGCAGCCAGCTCGCGAATATGTATCCTCCGACTGCACAGCATGATTTTCTTCTTGTTTACGTCTTTTTAGTTCGCTTTTTAAGCAGTCGGGTTTTTGATTTTTGTAATTAACTTTTTACCTGTAACTTGAGCAGTCTCTGCTAACTTTCTCTAATTTTGGGTCTTAACTACCCAAGATGTATTCCCAAAAGGTCTTTAAAGTCTCCTAATACGATATTCCTCCCTTCCATGATGTTTCTCTCCATAATAAAATGTTATCGCACAGTGTACTGCTTCATTAGGCTCTCAATAAAAATAAAATCGTCTATCAGTTTCCACCAGAGCGTAACAATCAGCTTTACATAGTTTCAAGGTTAAGGTCCAAGTTGCAAGGCTGTTGTACCGATGTTGTGAAGAAGTCGAAGTAATTATATCTGGTTGTCGAACGACTATATCTACGTCAATAAAACTTCGAGCAAAACGTGTTTTAGTAAGAATTTAGTGTCTAATGGCATATATAGTATGTGTTATTGTGAGTTACGAAATCAGTTTGCTGGAGGTGATTTTTTCCAGTATTTCTCTTGATACCTGTTGAATTCAGAAATATTGATAGACGTACGCTAACATACTGGTAGGTATTCAACTGTATCCGGCTAGATTGGAACCCTACACGGTTGGGAATACGCATATTAGATTAATTGATTTTGATACATTAGATTCCTTATTAAAGAGCCGGAAAACATCTTCCAACTTGAGTGAGTAAGGAGCTCAAAAGAACCCTTCGATTTCACTGTGCGTAGGTTTTCTCTGACGCTATCCACCACCACAAAAAAAGGATGGGAGATGTAGTAACCATTTTTTACTCCGACAAAACCACCCAAGCTCGGTAATTATAGCAATCTTGGAGATTGCTTGTCCAGCTCTATTACTCCTAGTCAATGCCCCTAGTGGACTTTTTATACTCCTAACTGTTCGCCTCTTGATAGCCGTTGCCGAGAAGTGAAATTACATAGCTTTTTGTACGCTAATCACTTTTTAATGACGACCTTGTATCATCGTAGTGCTTGCCAATTTATTATTCGAACCTGTTCTATCTGGTTATGTAAACGTACGAGCTTCATAGTTCATTAGGTACGCCACGTGATCCGTTGTAGTATTAAGTCGGATTTCACAGCGTTATTACTGGAGATTAATTGGAACAAAAGGATTTCAGAGGGTGTTTGGTTATGTGTTCTAAATCCAAAATCAATAACGTAAAAATCTTTCCCATGAACGTGAAGTCTTCGACAATTGCAATGCAAATGCATTGACAAATTTTTCATGGGGGTGCCATCAGGAAAATTTTCGTACTGAAAAGGATTTAAATTAATGTAAGCTCCTAAGTTCTGCTGCCAGAGATGGTTCTTCTTCATAGAGATCAACTAGCTTCATCTTTTTGAATGACCGAGCTTGACAATTCTAAAGCAAATGCTTTGAGTTTGAAGCTAGGGTCCCATACCATTTTCATATTACTTGAACACACAATGACCAAGTACACGTTCATTTAAATTAGCGATTACGCTCCACAGTGTTTTAAGAAGACCATTATTCGGACATTGTCTTTTTTTTTCCAATAACTGATATTTTAAACCATTTTAAAGCAAGATTTCGTATCTCCATGTAACTAGCATGTTCAGTTTTCGAGTTTTTTTTTGTAATTTGTCTATTTTTCAACCGAAAATATACCTATTTCTCTGAAACGGCTATAGATACGCAATTTTAGTCTTGAAAAAAATTATGGCGTCTCTAATGCTACATATTTTAGATAACAAATAAACCTCGTAACTTTGTTAGATCCAGACATATTCGAGTTTTTAATTTTCAGTTTTTATTTTTTTTTCTCGACAATTCCGCCTTGGAACGGATTTGCCGGAATTGGGATGTGTAATTTTTGTGGTGTGTATGGGGAATGCAGAACATCATTTTAGTATAAATAACTTTTCCCAATACGGCGGAATTTTCGAGAAAAAAATAAAAACTGTAAATTACAAATCTCGAATATGATTGATTAATCACAATATTGAGATTAGATTATCAAGAATTAACATTATGAATAGTGCTAGCTAACACACGTGTATTCAGTTCAATCTAGTATGCAGAGCAGATTATAATTCACGTCGGGCGGGTTCGCATTTAGAGCCCAGCTAGAATTTAAGTAAAATATAGAGCACAATGCAGCTCGCGTCTTATACACTGAATATAAGCCGATAAGTGTAAATAAGTTCACCAATTTCAAAGAGGATTTATGTATTACAATAATCGGATTAAATGTTGGCAATTCTTCAAACTTTAAAATGCAATTTCTCTAAACCCCTATTGGTCCAAAGCTCGTTCACATTTCATCAATATTTGAGTCTAGTTTTACATCTGTCTGGCACCTATTTGACCTAGGATAGGGCGTGGACCTCGTGTAGATGTGGAGGTCTGTGACCCTTGTCTTTTTGATCCACCTTGTCTGCGATCTTCTTTTTGTAGTTAAACGTCTAGCCGCCAGACGGCTAGCCTATCTGTAATCAAAGATGAGTTTAGGGACGGCGAGAGTAAAGGAATTCACTTTGATTGTCTGGATGCTGTGGTAGTAAACTCAAATAGTCCCCCTATATCAAACGGTCTCGAGAAATAACAGAATTCGGCTTTGCCCTAGGCGTAGTTTCGCACCTAGATATTTTATTGAATACTATTATTAATTAACCCCCGCCGGAAAAAGAAGGGTTTTATAAGTTTGGCGTGTGTTGCTGTGTATCTGTCTGTCGCATCATCGCGCATAAATGGATGAACCGATTTTGATTTAGTTTTTTTTTTGTTTGCAAGTTGATTTTGTCGAGAGTGTTCTTAGCTATATTTGAATGAAATCGGTTAAGCCGTTCAAAAGTTATGGGCGTTTTACTGTTTGAATCGGGGTGTTTTCGCTGATGAATTTGTCGGGGGTTTTTTAAATTATGAAATTTGACTTGTTTTATATATTTGGTACAGAAAGGTTATCGGCTTCCGTTTGGATATTTTCCTCGTGATAAAACTGGTTCCTTACTACAGGGAAAATATAATTACGGGCCAAACTGAACATTAGAATAGTTTTGACTCGAGTTAGTTCAAGCTGGGCGATTGAATAGTGTTCTTATTTCAATAATTCTTGTTCCAGGTGCTATAATTATTAGAGAAGACTGAAACCTTCAGAAGTACAGACTTCTGTTAAAGACTGAGTGATGACATAGTCCAAATATGTCGAAAGTGCTGAGCTCTCTCGGCGGGGCGCTGCCCGACGAGAGACCCTTGCTGTCTCTGCAGATCGTGGAGAGTGCAGCCAAGTGCCCCCTGGGGTACTGGCTAGTCAGCCGGACCTATGATGAAGACTCTGATGCAGGGTTACTGCGCACGAATGGACTGTTCGGGAAGAAGCCAAGCCATTATATTTGTTTGTCCAAGTCGGAAGGTAAGTTATTTTGGAGTTATTAAATGTTTGCGAAAAACTAGGACGTAAACGTATATGTGCATTCTCTGATTAATCTCCAGCGTTTGATGGTCCCATATAGAACCCACATTATATTGCCAAAATTGCGGTGTTTCTTCCGCAAAAGCCATCATTTCATGAAGAATTGGGTTGGGCGCACGGTTGGCGTAGTGGTTGAGCGATTGACTGCTGCGCTGCGTGTCGCGGGTTCGATTCCCGCACGGGACAAATATTTGTATGACCTACAGATAGTTGTTCCGGCTCTGGGTGTTTGTGTATGTGAGTTTATATGTTTGTAAACGCACCCACGATACAGGTAAAATTCCTAGTGTGGGGCAAAGTTTAAAAAAAAAAAAAAAAAATTGTACATTTTTTAGTTTACCTTGACTTGAAAGAAGCTAAGACCGTAAACTTAAACACTTTTACGCTTATTCGAAACACGTTTTAACTGTTGATAATCACATTAGAGTTAAATGTTTCCCGTGTACAGCGAGCTTATGAACGGACGTTAAAATGTGAAGTGATTATAATCCTAGAGGCTTATGATTAATTGGGAGAGCTGGGAGCATTCCGGCCACTTAAACCGTCAGTCCACACAACGCTTTGTTGGATTCAAAGTTTGGAGAAAGAAAAAGTGCGTGCTCCAGGAATAGATATGACCTCATATTGCAATTCCGTGTGCGTCCCTGCTCGTCACAAGTAAACGTAAAAAATCAAGTCACGCATTACGAAAAAAATTATTCAAAAAATCAAAATACACGGCGGAATGCTGTGCAGTCGGAAGATACATAGCTCGCGAATATGTATCCTCCGACTGCAAATCATGTTTTTTTTCTGGTTTACGTCTTTTTAGTTTGCTTTTTAAGCAGTTGGGTTTTCAGATTTTTTTTATTTTTCACTCCTTAGTTATTTTTTTTTCGAATTAGATACATTTAAACATATAAGTGATACCACTTATATTTTTGAAATCGCCTCTTAAAAGCCTTTATTTTGGTATCCCACACGATGGGATAGGAAGAAAAACTAAATAGCGGTTAAGAGCCGCCATTTTTATATTTTCCAATTTTAATGTAGCCAGTGACACTCGCAAGAATAAGACAAATCGATTGAAGTACGAATCATCAAAATCGGCCAGAGCGTTTGGCCTCTGGAACGCCACATAGGAACAAACATACATACACTGACAAACACATTACCCTCCTTCGGCAGTCGGGTAAAAAGTACGTCATTCATTTGCCACAATTAAGGTAGAAACTAACATTGTCTGCGGTTAACAGTTAGAAATAGATTCACAATTAAATAGATCCAATTTCGTTCGGCTCTGTCATTCGGACAACAAGAACATTTGTAATGCAGAAAAAGGCTTCAAAATCGATTGTCTTACTCGTTACCCGACACCAAATAGACGGGTAATCGATTAACGAATTGATACGCGCGGCGGTGACAGAACGAAGCATTGTCTTTACGCGGTACTTGGTTACACAACTCGATAAATTCTGGCCGGCAAGATAAATGGGTCAATGTGATAAACTTATTTATGAAAGCCCTCTATGGTGATATGTTCTTTTATCTATGAGGCCAAAGCCTTTATACAGCCAGTAATAAAAAAAAAAACGTGTGGCACTCGGGGACTGCCGCGGTAAAGCTATTGCATAGCATTTATTCTAGATCCGGTCCTGGAAAATGCGTCTGAATGTCGAATTGTATAGAGTTGCAAAACCACAATATTTTAATTTTATCATACTCCTAAAAATTTATTAATAAAAATTAAAAACGTTAAAAACTCGAAAACGTAGCGACCCAAACCCCATTTATTTCCGATTAATAAAACTCTAAAAAACAAAACAAACATATAAAGTGACCCTTATTCACATTGAAATAAGATCGCTTTTCTTTGACAAGCAAAAGTGACCCTTATTCTCATTAGTATAAGGTCCACATTGATCAACATTGTCACAGAAACAGCTCAGAGAGACCGATAAAAGATTTTTTTTTAACGACCATTAAAAATTTTAAAACCCTCATATCTCAGAAACGGTTGGAGTTAGCGCATTTCTGACAAAAAATTTGCCCCCCTGCCGCGCACTACTTCATCCAGGAGAACAAGTTAGGATTAACCCCCTCCCCCCCTTAACCGTTTACCTCCCCCGCAAAAACAAAGTATCACAGCTGTGCCGGTCGGAGTGGGGGGTATTAGGTTATTTTCGTTACGGAATTTCTAGATTCGGTCTCCACGCTCAAGGCCCGCGATAGAAGCTATGCAAAGGCCCGCGATAGAAGCTATGCAAAGGCCCGCGATAGAAGCTATGCAAAGGCCCGCGATAGAAGCTATGCAATAGCTTAAAAGAAAGATAAATATGGTTTTGTTGACTACTATGATTTGAGTGTCTGCAGTGGGTAAACTTTTCAGTTACTCCCAAAATGTTCTTGACTAAGTGAAATTCTCTCCGCGACAACGATTGTCAACAGTCTGAGATTGACCATATGGAATTCGTTAGTTTTGTGACACGTAATCAAAATATGCCTATAATCAATTATCCAATCGCTTTGTTTGCTAGTTAGAAACGCCAATAACCATCTAATTTGATCCGGAAATAATTTAACCAATAGGCTTCCACAAAAAATCAAAGCCAATCTAATTGCGGCCAGTACAGAACGGTCGCAGTCATTCACTTTCATTAAACTTGGTACCAAGGCCGAATCTGTTGTTCGATCATTACTCAATGCTCGTAACGGGGCCACGACCGATGACCGAAGACAGGCCTGCGACAAGACCCCAGACATGCTTAAGGCGAGGCGTCGTTCTAATGGCAAGTAATAATTTGTCGCATTCATTTGTACGGTGAAACCGTAAAGTGCCCTCTGTCGGCGCGACCATGCGTTCGAATTTGCAGTACAAATGAACTCGAAGATCGCGTATACGCGCGATGCAAACTTTAAATAGGGTTGCTTAAAAAATAAGCAAAATCTAGCAATTGTGAGGCTGCGGCAATCATACGTTATAATCTTGACCATAATAAATGAACTTGATTTAAAAAAAAAAAACTTGATAGAAATGAACGGCAAACTAACTTCTAATTTTGACCTTTTAATTTTTTTTATCAGAGTTACGAGCCAACGTAAGTTGTGAAAACATATTAATATGTTCAATGCCTCTACGCAGTTTTGAGTAAACCGATAAAATACTCCATATTTTGCAGTAAATTTAAATTACAATAGTTGGCTCATTGCGCATCTCTTTCTTATCTATGCAGTAAAACGTTTCAGGTCTGGCCACGGCCACAGATAATATAATACTACAGTAGCACGGCCTTAAATCTATTTACTACAGCGACACTGGGTCACTGCCTCATTGTTATAAAAACGGTGTGCTGTTCGTTGTAAATTACGCGTTTATTGTAAACTAGAGGACGCCTCGCGGTTTCACCCGCGTAGTTCCCGTTCCCGTGGGAATACAGGGATAAAAAGTAGCCTATGTCACCCGAGGATAGAGTAGCTTCCCAACGGTGAAAGAATTTTTGAAATCGGTCCAGTAGTTTTGGAGCCTATTCGGTACAAACAAACAAACAAACAAAAAAATCTTTCCTCTTTATAATTTTATATTGTAAATGGGTGTTCCACGTAACTTGGTTCGTAGAGGGTTTTCGAAACGCCTTTCTGTTCACTTCGGCGAATAATCCTTTAGGGCGTTGACCCAGAAAATATTGAAGACACTTGCGAGTGTGACCGTTATTTACCTGCAGATTTTGTCCTAAATATCCAAAATTCTAGTGACACCGTTTTTAGTTAATAATCTTGCCGAAATAATGAGACTAATTTGTTCTACTCTCGACGAAAATACTACAGAAAGTCCATCTGAACACTATGGCACATTCCTACGCATATCATCTACATGTTTGACCTTTGCCAGTTGCCACGGTTATGCTTCAACTATGTTATCTTTACTCAAAGAAACCGTTTATCCAAGTACAAAGCCGCGAATAGAGATACTAGTGTTATGTCATCAAGTACAGAAACACTGAATATCCCTCGGATTAGTCCCTGATAACCAAACTATATCGTATCGTTCAGATGCTCAAAAGTTCAGTTTATAACTAAGTAATTGGTTCTCTCGACGAAAGGTCCTGTGAACTCAACGGCACGTATCTACGCATATCAGCTGCTAAGCGAATCCACTTTTGACCTCTTAACTGACCTTCAGCCACGTTATCGGTACCATTTTTAGGGTTCCTTACCAGAACGGTCCAAACGGAGCCCTATTACTGTCACTCACGTGTCCGTCTGTCTGTCACACAGGTTTTACAGCCAAACGGTTGGAGCTATAGTCTTCAAACTTTTACTGTTCAAACATCCTGTTGACAATTTGTATGGATTTGCCATACAAATTGTCAAAAAATATTGTTTAAGGTTTTTAAGGGAGGCCCTTACAGCTAAAAAATATTACCTACGCCATCGAGTGGGGAATCGTTGAGTAGTTTATGATTGGAGCCAATATATTGGTAAAACAGATTTTTCTTTGAAATTTCATATTTTTCCTATTAAAACCAACTAGTTTTTGCGGTTCAGTACGGAACTCTAAATGTGCGAAGTCCGACACGCACTTGGTCGGTTTTTTTTATTATTTATGGCTTGCGTTTGCACATCATCTATCCCACTAAAAAGCAGTGATGTGGGCGATAATGGAACACATATATCTAGAATTAAAGTAATCACTCTTGATTTAAATACCGCCAGGTTGTAGCTAACAAGAACACAGGCTCTGGCAGCTAATTCTAAATAAGTCTGTTACCTTAGTACAAAGCTGTAAATGGAGAATACTAGTGTTACGTCACCAAGTTCGCCTAGAAGTCTAGTCGCTATCTGTAGAAATAAGTCAGGAGGCAACGTACTGGTATGCTGATACTGATTAGATGATTGTGCTGACATATCTTTGTATCTTCCCACGGCATTTGACCGGGATGTTTCTTAACATCGTGTCATACGGTGTTGTCATCCTATCAATCTGTCTGTGTAGATTGGTTTTCTTGGTAGTACTTTTACGTTATAATATCTGAACTCGCTGTTTTGAACGTAAGAACAAAATATTACTTCGGAAATTGTCTCTAGGGAATGTACTCCCGGGATAAAAATTATCTTATGATCTTCTCCAAGATCCAATCTCTCTCTAAAGCAAAACTCATTAAAATAGCCTCAGCTATTTAGGCATCACTCTCACTACTAACAAACAGACTGAGATTTATAATCATAGAATGGATCTCTACAATTTCTTTATCTTGCTAGTTACAAGATAGTAAAGTAATTAAAGATTATTTGATTTTTTAAGATAGTATCATGAAGTCATTCTAATCAGTCACTGGGTTTTTATACTTAAACAAGTATGTATAATGTGGCCATGATTTTATGAGTAGTTCTGTGATCACTTGCGTTGCGTGAATCATTTGCACATTTGGTGATTGGCAAGCCCTTCCACTTTGTTCCCAAACGTGTTTCAACCAGGAATCCATACACGCTTAGTTAATCGATTACTTTCCACTCGACTAACTTACTAACATTATCCTTAGAAGCCCTTTCAACAACTCTACAATAGATTACTAAAGAATCTATAAATAGATGAATCAGAAAAGAGATAGAGAACCATGAGAAAGTGATAACAATAGGATCCACTTATTTCTATCACAGTTGTTCAATGGATGACTATAAGTTGCTTATTATTTTAAGGAAAGTAGGTACACAAGTTCTACCGGACAAAGGTAACGATACGGTTTCCCTATAATAAACGTGTTTAAAGCTGCAATGAAAAGGGAAAAACAACGGTTAAATCGGAGCTGAATTGTTAGTAGTTTACTTCCTTGTTACGTGCGTGTTAAGATTTTAATTCTATTAGGATAAAAATGGGCTAGGCAAATCCTTCAGGAATTCAGAAGCATAAATTCTTTTTACGCGCACACTATGCTGTGCAAACAATAACCGTAACCAAAATTACAACAAAGGCTTCTAATAACACAAATGGCCACAGCAGCAAAGTCCTTTAAGAATTCATAAGCTTCTCTGTCTCTACTGTAAATAAAACCTTTTCTTCTTTACTCAGGTGTACCCGGCTACGTGATGGACGGTGTAGTCATAGTAGGAGAACGAGAGGCAGCCCCGGCGGGCTTCAGCGTCGCAGGTCGCGCGGGCAAGCGGCGTCTGTGCACGCGTGTGTCGCGTCCCGCTGCTGCGCGGACGCACCCGCCCGTCACTGACGTCATCGTGTGCTCAAAGATGAGGCAGGCGCCGCAGGGATTCATACTGGCTGGGTGAGTGGAAAACTGTAATGGGGCTATAGGTACAGCGTCACAGGTCGCGCAGGCAAGCGGCGCCTGTGCATGTGCGTGTCGCGTCCCCCTGTTGCGCGTGCGCACCCGCCCGTTACCGATGTCATCGTATGCTCCAAGATGAGGCAGGTGCCACAGAGGTTCATGCTGGCTGGGTGAGTAGAAGTATTGCAATCATAGCGGATCTTTGTGTCTGAAGTTGGCTCTGAGAACCATTGCGCAAGAAACAGTTTGACATCGAGTATAATGCATAGAGTAAGCGAGATAGGACGATACGACAAATGTAAGCGAGTGAAAGAGGCAGTTATACAATGCTATCTTCTATTACAACATTGACACAAAAATAGCTACTGCGCAGTTTCTTCACTTCAGAGACACTGTGACTACTATACTATACTAGTGAGGCTATATAGCAGGCTACATTATATCGCTATGTTATGAGCTAGACGAAATCTACATTATATATAAGACGGTGCACGCTAAATGCGCCGAAGATTCGTCTTGTTTCGGTGTGAGCACTGGGAGCTGACCAAAAGGTTTACAAAAAAAAAGAGTTCCCTCAGTCTCCATAGGATCCCATCATCAGATCCTGACTTGGTATCATAATTTACAGCATCGGTCCATAATTGAGGGATTAATCGGTGAACATACAATCAATCTGCCTAGCCTTTTCCCAACTATGTTGGGGTCGGCTTCCAGTCTAACCGGATTCAGCTGAGTACCAGTGTTTTACATGAAACGACTGCCTATCTCACCTCCACAACCAAGTAACTGGGTAACACGGTACCCCTTGGCTAGACTGGTGTCAGATCTCTAGCTTCTGACTACTCGTAACGACTGTCAAAGATCTTCAAATGACAGCCGGGACCAACGGCTTAACGTGCTTTCCGAGGCACGGAGGAAACTCGGAGACATACATAAAACTAAAATACATACAGCCGAAGCTCCTCGTTTTTGGAAAATCGTTTAAAAACAGTACTATATTCAAAATAGTAATGTATTTATTTATGTCCGCAGTGAGATAAACGGCAAGATGGTGTGCTACAAAGTGAGCGGCGGCAGCACTGACACGTCGCCCACACACAACGAGTATGAGAACGTGCTCACTAACATCACGCCCGAGGCTAACAGGAGGTAAGCAGACACACAACCCAATCATAAAACTTTTTAACAAAAAATCAATCCGACTTCCAAAACAAAACCCGACAAAGCGAAAAATAACTTTCTTTGCCGAAGTCGGTGTCTTTTGTAACCATTGCTTTTCGTTTTTCGATACCGACTTCGGAAAAGGACGCTAGTTTTCGTTTTGTCGGGATTTGGTAGGTACCGCCAATTAACATGATAATCATTTATAGCCAAAGTACATCTCATGACGATTCCAATAAGCCGAAACTCGACGAGGATACATTGTTTTCTTTCGGAGTTCCAGTGCCTACCTTTCGGCTTCATCATCAGATCAGTTCGATGGTACCATTTTCAGCAGTACCATTTATTTGTAAGTTTTTGTTTCATAATTATCGGTTAACTATTCGAAATATCTTATACCCGTGACATACTTATCATTAAGGAGTTCCAGTGGGTATCTGTGGTCTTCTTCATCAGTTCCACTTCACCAAATGATACGTTCTGAGTGCAATTGATTGCATTGTTGATGAAAAAACCAAAATCGCTATATGTCTGCCTATAATATTTGTGGAGTTCCCTCGATTTCTCTATGATCCCATCATCAGATCCTGACCTGATGACCATGGGACCACCTGTGAAGTATATACCCTTTCAAACCAAAGAAGAATTTTCCAAATCGGTCCATGCGTCTTTGAGTAAATGGGGAAAATAAATAATAAAAAAAGTGTCCGACGAATTGCGAACCTCCTCCTTTTTTGAAGCCGGTTAAACATATTTGTGCAAAATTACATTTTGGTTGGCAAAACTTTAATTGCGAACCTCCTCCTTTTTTGAAGTCGGTTAAAAATATTTGTGCAACATTACATTTTGGTTGGCAAAACTTTACAGATCCGAATAGAAGCAACAGTTCCCTACATTTTGTTAAATTACACGAACAATAATGAATCGAGCATACTGATCTTTTTTCGCCTTTTCTGCTTTTTGTTAGTAAAAGTTGTACATTTCATGAGTCGGACACTACCTCAAAGTATGTCCCACGTTTGGCCTAATAAACTCTCTCGTATTGCAAATTTCAAAAGAAGCACAGACTGTCTACTTTTCTAAACACATTTGACCTTACATCTGCCACTCAGCGACGGCCGACGGAATCACGGGGCTACAATGATTGATAGACGAATAACCATGACGCTCGCTAGCTGCCTAGCTCGTGTATCATCTGCCATCATTTGTGATGTTTGGCCGGTGCTATTAACACTAGAAGTTGGATTGAAGTCAACAGACTGCTCCTCATCATTATCATTCACAGCCTGACTTCGCCAGCTGCTGCAGAGCTCTCTTTTTGCCCCAATCCCCACGTTCTTGTGTCAGCCTCATCCAGGTTCTACTGTGGTGTGATGTCACGTACATCAGCACATCATGTATATATCACGTAGTTTAAGTTAAGATAGATAAGATCTGTTCGTAGTTTTATTAGAATAATATCACGCACGAACTATGTTTATATACCGCAAGTTAACAATTAAAGGGTATTTATTAGTTGATTCATGGAGAAGTACGCATCACGGTGTTTACTTAACCCCTCCTTATCACTGCATCGCTCTACCCGCGATTGCAACAATATCGTCTGCACTTCTAATAACTTTTGACTATATACTAATCAAGTCTTTGGAAACAGATAAGATCTTATAGGACTAGAGTGGCTCACAAGAATCTTTAATGCTGTCCTCAACTCCAACATGATCCCAGAATCATGGCGTCAAAGTTACATAGTGCCCTCTTATAAGAACATAGACGTTAGCGCTTGCGGCACTTTAGGACTATAAAACTCACTTCTCATACCCTCAAAATATGGGTACGAATATTAAAAAACTGCTTCTTGAACCATGTTGTCATTTCCGATAACCAATACTCCATCTAAAATCCACCACCGATGTGGATGGCCCACACTGTCCGAATCACCATGGAAAAGCATAGAGCCAACAGTGAAAATTTACGCCTTATATTCATGACCTTGAGAAGGCGTTTGACAAGATGCCACGAAACCTGGTATCGCAAGCGATCTACCGGAATATTACGTGGCTCTAGTCCAGGACATATACCACAGGAGTAGCACAAAAGTGAGAAGTTTGCCTGGAGTGAGCAAAACCTTTGAAGTTAAAGTTGGCGTTCATCAAGGTTCCGCGTTGAACCCACTATTCTTTAATATACCATGGTGTATGTTATACGCAGACGAAATCGTGCTCATTGACAAAATTGCGCAACAACTGCAATATGTCTCTCGAGCAATGGTGTTGCTCCCTGGAAAGCAATGGACTCCGTATCAGCAGAAGCAAGACCGAACATCTGGAATGCAACTTTAGCGGTGATACCACCATAACAAGCACGATTTCGAAGAAAACATTTGGATCACTTGCAAAGCTATATCAGTTCAAATATCTCGGAGCGATGCTGACGGCTGATGGTAACTTTGAAACCGAAGTTACCCATAGAGTCAACATTGCCTGGCAAATATGGACAGCTCACTCGGGCGTCCTCTGCGACACAAGAATGCCGATCAAAGTTAAGGGCAAAATCTACAAAACAGCTGTAAGACCCGCAATGATGTACGGTGGCCGAATGCTGGGCCATAAAAAAGTCATCAAAAGTAAACAGAAGCTACATGTGGCTGTGTAGAAGATGCTGAGATGGGCAGCGGGCGTAACAAGACCTGATAAAGTGCGAATCGAACACATCAAAGGTAGTAACAACGTTGCGGCCATCACAAACAAACTAACAGAATAGACTTCGTTGCTATGGCCAGGTGATGAGACGTCCTGAAAACCACGTGGTTTGGCAAGCTCTGGCACTACCGAACACAAAGAAGAAAAGAGAAAGACCTCAAGCCAAATGGTGGTCCACAGTAATCTGCGCTTGGAACGATCCCAACTTATAGGACAGATAACCCAAGACAGACCAACCTGGCGCTTTAGAACGAGGAGAGCCGACCCCAAATAATGGGATTAGGCAAAGAGGAAGAAGGAGAGAACTAATCAAGTCTTTAACAAGTAAAATCCAGTGCTGAGTAGAATTATAATAAGTTCTAGAGTCTAGTTAGAGAGTACTAGATCTATCTAAACAATTGGAACAAAGACTTTTTCGAAGCTTTACTCTAAATGCGGTATTGAAGCCAATATTAATTCGTCCAGATTCAATAAAATAATAATAAAATTTAATTTGAACACGACAGCACATTGTTTAAATGAAGTTGAACATGAAACAAATAGAATATACTCGAAGCTCGAATACAACAAAGGAACTCACTAAACTAAATGAATAAATCCTTCAGTGAACAAGATGAATTAATTTTACTGTTTATTTATATGTAGTTGCTCCGATCCGATCATTGAGTGCAATTTTATAGTCATTGCCACTTGGTTTTAGTACATGGTGATTCAGATTGTTCTTTCATGTTTTGCCTACATTTTATACTAGTCTAACCTTTATTTAGTAGAAACAGAGCTCTTTGTGAAGAAGCTCACTATTTCTGCCGCCTGTTTTTAGGGTTCCGTACCCAAAGGGTAAAAACGGGACCCTATTACTAAGACTCCGCGGTCCGTCTGTCTGTCTGTCACCAGGCAGTATCTCATGAAGCATTATAGCTAGACAGTTGAAATTTTCACAGATGATGTATTTCTGTTGCCGCTATAACAAAAAATACTAAAAACAGAAGAATATAAATATTTAAGTGGTGCTCCCATACAACAAACGTGACTTTTTACCGTTTTTTGTTGATAATGATACGGAACCCTTCGTGTGCGAGTCCGACTCGCACTTGGCCGGTTTTTTTACCACTCTCTAAAAAGTCTTCATGGTTCATGACTCGTATTTTATTGTTTGCGTCGATACGTACCTAAATCGATTTGACAGTTATGCTGAGATCTTCTATAATAACACAGTCACATATATTTTTAACCCCCGACGGAAAAAGTGGGGTGTTATAAGTTTGAGGTGTGTTGCTGTGTATCTGTGTGTCTGTCTGTGGCATCATAGCGCCTCAACGGATGAACCGATTTTGATTTAGTTTTTTTTTGTTTGAAAGATGATTGTATCGAGAGTGTTCTTAGCTATGTTTGAATAAAATCGGTGCAGCCGTTCAAAAGTTATGCGCTGTTTACTGTTTAGATCGTGATGTTTTCGCTAGATAAATGTGTCGGGGGTTTTTTAAATTTTCTAATTTTACTTGTGTCAATGGAAGTTATCACTTATCAGTCATTCGTTGTTTGTATTAGGTCCGGGTTTGGAAGTACATATCAAAAGAAAACAATTATGAAGCATATCACATATAAACTGAACCAATGTTTCATGAATTACTTACAGATTACGAGCACCAGACCGTCCACCGAAACTGTCACCTCTCGTCGCCGACCTGAACAACCTGAATCTCAAGCAATCTCCGACCGCATACCCCAAGATTGAAGAGTTCACCACTGACCACGACTACGAAGCCCTAAGCCCCTCCTACAATATAAGGCCGACCCGGCCGGCGCCCCGGCCTCCGTCGGCGAAGTCCCCGATCCCGCACGGGAGCCCCGCAGGGCCTACGTCCCCCGTAGCTCATGGCAGGAAGAAGGGCCCTGCGCCCCTACCAAGGAACACCATGTATCAGACGTTAGGAGGATATAACGGCTTGGAGGGAGTGCCATTCTTATTGAACCCCAAGCTGAGGGGGTTGCCTAGTGATACTTTGGTAAGTACATCTTACTAATATTATAAAAACGAAAGTTTGGATGGATAGTTGGATGTTTGTTTGTTACTCAATCACGCCAAAACGGCTGAACGGATTTGGATGAAACTTGGCGCAGAGATAGATTAAAGTCTAGAATAGCACATCGGATACTTTTTAATCCGGGAATAAGTTCCCTAGGCATAATTTAAGACTTTCACGCGGGCGAATCCGCTGGTTGAAGCTAGTATATTTAAATGCGAAAATAACAATTTAGATGAGTTTTGGTATGAAGATAGATTGGTCTTTAGAGAAGGACGTAAGCTTTTTATCCTGAGAGTACGTTCGGATAAGTTCCGACTTCAAGGTGGGAAAAGCTAGTCTTTTAATATTTTTCACCATCTAAATAACCTTTATTGGTGGCTGCCCCATTTACTGGTGGTCCAGTGGTAACAGCCTCGACTTACGTGTTGTAGGTCATGGCCTCGTACCCGGGCAGGCGCTTTACTTTGTGTAAATTATTTCATCAACACTGCTCTAAAAACGGTGAAGGAAAACATCGTGAGGAAACCGGCATGTCCTAGAACCAAAAATTCGAAGACATTTGACATCCACCAATCCGCACTGGGCCCGCGTGGTGGCGATACCCTCATTAAGGCCGATTCCCTCTCTCATAGAGAGACCTTTGTCCCAGCAGTGGGACATGGAACATATAAAGGTTTATGATGATGATAATCTTAATTGGTGCACTATGGAAGTCGCTAGCTACCGTGATGATAGTTATTTTATATGAGGAGAGGGACTGCCCAGCAGTACTATTACAGACTGATACTATTATAAAATTAGTACATTATGGTACAAGTGTGTAAAGAGGTGAGGGTCTTAAGAGAGCCGAGGACGGTAATCATCAATACACACGTGTATCATACGACGTTTTTCAACACACTTGTGAAGAAAATAATACAAAAAAATCATTTCCAACAGTGAAAACGAGTTGTGAATTTTTTTTCGCAATGGCGGGCAAAATTAATCAGTTTTCCTATGCGCTTGCATCTAACAATGGCGATCGGCCATAGACTAAAAATAATGAGTTATCTTTTTTTTTGGCTTTTCGCGGATAGCGTTTTAGCCACGTACAAAATGGGGAATTTCAAGTTTTCTTTATTACAGACAAAAACAAAAGTTATATTTAAGTGAAAGTTTTATTTATTAAACACGTACAAGTTGAAATTATCTATATAAATACGAAATTGCATGAAATGTGTTGCATTTGTACTATTTAGCACGATCTTTTTTGTATCGAAACTTTTTTAAGAACAAAGCAACTCAACCAATAAATAAAAATAAACTCTTTATCTTACTTGTGAATAATAGTAATGAAAAAGTCACAGTTTGATAACAGGTGTCATTATGTGCCTAATTGCGGTGAAATTAGAGCCACTTTATGAGCAAGTGTGTTGAAAAAATATTAATTAGGTTTTAAGTAGAACATATTGTTATTAATTGGCGCAACAGGAAATGTTTATTTTTTTCCTCAACACTGTTATTTCATACCGGCTGTTCCTCAGTGGTTTCGCTCCTGTCAACTGGCTACCTACCTACCTAATATATCTACCCTACCCTACCCACCTACTCTACCCTACCCTACCTATCAATTTGTTAAACAATTAATTGATTAAGAATTAATACTACAATACGAACGTAAACACCTTTTGTTTGTACCGGCGATCTAATTAAAATTTAGAAAATAAAAACTGTTATTGTGACTTAATTATGATAATTAGATATATACTCGCCGTCTTTTTTGTAGGTATATTGATGAAATATAATGTTTATGTATATCAATTAAAAAATATATATTATATATATAAAATATCAATACTTTTCTTAGCGCACGCCAAAGAATGAATTTTATAGGTAAAATTTTGCTACTTTGGATTACATTATTTCAATTTTCATAAGGATCTCTAATATTTGTGAATATAAATGATAACCTATGGTACTCAAGCATAAAGTAGCTTTCCATAGGTGAAGGATTTTTTATACGGTCCAGTAGTTTCGGAGCCTATTCGGTACAAACAAACAAACACAAAATCCTCTTTGTAATATTGGTATAAATAACAGAGACTCATTATTACAGTTACAAATTAATTAAAACATTTCTTTCACTTTCAAAACAGTTTAGAACTAGAAAGTGTTTTGATTTCTATCTACACGAGCTAAGAACAGAGATTAAATAAAACATCTTTGAGCTTTGTTTTACATAAAGACAATTCAAACATGTACAGCACATGCATCATTTGTTGATGGAATGTGCTAGATATAGTAGAGAAAGTCAAACTTTTATGGCTGAGTTGTACACTGATAGGCTGGATCTGGGTATTTTTCTGTCTTGTCGCATCCATGTAGTATAAAAGCTATTCGAATGTACATAAAAATTTACAGTTCTTTAAGGAAATATAGTCTTTAGTAGCACTTCGTCGAGTTTCATTGCCTCGGCGCTTTCCTGGTGGTCGCCTCTGTTGAGTCTGACTTTCAGGCTTTGCAATGGTTTGGAAATAGTGCGGTGGGATAGTCCCAAAATAAAGAATAAAAAAAGTCTTTAGTAGCAGATTTTAGAAGAATAGTTTTTTGCTCCTGGATCAGATGGGGCTGAAATGTTGTTTTATCTAAATATGACATCCAGTCTAAAAATAGCAAGTCTCAAACACTTCCCAGTATTAATCAAAATCTTTCCGTTCCAGACACAACTGCCGGTAATAAAGCGGCGTTCGCGCTTCGATCTCGACCGCGACTACACCTACAACTTCGGCGTCGAACGACAGACGTGAGACTAAACCCTAATGCCATACTCATAAGGTATATTATCCCTGTTCTACGTAGACAATTGACATGACCTTGAGATCGGTTTGAATCGATTCTGATAGACACGTTTTATGGAATATTACTGACTACTCTGCCTGTTGAAAAAATATCGACACTTTCGCGAATATCCTAGAGAATACTGCTCAATAATTGGTAGGTTATCCCGCAAATAGACTGTTGTTTCCTAACAGATAGATGCCCTTTAAACTATGTAGAAAATACAATACAATTTTAAGAAATAAACCATTCAATAAAAAATAGCACTTCAGTAAAGGGTTTAACTTTATAAGTCTCCAATTTGAGTGTTGCCATATTGAAGTTGAATTGCTGCATAAGTTAAGATTATCTCTAGATTACTCTAAGAGAAACCTAAGCACCCAGGAATGAACGTAGCCAGAACATTAGGGTTTACCTCTGTACCCTACTCCTACAAATATTTTATCTTAAGATTCATTAGAAAAATAACGAACAAGTTTGACAGATGTCTCGAATGTTGCCAGCTATTAAAAATACAACATTCATGGTAGTTTTTGATCTTCCTAATAAATGATCTATATAAATTGTTTGTGTTTTGAATGTGACCTATTTAGTCAGTCAGCTCAAAGTTAGAATTGACAAATTATGGCTATTGCAATTTGTTCACATATCTCTTTTTAATGGTATTGAAATGTAACGAGACAGCTTTGAAAATTAGTGTGGGTAACAAAGACGAAAATATAATAGTGTATATATTTTGAATGAAATAGCCATATCTCGGGTGACTAAGGGCATTTTCCCTAAGAAACAGGTTCCACTATAGGACATCTGGGAGCACGGAAGTGCCGCTGCCAAGTCGATCAAACAAAAGGCACAGCCGTACCATCCTTTTTCCGAAGCCATTATATTCTTCACACAGTTTGAGAACAAAGAACCAAACATCGGCATTCCTATTATGCAAAAAGGATGTTTACTAAGTAAAAACATGCAAGTCTTTGTATCCATTGTCTCTAGTTTCCTAGCTTTTAGTGTGTGACCCTGAGGCCTTGATCGCGTGTCAAAGAGTAGTTATAGATACACTGAGCTCCAGCATGGCATATATCGGGTGTTTTATTGCTGTTAATAACTCCCACATAAACAAAGTACAGTTACTTTAACATATTGGATACTAATTGAAAAAATGGGTGGAAAATTGCAGAGCGATTGTGCTAACAGTTGAAGACTGTGCAGAACTCTTTCACCCGTGTCGGAAGAAAATTATCGCAAAATTAGTGTGACACTTTGTTAAGCGCGCGGTAATTACTGTGTGGTTGAACAACCGCCAATCGCATCAAAATACTTTCATTGTATTTTGAGGAATTTTCGTTCCGGGCAGGTCGAGTGTGAGTGAGAGGCAGGTGTGTGTGAATAAATGGAGAATGAGAAATATTCGCCTCTTACTTTTAGTAATTACGTATAACAAATCCTCATTTATGTATGTATCACCAAAATTATTCGGTACATGGACTTACTATGAATATAAGGTTTTAATTAATGTAAAAAGCACTTTTTTTTAAAGATTTGTGAGAAATATACACGTATGTATCTTAGAGGTACCTAAAATGTGAATTTGATTGTTCTATTCCTACACTAGTTTACCTGGCCCATAGGTTTTTGGTATTTCTAAAGAGCATTCTAGTGGCGAAAGAGGCAAAAAGGTCATTCAATTGAGTACCTATGTAAGATAAGTTATGTAACAAACTTCCTAAACCATTTCCTGTCTTATATCCCTTGATATTGTAAAAACTATGATAGTCTTATTACAAAAAGCGGTTTAACTAAAAACCCAGGTTTAAATCTCTATAAACTGTGGTTTACATAAAAATGATATTACAAACAATGGTTTAGCGATAAACCATAGACCAAATCATGGTCTAACGCTAAACCTCGGCGGCCCCTAGTTTAACTATGGTCTAAGTCGTATCTGTCAAAGTTTCTCTTTTAGGTTATAGCATATTTTTATTGTGTTGTGTTGTTTTTACCCGAAAATGGATATTAACATGGTTGATTCAATTAATATTGAGGATATTACTTTTTCCTCGGTACTCCAATTCTTAGATGGTTTTTTTTTTGTTGGTCCAGCACAATATATTATTAACAAAAAGGCAATTGTTCTATTAGAGACTTCGATAACTTAAAAATTCCAAAGCTTAATTAACTTTGTTCAGCTTGCGATGGTTTTGTTTAATGGAACAAAACTTCAATCGATAAATAACAAATGTTTATATCCATGCAAAATAACAAAGTCTCAATATTTTTAATACTCCTAAACGTCATTTAATCCTTATCATATTATTAAAAAGGTTTTCTTTTCTGGGCATACGGAACGTTGCAATACAATGATATTATGTTGAACGAATGATATTTGTATTAATCTGTGGCTGATGTATAGACAATGGTTCAAATGACGGTACTAGGAAGATCACGGTTTTTTTGAGTTTTGTAATACGAACAAATTTAGACCATGGTTTTGCAGATAAGCCTGGACTTGATAGTACAGGTTTAAACCATGGTTTATATCGTTTTTTGTAATAAGACTGTGAAAGTTTACTTAGTTAGTACTTTCCGTCAGTGCTAACGTATGGTAACTATTTAACGTTTTATGTGTAACGACATGTGCCAATACCAGTACAAAGGGTAGGTCTGGTTACCGGGCGGTCAGCCAGCCAATGACTAGTCAAACTGAACGAATTTTGAATTACAAGCACTATTCAAATGACTAACTTGGTCTTACCAATCGCTCATTCATGTATGTAGGTTCGTAGACGAAAATCCCCTGTTGAACGATTTTCAACCTTAACGAAGAGAGCATAAGGGCAAAAAGTGCTCGACAGAGAACTTTTACATACCATTCTATTGTGCCCTGTCTATTTTTAGACAATTATCACTATGGTATGAATTTACTGGGGTATTGTCAAAACCCCGGGTGTTAATGTAAAACGGTTATGATAAGTTGTGAATGGTTTTTAAGGTTCTTATATTAGATTTATTTTAGCTTTACATATTCCTGAACTTATTGTTTTTGATATAATTGCGTGTTATTAGGTTATTCCCGATTGTTGATACAGGTATATATAGTAAATATGTGAATTTGAAAATGCATTGTTTCCCTAAAACGAGTTTGCGTGAAACTTTGGCTTTCCTTGTGGAAGTATTTGCGTTGGGAATGTAATCGGTGCTGAAAACACTTGATGGCACAGAATTTGTATTGTATAACACGAACACGTAACCTGAGGGTAGGGTTGCCAACTTTTATTAGAAGAAATAGAGTATGTCTTATTTCAAAGGCGGTAAATAAAGAGTACGGACTTCCAAAAACGAGTATCATATATTTAATATTTTTGAAAAGGTATTTTTTCGTACTTTTTGCAGCACATAACAATTTTTCATGGT
Organism: Orthosia cruda; assembly: GCA_964057195.1. NCBI lineage: Eukaryota > Metazoa > Arthropoda > Insecta > Lepidoptera > Noctuidae > Orthosia > Orthosia cruda. The sequence continues at coordinate 2,614,131 of OZ059825.1, forward strand.
TTTAAAGTGGGTTGTATGACTCCAAACATTCTAACTTTGCAATGTATATAGATCAAGAGCTCATTTTTAATCAATTTCAATGAAGCTCTGTTTCTCTCTTCCCCGAAAATACTCTCTCAGTAAATGCTGAAGTAGCGGGCAGTAAACATTGTGTAAAAAGAGTATTTCAGCATACTCTATTAGTGTTATAGATTGTAGAGTACGCCTACACGATATAGGGTACAATACTCTATTTTATAGTACGGTTGGCAACCCTAACTGAGGGGTGATAATATACTAGGTTTAGGCTCATCGCGCACTAAATTCTTACTCATTTCAAATAATTGCATAGGAAACTTTTAATCACGCCGACGCTGACGGTCAGCGTGACTCTAAAATCAGCCTGACACACTGTACCACACATAGCTAAATATGATTAGCGCTTTTAACGAATTTAAATCATTGTTCTATTTCTGTTAATCATTTAAAGATGACTGAGACAATATTATGTTCTAGATACGTTTGTTTAGCGTTAAATTCATTATTTGATACGTGGTGGAAGTGTATTTAACCATAAAAGATTAGGTGAGACTGAGAGGTATACTCATCGGCACGTAACTTGGCAAGGTTTTGGCGTAGTGGGGGTAAGTTCGCGTATCGTACACTTATTGCCACAAAAAGGTGGTCACTTTATTACTTGTTATTTTTCAATACATTATTTAATACATTTATTTTTAAATATGTATGTTTAGAGGAAAGTTAAATAAAGGAGAGAAATTCCTGTAGTTTATTAGGTGTTATAAATAAAATATTTACAGAAACAAGATAAAAAAAATATTTGAAAAAAATAGTAAAAATTATGGCATTGTTATCAAAATAAAACAGTAACAGTCGTAATACAAACTAAATTCAAAACAATTACAAACAAAAACTAACTTAACAAAATCTTAACAAAAACTCAACAAAAACAAAGTGTACGACTTTCGTGCACGCAAGTGTAATCGGGAGCGAGGACGGGATGCGGGAGACGCGGGTTGTCTGGGCCATCAATCGCGCGCTCGGATCGGCGTGACATTGTACCCCGCGTCCCGCTTCACTACCAAGGGGACCTACAAAACGACTTCTGCGCATCTAACGACTCTTGCCAAGTTACGTGCCGATGACTATACCATGTAAGGACGAGTGCGCGATGGCGGTAATACGGTCCAGTTTGCACTATTGTTTGTCAATTCGTTGTACATATCTTAGCGTATTGTGTTCGCACGACTGTTATTTATTAACTCGATAACTAGATTTATTTGCTTTATAATAATATTATTTTAACCGACATCCTTTAATTAGCCTGTAAAGAGATTCTGTAATGCAATTTTTAAAGTTAATATTAGACCTGTTTCTAGTTGAACTTGTTATAGATTCGAGATGACAGAATAGTATTGTTTTTGTCTCAAATCCTATTTGTTTTACTCAAATATTTATTAGTGATATTGTAAATAATTTATGTGTAATGCAATTAGAAAATTAGTACGCTTTTTTACACATTAGAAATGTATTTCGTCTGATAATGTTTAGAATGACTATGAAGGAATAAAATTTAAATTATTGACTGATTATACTGTGTTTTTATTTTTTTATTATGCAAATCATATAGCTCTCACTGCCAATACTTGCCGCATAAAATCAAGATATTTTTTTTTTATTTCATGTAGGCCTATATGGGAACTTATAAAAAGTCGACAAAAGGTGCACGATTCGGGTTGGTCGTTTCCTATGGAGAAGTACCGGCAAGAAACTCCATGGTTACTCTTTTAAAAATGGTTTGGTTTTACAATATTTCCATGTTACAGCATTAGTACTTAGATATGGGGGGAAAATGTAGGCCCGACATAAGACAATAAGTCGTAAGAAACTAAAAAATTAAATAAAAAGATTATATATTATATAAAAAAGTTAACAAATGTTAACTAGCATCTAGAAGGCCTACAATATTCGCACATTCACAAAACAATCGGTTAAAAAATCTATAGAAAGGTTAAAAATTAATAAGTATAACAAGACTAAATTTAACATGTGGCACAAATGTCAGTGCTGATGCAGTGATCAGTGCTGTAACTATTCTTAGCAAAGGGCTATAAAGATGGTTGAAAACCATTGTAAAAAGTCTAATTAAAAGAAGGAAAGAAAAAATGAGATTGAGAAGTGTATTCTATCCACATATTTGTGCCGTTTACAAGTTACCAGGGCCAAATGTTTTTATTTTCAACATAGTCCTTGATTTTATAATATGTTTTTTTAATAAGGATACGTCTGCTTCTGATCCCCACAGCAGAATGCCATAAGACATAATGCTGTGGAAATAAGCATAGTATACTAACCTAGCTGTACCTACATCGGTTAGCTGCCTTATTTTCCTTACTGCATATGCAGCCGAACTTAACCTACCCGAAAGAGTTCTAATGTGCGCGCCCCACTGCAATTTTTAATCGATAGTAATCCCTAAGAATACAGTTTCCGTTATAACTTCAAGATTCAAGTGCCGTCAAGATTTAAGTTTAGGTCATGTTGTGGTACATTTGGTAAAGAGAACTTTAGACATTTTGTTCTTTTCGCATTCAGTAAAAGATTGTTAGCTGCGAACCATTTTAGAGAATAATTAGACTTTCATTGACATTTAAGACATCCGTATCTTGCCTATCTATTTTATATTTATACAGATTACACACACACACAATACATTTCAACATATTCTATACTTGAATAACTATTGGGGTTGCTCATTTTAACCAACTTTCCAAAACGGAGGTGATTCTATGTTCGACTGTTTTTATTTTTTTAATTAAATTTCACCTATTACTCCGTCAGTTATGGACCACCGCGATTTTTTTTTTTGGTATACTCTCGAGTCTCGAGGTGGTCCAATGAGGAAATCGAGGGCAGTCCTCAGAAACCTTTATAGGCATACATAAGCGATTTGGTATTTTCATCAACATGGCAAGCATTTGCTACCAGAAAGCATCATTTGGTGAAGTGCAACTGAAGAAGATGGCCACTGGAACTTCTCAATGATAAGTATGTTTTGGGTATAAGATATCTCGAATAGTTAAATGACTGTGAAGAAGCCAATTTAAATAAATGGTTCTAATGTAAATGGTATCATCGAACTAATCTGGTAATGAAGCTGGAAGGTAGGCACCGGAACTCCGTAATAAGAAAATGTATCCCATTCGTGTTTAGGCTTGTTGGAATTGTTATGAGAAGCCCTCTGGCTATAAATAATTTTCATGGTAATCTATACTAATATTATAAAGTTGAAGAGTTTGTTTGAACGCGATAATCTCAGGAATTATTGGTTGGAATTGAAAAAATATTTTTGTGTTGGATAGTCCATTTATCGAGGAAGGTTAAATAACATCACGCTACGACCAATAGGAGCGTAGCATAAATGAAAAATGTTGCGAGTAAAATTATTCCTTTTGAGAGCTTCAGTTGCGTGCGCTGCGTAAAAGGTTTAAGTTGCGCAACAATCATGTATGTACGGTAGGGTAGATAGATGGGTAGGTAGCCAGTTGAAGTGAGCGAAGCCGCGTGGGACAGCTAGTATAAGATAAGTACCAAAACTAAAAAGAGTAACAAATAAAAACTGCCTTCCAAAAATAAACGCTGCAAAGCGTAACGGAAGTCGGTGTCAAAAACGAAAATAAAAGGGTAAGGTAGGTGCCTCTATCATCGCGCTTTCGTAACATTTCGACTTTGGCCAAAACATCGGCCCGTTATGGTCGAAACCGAAGGTTAGGTCGGACACTATAACATATAACAAAATTTCCATGCAATTAACTGCCAATTAAGATAACGAGAACTGCATCGTAAATGCCCAATTGCAATGCCATTGTCCGAGGTGGCGTGGTAAATGCCCGCTTATCCTGCAGGGTTGGAAAATTTGTAGTTATAAAAAAAAAAAACAAGAACTGTAATAACAAAAATATCTTTATTACAAAATATTGTTTCACAATCACTTAAAATCACAACAAAATCATGCTTAAAATAAAGCCTTTGTAAATGTCGAACTATCCACAACCTAGACAGACAAAACACGAAAGCACAAACACAATCAATATATTTTTGGATTTGGAATAACAACTTATAAAATATAAAAAATCTTGGAAGTAAAAAACATATTCAAATAAGTTTCGAAATTAGTCGTTAGCTATAATAATATTGTTTGTGCAGTTCGACATTTAAAAATGATGACAATTTAATCTTTCACACGATGCGACGTACGACAGATATTACTATACAAAAATATGCATGTGTACAAGAATATGAATAATTTTTAACGATAAGCGGCATTCACATAGTATTTTTGAACAAGAACTTATGTGACTAGGACTAACCCAACCTTTTGCAGATCCGAGCCGTTTAGTGGATAGTAAAATAAAAAGCTTATATTGCCAGCAGTAATTAAAAAATTCCATAACGATAATTCTGAGCAAATTATACTACTTTTATAGTACCACGGTCACAGTCAGTTAATGTTTCGTTATAATGCTCAGAATTAGACAAGAATCGCAAGATTTTCTGACTAAATATTGATACTACAGAAAATTTGTCTTAGCACTGGCCGATTCCATTTTAATGTTTTTGATCTACCTTCACGTACAGTAACAGTTTTGTAAATTAAAATAATCTATAAAATAAAATATAGAACACACTACCTATATTCCTTCCAGCCTGTAATTTGACTTTCGACAGCTCAAAAACTTATCGTTTAGTGACCGATTCGATTTATTACAACAATAGACTTTATTTACGAAGAAATTTTAATCGATTTAACACATTAGCATTTTATTTTTGCTCAATATTTTGTATAGACTTACATTTAAATGACTATGTTTGAAGTATTAAAATGAACTGTTACATTGTGTATATTCTATACGTAAATATGACTTTTTTCAATATTTACCTTATATATCTTATTGATAATTAGATAATAATGTTTTATGATAATAAAATGAAAATATTTATTTTTTACTTTTTTATTAACTGATACTTATTACGATTAATTTATGAATTTTAAATCATCGGAATATCGTGGTTAAAGAGCACGTCACTTCACATTGTAAGCATCCATGAGGGATTGCATTCTATTGTCTATGGTTGCCTGTTAATAATTATGGAACTTCATAAGCTAACATCTCTCAAATGTAATATAACAGGCTGGACGGAAAGTAGGCTGATAAAATAAAATCTATTTAGCGACAACACCTGATCAGGTGCTTGCACAAAAATACTATTAAGTTCGTGCCACCATTGTCGCCGTCGACTTTATACATCTGTTTACATTTATACAATTTTATACAACAGTACTTTATTATTAAATATTATCATCAAGGAGAATTTAAATACGACTACGCATTGGCAGGCGCAACATTAGACCCAAAAACTAAATTCCTTTTTACTGTCTTTTCTAAAGTAATAGGAACGATGACAATTCTATAAAAGTGCCCGGTCTCCTGGACTCCGATAATAATTCAGATAAAATTACAGGCCATAATATTTTACAGTACTCCCCAGACTTTTTGGCCGTCTTGAAGTTGGCTACAATGCAATGGCTGCGCAGTAGAAAATATAAGCCTGTGTTCAGCCCGGCCCATAAGATTGGGGCGTACTGTAGTTAGGTAAGAAAGGGAATTTTGCTTCTTGCTCTCCTGCCATACTAAAAAAAACGTCAAATGCTAGGGCATACAGCGGCCATATTAGAATGTAGTATGTTATGTTTACTGGGCAGTCTCAGGAAACCGCAGGTGGTACTTGCGTATACGCCGCCGACCTCTGCCGGTTGCGCGCGGAGGTCATTGAGGAGGCTTCATCTGCTTCTGTTGCTCCAACAGGCGCTCCAGGGGTGAGGGGCCCGGGCCTGACCAGAGTGACTGGAAACATAATGGAACTGTGTTATAAGTGTAGTAGAGATGATAGCTATCTAAACAACTCCATGAAAGAATATGACAGATTTCCTTTAAATGTTAAAGAACGGGTACCAGGGTACGTCCCCCAACCTGTGCGTTGAATGCACCATTATCGTTTCCAGGACCTTTCGAGTATATTAAGCAGTACGAAAGTCGTTATTTTAAAGGTATCGTCACCCTTACCTATATGTCCGAATTCACTGACGCAATTAGGCTTCAGGACCTTCTTGTCGCGCATTTCCAGTGACTCCGGAGGAAGTCTACCGGTTAATGGAGAAGGGGTCTTCCATAGCTGCATGCGTGGGATGGTGACGTGTCTCAGTCATGCGCCAAATAATATAATACTAGCATACAGATGCCTCATCCCGTACAAAGAAACCGTGCCGACGTATTTCGTCTGATTATTTTTCTAAGAACATCGTTCGCGTTCGGTTCTCTTCCACGGATAAAGATGGTGTTAACAGCGACTTGCATGTAAAAAGGTTTACTCGGTTTGTGAATAAATTTGTTTTTAAATACTGTTTTATAGAATTTTTTATAGTTTTATTGTACCAAAATGAGTTACATAACAAATGTAAAAAAATCAAGCGGGTCCCTCAGAAATTTAAAACAGCGCCATCTATTGGAATCAATTTTAAATTATCCTTTCAAATAATCTTTGAAATGTGAATTACGAGCCCAATATTACTTAATATTGGGTTTAGGAGAGTTAATTAAACAAGAACATATATATTTTGTATGATCGTCTGTAGAAAATCTTAATATTTCAGAAAACTCAATAGCAAATTGAAGCTTACCACGCCATCTAGTGCAACTTATTTGAACCAAAATTTATCTCTTCGCGTTGGGTGCACCGTGGTACCGTTCAGTTATATGGTAGGCGTAGGGCTCTACCAATCAGGCAGACTACTAACATGACAGAGGTGTATGAAAGGAGGTACACTATTCCAAATATTAGTATTGTCTTTCAAATGTTGATGAAAATTAAGCTTATTCGCTCTATCACGGCGTAAAATGTTTTTCAACACACTTGCTCATAAAGTGGCTCTAATTTCACCGCAATTAGGCACATAATGACACCTGTTATCAAACTGTGACTTTTTCATTACTATTATTCACAAGTGAGATAAAGAGTTTTTTTTTTTTAATTTATTGGTTGAGTTGTTATGTTCTTAAAAAAGTTTCGATACAAAAAAGATCGTGCTCAGTAGTACAAATGCAACTCATTTCATGCAACTTCGTATTTAAATGGATAATTTCAACTTGTACGTGTTTAATAAATAAAACTTTCACTTAAATATAACTTTTGTTTTTGTCTGTAATAAAGAAAACTTGAAATTCCCCATTTTGTACGTAGCTAAAACGCTATCCGCGAAAAGCAAAAAAAAAGATAGCTCATTATTTTTAGTCTATGGCCTATCGCCATTGTTAGATGCGCGCGCATAGGAAAACTGATTAATTTTGCCCGCCATTGCGAAAAAAATTTCACAACTCGTTTTCACTGTTGGAAATGATTTTTTAGTATTATTTTCTTCACAAGTGTGTTGAAAAACGTCGTATGATACACGTGTGTATTGATGATTACCGTCCTCGGCTCTCTTAAGACCCTCACCTAACGGCTCGGGTCTCAATGGCGCCTCAGCGGTAATCACCAACTTTACAAACTTGTACTATTACACAATAAATGGTTCGTAAAACCAGGTTTGCCAATCTAAATAATTGTCCCTAGCAGAGGAGATGTAAAATCAACGTTGTAAAGATGCTTCATAAAATAGTGTGCTTACTGGTGGCTGCCTGTGCGTAGCGGAGCCCCACGCGCTGGTGTCGGGTGCTCCGCTGAACAGAGAGTACGTGCTGCCTGGCGCCGCACTGCTGCCGCCCTCGCCGCTCTACACAAAATTATACAGAGGATTAGTAAACTGGCTCTTGTGATACAGAATTTCCTAGTACAAGAGCCATGGCAACATTTGTGACTTAAATTATTTAACACAGAATAAAACGAAGCCAGCGCGGGAATTTTAATAGCAGGACAAGAAAACTCCGTGCAATTATTGAGTACTTGTTTCAAACATTTGTTTTCAGAAAATTCTATTACCTCTCCGGTAACAATGAAAAATTGTGTTGGTAGAAGCAAGTTTGCTTTTTTGTTATTGTTATTCGGTGATGGAGAACATCTGTCTTCTTTTAAAATTAATAAGCTCTTGTACTGCCTACTCATCATGAATTCATTAAAAATATAACTCACCCCAACTTGGTCCATATTATTCATGTTCCCAATATCATTACTGATTGGCTCATTAAAATTCATATTGATATTCCTCTGCTGCATATCCAAGCCGTTGCCTCCAAAGTTCAGCGCATTCATATCCATGATGTCCTTGTTCCCCTGGTAGTTTATCGGCTTGTCTACCATCTTCATTTGTAGCGGCTGGTAGCTTAATTTATTGTTAAATTGAGGGTACATTGAAGAGTCATAGCTCACTGTAGGAGCATATGAGAAGCTGTTCAAGGAAGAATTGAAGTTAGGTGATGTCACCAGATTTTGTAAGGTTTGTAACTGAGGCGTACCGATAGCTGTTTGCATGTACCCCGTCTGATTGAAATTCTCTTGTTTGTTCTGAGGTATATTGTTCTGTATTTGATTGTATGATACGTTCTGGTAGGGATTCGGTAAGTTCTGTGGTGAATAAAAATTGGGCTGTATCGGCGGCGGCGGCTGTTGGAAATTCGCGTTTGGATAGTTGTTCGGCTGGTCCGGCTTCCACCACATTGGTTGCTGATAACCGTCCGGCGGTTGCTGAGGTGGTTGAGTGTTCCAACTCCGAGGTTGTTGAGCATTGAACAGCGTATTATTATTAGGCTTAAAGCTATCATCTCTGAATTTATTATCATTAAATTGATTCTCTTGAGCATTCTGCCAGTATCTGTACTGGTTGGCGAACCGAGGAGGAAGATCATTCAAGAAATTCTTCTTATCGCCTGACATTTGGTAGTTGTGGTTGAACTTCTGTCCGTCTTGGAAGAGTTCCTGTCGCGAGTTCTGCTTCTGTAACGCTGCCGTTCTTACGTCAATCTCTTTGGGATTGACCACAGGCAATCTTATGCCCTGGTTGTTGACATTGGGAGCTGTATAGCTAGGGTTATAACTTAAACCCGCGTTCTGTAAGCCGTAATTCTTCTGGAAGTTCATTCTAGGCGCGTCTGGGTAAGTGTTCTGTATCGGGTTCCAGTTAGGAGAAGTCGGATGATCCTGCCTCTTCTGCTGATAAGTCTGTGAATTTTGACTCGATTGGCTTGCTTTAATCTCTTTTTTTTCTTCTTTTTCCAACTTCTTGGGAGGATCTGGTTCTGTGTTGAGCACTAGGTGGGGGTACCCTGCAGATTTGTCCTTGAGTGAGAGGATCCCGCCAGTCTTCCGGCCTATAGGAATGTTGGCTAAGGACTTGATGGCTTTTGGTTGAATTACTTTTGGTTTCTCTTTCTCCTCCTTGGAGTCCGTTGCGTCTGTTACCGACTCCGGTGTTGGTGGTGGTGTAACGAATTTCACCTGGAAAAATGATGTGGTTTAGTTACTGGTGATATGAAGGCATAATGTCCTATTAAATTAGCCAAAGAAACGTCGCAGACGTGATGAGTATAAATAAAAAAATCTAATCCTTTGATTGGACCTTTGCCCGGCAGTGGGACAGTGTAAGCTAACATGAAAAAAAACCTTTCATTCATTTATAGATTCCTAATTCTAATTTACAATGGAGAACTTGAATCTGAATCTGCAGATTCTAAATTCAAGTTCACCATAAAATATGAATAATTATTACTCAGGCACGAACAGGTACTGCTTGGAGGAATTCTTAACCGAATTCATGTCGGTGGCCGAAATAAATGAATGGAGAAAGAGCGACTATAGCCTGATCTAGGAGGGTTCCTGCAGGGTATATATATTATTTTTATCTTATGATTTTAAATATGACATGGACTTTGCAGTGTTATGCGATCGCTTGAGGAGTGAATTCTCAATATTTCACCGCAGATGTCGTTATTGCAAACAGCGCATAATAATCGCTGAAATAAAAGCAGATAAAGACAATCTGATGTATTGTGTGAGGATGTTAATGCACATTTATTTTCTAGTATCGTGATTAAGGACGAACAAACACAAAACAATATTCAGTGCAGTGAGAAAAGCAATGACCACATTGACGGAGAAGGCGACGCAGTTGATGGCGATGGAGATCACACCGACGGAGGAAGCTGCATGTTCGAGGACGATGGTGACCAGACCAGCGGAGATGACGGCCCCGTCGATGTCCAGTTGGAGGTGGAGTCTGTGTTCCAGGGCGAGCGCGCGGACGACCCGGCTGACGACGAGTTAAACTTTTTTTTGATCGGACAATTTTTTACAGTAAGTACATGCACTATGGCTGTACATACAAATCTTATGACTGCGTTCAGAAAATTTACATTTAATTTCACAATTGTCGACTGAAATAACTAGCAACTAGCTGATTAGCACAAACATATTCTAGTCCTTCTGTTAAAACTACTCTACTCTTCGTTAGTCGACGTTCGTAATATCACAGATAATATAGTACTAGCATACAGATGCCTCATCCCATACAAAGAAACCGTGCCGACGTAACTAGCGTTTTTCTTCTGATTAATCTTGTTATTTTTGTAAGTACATCAATCGCGTTCGATCCCGTTTCACGGCAATAGATGGTGTTAGCAGCGACTTGCAAGTGAAAGGGTTTACTAGGATCGTCATTATATTTTTCTTTTAATACAGTGACCATTTGTTTTATAGTATTTTTAGCAAGTTTTTACAGTATATATGTGTACCAATGTGTTACAATACAAATTTAAAAAATCGAGTGGCCTGCCTCAGGAATTTAAAACCGCGCCATCTATTGGCATCAATTTTAAATGATCCTTTCAAATATTCTTCGAAATGTGAATTAATTGTCCAATATTCCATAATTGTGTACTTAGTAGAGTTGTTTAAAAAATTACATACATTTTTAATGATCAAGTCTAGAAAATATTAATTTTACACACAATTCAATAACGAATCGATGCATATCGCGCCATCTAGTGACATTTATTTGAACCAAATTTTCTTTGTTAGTGCTAGGACCCTGTGGTCATATGGAATAGCTGTGAGTATAAAATGTCACCTGTTTGTTAGTCTCCTCTTGTTTCCTCATGATGGCGGCCATGGCGATGTTGACGCGCGGCTTGCGGACTTCCTTCTTGTCCTCGCTTTTGTCTTCAAGCAACTCTACCTCCTGTACAACATAATTATAGGTTTTAGATTTTAATAGTTTTCTTAGCTTATCACCCTATTTGAAAAGTAATATCAACTTGCTTGATACCACCGGCTGTATGGCTTATGCGTCGATCTACAAATACCAAGGAAATCAGTAGACAGTTATATGTGATTACTTTTTATACTTTCAAAGCATCCCAAGCCTGTTAAGCACCGTCGCCGAGACCAACCCACAGAAAGCTGGCGAGACGACTGGAATGTGAGGGCTGATACGGGGTGGCGGGGGTAAAAAAAATCTGGAAGGACTTGAGGAAACCCATTGGCAGAGATTTATAATATAATACTAGTACACAGATGCCTCATCCCATACAAAGGAACCGTGCCGGGATAAACTTTCCATTATAGGCCGTCGATTTTTGGTGCGGGGAGGGTGGTGGTAGAAGGCGGGGAGGTTTAGCTGCCCCCCTGTACCATCCCCACCACTCGGAGCCCCATGGTTATCGAGATATCCATGGTTCAAGTTTTCAGGTTAGAGTAAAAATTTCCATTTTACTAAAATATAATTATTAGTGAGGTATAAAAATGAGAATTAGTCAGGGCACCCCGACACGGACAGGTTAGGTTCGAAGGAGATGACGGGAGACGTCATCTCCTTCGTGTTAGGTTACTTTAGACCCTGCAGATAGAAATAGGTGCCCCGCGCAGCAGGGCTCCGTCGACTCTGTTGCTTAAATAGTAATTGTAAAAACTTTAACCATGGATATCTCCATAACCATGGGGCTCCGAGTGGTGGGGATAGTACAGGGGGGTAGACAAACCTCCCCCCACCCTCCCCGCGCCAAAAATCAACGGCCTATAATGGAAATTTTAATCCCGTGCCGACGTAACTAGCGTTTTTCGTCTGATTTTGCTGATTATTTTTGTAAGTAAATTGATCGCGTTCGGTTCCGTTCCACGGCGAAAGGTAGTGTTAGCAGCGAATTTCAATAAAAGGGTTTACTATATATAGTGACGATTTGTTGTAGGTATAGTATTTCTTGAACGTTCAAATTCATTGTACTAAAATGTGTTTTAATACCAACTAAAACAAATCAAGTGGTATGTTTCAGAAATTAAGATCCGTTCAAACAATCTTTGAAATGTGAATTAAGAGCCCAATGAACCATAATTTAATGTTCAGGAGAGTTGATTAAACAAGAGCATAAAATTTTAATAATCAATTCTAGAAAATGTTAAATTTACACACAATTCAATATCAAATCGATGTACATCGCGCCATCTAGTGACATTTATTGGAACAAAATTTTCTTTTTGTTAGCGTGTTAGTGGGACATAATAAAGCATCCTGAAATATGAATAAGTGAGGTATACGTACGACCAGTTGGTCTTCTTGCGTGGCGAGCGCTCGTTCCTCCCGCGCGCGCTCCAGGGAGCCTTGCGGCTTGAGGATACCTACGCGCTTCTCGCGAACTGTTTGTGAGCACAAAAAAGCATAAAGTTAATTATTTAATAGAGTTGTTGGGTACAAAATGATAATTCTATTTAGTCCGTCAGTGAGATTATCAAAAACAAAAGGTTTTGGGAGACTGTGTTGCCCGATAGTTACAATCTAGGGGTCTTTAAGTCAAGAGTGAATAGATTTTTTCTAGGCAATCATGCTTCACCGTGACCACATCATCGCTTACCATCAGGTAAAATAATGGTCAAGCGAAAGTTTAAAGATTATAAAAAAAAAAAAAAATGTCCCGTAGATAATGGGTATCAAAGTTCAGGAGTGGGGCCTTTTGACGTCACTTTGTTTAGTATAAAGTGTTGCACACCGTGACGTCACACGGTATTTCAACCTCGTAATTTTTTGTTTACGTAGCTAAACAAAAAAATACATAACATAAACTCACGCCTTTTTCCCATGGGGCTAGGCAGAATCTACAGAAAAAAAAAAATGCATGTCCAATATGTTTAGGTAATCTAACTGGCGGACTGAATAGATATTTTTTGTCAACTACAATTATTTAAACTGAAGTAGTGCTGCAACGACACGTTGGAGAGGACCGTTAGGAAAAAGAAATGTTGGCAGACCATCTGGACGGTGGGCTGATGATATCGTTGCAAAAGCAGGGCATCACTGGATGGCCCTAGCTTAAAACAGAGATGTATGGAAGAAGAAGGAGGAGGCCTTTACTTGGGTAATGGGGCCGGGATCCACATCCAAGAAAAAATAACACACTAACACTAGTTTGATGTATTTCCGTTGTCCCCGTAATCTGTGTCCCCGTTACGGGGACAACGGAACGTCATAAAATTTCCTTAGGATAATGGATAAAAGGATATTTTATGACGTTCCGTTGTCCCCTTTATATTTTTCTTTTTTAAACGTTAGTAATTTAGCACAGCAAGCCTAAAACTAAAATGAAAGATATTTTTTATATGTTACTGTAAAAACCCGAACTACGGTCAATCCTAGGATTTACCGGCTATTTACCAAGACTTACTGGTAAAAGTCCGAAATGGCTTTCACAGTAACAATATATAATATATTTTAATTTAAAATATAGAAACAAATTAGAAATGTTTACACACAAAACAAATAGATTTTCTAATCTAAATCAATAAAATTTATATATGTTTTTATAGTTCACTTGACCTATATATTAACTACCCATACAGTAGATACTAATAATGGGAAAAAAGGAATTGAATTCAAAGTATAAAAAACAATTATATCAACAAAAATACTAGCAGATTTTTTCCAGAAAATACCCTGTAGTTATTTGCGAGTTAACAAGTTGCATTTGGGACTCTGTAATACATTCTTCCATGTCAATTGCATTCAGCGTGCGGCGTTTTGGTGCATTAGCGTTTTTTTTTTATTGTTTATGCATATGAAAAGGTATAATTTTCTGTCTATTATGCCACTCTCATTTATATAATTTTAACGCAACGGGGACAACGGGCATAATTTTAAATGTATATATTACAATAAATTAACGGGGACACCGTACGGGGACAACGGGAAGTAATTTTAATTATTTTATTAAATTCCCGTTGTCCCCGTTAACGGGGACACAGATAACGGGGACAACGGGAATACATCACTAGTTTTATAGAATTACATATACTAACACAATTAACAAACATTTAAACTGTAAAATATCTTGATGTGTGTGGAAATTATAAAAGGCTTATTATTATTATAGTGCTGAGCAAACTGTAGTGTTTGCTATGCTATACTCAACTAAAGAAATAAGGTGCAACAGAAATCAACACATATTCAAAATTGTGCCATTACTGAAACAGTAAGACTACCTACATTTTCCGAGTGTATGATACTTTTAACTTGTCACAGAACTGTACCAGGTGGGTATAATCACAACTGGTTGAACCACAGATATAAATAACTAGATGACGCGATTGTATGTACTTAGCGTGCGACCAATGATCGTACTTTGAGTTTTTCATTATCGCAAAAAACACGTTTGTTGTATGGGAGCCCCCTTAAATATTTATTTTAATTTATTTTTAGTATTTGTTGTTATAGCGGCAACAGAAACACATCATCTGTGAAAATTTCAACTGTCTAGCTATCACGGTTCATGAGATACAGCTTGGTGACAGACAGACGGACCGCGGAGTCTTAGTAATAGGTCCGTTAGTATTGGTCCCGTTTTTACCCTTTGGGTACGGAACTCTAAAAATACCTAACTATGACATATTTAGCTGTAAAGACTGTATAGAAAAAGGTAGCCGAGGCATTGGGAATGTTTTCCTTTATTGGTATGTAAATTTATTTTAAATTCTTTTTGGATAAGTGGCACGCTTGGTTTTCATACAGGTGGAGGGATTTACGTTATCTAGTTAGATTTATGTCTGTGGGTTGAATGTATCAAGTTCATATTAAGTTCAGATTGCGTATAAACTTGAAGTTATAACGTTACTTTTTAACCGACTTCCCAAAAAGGAGGAGGTTCTATGTTCGACATTATGTATGGTTTTTTTTTTATGTTTTTTCACCGATATCTCCGTCAATTGTGGACCGATTTTGAAACTTCTTTTTTTGTTTGAAAAAGTATGTTCCGAAATTGGTCCCATTTTAATTTGGTGAAGATCTGATGAAGAATTTCGGAGATATACAACAGAACTCTTCAATAAAAAACGGCAAATCTCTCGGGATTGCTGCAATCGCATGTCTGTTTATTGTTTATACCATTTCATAACATAACATCACGCCAGTACGCTTATAAGAGGTACGCAGATCTCTCATTTCACCGGTTATGTTCAAGTTTCATGAAATCTATTCTGGCATTATAGTTAGCTTACTGACTTGCCTATTATATAGATACAACTAAAACGTGAAAAATAAAAAAAAACTTTTTGCAAAAAAATACTACCGACTTCATTCGGTGTCCATAACGCATAAAAAATGGTACCTACGAAAGACACCGACTTCAAAAAATAAAGTTATTTTTCACTTTGTAGTTTTGTATTTGGAAGTCGGTAGTATTTTTTTGCAAAAAGTTTTTTTAGGAATATGTTACGCCCAGTTTGACTACTGCAATGCTCAATCCCTATTTCTGAATTAACAATTTGAAATTGCGCATATTATGTGAAATTACTTTAGTTTGGAAACCTGTCGAGCTTTGTCATTTACGTAGGGTTAAATTGTCAATTCAGAAAGTGGCCCTAAAATGATACCTTTCTCTCTAAAGTCGGCCTCGGAGATGACGATGGGCGGCGGCGGCTGCGCGGGCTCGTCGTCGCTGTCGTCCTCGGGCTCCGGGGCTCCGTCCCGCAGCGCCGCCGCCCCGGCAGCACCCGCGGCCACCTTCAGGGCTGCCAGCGCAAGGCTCAGCTGCTCTCCGCCCACGGATGATGCTGTGAACGTTACTTTGCCGTCTTCTTCACTGGAAAAATAAAGATCTGTTTGTAAATGCTCTTTAAAATTACACACACAAATCGCAATTACATTAGAACATCGAAAATGCCTATCGATTGAACCTCTGGGTCATTCATGCTGTCAATTTTCAACATATAAGAACGTGGTAATATATTACCATGGCCGTAAATTAATTAAATTTTATAACACAAAAAAACTTTTTAACAAAAAATCAAACAGACTTCCAGAAAAAAAAACTGCAAAGCAAAAAATAACTTTATTTTCCGAAGTCGGTGTCTTTTGGAAGTCGGTTTCATTTTTGGTTAAAAAGTTCTTTATTTTTCTCTGTTTAGTTTTGGTAGGTATCTCCAATTAACATGATAATCATTTATGGCCAAAGTACATCTCATGACGATTCCAATAAGCCCAAACACGACTAGGATACATTGTTTTATTTCAGAGTTCCAGTGCCTACCTTCCGGCTTCATCATCAGAATGGTGGCAGCTTCATCATCAGAATGGTGCCATTTTCATCAGTACCATTCATTCAAAAGTATTTGCGTCATCATAGTCGTCACACTTAGCATTTAGGAGTTCCAGTGACCATCTGTGGTCTTCTTCATCAGTTCCACTTCACCAAATTATACTTTCTGAGTGCAAATGATTGCATTGTTGATGAAAATACCAAAACCACTATATGTATGCCTATAATATTTAAGGAGATCCCTCGATTTCTCTAGGATCCCATCATCAGATCCTGACCTGATGACTATGGGACCAACTAGAAAGTATATACCCTTCAAAACAAAAGATTTTTTTTTGAAATCGGTCCAGGCTTCTTTAAGTAATCGGGGAACATACATAAAAAAAAAGAAAAAAGATTCCGACGAATTGAGAACCTCCTCCTTTTTTTGAAGTCGGTTAAAAATGTCTTAAAAATGTCTGAACATTATTATTATTGTCTACCCAATAATCACCACAACGACCGGTCACGGGCTGCCTACATTCAACAGATACACTAAGTTCTCAGTCTACTACAAAATAGATACAAGATAGAATGATCTCCCTAATCTATCTAATACATTTAAACGAGCAATTCTTGTATATACATATCGAATCTCGAAAACGGCTCCAACAATTTGCATGAAATTTATAGTGTCCAACTGAAAGTTCGGTGTCGGTTTCGGTCAAGATTCGGCAAAAAAACGAGTTTCGGTTTGGATCCTGCCGAAACTACGACCGAAACCGAAACTGCATTCGGGGAGTTCTCGCGCTGTGATCGGTCATGTTCGGCGCGTTAAATTCCATCCAAGCGAATAAGCGACGAAGACATTTTACCGCGTCCACGTACTTAATCATGTCGTGATTGGCTTGTGTTTGCAGTTCGTTTTGTTTGTTGGGAGTTTTCGTGTGATTTATTTTGGTTTCGTTAAATTTTATTACGTGATATAGCAGTAGTATGTGATTTAAACATAAAAAAATAAAGACTGACTGATTATAATTACGTTTTCTTTATTTTTCGGTTTCGGTCGTAAAAACCAATTTCGGTCGGACACTAGAAATATAGTATGCAGGGGGTTTCGGGGGCGATAAATCGATCTAGCTATGTTCCATTTTTAGAAAACGTCGTTTTCTCTATTTTCATCCGAGCAGAGTTCGGTCGCGCAGGAATTTAAAATTTTATTTTCAACCCACTTGCTCATAAAGTGGCTCTAATTTCACCGCAAATAGGCACATAATGACACCTGTAATCAAACTGTGACTTTTTATTACATCACAAGTGAGTTATAGTTTTCTTTTTTTATTCATCGGTTGAGTTGCTTTGTTCTTAAAAAAAATTCGATACAAAAAAGATCGTGCTCAATAGTACAAATAAATTAATGTACCTATTGTTTCCTCATTTCATACATTCAAATAGATAATTTCAACTTGTACGTGTTTAATAAATAAAACTTTCACTCAAATATAACTTTTGTTTTTCTCTGTAATAAAGAAAACTTGAAATTCCCCATTTTGTACGTGGCTAAAACGCAATCCGCGAAAAGCCAAAAAAAAAGAAACCTCATTCTTTTTAGTCTATGGCCGATCGCCATTGTTAGATGTGCGCGCATAGGAAAATTTAGTAATTTTGCCCGCCATTGCGAAAAAATTTTCACAACACGTTTTCACTGTTAAAAATGTTACTTTTGTATTATTTTCTTCACAAGTGTGTTAAAAAACGTCGTATGATAGACGTGTGTATTAATGATTACCGTCCTCGGCTCTCTTAAGACCCTCACCTAACGGCTCGGGTCTCAACGGCGCCTCAGCGGTAATCACCAACATTACACACTTGTACCATAATGTACTATTATAGTATAATCCTTAAAACCACACTCACGTATAAGTCAGTTGTTCGGGCCGCAACTGCGACAGTTTCTTGCCCAACAGTATCAGCCGATGTGCGCGAACACGTTGTTCCAGCTCGGGCTCACCGCTCAAACACGTCACCGATACTTCTGATGGGGGCCTGGAGTAATAAAGACACAATATGTTTTCAATTTGTTATCAATTTTATAATAACACTAGCAAAATAGATTGAGGAATGAGGTAATAAGACAACGTTGTCGTTTAAAAGGAGATGTATTGACTAAAATTGAAAAGAGTATGTTAAGATGGTTTGGCCATGTTGAGAGGATGAATGAAAGGTGAACTAACGAAATGTGTTTACAAGGCAGACGTGAATGGAAACGCCGGGAGGGGACGCCCTAAAAAGACATACATATACCTTATAGGTGATGTTCTTCAAAAAGGACGCAGTACTCATAACCGGCGTGTGTGTATGACTAGATGTATGAATGTGAGTGAAGCAAAAGAAGTATGTAAGGATCGTAGCAGGTGGCGTTCTGTAGTTTCTGCCTACCCCCATGGAAAAAAAAGACTTGAGTTTATGTATGTAAACTAGCGAAATACTTTCAATACTGAAAATACTTTCAGTAGTTTTTGAGTTTATCGCGAACAGGCAGACAGACAGACGCGGCGGGCGACTTTGTTTTGTAATATGTAGTGACACATATAAGACCACATCCGTATTCCCTGAAGAGAGTAGGATAAAAATAACGTAATATAATTTGGTAGAATATATTGGTTTCCTTGTCCACAGTTTCATCAAGACACAGGACTAAAAATGTGGTATCATCGACTACAAACCCTGATACTGTGTTGCTATTCTACATACAAAACATAACCCTCTATTTTTCTTCGCCGTTGTCGGTTAAAAAGAAAACTACACTCCGTCCAGCCTGTAACTTTACATTTGGCAGCTCAAAAACGAATGATTTGGTGATGAACTAATGCGGTAACTATTCGATTTCTTAATACAATCGATTTTATTAATGATGAAATTTTAATCGATTTAACACATTGCTATTTTGTTTTGCCTCACATTTTGTATTGTTTGAAATCAAATCAAATTTATTGCATCGACCATAATGCACATACACAGGTTTTTTGCGTACGTGTTTTGATAAATATTAATAACAGTAACAATTTATTTATTAATTTGCAACATCAATCGGGCAGGTAATCAACAACACCTATTGGTATTTTATTTTTAATCTATCTTTGACAATCTCGGGACCTAGGGACCCGGTCCTTTGAAAGGCGTGCAAGGTGCCCAAGACAACTCGCAGAGGCCTTGATAGGCATGTAAGTTACGTCATGTTGTATCTTATTATTAAGTAAAACATATTACGTAAATTCGATTTAACGGTGAATTTTAATTTATAGGGATAACGTAGCTTTACTACTGTAAGCGTCCATAAAATACTGCATTTTATTGTCTATGGTTGCCTGTTATTAATTATGAAACTTCTTTAGCATGCATCTGTCAAATGTAAAATAATAGGTACTCTCCGTCCAGGAGAGTACTTTATTCTACCCTTTTAGTACCAGTGCATAATAAAATAAGCCAATTCATTTGCAATGTTAAAACCTCTTGTAATACAGAGAAGGCAACCATAGACAATATTCTCACTGTTCATTGTATACAGACTAAAAAACCAGCGATTTATAAATCACTAAAGGTACTAAATTTTACTGTAATTATAACGGTTGACACAATTTACTTACTCAACATCATTATCCTCTGCATCCTCATCTAGATCAGGCACTCTTCCTCCGTACGTGTCCCAAGCAGCGTGGTTGGGGAACCGGAGGCCCTTCAGTGCATTCTCTAGAGGCAGAAAGCCTGCTAGTTCTTCATCTTCAGGTAATGGTACACTATCATCTGAGAAGCATTGGAATAATATAATAAGTAAAAGCAAACACAATTATTTTCTGTTGAATTATTAACAAATAGCTGTGCTGTGTGTGTGTTTGTTGGCTTGGCTCCCGAAAACTGCCTACCCTTTTTTTTTTTTTGTTTCGGGGTGGAAAATCCTCATTGGATGTCCTCCGCCCTGGGGGGCGAAGGGGTCTGTCAGACTTGTACTGACTAAAAACCACCCCGGTGTTCCGTCTCACACCTGCACCGGGGGTCGCGGGAACAACGATACTTCCGCAACCCCCGGCTAGTGCCGGCCCGCCTCTGCGGGCCACGATCTCGGGTTGGGGGGGGAGTGAGGTGTTGGACTCCCCCCGCGACGTCTAAGAGGGGCGCGCGTGGAACACTACGCGCCACCACCTCGGGTCCTGATGTCTGGGGGGCGACGGACGTCCCCGAGTCCGTCGCCCCTGGACCCATTTAGGGGGGCTGGAAGAGGGCGTTGTCCGCCCTCCGCCGACGCCCGGCGCGTCTTCTGCGGATCGGGTTAGCGGATGAAATCTCCCTCTCCCTCTCCGCAGCTTCCTTCTGCGAGACGACTGTTTCGCAGAAGGATACCACCGCGTCCCAGGACTCCTCGCTGCCGACCATAGACTCGACTACAGCCGGCAGCGACAGGTCACTGCCTACTTCAGAGATGAGGGCACGGCGTGGCTCCTCCCAAGCGGCACACTCTGCCAGCGTATGCCGCGCCGTGTCCTCCCGGCAGTCGACGCAGTGGTGACACCGGGCGTCCGGCTCCCTGTTTATGCGACACAGGTACTTCCCGAAGCAACCATGCCCCGAGAGCACCTGCGTCACCCGAAACGACAGGGAGCCGTGCCTCCTCCCGAGCCAGCGCTCGAGCACTGGCCGGACCGCCTCGATGGTAATGAGGCCGGCGGTAGGTCGTGAAAGCCTGTCCCGCCATTCCGCCACCAGGACCTCGCGAAGCTGAGACTGACGCAACTCCATATGTTGCTGCATCAGTCCTTCGCCCCGCGCCCGCGCTTCCTCGCGCCACCGATGCAGTGACGCGAGTACCTTCGCCTCCAGGTCCCAGGGCGGGGATCCGGCCAATGCACAAGCCGCCTCGTACGAGATCGTGCGATACCCCCTGATGACTCTGACGGCCATCGCTCTCTGCGGCTTTCGCAAAACAGCGATGCTGCCGGCCGTCAGGTCAGCCGCCCAGATCGGGGCCCCATACAGGGCCATCGATCGCACGATCCCCACGTAGAGCCGCCTACAGGCAGCGCTCGGGCCCCCCAGATTGGGAAGCAGCGTTGACAGCGCCCCAGCCGCGCCCAGCAACTTGGGCGCCAGCCGTCGAAAGTGGGGGCCGAAATCCCACCGGCTGTCGAGCACCAATCCCAGGTACTTCATGGTTGACTCGACAGCGATTCGAGCCCCCCCGACGACGATGTGGGCATCGGGCGGTGGCGCCCGCCGGGGGCCATGAAAGACAATGGCCTCCGACTTGTTGAGGGCCACCTCCAGGCCAAGGCGCCGTATGCGGCTCACCACCTGTGAGACCGCAGCCGTCGCCAGCAACGCTGCCTCCCTGTACGAACTCCCCCGGGCGGTGACCAGCGTATCGTCCGCGTAACACGTCAGGTCTACGCCCGGTTGGAGTTCGCCCCTCAGCACCCAGTCGTACCCGATGTTCCACAGGGGCGGGCCCAAGACCGAGCCCTGTGGAACACCGCACGACATGCGGTGCTGGTTTTCGACGCCATCACGTCCCACGTAGGTGACACACCTCTCCGCCAAATAAGCCCCGACGATGCGGCGGAGGTAGGGAGGCACTCGATGATACCGCAGTGCCTCCCGAACACAACTCCAGGGCAGGGTGTTGAAGGCGTTGGAAATGTCCAAGGACACCGCCAACATCACCCCACCCCGGGACACCGCTTCCTCCGCCAGGACTCTCACCTGCGATATCGCGTGAATGGTGGAGCGCCCATGCCGAAAGCCGAACTGGCTTTCGTCAAGGTCCGGCCCCTCTCTGTATAAGTGGCTGACGAGGCGGGCAGCGATTATCCGCTCGAACAGCTTACCCACCTCGTCTAGCAGCACTATGGGCCGGTACGCGGACGGCGAGTCCGCAGGGCGCCCCGCCTTCCTGAGCAGGACCAGACGACCAGATTTCCACAGAGTAGGAAACTGGCCCCGCTCAAGGCACGCTGTGAAGAGTCCTCTCAGCCAGGGCTCTAGCTCCTTCAGTGCGAGGGCTAGCACATGGCCGTGGATTCCGTCGGGCCCCGGAGCCACGTTCTTGGCCCGGAGCCGCATCACGGCCGCCCCCATCTCTGCCTGTGTCACCTCTGGGACGCTGATGGCGTCCTCCTCTGTAGACTCTGCGGCCGTGGGCAAAGCCATCGGCGGCGGGATATGCTCCGCTCTCGCCGGGAAGAGGGCTGCGACTACCTCCTCCAGCAGCTCGGGTTGGAGACTCATCGTAAGTGGAGGCGCGGCGGCTCGAAGTTTTCCTCGAACCGCTCGATAAGGGCGCCCCCAAGGATCCCCGTCTAGAGTCTCCAATATCTCCTCCCTGGCTCGCTTCTTCGCATCGCCGATAGCCAGCCGCAGAGTCTCCGTCGCCGCGCGGTACACCTCATACAGCGCGGCTTCTTCGTCAGGGACCCGACGACGTCTCCTCCGGTATCGGGTGTACTGGCGTCTGGCCGCTACGCACGCGACACGGAACTGTGCGATCTCGGCGGACCACCAGTACACCTGGCGCCTCGCTGACTGTGCGTGGACCCGGGGCATGGACGCGTCGCTGATTTGCGTCATCGCCCCGCGGAACCACAGCGCCTCCTGTTCGACGTCGACGGGTCCGGTTGTTGCCGACTCCCGGATCCAGGCCTGGACAATGGTGGCCTCCTCGAGAAGTTCCCTGTCGATGCGCTTGCGCGCCCAGCGCGGACCGTTCGTTCGCGGGGCCAGCGCACCGCGGCCGCCTGCGGTCTGGGTGGAGACGTCGAAACGGATATATCTGTGATCCGATAACGTCTCCACCTCCACGGCGACACGCCAGTCACGGACACGGCTTGCGAACGATACGTCCACTATTGAACCGCCCCGCTGTCGCACGCACGTGTAGACCGAGCCCCGGTTTAGGACGACCAAGCCGGTGGTGACTGCCCATTCTTCCAGCACCTCACCCCTAGCATCGGTTACCGGAGATCCCCACGCCGAAGACTTGGCGTTGAGATCCCCTAGTAACAGCACAGGGCGAGGGTGGAGTTGGCCTACGACGGAAAACTGCCTACCCTACCCTATCCTATCTACCCTGCCCTACTAACCCTAACCTACTTACCCTACCCTACCTTACCTACTCTACCCTACCTACATCATCATCTGCCTAGCCTTTTCCCAACTATATTGGGGTCGGCTTCCAGTCTAACCGGATTCAGCTGAGTACCAGTGTTTTACATGGAGCGACTGCCTATCTGACCTCCACAACCCAGTAACTGGGTAACACGGTACCCCTAGGCTAGACTGGTGTCAGATCTCAAGTTTCTGACTACTCGTAACGACTGTCAAAGATCTTCAAATGACAGCCGGGACCAACGGCTTAACGTGCGCACCGAGGCACGGAGGAAACTCGGTATGTTGAAAATGGTCACCCATCCACGGCCCGACCTCGTCAAGCGTTGCTTAACCTTGAAGACCGACCCGTGCGGCTGTTATTATTTAGCCACGAGCTCCTCTCCTCCCTACCTACGTACCTACATACGTTCCGTTTTTTTTCTATTTAAGAACCTTCTCCTAACAATAACAAATACAGCAAAAAAAAAGAATAAGCGAAATCGGTAAAGCCGTTCTCAAGTTATAACGAGACCAGGAGAAATACGTGAACACACGAGTATGTTATACACACTTCATTTCAACACTATTTCAGATTTGACTTCTAATTTAATTAGTGTGATCTGACCGTTTAGGTTAGCTTTAACCCCGATGTCCCTCAAACTTTACTTGAAATCTGATCAATTACTAGCCATTGAATTGGAATTGATACGAATTTGTGTCATGTTGACATTATTTTAAGTGAAAATGCTGTGGGAAGTAAGCCAAGATTCAATTTATTTAATACTACCGGACGCCTCGCGGTTTCACTCGCGTATTTCCCACTCCCGTGGGAATACAGGTATAAAAAGTAGCTTATGTCACCCGGGGATAGTGTCGCTTCCCAACGGTGAAAGAATTTTGGAAATCGGTTCAGTAGTTTTTAAGTTTATTCGTTACATGACAAGTAAAATTTCAAAATTTAAAAACTCCCGGTACATTTTTATTTCATGTTACATAATTTAACTAGTACATAGTAGATACGCTTCGATCGGAAATCTATTGATCACGCAATTACGACACGGTATCTTGCGAAAACACCCCGATTCAAATAGTAAAACGCCCATAACTTTTGAACAGCTGAACTGATTTTAATCAAACATAGCTAAAAACACCTTTCAAGCAAAAAAAAAACTAAATCAAAATCCGTTCATCCGTTTAGACGCTATGACGGCACAGACAGACACACAGATACACAGCAACACACGTCAAACTTTTATAACCCCCGCTTTTTCCGTCAGGGGTTAAACAAATACAAATCTTTCCTCTTTATAATATAAGTTCATTTAATATTTGCGCATAGTTACATTTATCAGTCAACAAGGCAGCCGATGGAGCCAGCATATTGAGAGTGTGCGCGAAGGCCGGCCACAGCGCCGCCAGCGAGCACCAGGCCGCACTGCTGACGATCTTGCAGTGCCACGCCGCCCACGACATCCACACCTTCACTGCAGGAAACACAAGACGGTTATTTAGGTATAACAGAGTGTCGTCAGAAATATTAAGGAAAAACTTCCTTATATTATGCGACAATAGACATTGGAGATGATAAATAAACCGGCTAAGTGCGAGTCGGACTCGCGCAAGAAGGGTACCGTACCATTACCACAATAAAACGGCAAAAAAAATCACGTTTGTTGTATGGGAGCCCCACTTAAATATTTATATTCTTCTGTTTTTAGTATTTGTTGTTATAGCGGCAACCGAAATACATCATCTGTGAAAATTTCAACTGTCAAGCTATCACGGTTCGTGAAGTCTCAATAATAGGGTCCCGTTTTTACCCTTTGGATACGGAACCCTAAAAATGAGGTATCAGCACCCAGTCTTATAGCTCTCAGTACCAAATGCTCCCATCCTCTTATGCCATTTTTGCTTCCATATACGATGGACTATGTAAAATCTTCAAAGGGTTGTATCCCTGAAAACTGTCTCCCTGATCTGCAGAATGCGTGGCAGCTGCAATGGAATTCTGAAGACTGTAGCTGATATGATCTCTCCGCTATGGAGATCCCTTATTAGGCGGGTAATTTAAATGTGTTTTATATTGCATGTAATTGTATTTGAATTTGTATTTTATGTTTTATTCTATTGTAATGTATGGATTAAGTTATCTGAAATAAATAATTTTAAATTGAATTTGTATTTGTATCGAGCAGCATCATCATCATCATATCAGCCGAAAGAAGTCCACTGATGGACATAGGCCTCCCCCAGGCGACGCCACAATAACCGGTCCCGTGAGGCCCGCATCCAGCGGATCCCCACAACCTTCACCAGGTCATCGGTCCACCTGGTGGGAGGCCTTCTAACGCAACATCTTCCGGTTCGCGGTCGCTACTCCAGAACCTTTCTGCCCCATCGGCCATACGTTCTGCGAGCAATGTACCCTGCTCACGCAACCTAAGTCTGGCAATTCTTCGGGCTATGTCGGTAACCCTGCCCATTGTGAGCGACCACGTCTCAGAGCCATAGGTTATCACTGGCAAAACACACTGGTCGAGCAGCATGCATAGCAAATATATGTAAAAACTCAAATCAGCGGATAGGGGTTCCACTGTGGATTCTACTTCAGCTTTTGGATTTGTCAGTATACTCACAGGCGGGCAGTGATCTTAGCATCGGCGCGTCCACAGTGTAGTTGGGCAGCAGTAGCGCCAGCAGAGTACCGCTGGCTAGAGAGCTGCTCAGCTGGGCTGCGCGGGCTTCTCCTTCAGTCATAGCGTTGTCGTCTACGGTCAGATCTTCAGTGGTTGAGTGGATCAGCCATACCATTACACATGCCATCTAGATAAGGACACAGGATATGTTAGAAGTAGGTGTTTTTAAACTAGCTTTATATGTAAACACTAGCCGTCCCTCTCGGCTACGCTACCTACCCCTATCCTACCTACCGGCCTGTCCTATTTATTAATCTACGCACCCTACCCTACGCTACATACCTACCTACCCAACCTACCCTACATACCTACCCTACATACCTACCCATCTACCCTACCTTACCTACCAATTTGTTAAACTATTTATTTGAATAAGAATTATTAATACTATGTTACAACTTTTGTATCTACCGGCGATCTAAATATATTTTAGATCACAAAAGCTACTATTGTGACTTAACTATGATAGATAGATATATTCCCTTGCAGACTTTTTTGTAGGCTATAGTGAATACTTTAATCAAGTAGTATATAATTTTTATGTATCATCAATAGTTTTCTCAGGGCATTCCAAATAATGAATTTTATCTACACTCACAACGTACTGTTCCAAATATGAATTCAAAAAATATTGTATAAACACTTACTTTATATTCGTGGATAGGTAAAATTTAAAAAAAATAACCATTACAGTGCAACATTTTCCTTTGATTTTCATACAAATGCATCATAAAATAACGTTTTAATTTTTATAGCACATTTTTACTTTTTAATTTATTGGCGCGTATGGGCTCATGAACTTAATGTAGAAAAGTAGTGTCATTTTCTATGGATGCGCGCGCTGCGCAGTCATTCGCAATGAGAATCTAAATTGCCTGCCATACCATATATTTTTTCCGTTTCCACTTTTGTTTTCTTTCAACTGTATGAGTGAAGATAAAATAGTGTATGCAATCGGCTTGGCCTCATGTGATAAACTCACGCTCGTGTTTTTATAACACCTATTATATGACCATTGTATAAAATACTATTATAGTTATAGGTTACCTTATTGCAATTTTCTTAAGGATACTCTATGTTACTTCTTGATAATTTAGCTTTGTATTGGTGCAAAAATTGTTAAAATCGGTCCAGTAGTTTCGGCGCCTATTCGGTACACACAAACAAAAATTCTTTGCTCTATATAATAATATTTAAAATTGTACAATTTTTATGGAGAAATAAATATAATATTATTAGTATAGAAGAGAGATCTTCGATCTCGAGATTCGATCTTGAGATCTAAAGCAGCTTTTGAAACCCAACTTTTTGCTGTAACATTGAAATTAAAAACATATCTGACAAACTTTTCTGTGTCTAATTTTATCATCTTCACGACTGAACGCTTAATCTTTAAAAAATTGTACCCATTCTGTTTTTCATTTATACAAATTCATGGAAATTCCTAGAAAAAATCTCTAAAATAACTCTTTAAATAGGCCATCCTAACTGAACTCGTAAGTCTGTAAAAATTCTACACAGTAAATAAACGTAAGTATATCATCCACCAACCCGCACTGGACCTGCGTGGTGGATTACGGCCCATTCCCTCTCACACAGGAGGCCTGCAGTCCCAGCAGTGACAACATTAAAATTTTAATTGATTTTTAACACTCACCTTTATAAGCGTCATAGACTCAAAGCTGTCTGTTGCGATGAGTGCAGTCAGTGAAGAATTGAGAGAATTCACCAGCGCCGCTGCCGTGTCCAACCTACAACAAGGAACGTTACAACAAGGTTAGTTTTGGACATTGAACCCTAAACACTAAATTATGTGAATTACATCTAGACGACTGAAATTGCTATTTATGAAAAAAGTAAATTCAACAAAACCCGACTGCTAAAGAAGAGAACTAAAAAGCTGTAAACAAGAACAAAATCATGCTGTGCAGTCGGAGGATACATATTTACGAACTGGCTGACCCCCTGCAGTCGGAAGATCGGGGCAGTCGGGTTTTTATTTATAAATTAACTTTTTGTATTTTCCTTTTAAACATAAGGGGTATATATTTTCGCACTCATCTCTTAAAACCCTTCGCTTTCATACCCCCGCGATGAGTTTGGAAGAAAAATGAAATTGGGACCCGCACAATATGGCGCCCAAAATCCGCCATGTTTGTTTTTTTTTTAACTTGACTTATCTAAGAACATTTGGGCGGTCAAAACGTATTTAACGATGTCTTAATTAAATAAATCCATCTAGCGGTTTGCAATATATGTGGAAATAAAGAATATTACAAGCATACAAACAAACAAACGTACATACAAGATACGGGTCGCCTTGCAGTCGGGTAAAAAAACAATATTACTGTGCGTAAAGACCGACCACTTAAGCGCCCAAATGCATCAAACATTTTTGCGGTTTCTTCGTTTCGTTTCCAATTTTGCTATGTGAAATATGCAGCATATTCAAGTACATAACTTACTCTTCAACAGTGTGTATGTAGTGCATGGCCCGGATGAGCTCTGAGACGTACGCGTGGGCGTCCAGGCGAGCGCTCATCGTCACAGGTGCCGAAGACGTACTGTCTGTCACTCCAGGGATCACTGGCAGGTCCTTAGGATCAGTGCTAGAAAATGCAAAGATTATTTAATTGTTTTTAGTCTTATAGGTAAGTCTGTAGTACATCTCAGATAAATCTAGAGTATTAAAACAATTTTTTTGTATGGACTTTTTAAATGATGAATAATTAATTCAAAATTTTTTTTTCTTATTCTTTTCAGCAAAACCCTTTCATTTGATACCCATATCATGACAGTGCACAAAAAATACCTAGTCCACCATCTTGAGCCGTCCGCCATATTGGATTTAGAATGACGTCACTTATCTAACCATGCATTGTCATCTAAATTAAACGTGTATGCAAAATTGCATCTTAATCGGTGTAGAATAACTGCTTTAAAATTCAAGATTCGACCCGAACACACTTACATACATACACTGCAAGTTAATTAAAAGCATGTAAAAAATGCGTACGACATTATCGCCATCTCGTGTTAAAAAACTTTGCCTAATACCACCGATGTTTTACCTTTGAAAACTCAGAAATATTGCTTGGCTACAGTTAGGATGGTCCAATCAGAAATGAAGATATCTAACGTTACCCCCCATATAGCCCAAAGAATTGCCAAACTTGAGTGGCAGGGCAGGGCACATTGCTCGCACAACAAATGGTGGATGGGGCCGGAAAGTGGTGACCGCGTACCGGAAGGTTCAGCGTTGGAAGGCCTCTACTAGGTGGATCGATGAGCTGGTTGGCGACACTTGGGGAGGTCTATATTCAGTGGACATTTTTCATGATGACATACCCAGGTAATGCTGCAGCAGCTCTCAGCGTCCTCGCAAGATTGGCGGGCGCGGGCGGGAAGGGCGCGCGCACCTGCAGGGAGCGCACGTGCCAGTATAGTGCGCCCAGGCGCCGCCCGCGTCTCCACGCGACCAGTGCTAGTTGGTTGTACGGCTGGCCGGAGTGCGCGGACACTACCAGCGCGTGTCTGGAAAAACACACACAACAGTTAGTCAATCTGCCTAAGCTTTTCCTAACTAAATTTATTGGGGTCGGCTTCCAGTCTAACCGGATCCGGCTGGATACCAGTATTTCGCATGGTGCAGCTGCCTATCTGACCATAACATAACAGTTAGTGCGGTTACGCTCTACACGTTCGTGTCCGTAATTCGTGTTCGTGAAATTTCGGTTTCGAAGTAGCCGTAGTACTTCTTGTACAGGAAGCTTACGAATTACATCCGAACTCTATCCGTCATAATTCATAACATTTTAGCTTCAGAACTCAAATCTCGTGATTCAATCACGGATCACGGACACCGATCACGGATACGGACACGGATCACGGACACGGATACGGACGTGTAGTGCGTAACCGCCCTTAATCCTAATGTTTTTCGTGCAAGTGGACCTAGGTGTGTCGTATTAATAATAACCATATGTTCAGTCCACACGTAACATGTTGCAGATGATCTGGCAAATATTTTTTCAATCGGCCGCCAGCCTGTGATTGGGTGGGATGGAACGCATGTTACTAAAAGAGTTATGAATATAAATGTGGATGGATGGAGAGAGAGGAAGGGGACGGCCAAAGAAAAGATGGGTGAACTGTGTGAAGAGTGATATGAAAGAAGAGGGAGTCAGTGATAGCGTGACGGGGGACAAGACGGAATGAAAGAAGAGAACGTGTTGCGCCGACCACAAGTGACATGGGACAAGGGCAGGAAGATGATGTGTAGTTCAACTTGGTAGAAAAGAAACCATCAAAAATATTTTATCTCATTCTCTCGCACGTTAAATTGTATGTTTTTGTCAGTTGTCTCTTTTTTGTTTCATCCGTCATCGAGTTTTAAATCACAACAGGGCTAAAAAGCTTTCACTTAAAAAAAAATGCCCAGCTCGCTGAACGTAATGCAATACGATCTTCTGGTAAAATATGTGGTAGCATATTGTGCTCCCCTATAAAAATACTATCGATAACATGCAAAATACAAGATTTTGATGTGACTATAGGTTAGATTTATACATTTTAAATGTTTAAAAAACAATAATGAAGATTATTTCTTCAATAGGCAAAAAACAGGAATTTCGAATTTAAAATTGATACAGTACTCCCCAAACTTCTTGGCCGCCCTGAAGTTGGGTAAAATGGCTGCGCAGTGGTAAATCTCATACAAAAACAGTAGCGCGTCGTGACTTGCGCAAAAGAAAGCCTATTGTTCAGCCCGGCCAAGAAGATTGGGGAGTACTATAGAGAAATAAGGACAAACTGCTCAAGGAAAAACACGTTAACATGAAGAGACATTATCAAAACATCCATACCTGTAAAACGTGTGTGCCACGCGCAACTGCTGTCTGTATCTCGCCAGATCCCCCAGATGCACCAGACAGTGCTGGCAGATATACCGCGCGGAGGCCGGGGGCGGCAGGCGAGCGCCCACCGCCGACTCCCCGGCGCCCCAACCCTCCACAAGCCCTAGCTGCGAAGCGCGCCGTCTGAGGAAGGATCAAAGTGTCTGTGAAGTAGAAGGAATTGTAATAGGTGGCTGTTACCATCTGTAAGTGTCTGGTTTATATATATACCAAGCTACTTCTCCAGCAAATCTATAATGTATATATATCAAGGAGCAGGTTGGTTGCCGTTGAAAACGCTCATGCACGGACCAGACTCTTACTCGAACAGGCAGCATAATGAAAAAGGGAGATTTACCTTGCCGCGCAGCTGAGACCTATTTGGCAATCGCTGAAACTGACCCGAAGGGTCCAATGTCAAATCCGTGCTGCTCTACGGGTGCGAAACGTGGAAGGTAACAGAGAACATCGCACGCCAAATCCAGGTCTTCATCAGTGATGCGACGAAGACATCCCCATCGCATCCTCGGAAAACCTCTAATATGCTCTATATTGCTGGAGAGATGCCACGAGAACCCGATCGACAGCCAGATCGAGCGTCGTAAATAGAGATGGACTGGTCACATGCTCCGATCACATTCCTAAACAGGCCAGGGATTGGAATCCGCTAGGAAAAAGGAAGCGTGGCCGTCCCCGTCGAACCTGACCAAGCACCGTATTGGCTGAAGCGACGAGCATCGGGGTGGTGTACCCATCGCGCGAAGGCGACGTGAAGCGTGAAGTTCTAGACCGGTCCCGATGGAGGACCGGTCCTCTGCCCCAGGTAGGGGACATAGGATCTTAAGCATACCTTCTGACGGCGGCTACGCCCACTTGTAAGTCGGACAGAAATCATTCCAAGGGGACCATAACCCTGGATTAAAAATTATATCCTATGTCCATCTCATAGGTCCAAATTATCTCAATGCCAAAATTCATCCAAGTCCGTTCCAGCTAAACGGGTTTGGATATACTGTACCTAAATGGTAAGTTAAGACGGGCTGATGTCCGCAACTCTACGTACGGTACCTAATACCTTACCTAAATGGTAAGTCCAATTTGAATGTAGTGCAGATCTGATGCAGCAAACAGAGGTAGAATCCAGCAGCTGCCTGAAGCACCCAGGACAGCATAGCTTGCCCTTCACTACGAAGGGGATTCTGAAACAAAAATTCGTAAAGTTAAAATACATAGCACAATTATTTAATTTTTAGGGTTCCGTACCCAAAGGGTAAAAACGTTACCCTATTACTAAGACTCCGCGGTCCGTCTGTCTGTCTGTCCGTGTATCACCAGGCTGTATCTCATGAACCGTGATAGCTGAGCAGTTGAAATTTTCGCAGGTGATGTATTTCTGTTACCGCTATAACAACAAATACTAAAAACAGTTTTTTTTCGCCGTTTTTTTGCAATGATGGTACGGAACCCTTCGTGCGCGAGTCCGACTCGCACTTGGCCGGTTTTTTGGTTAGCCAAAATTGTTTACACAATACTATATAAGCTTGGCCAATTCGTACGTGCCACTCCCATGGGCGCTGGGGTCGTAAGGCAGCGAGAGTGGTGGCACGTGCGCGCGGAGCGGGGGCCACCTGACGGGAGGGTCGTTGCGTCATCGCGCCGTCACGTCATTGGGTAGTAATGTGGACGTGTCGCCATCCGCGAGTACCATGGTAGTATCACGTATCATGTATTTTCCAAGCTATAGTTGCAGATAAGGCCACCAAAAGTGAGGACATACAACTAGTGTCTGACTGGTGCTGGTTGTTGTCACCCTTATCCCACAGTTGGACAAAGGTCTTTCCCCAGACTTACAGCTGATTTGGTCCAGACCTGAACTGACTATCATCAGCCTTATAATGTTCCTAGTGCTGGGCCACAGGCATCCTCTCTGTGAGAGAGGGAACGGGCCGTAATCCACCACGCGGGCCCAGTGCGGGTTGGTGGATGTCACATGTTTTCGAATTTATGTTCTAGGTCATGCCGCTTTCCTCAC
The DNA here is from genome assembly GCA_964057195.1 of Orthosia cruda. Lineage (NCBI taxonomy): Eukaryota > Metazoa > Arthropoda > Insecta > Lepidoptera > Noctuidae > Orthosia > Orthosia cruda. The sequence goes on from OZ059825.1 coordinate 2,647,432, forward strand.
AATGTTTTCCTTCACCATTTTAAGAAGATCACACTATGCAATAATTTACACAAAGTATAGTGACTGCCTGGGTTCGAACTCACGACCTAAGAAACGTAAGTCGGGGTCGGGTCTTTACCGCTGTGCCACCACTGCTCTCTGACTATCACTTTTTTTCCATATAGCTTCAAGAAAAGTATCTGGCAGAGGTTGAGAGAGGTTGATTGGATATGTTTCCGATCTCGGCCCTTCATTGCTGTTGCTGGGGACTCAGCAACTTGTGATGAGTTCATGCAAAATGTAGGAACTATTAATGGTGTGTTTTTATTTAAACCACAACAAAATGATGAATTTTTGTAACATTTTTGTGTTTACGTAATTATATTAGTATTAATTTGATTTAATTAAATTATTATTATTAAATGTCAATCAATTATTACTAACACTAGTTTGTAAGTTCGCAATTGTACTAACAAATATGGATGTAATCGTAGGATGCATCTGGAATAAATGATGATTTATTAATTTATTTTATTTATATTTGAGTCAGTTTACCTAGATATGACAGTGTAAGCCTTGTTACGTCATTTGTATCGTCGTGCAAAATGATAATGTAAGAATCGTAGCAGAGGGCATTCTGTAGTCTCATGGGCATCATAGGAAAAAGATACAAGTATGTGAAACAAGAGAACAGACTTCCGGCAGAGGGTCTATACGAGTGGTTATAGATGGCCGCTCGTCTGACCAACTGGATATCAAAGGTCCCGCAGGGGTCGGTACTCTCAGCAACACTGTTCTTGCTGCACATAAACGATTTGCTAGAACTCGGTAACTTTGGGTATGAAAACCATAGCACTGTTGCTGAGAGATAGGTATCCAACGCGCGCGCTACTAGGCCTCAGATCCGGTCTCTCCGGGAGGCCTTGGTTGGACGCTTGAAACTGTCCTTGAAGGCAGTCTCCGAATGGGGCGATGCCAATCTAGTCAGGTTCATTGCTGCATGCTGCTAAGACCCAGGCGTGTCAGTTTTCCAAACAATTCCCTCCGGCTTCTTCCTTGACCTTCCGAGGTGTGACCGTGCCGATAACGGACCATATTGATCTTCTTGACGTAACATTGACATCGGGCTATTTTGGTCCATTCATTGAGGCAAAAACTCAACTAGCTGCCAAAACGTTGGAGATCCTTGCAAAGGTGGGACGGTAATTCATGCCACAACAGTTGCTCAACTTGTATGAAGCACAAGTTCGGCCATGCATGGAGTAATGCTCTCATGTCTGGGACGGATCAGCCAAGTACCAGCTGGATGCAATTGAGTCGATCGAAAAACGGGTCAAGAGGCTCATCGGCAATGAGATACTGGTTGAGTCTAGGCTCCAGAGCTTTGAACATCGGCGCCGAGTATTTAAGTGAAGATTGAATAGGTTTCTTCTAAGTAAGCGTGCTGCATCGTCGACCACATCATCGCTTACCAGATAGTGGTCAAGCAAGAGCCTATTAATAATAATAGAAAAATTAAATAAACATTTTTTATACAATGATTCTTTTGAGCATTGTTTTTCAATGGCGATAAAATTGTTAATAATTTATGTCAATCCTATTTTAAAGTAACTCCATGCATATGATATTTTAAGGTTGTTTTCTACCACTTACCTTTCTGTCTTTAGAAATAGCCTGTAGGGCTTCAATCTGCTGCTTGAAGCCGACATTCCACAAGTCCTGTTCCACTTTCTTGTCCAATGCATAGTCTAGATCCAAAACTAATACTTTTTGGTAAATCTGGCAACAGAACACATTACATTAGAAAATCCACTAAACTAAATACATTATTATCATTATGGTTGCTTTAACAACAACTAATCAGCCGCCCACATCATCCTGGCATTGAGGGCTGACTTCTGAATGTGTGTAATACTCAGATAAGTGAGAACGCTCTGCAAAGCCTTTCAAGAAGCTTTTGGACTGAGCTAGGCTGGCTATCTTAGCCAGAACCTCCATGCACAATGGACCAAACATTTAATATTAAATACAGTAAAAAAAATTAAATAATTAGAAAAAATTGTTGAAGTTGATTGTACAAAATGAATAAATGGTATGACAAGCTATAAAACTGTCGAAAAATATTTAGTTGTAAGGCGTCTCCACTTTGTCTCTGTTCTTTATTGAAATCAGGTATTTTAGCTCCCCTTATTCCGATCACTGAATATATGTTTAGATTTTGAACAAGATAGAATAAGCTACATTTTAAGCTGGTAAATATTTTATGTGAAATGATCAAACCTTTTGTAACTGTTGCTGTGAAGCCCAAAGACCCCTTTCTTGGAGCATAGAAGTTCCACTCTTGAATTTTGATATTTTCTGTTTCAGCTCATCTGCCTCTCTATAAAAAGTATACCGATTTATGAATGTCTGTTTACTTTCGTTTAACATCAAGAAAAGTGTATGTGTCATTCAATGACGAACTTATACAGGGTCACTGGTTTCCTTATTTTATTATAACATATTGAGAATGTTGTAAACTCCTGCATAACTAAAACTAATAAATGATTACTATGAAAATATAAATATTTGTGAACATTGACCTCACTGGAGAAATTTACAGAATTTCGAAATTACAAACTAGGTTACATCAAAATTAATGCCTTATTTACCTCAACATCTGCACAGCGGCGTTTAGAACCATTCTGATAGAGGCTTAGAGCCTCAGCAATTGTCATAGCATTAGGAAGTTATCCAAAGTAAAATTATAGAATAATGAAATGAAAAATTCTAAAAACAATACAATCGAGATCCATGCACTGTCAAACTGTCAAGGTGACATTTTGTAAAAGTTGCCACTCATCAAACTATTTATTCTAACAATCGAATAAAGCATAGTGTACACCAACCTCATCACTAATGCTTCAAAAGTTGATAAAGTCTGGCTATTTTAACTATGCATACAAACCACAAAGTTTGTTGTTTTGCTTCATAATAATTTGAAACGATCTTCTTGCAAACAACATGAACAGGTGTATGAGTATTCGAAAAAACGTTCTTGGTTTAATAATCTATTATGCAAAAATCAAATCTTTAGCTCGACGTACACGTCAACGTTTAGATATCTTGTAAACATTGTTGTTTTTGGCTAAGAAAGACATCGTACTGTTCCTTTACATCTTTGAATTTAAATAACATGTAATAAAATAACTACCGCACTCTACATTCCACTTCTAAATAGGTTTAACTATTTTTCTGACTGGATTTGTGAAAAACAATTCTATTCTATTCTATATTTTTTTATGGCAAGCAAAGCCGATGTCGACTAATTCGACTATTCTGCCAATGTCTAAAGTTAAAACGAAGAGCAAGAATGTTTTATTAAAAAATTAAAAACCGGAACTGTATATAGGTACGATATTCTTCAATTTAATACAGTTGACACTTGTTGTGTTAGTACAGGACTGAAACAAACAAAAAATAAAAATACATAAATAATAATATAATTGTTAACACATTAAAGATACATTGTATGCCACATACAAATAGGAGACAATTTAAAGTTTTGACTCATAATTTTATATTGTTGTGACGGATGAAAATCATCAGTGCCACAAGGAGTTCTGGGGAGGAATAAGTGAAAAGAGAGGGGAAATTTATTGGGAGAGGGTTCTTAAATTTAGGAAGACGGCGGTACAAATCAAGCGAGGGGAAGTGAAAAACAATGTATAGTGTAAGCAATCTGACAGCTCAAGTGCCACGAAAGTGAACGATGTAAATGAAAAGACTTTTGAAACAAGTGACATAATTTATTTATTCTCACCACAGGTTTCTGGGAAAGCACGTGTAGTTCCGAATACTTGTGGAAAAGTTTTTAAGATTGCTACTTTTGGACTTGTTTTGTGTAAAAGTGTGTTGTCTTTGTGTTTGTCAACAGGTTGGTACTGTGATTGTCCCCTTTTTTATTAGTTTCCATAAAAATGGAGAGGAATAAACCGCCCGATCCTGATCCGCCTGACATCCCAACCTCCTTACCTCTTTTTCCTTCCTCGCCGAACCCTCTATCGCAGTTTGCAGATGAAGTCTGCAGCGTTTCCGAGATGGAGGTGACGCAAACATCGCGTAAGACCTTGTCCAGAAAGGACGAATTCGTCGCGAATCACGCGCGAGTCGAGGGTCTGGCGTTATGCACGCGATTTACGCGCGTATATTGCGCAAGCAATTTCGCGACGAATTCGCTTCTTCTGGACAAGGTCTAAACCTCCCGGTAATACAGAAATATCTACGCCGACATCTAACAAACAACCCAAGAGTCAAATTGGCCGTATAAAATACTCAGTTATGGATAAGGGACCATTTAGTGTTCACGTCTCTCGAGTGGAAACCCAGATTAATTCAGGCACCACTTTGCATCCCGTGAACTTCGGGCAGTTTCTAATATTAAATAAAATAGCCAACATTATTCGTGGCGGAGTTAACAAAGTCAGCAGAAACAGGGTACCCGTTGAGTTTGCTTCTCCTCAGGATGCAAACGCTTTTATAGTCAATGCTTTACTATCTAAGCACGGTTATACAGCCACGATTCCGACCTTTAATATTACCAGGATGGGCGTAGTGACAGGAGTTACTTCAGATTTAACCGAAGAAGAGGCTCTAGCATATTTGACTGTGCCCTCGGGCTTTGGCCAAATCTTAAAAGTGCGCAGAATCAACCGGAAGGTTCACACTGTAGGTATAGTAGAGTGGAAACCTACTGAGACTTGTGTACTCACATTCGACGGACAGGCCTTACCTAAACGAGTGTTTTGCTGCTACACATCCCTCCCTGTCGAACAATGTATCTACTCAACTATCCAATGCCGTAAATGCTGTCGATTTGGGCATGTTGCAAATGTTTGTAGGTCGAATCCACGCTGCAGTAAATGTGGCCACGATCACCCCGGTGATTGTTGCAGCATTTCTGAGGGCGAGGCCTTCTGTTTGCTTTGCTCGGGAAACCACTTCGCTAATAGCAAGTCTTGTCCTGAGCATGGTAGGCAGAAAGCCATCACGACAGTCATGGCTGAAAAATCTATCTCATATGTTGAAGCAAGCAAAACAATCCCAGCAGCTGCCCGCAATTATGCCAATGTCACCAAATCACAGTCTTACCGAAAAACTGTTACTCTCAAGCCTAGGATCCATGCCCCACTTTCTCAATCTTATAATAAAGCTGCTCATCAGCAAATAGTAAACATTCCTCAATCCTCACAGTCTAATGGCTGTGCTCTTAACGTAAGTCCCCACCAATAATACTGTTTCAGTTAACTTTTAATTAAATTGTTACCTTCACTTATTACTTCATCTTCTAGTAATTCTCAAATACCGTCCAACGTTGCCGATCAACTAATATCTCTCCTATTATCTTTTAAAAATGTCGTCCCACCAAATATTTCTCCAGTGGAATGTGAGGAGCGTGTGGCATAAAAAGCACGACCTCATATTCCTCTTGAATAAATACAAGCCATTGGCTTGTTCCATAGCTGAGACTTGGCTCACCCCAAGCCTCAGCTTCCGTATGCCACATTTTAACATTCTTAGGTGTGATAAATCCGATGGGTACGGAGGGTCGGCTCTCTTCGTTAATAATCGGGTCCCACTTTCTCCCTTTGCCTTTATTTGAGGGCAATTTGAGTATTGCAGCAGGAAGGGTTGAGGGCATCACAGTGTTTTCTATCTATATTGCACACCCGCACCCTGATTTCATAGCTCTTTTAAGAAACATTTTTACCAATGTGCAAGGCCCATTGATGGTCATGGGTGACTTTAATTGCCACCATTATAGATGGGGATCTGAACGCTGTGATGCCTTCGGTGTAGCTCTGGTTGAGATGATCTAGATCTCTGCATTCTGAATAATGGCTGTCCAACTCGTCGTTCCCCTCCCGGTCAACAAAAGAGTTGTGTAGACCTTACATTTTGTTCTGTTGAATTGGCTGCATCTGCTCTCTGGGAATGTACAACCTTGTCGCGTGGTACCATTACCCTATTGTTATATCCCTAATTAACAGAACTTATTTAGAAAAAACTTGTCCTCCACTTTTGAAATATAACCTGTCCAAACCAGATTGGACTAAGTTTGTGTCATTATGGGAGGATAAAATTGATTCTCTTCTAAATTTAAATTCATTTTTACCAGATCCTTCTGGTCACCACCATGCCAAAAGTTGCTATGAGGGTTTCGTCACAGCTGTTACCTCAAGTGCAGATTCCTCTTTTCCCCTGAGAAACAGTGCCAGAAATAAAATCCCTTCACCTCCGTGGTGGGATCCAGAATGCACCTCAGCAGTTAAAACAAGGAATAAGGCCGAGAGGCGATACAATGCAGATATGAGTACCTGTAATCTCTTGGCATATCTTCAGTGTAATGCCAGGGTCAGACGTCTTCTTCGCAAGAAGAAACGTGCTGGCTGGGTTCAATTTTGTACCTCCTTGTCCCCCGCCCACTCCAATCTCAGCAGTCTCGAAAAGCATCAATAGATTTAGGCGAGGCTGTTCTCCTTCTATCACTTCACCAGTAACTAGGGAAACAGCTGAACATTTCTTTGACAAAATAGCACCACCATATGTTCCCCTCTTTTCTGAATGTGTGAATGTCCCCTTATCCAATTCAGCAGCGGATCCTTTTGATGCGCCATTTACCTTGGAACTACTGAACGTGGTAGTCCGTCATGTCCGGGACTCAGCGCCTGTTATTGACGGTGTGCCATATTCTTTTATTTCTCAATCTGGCGACAAGGCGAAAACTTACTTTTTGAACATAATTAACTTCTGCTATAGTCATGGCTGGGTACCAGATCAGTGGAAGCTACAAATCATCATTCCATTATTGAAACCTGGCAAACATGCAAATGATCCGAATGGCCTTAGGCCAATAGCTTTATCTTCAGTCCTAGCTAAGCTATTGGAACACCTTATAAAAAAACGTCTCGAGTGGTTAGTCGAATCGAGTGATTTACTGCCGATTTTCCAATTTGGTTTTAGGAAAGGGCTTAGTACTATGGATAGTGTTGGCATCCTGGTCACAGACATCCGTTTAGCCCTCTCCAGAAACCAATCTGTTGTTGCCGCTTTCCTTGACATCTCCTCCGCATACGACAACGTACTTCTTCCCGTACTCAGGCAAAAATTGCAACAGCTGAGTCTACCGGCAAAGATGATACAGTGTATATGTGAACTTCTTTTGTCCCGGTCATTGGTTCTGAGGGTTCAAGGAGAGGAGTTCGATAAGAGGCAGGCGTGGAGGGGACTCCCTCAAGGCTTTGTCCTCAGTCCTCTGCTGCACAATTTCTACACAGCCGATATTGGGTCTTGCTTAAACAACAATTGTCAGATCCTACAATACGCCGAAGACATTGCTCTATACGTGACAGATTCCTCCATCATTGACGCGGCTTCTTCTCTATGCCTCTCTTTGCACTCTCTGAGCCAGTGGCTTTTAAGCCATCATCTTTCCCTCTCCGCACCGAAAAGCTCGGCAGTAATTTTCTCACGCAAAAGGCAGTTCCCTCAGATATCAGTGAGCATTGTAGGTCATAATATCTCAATAGTCGATAAAGTTAAATTTTTAGGCGTTTTCTTAGACTCTAAATTAACTGGCAAGCCTCACATAAACAACCTCATTAAAAAATGTGAAAGAATTGTTTCAATTTTAAAAGTCTTAGCGGGTGTCTGGTGGGGTGCTCACCCCTACATCATGAAGTTAGTGTATAACGCCTTAGTTCGTAGCGTTTTGGACTATGGAACGTAACACTTGATTCCTTGTTACAAAGGTGCTTTGGCGGGGTTAGATAGGGTTTAGTCCAAGTGCCTTCGGATCATCTCTGGTTGCATGAAGTCCTCCCCCGTTAACGCATTGCAGGTTGAATGTGCCGAACCTCCCCTTGCCTTAAGACAGCAATATCTTGCCACCCGTTTTGTATCTAGGTTAATCTCTAGGTCGTCCCATCCCCTTATAGTTAGATTGCAGGAGCTAGACGCCTTATACAGAAGCTCCAACTATTGGAGAAATAAAGAAATCCCATTAATTTTAAAAGCTTTTCGCAGTGTTCAAAATTTGGATTGTCCGATTCTCCAGCATCCTAGATTACCCCTTTTTGACTTCGCTTACGAAGTATTATTTTTTACCCCCAAAATTATCTATAATATTGGTATATCCAAAAGATCCCCATCAGCTAATTCGACCTTCAATGCGGTGGAGGGTGAGAGATGGAATGGTTTCCAACTATTCTTCACTGATGCTTCGAAATTAAATAGCCTTAACAACACTGAAGCTGCGGTATATTACCAAAGCTCTAGAACTGTATTACAGTTCAAGTGTCCTAAAGAGTCTTCTGTATTCACAGGCGAGTGTGTGGCTATAATGGCAACTTGTCTCTTTATAGAGTCACACACTAACATTAAGAAAGCCGTCATCTTTACAGATTCTCTTATAGTAATTTTTAGAAGTAAATTACATAGCCCTCTTATCTTAAAAATCAAAAAATCTTTACTAGCTTGTGTTCGTAGTCAAAGAGAGGTTCAGCTAGTTTGGATACCCAGTCATTGTGGCATCAAGGGTAATGAATGTGTTGATGTATTGGCTAAAGATGCCTGTTCATCTGTTACGGCTGATATCTTACATAACACTCACCTGAGTTATGACTTGCTGTCCCTTCCCAAATTGAGTCTCCCAGATTCATGGCAGGCACATTGGAATATGTCTGGCAGGAAGAAAGACAAATATTTCCATGTTATCCAACTGGTCATAAACCCAAAACCATGGTTCTTTGGTTTTAGAAAGGTCTCCAAAAACGCTATATCTGTCCTTTGTAGAATCCGTTTAGGTTTTTGCTGCACCCCTGTCTTTCTTCATAAAATCCGTGTACGCGACTCCTCTCTCTGCGAGTGCGGATTAGGCGAGGGCACCTTAGATGACATATTTTTTGAATGTCCAAATAATGTCCCTTCACTGGATTTATACCGCCGTCTCTCTAAACTTAAGATCCCTCTCCCAATAAATTTCCCATCCCTTCTGACTTATTCTTCCCCAGAACTTCTTGTGGCTGTGATGATTTTTATCCGCCACAATAATATAAAATTATGAGTGTTTCACAACCTTTCAACTACCGTCTATTTATGTGACATAAAACGTACCTATCTTTAATGTGTTAACAATTTTATTACGTACGTACTTTTTTTTCTGTATGTTTCAGTCCCATACTAACCCAACAAGTGTCAAATGTATCAATCAATCAAGCAACTTAGCCTGTGTCTACAGTTCCTTTTTAAATATTAAAATATACCTGCTCTTTCATGTAACTTTAGACATTGGCAGAATAGTCGACATCGGCTTTGCTTGCCATATAAAAATATTATAGAATAGACATAATTTATTTGTCGAAATATAAACCAAACTACTACAAATGTTTTAATGCAAAAATAAAATATCAAATTACGTATAATATATAAAACATCTTCAAAATGTATAACTTATGGCTGTGCATGTCCAGTCTAGACTAGACACAGAACATTTTTACTCTAGCGAGAGACTAGATGCTAACAGTCTTTGCTTCAAATGACACTGACAACCAATGATATTCTAATAAACAGTATATGTTATGAGCGCGCACATTTTGAAGACTCGAATAGGTCACAATTATGACCTTTAATATTTAGTTTATGTCACTCATGGCGAAGAGCGATAGGCTTTGCTGAAACAAAAACTAAATAAAATAAATGCCATCGTGTGTATTTGTAATTTATTTATTTATTGATTAAAATAAATATTTTTTAATGTTAGATGAATGAAAAGTGTGTATATGTGCTGCCGCTATGTACGGCACACTTTTTTCAATTGTTTTGTGAGTGTATAACGTATCTGTTTATTTGAATATCATTGCTGACAACACAATGGTTAGACATTCTGTTTTCGCATATTATTTGACAAACAATAACTTACAAGTTTTTTTATGAAATGAAATCCTTTATTTTCACAATACAAAATAAAAATAGGCATTTAGCTCGAGACTGTAGGAATCACTGTCGGATTTGTAAAAATACAAAACATAAAGAGAAAAATTGTTTCTTTAAAGATAAAGAAAGAATTTATTAATTTTTAATTTTACCTTTAAAGAAACAATTTTGATTTTTATTTGTGATTCTGTGCTGTGCTGTGACCGCGAACTTGTAAACTGTTTATTGACGGGGAGTTTTTGGCGGGATTTTCTCGAGTGCAGTTCAGCGGCTGTTAATATTATTTGCAAATTGATTTATAGTGGATATTGTGATATAAAATTGGTGTAGTTTTGTGTCTCAACTGTCTACGCAATTGGACAATATGTAAAAACGTTAACAGAAGCGATCTCGGGATAGTGGAGCGGAGTATTTTATTGTAGTATTGACTACCTCTGCAAAGCTTACTGGGAAGGCTGACTCGATGCAATTTGCTGCCAAATGCTCCAAGAAACATTAGAATGTGTTGCATCCGCGTTCTAATGCATACTAAAGAATACAAATACTGATGACTAGGCAGCATGGTCTCAGACCTTAGCCTGTTCCGTAAGGAACAAACATACAAAAAAAAAAAAAAAAATGTTTATTGACGGAAAGTTCAATGTCAAAGTCATAAATGACAGTGATAGCAGCTTTGCGCAAAATCGTATCAATCGTATTTAGATTCTCGTTCGACTGTTGATTACGGATTCGATCCCACACTACTTTCCTGTTATATTTTCAATTTTATTTTTTTGTAAATAAGAAACTTTATCATGTACGAGCCACGGGTAGGAGATGCTGGGGTGAATAAACTGAACATTAATGTAAGTCGATTTCAATAATACCTAATCTATTAGTGTTTTTTCAAACCTGAGGATGACTAATACCTTGCGCAATTTGTATCCCCAGGCTCCGGATGTGGTGTTTGGGCACCGTACATGCCAGACTCGCGAAGTAAAATGGCTATGTCTTGACAATATATACAACAAGTTCTATCGGCCTAACTTCTACGATGTCGGTGGCACTTACATGCAGGATGTGGCGGATTATTGGTTCTCATATAAAACGGAGCAAGTTGGTAATACATTCCTTCTCCATATGTTTATCTGTAACCATGGAGTAAGCTCCTTCAGTGTAGCTCTGAGCTGTGGCAACAAGTTCAAGGTTGATAAGAAAACAGACACAGTTTACTTGGAGCAGTACCTCACAGAGTTCCAGTTAAAACAACTCACTGAGCTGACTCACACTTACCTCACCACATACAGTTTCACAGAACTAGACATACAATGTTTAAAAAACAGAAAACTGTATATAGCTGCCTCATTTCCTTTTGCTGATGCCGAAGGGGTCAGTCTTGAAGTCATTGATAACATCAAACTTAACCATGACTGCAGTGCTCTTTTTGCTGACCCCATTGGCTCTGATTTTGTCATTGAATCTGCTGATGGAACAAAGTTTCACATCCACAAAGTCATACTTGCTGCCCACAGTGAAGTCTTCAAGGCTATGCTCAAGGGAGAGACTGCAGAGAGTCAGAACAGTTATGTGAAACTAATTGATGTTAGTGGAGAAGATCTCAAGTACATGCTAGAATACATTTACACAGGGACAGTGAAGGACATAGAGGACACTAACTTCCCTAGCTTACTTATGTTAGCAGATAGGTATAACTTGAAAGGTCTCTGGGAGCTCTCAGAGCATGCTCTCTCTGAACACATAACATTAGATAATGCCCTGGATATTCTTGTCATAAGTGATATGTATGACTCAGAATTTCTAAAATATGAGGCATTTAAATTTATAAAAGATAATAAAGAAGTACTTTACAGTAGTTCTTTTAAAGAGATAACTAATTCTGAATTGCTCAAGCAATTGTGTACTTATATGACTGAATGAATATTTACTAAGAACATTAGACCTCTTAGAAAGAACTGCTATGGATAAGGTACTTTTTAATTACAAGATTTTTTTATTATTAACTTGCAATGTATGTATGTATTCGGGGTCAAATCTTTAAAGCAGTTATCCTCAACCGGGTAGGATAAAATTTTGCATACACATTTGGTTTGTATGACAGTGCATGGTTGGTAAGCCAAAAAGAAAGATAATAAATGTTTGTTGTTGAGGAGTTTGGTTATTATTATATGTTACATAGCTTGAAAACTGCTGAAAAGATTTTGATGAAACTTGTACTATTCCCTAAGTTGAGAGATACCTAATCCAATAAAAACAGAATGATCACGATCCGATTACTAGTTTCGGAGAAATGCGTGGTCAAACATACATACATATGAAATTTGGCACACATGTTTAGAAGCCCACATAGAGTAACATGGGAATATTGTGCAATTCCAACAATATTACATACATACGTGTCTAATTGATAACCTTCTTTTTTTAGAAGTCTGTATAGATATGTGCAGTGCAGGGTGCTAAATCTCGCTCTCTTGTAGACTGATCTACCATTCCTTCGTTTTCGCCAATTCATGAAGTTTTGACGTGTTACTAGTGGAGAGGGCAGTAAGCGTCGACGAGGAATGTTGAGCAGGTGTTGCATAGGTCATGACTCGTAGTACTTACAATTTTTTATTTAGTATAAGTTGTCCCACTGCTGGGCAGGTATCCCACATATTCTTCCAGACAAATTTGTCTCCTGCTCCTGCCTTCTCTGGCCAATGTGGCCGAGTCCATTATTGGAGCTTATAGAAGTAAGACAGCTCGAAGACATCTGCTTAGGACGAGCGCCGTCTCTGCGGACAAGTATGGCGCAAAACTGGCTAAATGGTACTATACCTGCATATCTGCTTACCCTTTTGGGATATAAAAGCGTGATGTAATGCGCCCTTCGTTTTTGTAACCCTTTTCACGAGTTGCTTTCCTAATCTCTTAGCGTGGATTGCCTCATTCAAAGAGGATAGGTGCTCAAGAGAGGACTTAGTACCCCTTAGGCATTTGTCCCACTGCCGACGAGGAAGCGATTAGCTATAGACTATTTTCTCGTTGACGAAACGTACAATAGATATAGATCTCGTGTCAATTAAAAGAGACATGTATTGATAGTTGATCGCCGGCGAGAACTCTCTCGCCGCTCGTTTGTCGCAACAAGAGCTACCAAAGATAATACTCTCTCAGCGATGCTCGCTTGTCGGTTAGAACTGGTCGCCCCGAGTGATTGTGAGCCGAGTGGCAAAACTATCGGAACTACACACTCGCTGCTCGCCAATATCTAGTTTCTAGCATTACTCGCTTATCGCTGATCGTCGGCGTTTTGGGTCAAGTGCCTTAACCAAAAAGGCTAGAATATAAGTTCTTGACTATCTTTATCAAGAGACTTGTTATTGAATAGACTTGGAAATTATGTGACTTATATGTAGTTTGATTGGTTTTAGTCAATAAATATCCAATTCTCTATCCAGGGCAGTATGCAATATTGGCAAAAATATATTACGAGTTCCTTGTAAAGGTTTTAGCCAATAAAGAGACAATTCTCTGTCCAGGGCAGTATGCAATATTGTGAAAGATATTTCGAGTTCAGTGTATATTCTTAAATTCTAAGTATTGAAGTTAAAATGATATGTCTGTCAAAACTATTTTTATTACTATTTGTACAGTTTTTGCCATGCATTTGTATGTTCCAACTCATTATTTTAAACCTATTTTTGTAAAATTTTCTACTATAGTATGTAAGTGAATGTTAAGATAATGTCACAAGTGATATCAGTATACTGTAAATAAAAATATAGTTTGTTACATAATGTCTAACTTGGTCGTAACATGCTACTTCAGATATTTTATACATACATTTAAGGCCTAGTCAGTCACAAAAGTAACTGTTTGGAATATGATTTTGTTATGTATTAAATACTTTGTTAATTGTTTTCATGTCTAAGTTAAGTTAATAATAAATTAATAAAATCAAATAAATGATATAGCTATATTTATAAAAAAAGTTTTTTTATTATACAACATCATGTCAAAACTATTTTACACACAAAATAAATGAAAAACATATTATACAGAAAACGTAAAAATAAACTTTATTGAATTTAAAACATAACTATCGTTATATGATGGGAAGTAATAAAATTAATAGTTAAATAATAAATATTATCATTATGTATACTCGTAGTAGATAGATAGCTTGTAAGTTGTACAAGTGCTGCGCGGCGCAGGTGTCGGGGCACGGGGCCCTCCCCTAGGGGCTGGGGGCCTCCCCTAGGGGCTAGGCCCTGTCACGTGCCCAGCGAGCGGCGCGGGCGCACACGTTGGCTAACTAATCATTTTGGAATGTTACTGGAAGTCTTCATTTCTGCGGCAAACAAACATTTTCTTCTGTTAAAATGTTAGTCCACGACGTTTTACAATCGGATGTAGTGCGACAAAGGCTCTTGTTAATTTACCGAGTATCGTGATGCGGATGGGCCATTCACATCGCGATGGGCTCGCTAGCAAGCGGCTCAACGCCTAGCTATGTATTGCAATCGTCAACAAGCGTAGCAGGCAATGCGACAAGCCTAAAGCGTCTCAACGACCAAGCCATGACTGATAGCGGCCCACTGCATGTGAACAGTCCATATAATAGCGCTGCACTACGTTATAGCGATCAGTACGTAACTAGCTAAAGTGGTACTCATTTCAAGTGTACTATTGCTCCCGTCGCAAGTCGTCTAGTCTATTCGACGGCAACACTACGATGGCTCTCAGAGTCAGTGTTATGTCACACGAGATCTAATTTGGAATATATAAATCCATTCGTATGCGGGGCAGCGAGGATTCGTCGTGGTCAACATGCAGGAGAAGCAAGAAAAAAGGCCAATAGTTGTCTTATCGTTTATTGATAATTACTGGAACCGGTACACAAGAACGAAATAGAAAATATCTCTCATGAAAAAAATACGCGTCCATGTAATGATCACCTACATCCTAATGGTTGTTATCGGATATAAAAATAAAAATACATGAACCCCCTACTATTACTTCATATTCAATGCAAGCTACAGTACATATTGCTACGACTCGACTGCATTACTTACTAAAATACTTATGATCTTATGGGCACAAGTCTCATTACACTAAATACGTGTCTTCACTTATGAGTACGATCACACGAGTGTCCATAACAAGACTGCGCCGTGAGCGAACTGCTGCTGGAGTTACAATAGTGTTAATTTATCACTAATTGGCCACAGGTAAGTAATTATCATAATTTTAATAGTCAGAACAACATCCCACGACAAACAGAATCGTCCCTTGTAAGTATTGAAATGTATAGAAACGCCTCTGCTTCTGTCGGTATGTTAAACAGCACTAGCAGACCGATAGAGTTATTGCAGACGAGAGTGTATGTCCACATGTACGACCCCTGTTTGTTCACGTGTTATTGATACAGATCAGGCTCCCGCGTACTCACGCCGTCGTCCGACACACGACACATGACACATAGCTACCGACGTAAGCCAAACTTCCGCTAGTAACACTTCAGACTGAAGCTTATTGTAAGCGTGAAAGTTAGATTTAGAAACAGAAGGAACACAAAAATTCACCGTGCGAGACAAAATGCGTCATATAAGAACCGTTTGCGACGGCAATCTTTCACGATCTATTTAAACTTAAAGCAATAATTGGACAGCAACTTTGATCACAACCAGAATAAACGAATGTAAATTGAATAACGATTGGTTCTTATATGTGTTGTAAGTTGTGCTCGCAGCATGAAACTATATGAGTATAACGAGCGTTACGGAAGGCACAGGTCGGGGCGTGCGTTCCGCATCGCGTGACGTGTGACGTCACGGTGGTATGTCCACGTGAACACAGCGTCTGTATCAGTGTGCGGGTGGGCGAGTGGGCGAGTGGGCGCTGGGGGCGCGCGGCGCGGGCCTAGCGTTTACCGTTGTTATACGAGAGACTCCGCAGCGGCGCCTTGAAGTTAGCCGCCGCCTGCTGTTGGATCTGGTATGCGAGCGGGTGGATCTTGAATCCGTACAACCTGGTGACGTGAATGTTACCTTCATAAGTATGAATAAAACAAATAAAGCGCATACAGAAGGGGAAATGAAACAACAACTACTGTGCAACTAACTACACACCAAATTATTAAAGTTTCAAATGTTACTTTTCCTTTATCCTGTTGAGAGATGAGAATGAGAAACTGATATTTTGTCTTGGTCATTATCTGATTTACTGAACTGGCTTATCTCAACTCTCTTCAAATTATTGGCCAGCCAGAATAATTCTTTTTGGATCGGATTGTCTATATGTTTACTATGAAAACTGAACATACCTAGGCACGAACTGCGAGGCGGGTCTCTTGGGTCTGTACTCGGGGTGAACCATGAACACCATGTGCGGAAAGCCTGTGCCGAAGTAGGCGCCGTCGGTGTGGTGGTGCCGCGAGGACTTGGGCGTGTACACGTCCATGCAGCGCGGACAGTACAGCTTCACCATAGCCTCGCCGGGGACGTCTGACAGACCTGCAGTAAAGAACAAGTAATTAAAGCTGTTGTATGGGTGACTCGAAATAGGACAAAAGTCAACATCATCTCAATTTCAGCTGAGAAATTCTTTAAAGATCTTTCAAGAACATCCATAGGTGGACCTAAGTCTCTCTTGATGGCTCATTTACACTCGGTCGTCTGTCGACTTCGGGCTACCAAAGGCGACCCGGAGACACGTAGTTCTTTCTGACCCAAGACGAAGCCGATTGATCGGCTATCGTATCACAAACAACCCTAAAAATGTAGCACTTTTTATTTCCTGACAATTTTTTTTACCATCTCCTCTTCCATTCGTCACAGTTCATTCAATTAGTTCAATTCTGGCGGAAGGCGAACAGTGTTGCCAACTTGGTGGATTTTCCACTAAAACTGGTGGTTTCGACCCCCTTTTAGTGGCGAAATATTGCTTTTAGTGGCTAGTGGATTTTTTTTGTGGCTTTGATTGCTTCAGTTAGCGGTGGTACGACATTAATCCACTAATAGGATTAAAAAAAACCTCTAGTTAGGAAAGAACGATTTAATAAAGTGTATAACATTTTTGTCGTGTAGGCTTAGGCGACACAACAGAACTAAGGTAGTAGTTTTCGGGGATTCCCCGAAAATTGTTGGTTAATTTCTTGAATAATTTTGACTATGGACTTTATTTGTATGGTTAATGGGTCAAGTTTGATTTGATTTAAAGGGCTGTTCCCTATGCGAGCACAAATACAACGGACGGACAATACAGTACAGTTCGAGTCGGTATCGGCAAAGGTTACTTACT
The DNA here is from genome assembly GCA_964057195.1 of Orthosia cruda. Classification (NCBI taxonomy): domain Eukaryota; kingdom Metazoa; phylum Arthropoda; class Insecta; order Lepidoptera; family Noctuidae; genus Orthosia; species Orthosia cruda. The sequence goes on from OZ059825.1 coordinate 2,664,664, forward strand.
AGTTTAACTTATTTCCACAAAATATGAGAAACTAATATGCCCAAACCACAGTATGCTAGGTAGGTAACCCACAATTAAAGAACTGGTTACAAAAAGTGGAAAGCACTGCTGGTCCAGTAACTAAGTACAAAAACATGTGGTACAATTTTAAAGATTCATTACGTAGATTTTGTTGTTTTAGATTAGGGGTTTTCTGGTGGTTTCAGAGACCGTTAAGTTTAGTGGTTTTCTGGTGGGTCACGAAGCCACATTTGGTGGGTTTGTAAAAATAAAGTTGGCAACACTGAAGGCGAACGTTCTGTCGAACACTAGCTAACTTCCGCCTTTCTAGCGCCCGTGTTGAAGTCTTCCTGTCCACCTATCCATCAGGCATCGTCACAATAATATATCTTCTTTTACCCACGTCGCTAAAACGCCATAAAATCAAGTATTGCAACGGAAAACACTAATGAACGTTTCGGCATTGGTTCATTGTCTTTATGTTTTGAGATAATTTCATGAACACGTGTAGGGTACGTGTGCAATCAATCTAGCTGCCAAACATACATACATTTAGTACTACAGTATGAGAAGTTAATACTATTTGTTCTAGCAGATTAATAATTAAAATTTCGATACTTTAATTATGATATTTACAATAGATTGCAACATTTTTTTTTTCTAATACATAACACACCTATATACAATCTATACTAATATTAAAAAGAGGTAAAGTTTGTAAGTTTGTTTGTAGGCCAGTAATCTCTGGAACTACTGAACCGATTTTGCTAGTCGCGTATAAAAAGGGGAGAAGAGAAGGGACTCATTGGGCGTCAAAAAATTAAATATTAAGATGATGATTATAGTATGACTAACATTATAAAGAGTTAATATTGTATGTTTGTTTGTAATGGATAATGTCGGGCAGTCTTGACCCGATAACATACATTATTTTAATAATAGTAAGGTTACACTATCGCTAGAGTCATACGCATACTTTAAAATATTATACCCTAAAAAAAATACGTGTCTTGTTGCGAGACGAGAGAGAAGCCGAGGCAACAAATCTTGTAGTAGTATGATATTTATGCTTATGTTGTAGTACGTATGATACAGAATTTGGCAAATGTTCAGAACAGACCATAACCAATTTGTAGACAATGTTACTAAAAATGAAAGGTCGGTGTTATTGACCCTAAACAGAAAATTCGAGAACAATAACACTACTGTCTGTGAGAATTTTTAACAGACTTCAATAGAAGGTTCTCAGTTTGACCGGTATGTTTCACGATTTTCTTGCGTTTGGCTGAACCGATTTTGATGCGGTTTTCAGAATAGTACATTATGGTACAAGTGTGTAATGTTGGTGATTACCGCTGAGGCGCCATTGAGACCCGATCCGTTAGGTGAGGGTCTTAAGAGAGCCGAGGATCATACCACGTTTTTCGACACACTTGTGAAGAAAATCTATACTAATATTATAAAGCTGAAGAGTTTGTTTGTTTGTTTGTTTGAACGCGCTAATCTCAGGAACTACTGGTTGGAATTGAAAAATTCTTTTTGTGTTGGGTAGTCCATTTATCGAGGAAGGTTATAGGCTATATAACATCACGCTACGACCAATAGGAGCGGAGCATCAATGAAAAATGTTCCAAAAACGGGGAAAATGTATTATTTTTGAGACGCAACGTATTTAGAGTAGGTGGGCTAGCTTGGTAGGTAGCCAGTTGACGGGAGCGAAGCCGCGTGGGACAGCTATAACACAATAAAATCATTTCCAACAGTGAAAACAAGTTGAGTTTTTTTTTTCGCAATGGCTGGCAAAATCAACCAGTTTTCCTATGCGTCCGCATATAACAATGGCGATCGGCCATAGACTAAAAATAATGTTTTTTTTTTTTTTTTGGCTTTTCGTGGATAGCGTTTTAGCCACATACAAAATGGGGCATTTCAAGTTTTCTTTATTACAGACAAAAACAAAAGTTATATTTGAGTGAAAGTTTTATTTATTAAAAACGTACAAGTTGAAATTATCTATTTAAATACGAAGTTGCATGAAATGTGTTGCATTTGTACTATTGAGCACGATCTTTTTTGTATCGAAACTTTTTTAAGAACAAGGCAACTCAACCAATAAATTAAAAATAAACTCTATAACTCACTTGTGAATAATAGCAATGAAAAAGTCACAGTTTGATAACAGTTATCATTATGTCCCTAATTGCGGTGAAATTAGAGCCACTTTATGAGCTATATTTCACTGTTGGAAATGATTTTTTAGTATTATTTTCTTCACAAGTGTGTTGAAAAACGTCGTATGATACACGTCTCTATTGATGATTACCGTCCTCGGCTCTCTTAAGCCCCTCACCTAACGGCTCGGGTCTCAATGGCGCCTCAGCGGTAATCACCAACATTACACACTTGTACCATAATGTACTATTGTTACATTACGGAGAAGATTTTGGAGGTATTCCATGAAGCACACCCAGACGAAGCACACCTAAAGTATTCCACTAAGCACACCCGTAGGTGGGCTTCAAATAAATATTTAAAATAATTAATTTCCTATTCCACGAAGCACACCTACGGATATCACTCGCATAGTGCGGGGTCTAAGAAATAAAAATGTCGATAGGAGAAATTATTTATTATTTAAAAGACTAAGGGCCGATTTATCAATCCTTTGTATAGTAGGAAGGTATACTATACCTACCTACTTAGATATTTAAATATTCATACATTATAGAATCTTCTTCAATTTAAGTTTGATATAACTTTGGAAAAAAGAAGAAATAACCTCAAACTAAACGTCAATCTTTAAGGATCTAGTGAATAGATGTTTATCTGGTCGTCAAAGAGGCAGACAGATTTATTCCTCAGTTAGGGCCGTTATTGACCAGATAGAGCCTATCTGACGATTAAAAAATGCAATATTGCATTATCTGTCTAATAAGTACTATCTAACTGTTTATCTGAGGATTGAAAAATCGGCACTTAGTCTTTTAAATAATAAATATTTTCTCCTATCGACATTTTTATTTCTTAGACCCCGCACTATGCGAGTGATATTCGTAGGTGTGCTTCGTGGAATAGGAAATTAATTATTTTAAATTTTTGTTTGAAGCCCACCTACGGGTGTGCTTAGTGGAATACTTTAGGTGTGCTTCGTTTGGGTGTGCTTCATGGAATACCTCAGATTTTGGTATAAAACAAATGGCTACTCCGTGACGTCGTCCGCATGGATCCGTTATATGTATGTATGTACCTTTGTCCTCTTTTTATTATATCTATACCTTTTTTTATTGTATTACCTAAGTATCTCTCAACTTAGGTCATAGTGCAAGTTTCATCAAAATCAATTAGACAGTTTTCAAGATATGGAGTATACAATCGAACTCTTTAGCTACAAACAGCATGAATGTGTAAATAGAGGTATTTTTTTAATCTTTAAGGTACCTTACTATGCAACTTGATCAATTTGTAGTGATGGTGAACCAAAACTAAAAAGAGAAAAATAAAAACATTTTCGCAAAAAAAAAGAACCGACTTCAAAAACCAAACACTAAAAAGTGCAAAATAACTTTCGTTTAGACAGCCGGTGTCGGAAAACGATAAAAACATGAGGTACGAAAGACGTTGTTATGTTTTTGCATAAAACACTAAAATTGTTTTTGTCATACAAACTATCAGTTTCAGATTATGACTAGTATGATTATGTGAATTAGGTTCTTATTACATTGATTACAGAACTAGTTTTATATCATAACTAGCTGACCCCCGGGGCTTCGCTCCCGTCAACTGGCTATCTACCTACCTACCCTGCCCCTTCGCCTACCCTGCCAACCATGCCTTCTCTGCCAACCCTGCCTATCTTGCCTATCCTGCTAACTCTGCCTACCATGCCTACCTTCCCTACCCTGCCAACACTGTCTAACCTGCCTTCTCTGCCTACCATGACTACCCTGCCTGCCGCGCCTTTTTTTTTTTTTTTTTTTTTTTTTTATCTAATATAGGCTCGCGCTTGACCACTATCTCACCTGATAGTAAGCGATGATGTGGTCGATGGTGGAGCACGCTTGCCTAGAAGTAACCTATTCACTCTTGACTTAAAGACCCCTAGATTGTAGCTATCGGGAAACACAGACTCCGGCAGGGAATTCCACTCCTTAGCTGTACGCATAATAAAAGTATTCCCAAAACGTTTAGTGCGTATGGGTGGGATGTCCACCATATATCGATGACGCATCGCCGTACGTCTGGTAGTCCGATGATGGAACGGGCTGGGTGGAATTAAATCATGCAATTCCATCGCACACTCCCCGAAATGTAACCGATAAAAAACCGACAAGCTGGCAACTCGGCGACGATGTTCAAGGCTCTGGAGCTTTGACTTAACCAGTGCCTCATCGCTGATGAGTCTCTTGGCCCGCTTTTCGATCGACTCCAGTGCATCAAGCTGGTATTTGGCAGATCCGTCCCAGAGATGAGAACAGTACTCCATGCATGATCGAACTTGCGCTTGATACAAGCTGAGCAGCTGTTCTGGCGTGAAATACCTTCTCACCTTTGCAAGTATCCCCAGTTTTTTGGCGGCCAGCTGAGCCTTTGCCTCAATGTATGGCCCAAAATTGAGAGTCGATGTCAACGTAACGCCAAGAAGCTCAAGATAGTCAGCCATTGGCACGGTCACATTTCGGAAAGTTGGAGCCGGGTGAAATTGACTCTTTTTTGCGGAAAACAGACACGCCTGGGTTTTAGCAGCATTAAACCTGACCAGATTGGCATCGCCCCATTCGGAGACTGCCTGCAAGGACAGGTTTAAGCGCTCCACCATGGCCTCCCGGAGCGACTGGATCTGAGGCCCGGTAGCACGAGCGTTGGACAAGTATCTCTCAGTAACGGTGCTGTCGTCTGCATACCCAAAGGTGCCGGGTTTTAGCAGATCGTTAATGTGCAGCAAGAATAAAGTTGCCGAGAGTACCGACCCCTGAGGGACCCCGGCATTAATATCCAAGTAGTCCGACGAGCAGCCATCGATAACCACTCGAATGGACCGATCTCTCAGGAAGTCTGCAATCCAATCACACAGACCACCGGGCAAACCGAATGAAGGAAGCTTAGCAATAAGGCTTTCGTGCCAGACCCTATCAAAAGCCTTCGAGATGTCTAGGGAGACGGCAAGCGCTTCCCCGTGCCTCTCGATGGCCTCACTCCAGATGTGAATGGCATACGCTAGAAGATCCCCAGTAGACCGATTTCGGCGGAAGCCGTATTGGCGATCACTAAGGATATCGTTTGCTTCTAGGTATGCCAGGAGCTTAGTATTGAGTACACGTTCCATACTCTTACAGAGTATGGAGGTTACAGATATGGGTCTGTAGTTGGCCGGGTCAGCTCGACTGCCCTTCTTGGGCACGGGCTGTACGTTAGCCTGCTTCCAAGCATTCGGCACTTTTCCAGCCTCATACGAAAGACGGAATAGGCGTGTCAAGATCGGAGACAGTTCAGGCGCACAGGTTCTAAGAACAAGTGCTGGTATTCCGTCAGGGCCGCTAGCCTTGTTCACGTCAAGGTTACGCAGCACCCTACGGACGTCCTTTTGATGGATACGAATATCCGACATACTCGTCTCGCATCCATCAGGAGGAGGAGGGGGCCGCGAATCACCAGGATTCAGACGTGAAGATTCCGCAAAAAGAGAGGCAAATAAATTTGCTTTCTCCTCAGCGGAGTGGGCCAGTGACCCGTCGGGTTTCAGCAGTGGTGGCAGTGAGGGACGGCAGAAGTTCGACTCGACCGACTTAGCCAGAGACCAAAACGCTTTACTACCTGCTGGGTAAGAAGCAAGTTTGGTCCCTATTCGGCCAATGTGATCGAACCGAGCCCTTCGCAACACCATCTTGCAGGACTTGGCAGCCCTGTTGAAGGCCTTCTTCTTCTGACCCACGTCACTCGCCTTACGCGATCGAGCGTCGACCCAAGCCAGGTACGCCCCATGTTTAAGCGCGTCGGCGTGCTTACATTCGGCGCCAAACCATGGCCGGTCTTCGCTAGACATTGTTACGTCAGTGAACGGAATGTAGTACTCCATTCCCCGACGCAACACATCCGTCACGGCATCCGCACACGACGAAGGATCAGTCGAAGAAAAGCAAGTAGGCTGCCAAGGATAGCATGCGAAGAAAGATCGCATGCCATCCCAATCTGCCGACCTGTACCGCCAAACCCGCCGGGTGCCCCTTGGGCTGGGATCGGGCGGGGAATAGACGGACACAGACTTCACCAGACAGTGGTCGGAACTACCCAATGGTGATGCTATCGACACAGAGTATCTGTCTGGATCTGTTGTCAGCAGAAGGTCCAAGCAATTCGCCGTGTGCGAATCAACATCCGGTACCCTCGTTGCCCCCTGGACCAGCTGGGTGAGGTTTAGCGCTAGCGCAAGCTTACGCATCTCCCGTCCAGCATGATCAGTGCACTGGTATGGGAAGAGCCACTCCTGGTGGTGGGCATTAAAGTCCCCCAGTAACACTAATTGGGCAGAAGGGTACCGCTGCTGTGCTGCATCAGCCGCCTCACTGAGGTACTCTGTGAGCCTGGTTGCCTCCTGATCTCCACTGTGCGAACGGTAGACACAGGCGTAGATAATTTTATCCAGACCTGTGTCCACCAGAACCCAGAGCGTTGTGAATCTTGAGTCCTCAAGGTTACGGAGACGCCGACAGCAAAGATCGTCACGGGCGTACATACATACACCCGCCCGTGGTCTAAAATTGTGCTCCAGGGTGAACCCTGGGTAAGACAGGTACGACACGTCTGACGGACTCGCTATCTGCGTCTCCGTAAGGAAAAACAGCGCTGGTTTCTCAGTCTCCAGGTGGTAGTGGACTGCAGAGAGATTTGAGTGCAGACCCCTAATGTTGGTGAGATGCACTTTGTGGGGGAGGGGGTGCAGCCGCTGTTTAAAACTAATCTTCCTTTTCCTTGACATGATTCATATTTTTATAAGAGTGAACGGAGGAGAGGAGTTGGAAGTGAGACGAGGTTCCACGCTGCTAACCTTCAGACACGCACTGAAAGGACAGCATCATTGGGGTACTAGTCCGGAGACTGCGGGGACGCCCGAGCCCCCCCGGAATGTCCATCGGGCCCTCCCCATCTGGTCGCCAACCAGCACGATGGCGCATTTCGGGATTTTTCGACAGTTGGCGGGGCAGCCTTTCGTGTGTGGCTGGCACACTACTTGGGCCCCCAACTACCTGCGGTCGGCCAGCGGCGCACCGTGCCTCGGATCCCGCTACCCTCCGCGACTAGTCTCCCGATACATCCCTAACAGCGCGCGTCAGGCTGGTCAACCTGCAGTGGAACAGCTATCTCGACCCAACTCCTCTAGTTGGCTACACCGAGCATCGAACCGGAACACGGCTAGGCCGTTTGGCGGTACGTCTTTGCCCGGTGGGTGGTCACAAGCCTTCGGCCGAAGCCTCCCACCAGTTAGTGTCACCTGATTTGCACCACCCGGGGACCACGTGTAGGGAATCAGAAAAAAGGTACGTTCCTACGGACGTGGGTGACTCGGCCCCCAAAACCTAACCAACCAAAAAATAATCAGTATAATCAGTACAGTACGTCAGGACAGTTTCTTTGTATGGGATGAGACACCACTGCCTATACTATATATATCAAAGTCCTGGGTGCATCACCAAGCAAAATATAACATACAAAGTTAGTTGGTAAATCAACATTTTAGTAGTTGCCAGGAATCGAAACTACGACACGTAGCTTAGCAACCGATGTATCTTAACCGCTGTGGTAACTCAGACATTAGATTTTACACAAATCATCAACATTCTCCTGCCAATTTTCTAATGTATTTCGAGTTTAGTAAATAATGTCTGTAAAACACTTACCCAGTGGAAGCATTGGTTGGCATTCACAATAAACGCGGGGGCAGTGGCCGAAGTCGCCGGCCTGGAATTTCTCTAACATTTGTCCAATGCCTCTGTAAACACGAAACAAAATATTATAAACCCTACTTCCAACACATATTATAAAAATATGTATGCTTATTAATCAATCGTGTTTCAATTTCAATGGCTGAATGGATTTGATAGAAATTTAGGATGCAGATTGACTATGGCCTGTATCAGGAGATAGGATATTTTTACAGGCTTTTAATTAACTTGTAACGTATGTATGTATGTAAGTGTGTTCGGGTCAAATCTTGCTACTGAATTTCAACCTTTTTAAGCGCCACAGTCTTCTATAGAAGACAACCGTTTCCGTGCCCTCCACGCCACGTCTTTATTAGAAGACAATATATAATCTTATCGTTTATTACATTAAAATACATGAACAAATGCTTTCTGCGTATTGTTACTATTGCCTAAAACCCAAAATTTAATGTTTTATTTTAACAGAGACCCCTGTTAAAATAAAACATTAAATTTTGGGTTGTTTATATTCAAAACAGAAAAATAATACCAGCCAAAATTTTTGTAGAGCCCCAGGCACCGTAGTCTTTATAGGAAGACGTCTAGTGCTGTGGTTACTTGATTAAGTTTCTAAAGTTTCGATATACACAAAAGTTAAAAAAAAAACACTTATATTTCGAATCAAAATGTTGGGTTTTGAAATAAATGCGATCCTTATGGAGAATGTACGTAATTTTGCAAGCCCTTACACATGTATTTACTTAAATCTTTTAATAAACACAAAGCCGGACTTCAGTTTATACTAATATCGATATTGAAAGATCCCGTCACTATGAAACTAATAGATATCGGTGCCTCGTACGCCATGGACATCAATAGAAGACAACCTGTGACGTCATAGACGTAAGTGAATCAAGGTCAGTGTGAGATAGTGCAGCACCGTTATGGATTGATAACGATATAAAAAAAATATGAGTGAAGCTAATTAATGAATAATGTCCTGAAGAACTTTTAAAATCCTACAAGGTGTGGACTAGGAAGCTGAATCCGATAAATATGAGAGTACATCATACGAAGATTTTGAGTTAGTGTAAATTACTTAACGGTATGAAAAAAAAAAAAAATATTTTCGTTCTAAAACCTAAATAAAAAAACAAAATTAATTGGAGCAGCTCAATCCCAAGCCTTTTTGTCTTCAAGGTAATCTTTAGTTGTATAAAACGCTTTCTGGCACAACTTACGTTTAATGAATGATTTGAATTTATTAAGACTTAGATCTTGTACGTGGCTTGGAAGCTTATTATAAAAGTGTACACATTGACATCTAAACGAGCCACCTATTTTCTTGAGCCTTGTTGTAGGTACTACAAATTTGTGTTTATTACTAGTATTTATGTTATGGATATCACTGTATTTTTTAAACAATTTTATATTTTTATGGGCATATAAAAGATTTTCATAAATATACTGAGAAGGCACAGAAATTACATTAATCTCCTTAAATTTCTCTCTGAGAGTGTCTCGAGCTTAATTTATAAATTGATCGAACAGCTCTTTTCTGCAAAACAAAGATAGTCTGGAGGTCGGCGGCATTTTTTTTTAATAATATTAATGTGTGTTTAGCATAAACACAAACATGGAATACCCAAAAAAAGATTAAGAAAATTGAACATACCCATCCCTTATAACAAATGAAATTTTACGTGCTACGGGCGCCACGGTCTTGATAAGAAGACTACTAGATGACGCCAAAGGACATTTTTTTTTTTTTCGATACGCTCGCTCTGTGGTCGACGGTGATGCACGCTTGCCTAGTAAAAACCCCTTTCACTCTTGACTTAAAGGCCCCTAGATTGTAGCTATCGGGAAACACATACTCCGGCAGGGAATTCCACTCCTTAGCTATACGCATAATAAAAGTGTCCCCAAAAAATTTTGTGCGTATGGGTGGGATGTCCACCATGTACCGATGACGCATCGCCGTGCGTCTGGTTGTCCGATGATGGAACGGGCTGGGCGGAATTAAATCATGCAATTCCATCGCACACTCCCCGAAAAGTAACTGATAAAAAACCGACAAGCTGGCAACTCGGCGACGATGTTCAAGGCTCTGGAACTTTGATTTGACCAGTGCCTCATTGCCGATGAGTCTCTTGGCCCGCTTTTCGATCGACTCTAGTGCATCTAGCTGGTATTTGGCAGATTCGTCCCAGAGATGAGAACAGTACTCCATGCACGATTGAACTTGTGCAGCTGTTCCGGCGTAAAGTACTTTCTCACCTTCGCAAGGATCCCCAATTTTTTGGCAGCCAGCTGAGCCTTTGCCTCAATGTATGGCCCAAAATTGAGAGTCGATGTTAACGTAACGCCAAGAAGCTTAAGATGGTCCGTTATTGGAAGACAATAGGGATGTAGCCAATTTCTTATGGCTGAATTGAGTTATGTATCTGTTTGGTCATTTTCTATAGTGTATTCTGCTTTTTCTTATCACAACTATTGTTAATAGAACAAGATATCGAAATTTGACATTATTTTATTTATTGAGATATCGAAATACGTCATTCATTATGTTTTTCTGGTACATTTATAGAAAATAAAACATGTACGTAACATTTATCGATACTACAATTACCCTCATCACTACACTTTTTTACTATATATTCGTTATACATTTATAGCTTGGCGCTAGAGGACACATCGCGTTCGGTACCGCTTGGCGCTTAAAAGGCTAAAGCAGTTATCGTCCACCGATTAAGATGAAATTTTGTATACACGTTTAGTTTGGATGACAATGCATGGTCAGGTTCTGGTCTAAATCCAATATGGCAAACGCCCCAAGATTATTTTTTGTGCATTGCCATGATATGGGTATCAAATGAAAGGGTTTGCTGGGAAGAATACGAAAAGATTGTTTTTAAAAAAAAGATTGTTTAGTGAATAAATTATTTGCCACTTTAGTATGCTCTTGTGGTGTAAATTTTACATTCACATGGGTGAAACCACTGTCTAAATATATTGGTAGGTAGGTACATAAATAATGCTAACATGGAGATTTTTCATACATTTTCAAGGGCATATATAGAACATTCGTAGCATAAACATGCTTATTGCTAAAAATAGAATGCATGTTATGAACATTGCATGATGTTCCGAGTTTAGAAAAATTGTTTAGTATCAGACTAGGTACTCCATAATGTTACCACAACTATTTATATTTTAGCTATTCATGCTAAGTAAACATAAAAACTTTGTGAAAATCATATTCTTTAAACAAATCAAGAATATTGGCAAGCTAAAATCAATAAGGAATAACAATGAGAATTAAAACAATGTCTTGGTATTTTAATTAAGAGCCACATATACTTAATTATCTGTCTGTGGTTAGCGGTTTATCTGCACTATTATTTCAATAATTATGAATTAGCTCACATCAAATTTTATCAACAGGAAGTGTATTTTATGAGTTGATTTAGCATGTCAGTCATGTTGATATTATTTTAACTAACATAAAACAGAATTATTATTGATCCTCTATCTCACTCATATGAGTATGTTGGACTTGCATGTTGTTTCATTGAAAATGTTTTGGCGACAGGATAATGAGCTAAAAAACCGAGAAAGCAAGCAAAAAGGACTCGCGCACGAAGGGTACCATACCATTATCACAAAAAAAAAGAAAAAATATCACATTTGTTGTATGATAGCCCACTTAAATATTTATTTTATTCTGTTTTTAGTATTTGTTGTTATAGCGGCAACAGAAATACATCATCTGTGAAAATTTCAACTATATAGCTATCACAGTTCATGAGATACAGCCTGGCGACAGACAGAAAGCGGAGTCTTAGTAATAGGGTCCCGTTTTTACCCTTTGGGTACGGAAACCCTAAAAAAATAAATTCTCTACTATCCTCCAATAAATAAATCTTCTCCTTACCTATTAGTTAAAATGTAGCGAGCATGAATCAGTCCATAGAGGATCTCGGAGGCTTGCTCCACCAGATCTGACTGGTTTGGGTTGTCATCAAGGTCATCATCTATAAAACAAACAAGTTATCACATTATGACTAATACAAGTTGAGTCACTATCATTTGAGCACCCTAATGCATAGCATTCCATTGCTAGGACACATGCCCCCTCAGTGAGAGGGAACAGCAAAATAAAATTCAATTCTATAATGGACTCATGTAATCAATTATTGTTATTTTCAACTAGCACTGATAAAATTAGCCCACTTCTTAGTTACGTATTGATTAACAGCCATGGGCTATCTACACAACTTTATCATTAAACACAAATCAAAAGAGGTATATTTTCTGGAGTATTTGTAGTGATATTTAACTTGTGTTATTAATTAGCCAGTCAATAGAATAAATAGTGGTATAGAGCATAGTGATACATCAGCAGCCACTCGTAAAGATGGTATTGTCAGGCTGATGATGGCTTTCAATACAAATTGTATGTCAGTGAGTGTCACAGAAACTGTGGGATTGTGAATATCAATTATTACTATGCTTCATCAACAGCCGTTTTAATGTGCCCACTGCTGGGACACAGTCGTAATCCACCACGCGGGCCCAATGCGGATTGGTGGATGTCACATGTATTTGAATATTTGTTTCTAGGACATGCCGGTTTCCTAACGATGCTTTCCTTCACCGTTTTGAGGGCAGTGGTGGCTTAATGGTATCGGCTGCAACTTATATGCTTTTACTATGCTTATGACAGTTGAAAATCGGTTATGCCGTCTGTAGTCACTGCCAGCACAGTGACTATGCTCTATGGCTGTGCCAATGCCTAGAGTACTGTATTGTACATACACAAAAGCAACTTACTCTCATATTAACTCCATATTTCTCAGTAATTACAATAGCCATAAAATTGCATTCAACAGACAGTCAGACAAACTTTAGTTGTAATATTAGTAAGTATGATAACAAATCTTATTAAGCACAACAATTAACATACTTTATCTTGTCTGACACAAATTTATGTATCCATTAAGGTTATGTTTTAATAAGTATCATAATTTGGAACCAGTTAGGAAAGTAGATCAGAATTGTGTTACACCAATGAAAATGCATGGAGGTTATAATAACTTAATTTGCAAAGTTCATGACCTAAAAATTTTGCACTAAGTCTGGAATGAAACTATGTTTTTTTTTTTATTTCTATTTGACATGAGTGTCTTTGCTTTAGTGCAGTGACAGTATAACGATCTCATGAGGCATCGCAATAAGGTGGTGCGTGTACTCACCAGGCTCCAGGTCCAAGATCATGTCCAGTGCTTGTCTGTAATGTGGCACCTGCTCATTTAGCCCCGTCAAGTTGAATTTGTCGTTAATGTAATCCTCGTCCACCTTAAACAGTAACATGTTGGATCAATATCTAAAACAATCTCCACCATGAGTGACAAAATTATATCACATACCTCGCAAAAGAACTCGTTTCCCCGAAGTCCGCAAAACCATGAAATCCATGATACCTCCTCCGAGCTGCTCATTTTCCTAGAAAATTAAAACTGTTTGATAAGCGAAAAACCGTTTCCGTTCCGAGTTTCGGACATAAAAAATCCAACGCTTCTGAGTCCACACTGTTACAACAAAAATCTAAGCATTCCGATGTTTTCACCTGTTTTTTCACGACTTTATGGAAGTTCACACTGAAATTTCGACACGGATTAGCAAATTCACTGTAATTACGCACGGAAAGACGCTAAATAAACAAAATTTAATGCTCTAAAATGATGACAAACCTCACCTTTTCGTGCCTTGATTAGCCACGCTTGACGGGAGGGTACCTTGGGATGAGGGAGAGAGAATTTCAATTGTGTATGGTTGTCACAAAAAATATAGACATAGTAGTCTATGGTCTTATAAACTTCAGTTTCCATTCATTCAATCATTCTTTGCTAACTTTTTTCTAACCTGCTTGGAACATGGGTTTTTCGCATCTTTGAATAATGTGTCGAAAAAATTTGTTCATGGCAATCACTGGTGCTTTACTGTTTCCTGAATCACTGGGTGATAAGCTAATCTTAATAAAGAATTGTTAACGAATTACGCAAACAAACTCTTTTTAGGGTTCCGTAGTCAACAAGGAACCCTTAGCCACTTTTCACACGCCCCGGTTTCCGGCTACAAATTACTTTTTGCATATACAACCACACCACTATTCTGATTGATATGATTCTGTGTGGTAGGTAAGAATCGTATTGTTCTATTCCTGGAATAAAGTCTGAATTTTGTAACCAACACTCAGTTAGAATAATAATGTCGTAGTTTATATTACTCCTTGCCATAAAAAGTTTAAAATTCTCAAAATTTTTATGTAGGTATACTTCGAACGTTCTGTACAATTATTATAAGAGATGGTTCAATATTAAGTCTACATTGCAAAAACGACTCCGGATCCCAACCAAAAATGAATCACCAGCGTAGATATTATTATCAACATCGGCGTACACATCCTCTATATTGTTACACATTGTTTATAATATATATATTCAGGATACAATAATTTTGGCTGAGGGATATAGTTTCTGGTGTTTGCGACAGTAGTAGTAGATACAACACTAGTTTATCAACGGACGTGGAGCATATAATTATAATATAATAATATAGTAATGTGATATATGAATAAAAACAGTATAAAATATATGCATAAACAATAAACATCACGGTATTAATGTATATAAAACCGGTAACAAAAAATAACAATATTTGTAATAACATGGTGTGTGACATCATAATCTAGGTTTAATCTAAAAAAAAGTAAAATAGGCATAGTAATGTGGAAGAACAACTGACAAAAATAACGCTGAACAATACCGTAATTTGATGGAGAAGATGCCATTATATTGTCATTGTTTTGCTAAATCTTTGATCTGATTCAGGGTTTTAATAACTATGGCAGACTGGCCCTCTTCCTTGCGAAGTAAGATATTTCCTCGGGATACCCAGCAGTACTTGTACATTCCATTCTTCACTAGTTCTCGAGCTGCTGCCTGCCAACATCTTTTTTGACAATGGCGTTACTGCTTCAGATACGTAAACTCGCGAAAATATGCCACTAAACCCCAACAATTCTGTTTTCAGTGGTCTTTCCTTGTTCTCGGAGTTATACTTTTTAGCAGCCTTAATATTTGTATCTTTCTTTTTGGCTTCTTTGTACTCGACAACGATTGGACCATCAAATTTACCTCTTCTGTATATATTTGTTGTTGAATCAATAGGCGGTAAATTTAGAGTATTGTATATGTTCTTGACTATTTCATACACATTTTCTTTATCATCGCGTGAAATATTCATTATTTCAACAGTATTCTTGATAAGTTGCTTTTGTAATTCATTCAATTGAAATTCCAAATTAGTAACCCGTGTAATTTCTGCTTCGTATTTAGTTTCAAGGTTTTGTACCCTACCAACTATTTCCTTATAATTTTCAGCATTCTGTTCAAGAAGTTTTATAATTTGCGAATTTGACTCAAGTATCTGGCTATTTTGTTGCTGAATCTCACTAATCTCAGTATTCATCATTTGCTTGAAAGACTCCATAAGTTGTTCTTTAAGATCCGCCAGGGTTTCCTGTTCTAGGTTTTTCCGCTTCCTTATGTTGATATTTTGGATAATATCCTGATCTGGTGTAACCTTAGACAAATCCGGATACGACGAGAACTTTATTGACTGTCCAGATTTTGGAGTACACTGCATTTTCATCTGACAAATTTGCCTTTACTATAAGGTGGTCGAAACGAATTCAAGTTAAAATAAGCGTATGTGAAACACAGTCTTCAATGGAAATTGTAGCTTATCACTTAAGAAACAAGGACTAGTTTTGTACTTTAAGATTTTCGTAACAACGTAAAACAGGTCTGGTCTGTCTTAGACTAATGCACGGACGAGAAAGAGAGAAAATGTTTTAGTCTGTTGTTAATGACGTACAGGAGTATCTTGCTGACGTGTGGGATAAGTGCCAGTGTCCTGTAGTTGCTGCAGTCTTTGGTAGAGCCTTTTTTATAAAGCGGAACGAACACGGACTCTGCCCACTCTTCTGGCCATGTCCTGGTCTTCCAGATGGAGTGCAGATACTTAGAATCTGTTTCACACCTTTGGAATCTAGGTTTTTGAGTAATTCGGCTGGAATACCATCTTTACCTGGAGATTTTCTAACTTTGAGACATTCAATGGCATGTTCGATCTCTGACGGCAAAATTTCGGGCTCTTGTGATGATAAGACTGTTTGCTCGCTGCTTGTGACAGGTTGACCTGTGTCCTAAAGTGTTGCGCAATACTGTTTCCAGCGTTCCAGAACCGGATCCTTTTCAGTGAGTACGAGTACGTTACCTGCTTCATCTGCGATCGCGCAGGTTCTCGTACTACGAGATTTAGACAGCTCCTTGACCCTGCGGAAAAGATCTCTAGTCTCGTGTTTCGCAGATTTCTGTTCGAGATCAGCACAGATGTTATTGATGTAGTTACTGGTCATAATCTTTGCGGCAACTTCTGCCGAGTTGGTTATATAACCTTCTGTTTTCCTGTGGGGTCAGACCCTTTCCATTTAATTCACGTCTAAGAAGAATTAGGTCAGCTTTTCCCGAAGATATAAAAGGCTTCATGGTAGGTTTAGGTAGCATATTTTCTTTGGCAGTTTGCACAATATTTTTTTGCAAAGCCTTCCAGATGACGTTTGGGTCAGTAGCGTCACTTAGAGAACATTCAGGCACTTTATGTTCAATCGCCTTTCTGAAGGCTTGTAGGTCAACATGGCGCATGTTCAATGTGCGTTCTTGCTTGAGGAGTTTTCTCAGCCGAAGTCTGATTGTGGTGCCTAAAAGCTGGTGATCAGAGCCACAGTCCGCCCCCGGGTATGTTGTGGTATTCATGACAGACGATTTCCATCGGCTCTGGATGAGGATGTAGTCTATCTGGTTTCTAAAACAGAAGCCAGTCGCTAGATTGTGCGGTAGGCGCATATACCTGTATGATGTTCAGCTTACAGGGAGTTGTGTTAACTTTTATGGCAATTATGCGGTCGTTAATCGGCTTGTAACCGCTGACATACATTATGTATGTGCCAAGTGGTACCACAGAGGCAACACCTTTCGAACTCTCATTCTCAGGTCCTGAAAAGTAGACTTTATTCGACTGGTCAGTCGAAAAGTAACCAGAATTTCTCCAGTGTGTTTCGGTCAGTCCGAGGATAGTGATTCCCTTCCTTTGCATTTCACTCTCTACTATCTGGAGTTTGCCCGGTTGGTTTAGGCCGCGTACAATCCAGGTGCCAAGGCGGTGAGGCTGTCTAACTGATTTCGGTTTATCAGTACCTACCTGATTTTATAAGAATACTAGCTGAACACCGCGGCTTCGCTCCCGTCAACATTATAGCCTATGTTACTCAGGAATAATATAGCATTCCATAGGTGAAAGAATTTTTAAATCGGTCCAGGAGTTTCGGAGCCTATTCGGTACAAACAAACAAACAAAAAAATCTGTCCTCTTTATAACATTGGTATAGATATAAATGGTTGTAGTGCGTAGCTCATTGTGTCATTTATTTAACTTTCCGTATGTGACAAAACTTATGACCAGACCCAAGAACAGTTTTACAGAAAATCACCACGCGGGCCCATTGTGGATGGTGGATGTCACATATCTTCAAATTTTTGGTTCTAATTCATGTCGGTTTTCTCACGATGTTTGCCTTTACCGTTTTGGGAGCAGTGTTGATGAAATATTTTACACAAATAAAGTGCCTGCCTGGGTTCGAACCTAAAACCTACAACATGTAAGTCGCGGCCGTTACCACTGGACCACCACTGCAAAAACATTTATAAAATTAAAATCCAGGGTGGGTTGTGGGTTAGATGTATTTTCATCAAAAACACAAGACTCATGACTCCAAATAAAAATATTCTTATAATATATATATATATATATAATATATAAAAGCAAAAGGTCACTCATTCACGTATCACGAAATATCGAAAACCGCTTGACGTATAAAGATGAAATTTGGCAGGGAGGTAGTTTATTGTTAGTAGACGTCTGCTAAGAAAGGAATTTACGACAGGGCCGGATTTAGGGAGTCTAAGGGTTCTCGCAAGTTTATATGAAAGTCCTTAATTTTTGGAGTTACAAACTTAAAATTTGGCAGGGAGGTAGTATATATAGTTAGTAGACGTCCGCTAAGAACGGATATTGCGACAGGGCCGGATTAAGGAAGTCTAAGGCCTCTCGCAAGTTTATATGAAATCCTTGGCTTTTATAGGTACCTGAAAATTAGTAAAGAGATAGAATATAGTTAAGACATGTCAGGAAGGAACAGATTTTACGACAGGGCTGGTTTAAGGAAGTCTAAGGCCTCTCGCAAGTTTATATGAAATCCTTGGCTTTTTGTACCTGAAAATTGGTAAAAAGATAGAATATAGTTAAGACATGTCAGGAAGGAACAGATTTTACGACATGGCCGGTTTATGGGAATATAATCGCTGTTGCAACCCTATGTGTTCAACAAACTTTTATTGATCACTTATAATACAACAAACAGAAAATACAACAAAATTAATTCAAACGGTAATATAACATATCACCATATTAAATACCAAATACCAGACAGTATTTTATAAATGTTTTTGCAGTGGTGGTCCAGTGGTAACGGCCGCGACTTACATGTTGTAGGTTTTAGGTTCGAACCCAGGCAGGCACTTTATTTGTGTAAAATATTTCATCAACACTGCTCCCAAAACGGTAAAGGCAAACATCGTGAGAAAACCGACATGAATTAGAACCAAAAATTTGAAGATATGTGACATCCACCATCCACAATGGGCCCGCGTGGTGATTTTCTGTAAAACTGTTCTTGGGTCTGGTCATAAGTTTTGTCACATACGGAAAGTTAAATAAATGACACAATGAGCTACGCACTACAACCATTTATATCTATACCAATGTTATAAAGAGGACAGATTTTTTGTTTGTTTGTTTGTACCGAATAGGCTCCGAAACTACTGGACCGATTTAAAAAATTCTTTCACCTATGGAAAGCTATATTATTCCTGAGTAACATAGGCTATAATGTTGACGGGAGCGAAGCCGCGGTGTTCAGCTAGTATTCTTATAAAATCAGGTAGGTACTGATAAACCGAAATCAGTTAGACAGCCTCACCGCCTTGGCACCTGGATTGTACGCGGCCTAAACCTACCGGGCAAACTCCAGATAGTAGAGAGTGAAATGCAAAGGAAGGGAATCACTATCCTCGGACTGAGCGATACACACTGGAGAAATTCTGGTTACTTTTCGACTGACCAGTCGAATAAAATCTACTTTTCAGGACCTGAGAATGAGAGTTCGAAAGGTGTTGCCTTTGTGGTACCACTTAGCACATACATATGTATGTCAGCGGTTACAAGCCGATTAACGACCGCATAATTGCCATAAAAGTTAACACAACTCCCTGTAAGCTGAACATCATACAGGTATATGCGCCTACCGCACAATCTAGCGAGTGGCTTCTGTTTTAGAAACCAGATAGACTACATCCTCATCCAGAGCCGATGGAAATCGTCTGTCATGAATACCACAACATACCCGGGGGCGGACTGTGGCTCTGATAACCAGCTTTTAGTCACCACAATCCGACTTCGGCTGAGAAAACTCCTCAAGCAAGAACGCACATTGAACATGCGCCATGTTGACCTACAAGCCTTCAGAAAGGCGATTGAACATAAAGTGCCTGAATTTTCTCTAAGTGACGCTACTGACCCAAACGTCATCTGGAAGTCTTTGCAAAAAATTATCCATACATCTCAATGAGAAACACCTTTCTAATTTATGGAAAAACCAAACTTCCATAATTGAAGCAGAGTTCAACCTCATGAAAAGAATGGAGATCACTGTAAACAAACGGCACAAATTAATAAACAAGAAGCAATATTATGGAATTGCAAGAAAATGCTAGTACTCTCCAACGACAAATACAAAACATTTCATACGTCAATGACTTCACATTGTCAGCAATGTCTGGAAACAGCTTGCTGCACATTATTACCTCAATGCTTGCTGCAAGGATTAAGGCGACTTCAAGATACTCTGCTCGATGCATTAACAGACATCTACCACGGTCAAATTAGCATACATTTACTGCCACCAACGCAACTTAAACGTGAGCTCCAAACCATATATGGCCAGATGCCAAGCGAACTCACACTACCAATTACTGACTACTAAATGAATATTTTCAAAATAAAATTATTTGCATTGTTGAATTACTAATCTATCCCTGTATGGAGGCCGTTTTGCAATTTTCCTTCTTCTTATGGTATTTATTTCCGCCCAAAGATGCGTTAAAATTAGTGTTAAAATATGGAACTTTTTCACGCTCATAACTTTCAAATATTGTATTTTATTACTTTTCTGTTTCCATACAGGGTTAGATAATAATGAGACAAATTGATATCATTTTTTATTTTGAACGTACATCGTCAAACAGTGGAGTAATCTCTAGACTACGTTTGTATGGAATAATTTTTGACTAGTGCAACCTTAACGTATAATGATTGATAAAGATACTTTAAAAAATAGTTTTGTTATGAGTTCAGTGTCGTATAATTCCGTAAATAACTTGAAAACATGATTTTTTTTAAGGAGATATTTCAACGATTTTAGTGTAAATGAAAGTTTTAGACGTAGAACGATTGTATCCGTTTGAATAATGTAAATCGGTCAACATGTTTACGAGATATTCGCTTATCCAATGTAATGTAAAAAGCATATTATAACTCTGGAGCATAAAATTGAGGAAATGGAAACGGGATGTCGTAAAACTAATTTTGTGATAAAAAACGTACCTAAAATCGCAGGCGAGTCTAAGCAAGACTTAATAGACATGGTGATGAGACCTTCCCAAAATATTGATTGTGCCATGATTAAAAATGATATTAAAGACATTTATTGGGTGCGTGGTAAGGAACAGAACTATAATACGCCCATAGTTCTAGAAACAGGATCGACACTCCTCAAGAATGATATTTTGAAAATGACTAAGAACTTTAACATAAAATACAAGACCAAACTATGCTGTAAGCATTTGGGCTTCAAGACGCACGAAGATACACCGGTATACCTTTCTGAGCATTTGACCGCCAAAGGCTCTCGCTTATATTTCCTTGCTCGTGATTTAAAAAAATCCGGCGCTTATAAATACTGCTGGACGGCATATGACAAAGTACTAGTAAAGCAGGATGACCAGGCTCCGCCCTTAATTATTGGAAGTGAAGCACAAATACAGCAGCTTATGCAGAAAGTATGACTATTTGATGTTTATTATTGCTTTGAAATATTGGTTAACACATTTTTTTTATCGGTTTCTAATTGCTTAAGTGTCTCCTTGGTTATATTCCCATCGAACACTTATTATCATTTCACACTATGTAATAATGTAGTAATTATAAGTAAATCTTTTGCATGTTATATAAGTTTAAGTACTCACACAGACACCCATTCCCATAAATTCCTCACCCTATTTAATACTAACACATACATAACTTCATCATATAGAACTCAAACACAGGTCACCACATACACACACACGCCTCAAAAAATTCATAAGAAAATATATCATGACATATTTTATATATTTAACGAAATAATAATACAGGCAACAATTATAATAATATTACACAAACAATTACTCTCTGTTACAATGAAAATAGACTGTACTCGCCTATCTATCAGGGGTTTTTACTACGTGCAAGCTGCGACTATAATTCTACTTAAAAATAATCAGTATGAGTAACACGGTACTAGATAAAATTTAAATTTCGAGTTCAATTGAATGCCATCCTTTAAATCTTTCTAATAATATTTGTGTCAGGGAAAACGATCTGACTATAGTTTCACAGAACATAAGGAGCATATACTGCAATTTTGATGATTTTGTTATTACGTTATCTTCGCTTAAATTCGATACAGATTTGATAATCTTAACGGAATGTAGATTAAGTATTAATAAACCTATACCACAACTGTCCAATTATCAGTCTTATGTCACAACTCGCCAATATAATCAAAATGATGGGGTAGTTGTATACGTAAAAATACATTAAAACCAATAATTCAAGAAATAAAATTATCCCAGGCCTCGTGTCTACAAGTAGATATTCTAAATACCACGGTGCTATGCATATATCGATCGCCGGCAAACACAAATATTAAAAATTTCTTGGACTCACTTATTTCACACTTAGATTATACAGGGTGTTTGGAAGGGAGCTGTACATACGCCTAGGGTAGAAACTAGGGATAGTCTGCTACCTACCCCCGCCCATTATATTGACCTTGGCCTCAAGGTTTTTTTTTAATTTATTATTATTTTTTATTTGACTTTTTTATGATTTTTTGACTAAAACTACCTGTAGCTCAAAATCTATCCATGGGACCGGTCGGCTAATGGTCTTGTTTTAATCGTTAGAGTCTTAGGGTCCTGCAAAAAATTATTTTACACCAGAAAATTGTGGAGAAGAAAAGTTATGGGGCCTGAAGTACCGTAGTAAGGTAAAGAAATAATTTTAAGGGCAACTTTCTATGGGGTTTAAAAAAAAACTAACAGGGTTGGAGTTATTCTGATTTTTTTAAAACATCCTCAGTCCATGCCCTTTCTAACGATATGCTAAAAGTGTAATTATCACTTTTAGTTTTAAAGTTATTAATTAATTTCCGCAACTAGGGCACTTCAAGCAAAAATTTCAACTAATGAAAATTAAATGTGTTCGATCGTAAAAGGATGGCAAATGAAACAAAAAATTTGGTAATGACTAATGTCATTAAATTACAAATTTTAATTAATTACTAATTTTAATTAATTACAAATTTTGTTCAAATTGATGACCATTGACCTGTAAACATGCTCGGCACCTCTTCCTCATCTCCACGGTCACCGTTCTAAGCAGCAGTTCCTCGCGCATTGTATCGAATGCGGCGTGGATCCTGTTAATTAGAACCTCCCTTGTTGGTACTTCTTCTGCGTACACCAACTCTTTCGCCCTTCCCCAGACGTAGAAGTCGAGTGGGGTAAGGTCAGGCGACCTTGGGGGCCAGGGAATTGGCCCACCCCGACCAATCCAAGAATTAGGAAAGCAGTTGTCCAGAAGCTCCCTCACTGCTAGGCTCCAATGAGCAGGACAGCCGTCGTGCTGGAAGACTATGGGCCGATCTTCGTCAAACACTTCTTCCGCTAAATCAGGCAAATCGTTTTCGAGGAAATCTAAGTAGTTTTGCCCGTTTAGGTTGTCTGGCAAAAAGTGCGGCCCTATCACCCGATTACCGATGACGCCTGCCCATACGTTCACGGAGAACCTTCGTTGAAAACCTCTGTGCCTCTTGACTCTCGGGTTTTGATCTCTGGGTGCCCAGTGATGGAGATTGTGGTAATTTACAATTCCTTCCTTGTCAAACTTGGACTCGTCAGTCCAGAGAATACTCCGTAAAAAATTAATATCTTCCACGTCCGTATGGAGCAAGTGGCGGCAAAACTCCACCCTTCTTGCATAGTCGTTATCCTCTAAGCCTAAAACAATAAAAATATCAACGTTAGCGGTTTCCTTATGAATTAGTAGCTATGTAACATTGATTGCTATCTCTGTCTTTCCATTTCTCTCTCTCTCACACACATGCTCATGTTAATTTAAAAATTGCCTATGAAATTCACATGCTAGTTCATTACATAAGAGCTAAAAACAAAAACTTTATGTAAAAAATTACCTTGAACAGGGGTGTAGTGGAAAGGATGACGTCCATTTTCGCGAAGAACCGACCAGACTTTCCACACGCTTAAACCAAGCGTCCGGGCTACGGTTCTTACGCTTCTGGTCGGATCTTCCTCAAATTCAGCCAATATGCGTTCTTCCGCAGCCAAATTTGGTTGAAATCTGTTCACGGCTGGTTCCCGGAAATTTAAATTTCCGGTTTCTCGCAGACGCCGATAAGTTGAGCCAAGCGTTTGGTGGTTAGGCACTCGCCGGTTAGGATACCGTTCTTGATAAATCCTCCGTGCCTCGCGCCCATTGCAATCAGCCATTCCATACACCACCAGCATGTCGGTGTACTCTTCACTGGTAAATCCAGCCATTTTGCCAACAACAAGGTAACAAATAACAAAACTTAACAAAAACGAAGTAATAACAAACTCAACAAAATTAACGAAAACAGTGGAGCGTCGTAACGGCAAGTACGTAAGTTAGCTAAGATGGGTAAATCTCGACTGACTAACAAAGACCCCAACGAGTTACCTGCCCGGCCCCGTCGACCCAAGAGCGAAAGAGACATGACATGACATGTTTTGTCTCTTACATGTTGCTCTCGTGTAAGAGTGAGACAACAAATTTGCCAACTGTAGGCCAAACTGGTTTAAATTCTGGAAATTACATTTGTCTTACAAATGTCGACTCGTGGTGGTAAAAGTGCCCTAGTTGCGGAAATTAATTAATAACTTTAAAACTAAAAGTGATAATTACACTTTTAGCATATCGTTAGAAAGGGCATGGACTGAGGATGTTTTAAAAAAATCAGAATAACTCCAACCCTGTTAGTTTTTTTTTAAACCCCATAGAAAGTTGCCCTTAAAATTATTTCTTTACCTTACTACGGTACTTCAGGCCCCATAACTTTTCTTCTCCACAATTTTCTGGTGTAAAATAATTTTTTGCAGGACCCTAAGACTCTAACGATTAAAACAAGACCATTAGCCGACCGGTCCCATGGATAGATTTTGAGCTACAGGTAGTTTTAGTCAAAAAATCATAAAAAAGTCAAATAAAAAATAATAATAAATTAAAAAAAAACCTTGAGGCCAAGGTCAATATAATGGGCGGGGGTAGGTAGCAGACTATCCCTAGTTTCTACCCTAGGCGTATGTACAGCTCCCTTCCAAACACCCTGTATAGACTCACAAAATAACTTAGTAATAGCTATTAATATTAGACCCAAAGAGACTGGGGCGCCTAATGAGCAAAATAACCGCCTCCATTACCTTAACACTCTGTCAACGTATGGCATATTACCTGGTCATACATTACCTACCAGAGAACAAAACTGCCTAGACCATTTCATGTTGCGAATTAACAGGAAAAATATATGTGCATCAATAGCTATTTTACAGACTTCGATTACTGATCACTTCACTACATTTTTATCACTATCGAAAACAAAAAATAATGAAACTATATATAAAAGCGTTACCACCTTGAACCTTGAACAAGCTTAAAATTACTTACAAGAAAAAAAAAATACGAATTGATGTTCTATAATGATCCTAATGAAATAACTGATGTACTTATAAAAAAACTTACAGAAACTATCAAGAATAATACTACAATAAGAAATATTCCCAACAACAAACGTATCATCAAACCCCGGGAATACTCCGCTGTATAAAGAATAGAAATAAACTACAAAAAAACTCACGGGCTGACCCACATAATGAAATTCTAAAAATCACATATAGCCGATACAGGAACTACTGTAATAACCTCATTAAAAAAATTAAAAGAAAATATGAAAAAGAATTACTAGCAAACTCAGTCGCCAACACAAAATCATTATGGAAAAACATAAATTTCATTACTTATACAAATAAAACAAAAAATCAAAGTGCAGAATTACTAAATATCAAGTCTACTCCGACTGAGTCAGTAAACTATGTAAATAAATATTTCGCGAATATCGGTAAAGAACTAGCTCAACAAATACAACCTAAAAATAATTACAGTCCTGATCACCAACAAAACGATTTACATACACAAATAAATTCATTTGTGCTCTTAGATACTGACACAGAGGAAGTAGAAGGAATCATAAGGAACTTGAAGTCGGATAGTGCCCCTAGCTGGGATGGTATTTCAACGAAATTCCTAAAATACTGTAATAAAGAACTCGCCCCTGTTATTGCTCATCTAGCTAACCTCTCTGTTTCAGAAACGGAGTATTCCCAGCTCCCCTGAAACAATCCGTTATTACTCCAGTCCACAAGGGAGGGAACGGAGGCGATGTCAATAATTATAGACCTATCTCGGTATTGCCAGCCCTGTCTAAAGTAATAGAAAAATTAACCAACATCAGATTAATTAATTATTTAAATAAGTTTAAAATTATATCTTCAACACAATTTGGCTTTAGACAGGGAGTATCCACCGAGGATGCAGTTGGTGCCCTCACCACGCTTGTAACTGAGCATGTGGATAGAGGAAAAAAATGCCTGACGGTATTTCTAGATTTGAAGAAAGCCTTTGACACTGTTTCCGTTCCCACCCTAGTGACCAAACTAGAAAAACTTGGAATAAGGGGAATCCCTTTATTTTTTTTAAAAGACTACCTTTCAAACAGGAAACAGAGGGTAAAGATTGAAGGGTATATAAGTGATGATGCTGATGTGTCGTTTGGTGTACCTCAGGGTAGTGTTCTGGGGTCCACACTTTTTCTGGCCTACATTAACGATCTATGTGGATTAAAAGTTGAAAACGCAAATATATTTTCCTACGCCGACGACACAGCGGTCGTCTTCCACGGGCACAGTTGGTTCGATGTTAAAATTAAGACAGAGGCAGGTATGCACCAAATCGTGAATTGGCTCGATAACAACCTTCTCACGTAAATTTTTTTTTTATTTTTTTTTTATTTGAGATGGGTTTGCTCTTGACTCTAGTCTAAGTCATAGGTGACAGAGACAGAGTCGACGATGGAGTGAGCTTACCCAGAAGGAGCCTGTTTACTCTAACTTTGAAGAGATTCGGGTTGAATGCGTTCGGAAATACAGACGCAGGTAGTGAGTTCCATTCATTCGCTGTGCGCATTATGAAGGATGTTTGGAAGCGCTTGGTGTGAATTGGTGGAATGGCAACAAGGTAAGGATGGTAACTTGCAGTGCGTCTAGATGTCCGATGGTAGAAGGGGGCTGGTGGGATGAGGTCGTGGAGTTCTTGAGCACACTCACCGAAATACAGTCTGTAGAAGACCGACAAGCAGGCAACCTTGCGGCGATGAGCCAAGCTGTGAAGCTTGGTATCCACCAGTTCAATGTCGCCGATGAGCCTCTTAGCTCTGCGTTCCACCGAGTCAAGCGCGGCAAGCTGATACTTTGCTGAGCCATCCCAAAGGTGGCTGCAATACTCCATGCAGGATCGGACTTGCGCTTTGTACAGGGTTAGAAGCTGTCCAGGCCTAAAGTATCGCTTCACCTTATTTAGGATGCCCAGTTTTTTGGCCGCAATTTGGGCTTTGTGCTCAATGGAGGCGCCGAAGTTAAGACTGGATGTCAACTCCATGCCTAGGAGCTCAATCCGATCAGTCACTGGAACAGACGCACCACGAAAAATAGGCGTCCGATCGAAAAGACTCCTTTTAGCGGTAAAAAGACACGCCTGTGTTTTGGTGGCGTTAAAGGAGACCAGATTGTCATCACCCCACTGGGAGACAAGGCTTAAGGTCAAATCTGTCCGCTCTACCATAGTCTCTCTCAAGGAACGAACTTCATCCACGCTGGTTCTTGCGCTGGACAGGTATCTCTCTGAAACAGTACTGTCATCTGCGTACCCAACAATACCAAGCTGAAGAAGGTCATTGATGTGCAGCAGGAAAAGAGTTGCAGAGAGAACAGACCCCTGAGGAACTCCGGAATCAATAGCCATAAGGTCAGAGGAGCAGCCGTCTATGACTACTCGGATCGACCGTTCGCAAAGGAAATCTGATATCCAGCTACAAAAACTAGCGGGGATGCCATACGCAGGAAGCTTACTGAGTAGACTTGCGTGCCAGACCCTGTCAAAGGCCTTCGAGATATCCAGCGAAACAGCAAGTGCTTCGCCGTGTCTCTCGATGGCTTCGCCCCAGCAGTGCGTGACATACACAAGAAGATCGCCAGTAGACCGTCCCCGGCGAAAGCCATATTGACGGTCACTGAGGAGATTATTGTCTTCAAGGTAGGTCAGCAACTTACTGTTCAGTACCCTTTCCATAACTTTGCACAGAATGGAGGTAATGGCGATTGGACGGTAATTGACAGGGTCTGCACGGTTGCCTTTTTTGGGCACTGGTTGCACATTTGCAAGCTTCCAGGACTTTGGTACCGTTCTTTTTACAAGAGAGAGGCGGAACAAGCGTGTCAACACAGGAGAAACGTAGTTCGGGCGCACACAGCCTCAGTACTCTTGCTGGAATGCCGTCAGGCCCGCTGGCCTTGTTCACGTCTAGACTGCACAATAATCTTCGGACCTCTTTGGTGTGCACAGCGATCTCCGGCATCGAAGAGTCACAATGAGGGACAGTAGGTGGTTGCTTGGATCCAGCGTCCAGACGTGAATTGCTAGCAAACAGAGATGCAAATAAATTTGCTTTCTCACTTGCAGAGTGAGCCAGCGACCCATCAGGTTTCAGCATTGGAGGTAAAGTGGGACGACAGAAATTCGATTCAACAGCTTTAGACAGGGACCAAAACTGTTTACTACCCGGAGGGTGTGATGCCAGCTTGGCCCCAATACGTCCAATATGGTCAAAACGTGCCCGACGCAAAACCCGCTTGCAGAACTTGGTGGCAGAATTAAAAGCTCTTTTCCTCGCACGAACCCTACGCGCTCTAACTTTGCGATCTCGGGCCCCGACCCAGGCTTGGTAGGCAGACTCTTTTTGGGCCTCAGCGTGGGCACATTCTGAATTATACCAAGGTCGGGATTTGTGACCGAGCGGAATGTCGGAGAAAGGAATGAAATACTCCATTCCCTGCCGAATCACATCCGCAACCGCGTCCGCAGAGCTCGAGGGGTCACCCGAGGCGAAGCACACATGCCGCCAAGGATAAGATGCAAAAAAGTGCCGCATCTCGTCCCAGTCCGCTGACTCGTATCGCCATACTCGCCTCTTGCCTCTAGGACTCTCATCTGGAGGAGAGCAAGTCGACACGGATTTCACCAGACAATGGTCAGACGTTCCCAGCGGGGCTGAGACCGAAACCGAATGACTGTCCGGATCAGTTGTCAGCAGTAGGTCTAAGCAATTGGGTGTATGGCCGTCAACATCCGGTACCCGCGTTGCCACATTCACCAGCTGGGTTAGATCTAGCGATAGAGAAAAATTGCGCGCTTCTAACCCGGCATGGTCAGTTTTCCGGTACGGGTACAACCACTCCTTATGATGGGCGTTAAAGTCCCCCAGAAAATTAAGCTTCGCTGTTGGGTACCGTTGCTGGGCCATGTCGGCCGACTCCATAAGGCAGTTAAAGAGCGCTGTCGTCTCCTGGTCACCGGTGTGCGATCGGTAGACGCCGATGTAGAGAGACTTCTCCACGCCAGTGTCCACAAGTAGCCATATGGCAGAAAAACCCGATTTCTCAAAGCAACGGAGACGACGACAACAAATGTCATCGCGGACGTACACACAGACCCCAGCTTGCTTCTTGAACTTGTGTTCAAGAGAGTAACCCGGGTAGTTGAGGTACGCCACGTCCGACGGGGTTGTTATCTTCGTCTCCGTTAGGAAAAACAGGTGCGGCTTCTCGGTCTCAAGGTGGTGGTGGACCGGATCGAGATTAGAGTGCAACCCCCTGATGTTAGTGAAGTGCACTTTTAGTGGGAGGAAGTGCAGCCGTTGTTTCACCATATTCTTCTTCGCTTTGGTCATTTAATTTTTTTAGAGTTGCTGGAGAAGAAGTTAAACAATCGAGGCGCTGCTCAGTGAACCAAGTGGAACACTGGAGCTAACCCAACCTGTGGGGAACTCATTTGGAGACTGCGGGGACGCCCGAACCCCCCCGGATATGGCCACCGGGTCCTCCCATCCAGTCGCCAGCTGGCACGGTGGAGCATACCGGGATTTTTCGCGAGTTGGCGGGGCAGCCTTTGGCACGTGGCTGGCGTGCTACTTGGGCCCCCTACTGACTGCGGTCGGCCAACGGCTGGCACCGTGCTTCAGATCCCGCTACCCTCCAAGATGAGTTACCCGGCAAGTTTAGCCCAGAGACCAAGACCGGTTCTGAACAGCGCAACTGACATCCTCCTTCTCCCCCAAAGGCACTGGCAGTCCCACACACCGACGGAACACAGCAAGCTGCTTGGCGCCGGACTCCGGTGGGATGGTGGTCGCGAGCCAGGCGGCCCCTTGCGGAGCCTACCACCGCTTAAGTGGGATCATTCAGCCGTACCACAGGCAAGCCCGTGGTGCCGTTGCCCGGGATGGACCGCTAGGAGGTAGATCCCATACCCATCCCAAAATACTGCGAAAACCAATTATATATGCTTCTCCACCTATAAAAGTTCACAACCAGATGATATGTTCAACATTAAAGTACACTCTTGCGATAAAGATAAAAACAATAATTGCTCTTGTCCCTTAATTAATAAAGTTTTGGAAACAAAATATTTAGGTGTAATTATTGACCATGGTACTCTCATGTTGAACATGTTACTGGAAGGATTAGGAAATTGGGTTGGATTTTTAAAACATTAAGATATATTGCACCTATAAATATAAAAAAGAAATCAGGCTCTCACAGAAACTTATTAAATGAAATATATATCTCTCTAGCACAATCTGTTATAGTCTACTGTATCACAATATGGGGTGGCGCAGCAAAATCAAAGTTTATACATGTTGAACGAGGACAACGCGCCGTAATAAAAATAATGTATTTTAAAAGGATTACATACCCTACTGAAAGTCTCTATCAGGATAGCGGACTGCTTTCTGTTAGAAAGTTATATATCATCTATACCGTTCTAAAAAAACATAAGAATCTGCCATACGATCAAAATGCAATAACAAGAAGACGGAAAGATATCATAGCACAGGTTCCACAAACTAAAACAAAATTTGCTGACATTCAGTACAATAAACTATCATGTCAACTATATAATAGGATAAATAAAAAGATAATATATACACAATAAACAATTAAACGAATGTAAAAAAAAACTAACTAATTGGATAATAACACTAAATTACGCAGACATTGAGGCACTATTGTAACATGCAAAATGAAATACACACATGCACGCGCACGCACACACACACACGAACACCCACCCACACACATACACACACACACACGCCAACATACTGGTTATATCTAAGGCACTGAATGTATTGTATATTGCTGTGGAAGAGCGGAGTCTCCTAACACAGGCATTACTTGCTTAAAAGGAGGCTCCAATCATCAACGAATGTAATACTTTTTGGTTCAGAAATAAAGATTTTGTATTTGTATTTTGTATTTGTAATGTCGGGCGCACGGTTGGCGTAGTGGTTGAGCGATTGACTGCTGCGCTGCGTGTCTCGGGTTCGATTCCTGCACGGGACAAATATTTCTATGACCTACAAATAGTTGTTCCAGCTCTGGGTGTTTGTGTATGTGAGTTTATATGTTTGTAAACGCACCCACGATACAGGAGAAATTCCTAGTGTAGGGCAAAGTTAAAAAAAAAAAAATAACATGTTCCAAACCGGAATTTTATATTATAATATAAAATTCCGGTTTGGAATTTATATAATAAACAAATAAAAAGTACTATAGTTCTACGAACTTTTTATTTGTTTTAAAATGCATTGAGATAATATGTACGTGCGTAGTACATTATTACCTCAATATTAAAATATGTAATTATTGTTATCGTAGGTATGTCAATGGGTGTGTACGAGTATACTATGTAAAAAATCTAAAATTGTAATGATTACATTTATGTTGAAGGCTCTAAAGATTTCGGCTAATTAAACATGAACGCAAAAAATGATCTAAAACCATAGTACATTATTACTTCAATGCCTAAAACACGTGCAACAACTTTTTTCAAGAAAGAGCCCGCTTTTCATTTCTTTGGTCAAAACGTGGTTCTTGTATGTGGGTCGTCCTCGTACCTACCATACGTAGTATCTCTAAGTAGTCTGTGTACCTACTATACTTACCACATTAATTAAAAAATACGGAAAAGCAGACTTTTTTAAGGACCGTGCTGAAATAAAACTACACCAATAATCACTATCACCACACAACAAAAATATCTAGTTTTTTTTTTACTTCGTGTATTATTTGTCTTACTGACTGTAGGTACAATCGGCCAAAGCTATATTTGATCACCGTAAGGAATATTATAGCTTGCAGGGCTCGCCCGCTAAATTAACGCCGACATACTCATCAACCAAAATTATCGCAGCATCGGGTGACTGTTTCTCTAGTACCTATCAGCCCCTTGTTTTTGTAATTAAAAAAAGACGGCAAAAATCAAACAAGTCATTTGGCTATGGTCGACGCAAAAAGGGCGGTACCTAGTACACTACCTAACCGAAGCGGGGCGCGGGATATCGAGATGCAGTATAACGAAAAAGCGGTAGGTAGGTAGGTGTCGGCATACCTACCAACCTACCGCTTCCAGGTTTAAATTCGAAGCGAATCGAAGCGTCAAACTAAAATAATATTGACCATATTGACCGTCTTCTAAGCATTGACCATTGACATTCGTAGGTACTCGTAATGAGATTGCAGACGCGCTGTGTACAAAATTAGCACTTCATTATTTTTATTTCTATAGGTTACACATTTGTTCATTACGTAGCGGAGATAAGAGTCAATCAATACTCAATATGATAGGTATGTTATTTATTTATGAACGCTTCGCATCTAAGAAGAAATTGTACCGAACGAACGAGTTTGCGTGCGTTTGCCGCCGCCGCGTCCGCCCGCTTCGACCGCAACCTTTGTTTTTGTGTTTTATTCATTTTAATACTTATCGTGAATGAAAATGACACAAATTTACAATGTCGATTTTTCATGCATTTATGATATTAATTATGTGAACTCTAATGATTGTAATATTTTTTTGAAGTGTTTGTAGCTTAGAAAAACAAAATAATTAAAAATCTTAAAATTGCGTGCCCTAATTTGGCACAAATTTATTTAATAGGCATATGTAAGTGATCTGATACAGGAAATAGTTATTTCATAAACTGTAATTTTTTTTTGCACTATATTTTAGATATTGACCCTATGTCAGTTTGCATTGGACGATTATGACACAAATTGGGTTTGCACACTCCGCAAACTATCCTAGATATGATACCATAACTATTTTAAACTTTAAATATTTTTTGCCCGTTTTGATTAGAATAAAAATTATCAACCACAAATCAGCGAATTACTGAAAATGCAAGTATCAGATGTGACACAAAACGCAATAATAACCTTCATAGGTACGACTGTATCCACAGACAAGAAATAAGCAACTTTAGAATTTTTTAAACTTAAGACATCAAAATAGCCTAGCGCTATCGGTCTATTAGTATTACCACGCCCAAACATTTAAGTAATAAGTACTCTTAATCAGTATTAATGAAATATTTTTAAATACAACGAATTGATTATTAATTATAGGAATTGTAGAAATATTTAAATAAGTATGAATCGTTCGTTTTGGTAAAACATAAAAAACAAAAATATAATTTTCTATCATTTCTACCAAACCCAATAATTGGTTGAGCTGGCAAGACGTCAGACAAGGACACTCCACCAGCGGAAACCCTCTCGCCAGGACCGCTTTTGGCTAGCTACCGCATATAAGGAAATAGCTAACCTAGGTGTATGATCATAGATCTCATTTTAGCTACTTTAACATTTTTGGTACCTACACAGTCTAGTCTAGTAGTAAGAAGTAGGTATATAAGGTCTTTGGGTGTGTGCAGCGACCACACAACCCCTAGACGCCTCATAACAGGCGAGCGATGTCTGTCAACACATATGACTAAAAAGATCATATACAGGTAAGGCATAGCACGCACAGCGATTTTCATTCGCGCGAATTTTTTTCCGCGCGAATTTTTTTGTACTATTTGGGCGCGATTTTTTTTCCGCAGTGCGTGCAGCTTCATACATTTCCATAGGACACAGAATGCGCGGCAAAAAATTCGCGCGAATAAAAATCGCAGTGCGTGCCATGCCTTATACAGGTCGCCACTCGAAAATTTCGAATTAGTACCGACCACTTCTGTGAGCCGTAAACACTTCGCGTCAGTCAATAAAAAATTGATGAAATAAATATTATAATGGCCTCTTGTACAATCCGTTGGTATGGTAACAACAGCCAGACTTCGAGTTTCCGGAAAAATGGCATAACATTTAATTGATAAGTTAATAGTTACATATAAATATAATTAGATTTATTTTCTAATATTATTTATCGGAGTTCATATTATAATGGTCACGTTTGTAGGTGAAAACGCCCATCGCATGTTTGCGTCTCTTTCTTTTTAAAGTATTTTTTCGCTATCTCTTCTCCTCTATAATTTCGTAAACACAACTAGTGATGCACCATATCCTATGACCAAATCTGTTATCGATAGAACTAGAAACCTTAGAAATAAAGACATTAAATTGAATATTTTGTTAAATGTGAAACGATTTTTTGATTACGTTTTTTTACTAAGATTTAATATTACTATATTTAAGAACCAACAACCGAAAAAAGGTATGTTAACTTTAGAATTTTGATATTTTTTTTAGTTTTAACATTTTATGTTATTACTAAAATGTTAAAACGCCGTATAATAAATAATAAAAATGGTAATATTAATAAAAAGAAATAAGTACAAATATTATTTATCTAAAAATATCGATACCTGTCTGGTTTTATTTAAACCTGTCCCATCCTTAATGAGACATATGACCTTGGTAAAGGACCAATCAGGTCGCAGTCGTCCCGTTCCTCATACCTCAGCTAGTTGACAGAATTGTTTTGATGTATTAAATCAAGCATTAGGCGTTATAGTGGCTATGTGGTCGATGGGTGTGTGTGACGAAAGCACGTCGAGAACTATAGTATCTCTAAGTAGTCTGTGTATCTCACTGATATTTTCTTGGTGAGACATTTCACGTCAAACAATTTTCCGTATTTATTTGGGTATTTTTTAATTAATGTGGTAAGTATAGTAGGTACACAGACTACTTAGAGATACTACGTATGGTAGGTACGAGGACGACCCACATACAAGAACCACGTTTTGACCAAAGAAAAGTTCGTAGAACTATAGTTCTACGAACTTTTTATTTGTTTTAAAATGCATTGAGATAATATGTACGTGCGTAGTACATTATTACCTCAATATTAAAATGTGTAATTATTGTTATCGTAGGTATGTCAATGGGTGTGTACGAGTATACTATGTAAAAAATCTAAAATTGTAATGATTACATTTATGTTGAAGGCTCTAAAGATTTCGGCTAATTAAACATGAACGCAATGATCTAAAACCATAGTACATTATTACTTCAATGCCTAAAACACGTGCAACAACTTTTTTCAAGAAAGAGCCCGCTTTTCATTTCTTTGGTCAAAACGTCACACACACCCATCGACCACATAGCCACTATAACGCCTAATGCTTGATTTAATACATCAAAACAATTCTGTCAACTAGCTGAGGTATGAGGAACGGGACGACTGCGACCTGATTGGTCCTTTACCAAGGTCATATGTCTCATTAAGGATGGGACAGGTTTAAATAAAACCAGACAGGTATCGATATTTTTAGATAAATAATATTTGTACTTATTTCTTTTTATTAATATTACCATTTTTTATTATTTATTATACGGCGTTTTAACATTTTAGTAATAACATAAAATGTTAAAACTAAAAAAAATATCAGAATTCTAAAGTTAACATACCTTTTTTCGGTTGTTGGTTCTTAAATATAGTAATATTAAATCTTAGTAAAAAAACGTAATCAAAAAATCGTTTCACAATTAACAAAATATTCAATTTAATGTCTTTATTTCTAAGGTTTCTAGTTCTATCGATAACAGATTTGGTCATAGGATATGGTGCATCACTAGTTGTGTTTACGAAATTATAGAGGAGAAGAGATAGCGAAAAAATACTTTAAAAAGAAAGAGACGCAAACATGCGATGGGCGTTTTCACCTACAAACGTGACCAGTATAATATGAACTCCGATAAATAATATTAGAAAATAAATCTAATTATATTTATATGTAACTATTAACTTATCAATTAAATGTTATGCCATTTTTCCGGAAACTCGAAGTCTGGCTGTTGTTACCATACCAACGGATTGTACAAGAGGCCATTATAATATTTATTTCATCAATTTTTTATTGACTGACACGAAGTGTTTACGGCTCACAGAAGTGGTCGGTACTAATTCGAAATTTTCGAGTGGCGACCTGTATAAGGCATGGCACGCACTGCGATTTTTATTCGCGCGAATTTTTTGCCGCGCATTCTGTGTCCTATGGAAATGTATGAAGCTGCACGCACTGCGGAAAAAAAATCGCGCCCAAATAGTACAATAAAATTCGCGCGGAAAAAAATTCGCGCGAATGAAAATCGCTGTGCGTGCTATGCCTTACCTGTATATGATCTTTTTAGTCATATGTGTTGACAGACATCGCTCGCCTGTTATGAGGCATCTAGGGGTTGTGTGGTCGCTGCACACACCCAAAGACCTTATATACCTACTTCTTACTACTAGACTAGACTGTGTAGGTACCAAAAATGTTTAAGTAGCTAAAATGAGATCTATGATCATACACCTAGGTTAGCTATTTCCTTATATGCGGTAGCTAGCCAAAAGCGGTCCTGGCGAGAGGGTTTCCGCTGGTGGAGTGTCCTTGTCTGACGTCTTGCCAGCTCAACCAATTATTGGGTTTGGTAGAAATGGTAGAAAATTTTATATTTTTGTTTTTTATGTTTTACCAAAACGAACGATTCATACTTATTTAAATATTTCTACAATTCCTATAATTAATAATCAATTCGTTGTATTTAAAAATATTTCATTAATACTGATTAAGAGTACTTATTACTTAAATGTTTGGGCGTGGTAATACTAATAGACCGATAGCGCTAGGCTATTTTGATGTCTTAAGTTTAAAAAATTCTAAAGTTGCTTATTTCTTGTCTGTGGATACAGTCGTACCTATGAAGGTTATTATTGCGTTTTGTGTCACATCTGATACTTGCATTTTCAGTAATTCGCTGATTTGTGGTTGATAATTTTTATTCTAATCAAAACGGGCAAAAAATATTTAAAGTTTAAAATAGTTATGGTATCATATCTAGGATAGTTTGCGGAGTGTGCAAACCCAATTTGTGTCATAATCGTCCAATGCAAACTGACATAGGGTCAATATCTAAAATATAGTGCAAAAAAAAATTACAGTTTATGAAATAACTATTTCCTGTATCAGATCACTTACATATGCCTATTAAATAAATTTGTGCCAAATTAGGGCACGCAATTTTAAGATTTTTAATTATTTTGTTTTTCTAAGCTACAAACGCTTCAAAAAAATATTACAATCATTAGAGTTCACATAATTAATATCATAAATGCATGAAAAATCGACATTGTAAATTTGTGTCATTTTCATTCACGATAAGTATTAAAATGAATAAAACACAAAAACAAAGGTTGCGGTCGAAGCGGGCGGACGCGGCGGCGGCAAACGCACGCAAACTCGTTCGTTCGGTACAATTTCTTCTTAGATTCGAAGCGTTCATAAATAAATAACATACCTATCATATTGAGTATTGATTGACTCTTATCTCCGCTACGTAATGAACAAATGTGTAACCTATAGAGATAAAAATAATGAAGTGCTAATTTTGTACACAGCGCGTCTGCAATCTCATTACGAGTACCTACGAATGTCAATGGTCAATGCTTAGAAGACGGTTAATATGGTCAATATTATTTTAGATTGACGCTTCGATTCGCTTCGAATTTAAACCTGGAAGCGGTAGGTTGGTAGGTATGCCGACACCTACCTACCTACCGCTTTTTCGTTATACTGCATCTCGATATCCCGCGCCCCGCTTCGGTTAGGTAGTGTACTAGGTACCGCCCTTTTTGCGTCGACCATAGCCAAATGACTTGTTTGATTTTTTGCCGTCTTTTTTTAATTACAAAAACAAGGGGCTGATAGGTACTAGAGAAACAGTCACCCGATGCTGCGATAATTTTGGTTGATGAGTATGTCGGCGTTAATTTAGCGGGCGAGCCCTGCAAGCTATAATATTCCTTACGGTGATCAAATATAGCTTTGGCCGATTGTACCTACAGTCAGTAAGACAAATAATACACGAAGTAAAAAAAATACTAGATATTTTTGTTGTGTGGTGATAGTGATTATTGGTGTAGTTTTATTTCAGCACGGTCCTTAAAAAAGTCTGCTTTTCCGTCATTCCTTACAATGCTTGATTCTATGAACTTTAATAATCCTCTTTCACAAAAGACAATCACTGTATGTAACGTCCAGTATCCACATATCAACACCCAATTTGAATAATATTATAACTTTAGTTACACATTGGTACAACTTTATATCATATGAAATCAGCAAGGACAGAACTTTATTTCTGCCTCTTAACCGTATTTAAGAGGCAGAAATAAAGGATAAGAACTACTTTTGTAAAATGGAATAATTTCATTGTAATTAAAAATGAACAATGTTTCTACTGAAGTATACTTGTCGATCAAGTTCCAATACCTACACAAAAGTTTTGGTAACAAGGGTTTCTTTGTTTTAAAGTAATTTAAATTGACATACAATGTAGTACATTTTAAATTTTGCTCTATTTATATTTTACTACATTGTAATTTTAAGTTACAATGCTTTTCTTCTTAAATCTAAACAGTTAATTTAAATGTTATCATTGTAAAGAAAGATGCAGTGTTGACATCGAGAATAGGTTTTTAGTACATCATTTGAATATAGTAGTATCAGCATAAATGGTCTTGGAGAAAAACTAAGAGTAGGAATGTAATAAACATGTTTTTAGACTCATTGAATATTACAGATATGTGGGTAAGGAGAATAATATAAAAAAATGTGTAGAAGTAATTGCAAACGATAGGCGTCGTAAGCATTAGGGTAGGACAGGATAGATGGACCCCCTTTTCTGAACTTACACTCCCATTTGGTCTATTGTGCGTTTAGTCCTCCTCTCTGTAAGAGGTAATGGGCCGAAATCCACCACGTGGGACCAATGTGGTTTGATGGATGTTACATGTCTTAGATTTGCATTGCAATGCAATGCATTTTTACTTCAGTGTTTTGAGAGCAATAGTGATGAAATAATTTACACAAATTAAAGCACTTGCCTGGGTTTGAATCCACGACCATACTTGTAAATTGTGTCCGTTACCACTGGGCCATCACTGCTCTAGGATCTACTATCCACTGCGTGGTAAGCTTTGCAATAGGGGGAATACATTTCATTTAGATTTGGTAGGCTTGCGCTAGACCACTTCCTAACCTGATGGTAAGCGATGTCGTGGTCGACGATTAAACATGCTTGCCTAAAAGTTACCTATTCACTCTTGACTTAAACACTCCTAAGTTGTAGCTATCGAGCAACACAAACTCCGGCAGGGAATGCCACTCTTTAGCTGTACGTACAATCTACGTATTCCCAAAATGTTTAGTGTGTATGGGTGGGATGTCCACCATGTACCAATGGCACATCGCCGTACGTCTTATAGTCCGATTATGGAACGGGCTAGGTGGAATTAGATCGTACATTTCCATCGCACACTTCCCGAAATTTAACCGATTAAAACCGACAAGCTCGCAACTCGGCGACGTTGTTTAAGGCTCTGGAGCTATAATTCGACCAGTGTCTCATTGCCGATCTTCTTGGTCCGTTTTTTGATCAACTTAAGTGCATGAAGCTCGTTTTTGGCAGATCCGGCCCAGAAATTATAACAGTACTCCATACATCATCTAACTAGCGCTTGACGAGCTTGACACAACAAGAACCGTCTCACTTTTGTGGGGATCCCCAATTTTATGGCAGCCAGTTGAGCCTTTGCCTCAATGTATGGATCAAAATTGAGGATCGTGTTAAAAGTAACGCCAAGAAGCACAAGATGGTCCATTATCGGCACGTTTACACCTCGGAAGGAAAGAGCCGAGTAGAATTGGGGCATTTTAACAGATAAAAACACGCCTGAGTTTTAGCAGCAAAGAACCAGACCAAATTGGCATCGCCCCATTTGGAGACTGGCTTCAAGGATAAGCTCAAACGCTCCACCACAGCCTCACGAAGGACAAGGATGGAACAGTACCTCTCAGCAACAGTGTTGTCGTCTGCATACCCAAGTTTCAAGCAGATATTTTATGTGCAGCAAAAATAATGTTGCTGAGAGTACCAACCCTTGAGGGACCCTGGTATAAATATCCAATTGGTCAGACGAGAACCCATCGATAACGACTGGAATGGACCGATACCACAAGAAATCTGCAATCCAATCACACATACCATCACCAGGCAGACCGAATGAAGGAAGCTTACTAATAAGGCTTCCGTACCAGACCCTATCGAAACCATTCGAGTTATCGAAGGAGATGGCAAGCACCTCCCCGCGCCTCTCGATGGCCTTACTGCAGATGTGAACGGAATAAGCTAGATCCCCTGTAGAACCGTATTGGCAATCACTTCAGGATGTCATTAGCTTCTAGGTATACCAGGAGCTTAATATTAAGCACACGAAGAGATGGGTCTATAATTGGCAGGGTCAGCTCAACTTTCCTTCTTGGACACGGGCTGTACGTTAGCTTACTTCCAAGAATTCGACTCTTTCACAGTTTCACACGAAATTCAAAATAGACGTGTCAAAATCGGAGACAGTTCGGGCGCACAAGTTTTAAGGACAAGTGTATCCCGTCCCATCCCGTCGGGATCACTAGCTTTGTTCAAGTTGAGGTTGCTACAAACATCCTTTTTATGGATGTGAATGTCCGACATATATGTCTCACATCCACCAGGAGAAAGAACACATCCTCGCATCACCAGAATTCTGACGCGAAGATTATGCAAAAAGAGGCAAAAAAGTTTGCCTTCTCCTTAACGAAGCGGGCCAGCGACCTGTCGGGTTTCAGCAGTGGTGGTAGTGAGGGATGGCAGAAGTTCGACTGAACCGACTTACCCAGGGACCGAAACGCTTTACTATCTTCTGGGTAAGAAGCAAGTTATGTCCCTATTCGGCCAATGTGATCGAACCGAGCCCTTTGCAACACCTTCTTGCAGGACTTGGCAGCACTATTGAAGGCCTTTCTTTCTGACATACGTCACTCGCATTCCCAAGGTGAAGTTATCGACACAGAGTATCGGCCTGGATCTATTGTCAGCAGAATGTCCAAGCAATTGGCCGTGTGCGAATCAACATCCCCCGTTGCTGTTGCCCCCTGAACCAGCTGGCGGATTACCGCTAACGAAAGCTTATGCATTTCCCATCCAGCATGATTACTGCACTGGTATGGGAAGAACCACATTACTGCTGATGGTGAGCATTAAAGTCCCCCCGGATCACTAATTGGGCGGAAGGGTACCACTACTGTGCCGCATCAGCCGCTTAACTGAGGTAATCTGTGAGCCTGCTTGACTCCTGATCGCCGCTGTGCGAACGGTAGACACGGGCATAGATAATTTTATCCAGACCTGTGTCCACCAGAGCCCAAAGCGTTGTGAATATTAATTGAATTATAATAATTATTAAAAAAACGAGTTTTATTAGCTCTTCCATAGTACTTTACATGTCTTTTTATCTAAATCTAACATTGACACACATTGTAATTGTTGCTAATTTTTTTGTAAATAATATTTAACAAAGTTTTTTTTTGTCGGTATAATTCGTAATCGTACAATAATATTCACAGAAAAAATCTTTCAAATGTTTTCAAGACTCTATTGTAACCGTAGTTACAATGTTTTTCATATTAAAAATGCTAAATATCTGTAAATTGTAACATTGCGAAAATCATACTTGCAGTGGTTTTATCATAACTGAAAGAGCAATTAAAATTAGTAACATGACACCTAAAATAAAGCAAATATACAATAAACTTTACAAAAAAAGAAAATAGCTGTGTTGAAAACTATGTAATGTTGAGTTACTATGTTATTCATATTGGGTGTCGACATAACACATTTATTAAATTCAATCTCCATTTTAGTCTTTCACAGCTTCATACATAACTAACTTTTAAGGCCCACTTGCGCAAAAAAACTTAACTCAGTTGCTAAGACTAGGTTAAATTGACATTTTGTTATACAATATTGTCAATTTAACCTTTGTCTTTGACCTTTGTCAATTGCATCTCGTGTTAGCAACTAATTCTGAGTTAAGTTTTTCGTGCAAGTGGGCCTTAATCAATCAAATACATCATAAATAACGCAAGCACTTTTTTGTTGCAACTTGCAAAGACCGAATGTAAACAAATAAACGCGCAGCGCGTATGGCTTGCCGGCACCCGCGCCGCTTGTGCCTGCGCTTATCCCCGCGCTCGCGCTTCGTGCGAAGAAGTCTAGTTTTTTTTTTTTTTAAATAATACGATTTCGTGGATAAAAACGACACAAATTATGAATAGTATTTTGTCACACCATAATAATGAAAAACACATAAACTCTAATAACTTGTATTTTCTTTTGTGGATTTTACAGGGTGTTGTAGTAAAAAAATAAAATATCTTTAAAAGTCGTGGATGAATTCGACACAATAGTAGTTTATGAAACTGTTGCATAATGAGGGGTATTAAAACATGAGTGTGTGTTTAAAAACCGAGCCGTAGGCGAGGTTTTTAATAGCTTTCACACGAATGTTTTAATACCTAGTTATGTGCAGTTTCATACACTACTTTATCTACACTCATAAATTGGGATTGAACCTACTAAATACCTCTTTTTGCATTTTCCATGCCATAAAATCTTGAAATCATTTGTCATATACTTTTCTCGACTTTGCTGGTAATAAATTAAGAGTAATTTCCTTCGCCGCATCTAAAATATCGGGTGGAGTCAAATTTTCTTCACATTCACTGATATCAGACATTTTTAAACAATAATTAAAATAACTCATGAAATTCAGTACAGCAAAACTTGCAAAACGTATGAATGGCGCCAAAACCCAGCACATCACCACATTAACCGCGCATGCGCTAAGGCTTGCACGCACGCACTGCGATCTTTATTCGCGCGATTTTTTCCGCCCATTCTGTGACCTATGGAATTGTATGAAGTTGTTCGCATTGCGGTAAAGAAATCGTGCGGAAATAATACCGCAAGAAATTCGTGTTTTGCCACAGAATCCACCGCACCACGGCGCGAATTTTATTCGCCCGAATATTTTGAGCTCTATGAACAATTAGAAGGAAACAAAATTCGCGCGAAGAAAAATCGCAGTGCGTGCTAAGTCTAAAGCGGGCATTGTCATAGACAATTTAAAATTGGAATCAAATCTTTTTATAATAGGTACTATAAAATGGCATTACAAAAAAAAAATATGGAAACTCTTTAGTGATTAACTTCTTGGATTTGTCCTGTATCGTAATAGAAAAAAAAATGATTTATAGCATTATTTTGTTAGAGAAATAGTGTTATAATAAGATTCTATTTTTTTAAATTTCGGTATTGTGTTTATAAAGTATGCCAATATAAACTCGTTTTGAATTTTATAATTCGAATATTACGATATGAGAGTAGATAAAATATTTTATCTACTCTCATATCGTAATATTCGAATTATAAAATTCAAAACGAGTTTATATTGGCATACTTTATAAACACAATACCGAAATTCAAAAATAGAATCTTATTATAACACTATTTCTCTAACAAAATAATGCTATAAAACAATTTTTTTTCTATTACGATACAGGACAAATCCAAGAAGTTAATCACTAAGGAGTTTCCATCATTTTTTTTTGTAATGCCATTTTATAGTACCTATTATAAAAAGATTTGATTCCAATTTTAAATTGTCTATGACAATGCCCGCTTTAGACTTAGCACGCACTGCGATTTTTCTTCGCGCGAATTTTGTTTCCTTCTAATTGTTCATAGAGCTCAAAATATTCGGGCGAATAAAATTCGCGCCGTAGTGCGGTGGATTCTGTGGCAAAACACGAATTTCTTGCGGTATTATTTCCGCACGATTTCTTTACCGCAATGCGAACAACTTCATACAATTCCATAGGTCACAGAATGGGCGGAAAAAATCGCGCGAATAAAGATCGCAGTGCGTGCGTGCAAGCCTTAGCGCATGCGCGGTTAATGTGGTGATGTGCTGGGTTTTGGCGCCATTCATACGTTTTGCAAGTTTTGCTATACTGAATTTCATGAGTTATTTTAATTATTGTTTAAAAATGTCTGATATCAGTGAATGTGAAGAAAATTTGACTCCACCCGATATTTTAGATGCGGCGAAGGAAATTACTCTTAATTTATTACCAGCAAAGTCGAGAAAAGTATATGACAAATGCTATCAAGATTTTATGGCATGGAAAATGCAAAAAGAAGGTATTTTGTAGGTTCAATCCCAATTTATGAGTGTAGATAAAGTAGTGTATGAAACTGCACATAACTAGGTATTAAAACATTCGTGTGAAAGCTATTAAAAACCTCGCCTACGGCTCGGTTTTTAAACACACACTCATGTTTTAATACCCCTCATTATGCAACAGTTTCATAAACTACTATTAAACAACAGATATCAGTACTCTAAAACGCGTAATATTCTTTTAGAGCTAGTTGGCTACGTGTTAGGTACTGGTTAAGTATAAGGATTCTCGTGGACAGAGATGACACAAAATGCCTATGTACATCAGTTACTACTTCTTTATTATCATGAAAGTAAAATTTTCATCTCTAATTTTCTTTTCGTCCGATACTGGTCGAAAAGACAAACAGCTAAATTTCTACCTATGCAAATACCTAGGATGACACAAACTAAGGTATTAGGTTGGACAAATGGTCCGGC
This sequence comes from Orthosia cruda, assembly GCA_964057195.1. Lineage (NCBI taxonomy): Eukaryota > Metazoa > Arthropoda > Insecta > Lepidoptera > Noctuidae > Orthosia > Orthosia cruda. The sequence continues at coordinate 2,709,387 of OZ059825.1, forward strand.
AACTATATGCGAAAAACAAACAACTTTAATATTTTTGAAACCTCAAAACCTAGCGCTATCGGTCTATAAATGTAAGATGGTGGTTTGCTCACATGGTTGTTTGGTTATTTTCGTGCTTCGATTTGCGATTGTGTATTTTTTTCGGTCATTTGACCCACGGCGTACAGAAACAAAATAGGGCAGGATGTGCAGACCACTATCTCGGCAACACAGTGGTAAAGGTCGCATTCTTGTAGACAGCGGGCAAGTTTAAGAAAAAAAAAGGTAGAAAATTAAAACTTGTAGGAGGATTAGCGTCAGGCAGATAAGCACAGTATCGGTGATTGCTAGATCTGAGGCCAAAAACAGGCTATATAGAAAACTCTGGAAGGTTGTGAGGGCCAAAACGCCTATTTAATATAGTAAAAGCTAGAAAAATGAATGCTAGAGATATATCGCAAATAACATCTATCTATCCCGACATATCAAAGCCCAGCCTAACATATATATATGTCAGTCGGTTTAGGCCCTAACCCACTAATGATAGAAGTTTGAAATTTTTAGTGGATGTTGATTTTATACTGTAGGCGTCATTCAAGAAAGGATTTTTGGAAATTCAACCTCTAAAGGGGTGAAATAGGGGATGAAAGTTTGTATGAAACTGTAATTTTTTATTTGAAATGAATAAATTATGGTATTTAGTTTATAAATATAAAATAAGTCTTTAAGCTTTTTTTAAATTTCATCCCTTAAAAGGGTAAAAAGGGTTGTTAAAGTTTGTATGAAATCTAAATTGTTTATTAACAAAATTACTCGATATTTTGTATTTATGCTCTTAAATCAATTAAAGGAACACGTATCTAAGGATTTTTAAATTTCATCCCTTAAAGGAGTAAAAAGGGATGTTAAAATTTGAATGAAAACTAAATTGTTTATTAACAAAATTACTTGGATTTTAGTATTTATGCTCTTCAATACAATTCAAGAAACACATATTTAAGGATTATTTGAATTTCATTCCTCAAAGGGATAAAAAGTGGTGTTAAAAATTGTATGAAATCTAAATTGTTTATTATGAAAATAAATAAACACCTATTTCCATTTATGTTTCGCTTTAGAGGCCAATTATGTTTTGTAAAACCCTTTATGATTAAATAGTTAACTTACTAAGCAGCTTGCTGGTCATTGCTTGCCTAAAAACAAAAAAAAAAGCTATTTGCAACAGTTTAAGTATTTCAATTGGTAGGGGTAGATGTTGACCCATATTTCACAAGTGACTATTTCGACTAAGGTTATAATGGCGACGGTGTTATGCATTATCGGATTCTAAGGTCGATATGGAAACTGACAACTTCCTTACCGAAATACAGATATTACCAGAACAAGGATACCTACTACAGGTTTTTACATTCCACACAAGAAGTAGTAGTTGGTACCATTAAACAACCAAGGTCTCATATTCTCAAGTTTTCTCATAATTCTACACCCATCTTTCAATGACCACTATTATAATACACCTCTGAATTAAAATTATTTGATTGGTTTTAGCATCTTTTGGTTACAAAAATTATAACTTTACCGGATCCCTAACCCTAGGTTTTAACTAAGATCTTCTTTACTCTACTAAAACCAATGATACTCACATTCCACACAAGTGTTGTTATCATTTAACCACATCCCTAATGCAAGGTTTTAACTAAGAACTTCTTTACACTCCTATCCACAACAACAATTGAAGATACTCACATTTCACACAAGATATGGTTCAATTAAGCGCCACCTAGTTGTCCCTGCATCAAAACGTGCCTCTGCACTCCAGGCCTGCGCTTGCGCATTGCAGCTGATCTTCACACTCCTCGCCCAGTATGGCGTCGCGGATACATCTAGATAAAAAAGCGAACAATTCATCACGTACACGACAAGAATTTTATCGGATCCAGGCACGAATCTTGTCTAGCGCATAGGTGACCTGCCGCGCGATCTGGTTCCCGCCCCTGTTCACTGTACGACCAGCCGCTCTATAGACTCGCCATCCCGCCTAAATACGTGTCCAAAGTATTGCAGTATGCGCGACTGTACTACGTTCGACAAACGCTGCGCGATGCCGAGTTCCTGGAGTATGGACACGTTAGTGCGGAAATCCGTCCACGATATTCCGAGCATCTTTCTTCAGCACCTCATCTCCAGAGCATTTATCTTTGCCCTTTCCAACTCACGCACTGTCCACGTCTCGGCCGCGTAAAGAAAAATGGGGAATAAAATTCTTCGTATGAGCCTGATTTTGGTGGCGTTGGTAATGTTGCGATTCCTCCACACTTTCCCCAGCTTCTACATCGCAGTTCTGGTCATGGCCATACATTGTTTGAGATCAAAGCTCCAGGTACACATAGGTCTGAACCACGTCGCAGTTTGCGATAGGTGTCACTTCGGGCGAGTTGTCGTTGACGCCGTCCACGATCATTATTTTGGTCAAAGATCGGTTTATTCTTAAACCAAACGCAACGCTTATGCGCTCCTTCCTGAGAAATAATTCCTCCATAAATTCAGCGTTACTCGCAAATAAGGTGGTGTCACCTGTGAACCGCAAGTTTACGATTTTACTTACACCAATCACAACACTATCGGTCCAATCTTCGAGAGTGATTCGCATTACAAGCTCGGTGTAGACGTTAAACAGTAAGGGCGATATAATGCATCCCTGTCGAACGCCCGCACTTGAATGGAAACTATCTGAGAGAAGGTCATCTATCCGCACTGAAGCTGTTCCCCCTTCGTAGAGCTCCCTGAGCAGGTGCACGAGGTGTTGAGTGTACCCATGTGCAGTAGTGTCGAACGCTTTGGAGAAATCAACAAAGCATATGTACGAGTATGTCGGCTTGTTGAAGTCTCAAGCCTTCTCAATGGATTTAGCGAACGATGAGAATTTGTTCACGGGTTCCTTTTTCTTTTACAATACCGGCTTGTTCTGGTGCAATTTCTCTGGACAAATAAGCCTTCAGTCGCTCGTTGATTATGTGTAAAATTATTTTGCTGGCGTGTGTTATTAGAGCAATAAGTCGAAAGTAACTACACTTCTTCGTGGAACTTTTTATGAAGGGGACTGAAGACTGTGTATGCCCACTCGGTGGGCCATTTTCCTGTGAGCCATATCTTGTTGCAAATGATGTGGAAAATATGAACGCCACGCTCGCCCAATGCACGTATGCTTTCAATTGGGATCATATCTTTTCCTGTGGCTTTCCGATTCTTGATATGTTGGATAGCGGCTCTCACCTCCGACTCGAGAATATCCGGCTCGAGCACATCACTCGCAGGCTCCGTGGGTGGGAAATTTCGAGACTGAGGATCTTGGTACAAGGACTGACAGTGATTCCTCTAAAGTCCCGAAATTTTGTCCAGTTCAGTGAGTACTTGGCCATTCTGATTTCTACGGTTAAGGATGGAGACCTTGCTGTGGGTTTTCTTAACCAGTATACTGAAGAGGTAAGTAGTACAATGTGCATTTCTCCTACCACTCCAAATGAGGTATTTAATCTTGTTAAGAGCATGGAAAGCAAACAGTCTTGTGGAAATGACGAAATTCCTATTTGTCTGATCAAGGACCATATTTCAATACTGGCTGAACCGCTATCCGATTTCTTTAATAAATGTATAGACGAAGCTATTTTCCCGGAACAATTAAAAATTGCAAAAGTAATACCAATCTATAAGAAGGGCAGTAGGATCGATCCTAAAAATTATAGACCTATCTCTCTATTACCAGTGCTGTCTAAAATATTTGAAAATATCCTTAAAAAACGACTCCTAGTTCACTTGCGAATAAATAATGTATTAAATAAGAGACAGTTTGGGTATCAAAAGGGTGTTGGCACTTCTGACGCCATATATACTTTACTGGATGACGTAATAACTAAGATTAACAAAAAAATGAGAGTTGCAGGGATTTTCCTAGACTTGAGCTCAGCTTTTGACACCATTGACCATGAGTTACTTCTTACTAAAATGAGTCATTACGGAGTAAGAGGTAAAAGTCTCCAGCTTTTTTCGTCATATTTAAAAAACAGGAAGATGTTTGTTGAGATGGGCAAGACACAGAAAACTTACAAAAAAATCTTTAAATCTAAAATTGTTAGCATATCTACGGGCGTTCCACAGGGATCTATTTTGGGACCTATTTTATTTTTATTATTCATTAATGACTTAATCAATTATTTAAATTTTATTTTACCGGACATTGGAATTGTAATTTTCGCGGATGACACAAATGCTATAGTAGCTGCTAATGACATGGTTGAATTAACTAAAATAGTAAATGCTGCATTACAAGCTTTTCATACGTGGTTCACAGCAAATAAATTATTAATAAACAGTAAAAAAACTCAAGTAATGCTATTTAAAACAACATCACGGAACAATGATATTTTGAATGTATGCTTGAATGAAGACAAAATTGAAGTCGCTAGCGAGGTTAAATTTTTAGGTATTCTTATAGACCAACTCTTAAATTGGAAACCAGAGCTAAAGGCAATTGATGCATCGATATCTTCTGCGTGTTACGCCCTGAGAGCGCTGAGGAATGAAATTAGTTTAGAACAGCTGAAAATGGTATATTTTGCATTAGTGGAGTCCAGAATTAGATATAGCATACTTCTTTGGGGTAACAGCTACGATTATAATTGCAAAAGGGCTTTCATACTACAAAAACGCGCAATTCGTACTATGATCCGCATTTCTCAAAGAGAAAGTTGCCGTCCACATTTTGTAAACTTGGGCATACTTACAGTACCAGGTATATATGTTCATGTACTTCTAAGTAATATGGCCAAAAACATGCATGAATATGAAACAGGGGAGGAGCGGTTGATAAGGGAAGCCACCCGTAGACTGGATTTAAAAAATAACATGACCAATCATAACCTCAGAATTGTGAAGCATAGTCCACGTTACCAATCTGTAAAATTATTCAACAAGTTGCCTTTAGACATAAAAGGTTTAGTTTATAATAGCTCTTTTAAAATAAAATTAAAGAATTTCCTATTGAGTAAGTGTCTATATGCTGTAGAAGAATTATAATATTGACATGTCTTATTATTTGTCTAAATGTATTTTTGTTTTAGATGTATTGTATTGTTTCTTATTTTTATTTATTTTTTTGACATGCTAATTCTATTTAATTGTAATTGTAAATTTTGTTTATTGGGTTTAAAGACATTTTGTTTATTATTTAAAATTGGATTATTATTATTATTTTTTATTTTTTTTTATTCGATGACATGTAATTTTTTATATTTTTATTAAGTAATTTTTTATTTCTTGACATCTTAAATGTAATTTTATTTATTGAAAATTGTGTTTGTTTTTAAATATGTTTTGTTGTTTTTGTTTTTAAGATATTTTCAGTCTCAGTTTTCTGAATGATTGAATCATTTATTTATCTCGTTTAACGTTTTCTTTTTTTTTTTTTTTTTTTTTTTTGTGTTCTATATTTTTTATTATTAATATTATTTTGAAATGTGTAAATTCAGATACAAATGATTGTTCATGAATAAATGACTAATGACTAATGACTAATGACTAATGACTAATGACTTCGATGGGTCAGGTTTTGGACGACCGATTTTTCGTAATGAGACAGATTTTGTGGTACAAGTCTTTGGACTCATATCTGTCTACAAGATACTAAATATCTTTGCACATATCGTGTAGATAGGTATTATGGTCTTGTCTACATTTGCGCTGTATTTGTGCGGATATTTTATTGAGAGCCTTGATATCGACGCCCGCTGCTTTCATCTGCCGGAGGTCTTCGACTATCTTGAAAGTGCCAACAGTCATCCAATGCTGTCTTTTGTGACTTGTAATTGGTGCTGCGGTATTCGAAACAGTTGTAGTAATGAGTGACTTAGCTCTGTCCCATAGTGTATCGGGTTTTTTGTTAGCCAGATCTACTTTAGACCACTGTGCCCAGCTCTGATCGACAATCGAACGAAATCTCAGAACATCTTTTACTACAAACTTCCTTTGCTTTTTAATGATTCTGGCTGCTGTAAGCTTGAGCTTCAGTTTAGAGATAAAAAGTTGGTGGTCAGATCTGCAGTCAGCTCCAGGTAACGTATGGGTTATTTTTCACACAGATGATCTGACACAGATGTCTCTATCACAGATGAAGAGCAGACAAGATTACCCTATAGTAATTAAGAAAACGTGCAGAATATTTTGTTGAGGCAGGTTACGAGAGCTTGCTACATCTACCTAATTACTGCCTAGCTGCCTTCTTTTCGAGAAATATTAAACGAAGAGGAACCTGTATGTTTGTTCGAATAGGATTACATTGTAGAGAGTTAATGGAAGTAGCAAAACAATCAGTGACCGGTATAATCGAGTGCTGTGGTATAGAGCTGATAACTCATAATATTATAATTGGTATATTGAAATAAAATTTGAGGATTTTTTTATGTATTTCGAAACTTTATATTTCTTAAATTATATTGTCGTTTCAAAAAAGTCTTAAATATTTTTTTCAATTTATTATGAGCAATTGAAAATCGATAAAATTTAAAAAAATAACCATGTGACTACGAACGGGCCACGATTAGTCGCCATGTTGGTGACGTCATAACGTTCAAGGAATTTCACGATAATACAGTGTCAACTACACATGAATTAACTAAAAATATCCGATAATTAGGGCAAAAGGTCATGTGCGATAAAGAATTCATAAAGGCTAATTTTAATAATATAGGTACCCACTTGAATGTTAATATTACGTGTTAGTGGACCGGTGTTTGTTATTGTTGTTTACTAGGTACATTTAGAAACATAATTGTCATAACGTAATCGTTTTTACATATGGGTAGGTGATATTGGTGTAAAATAAAAAGTTAATAAACACGATCGGCGCGGAACTTCGACTTTGGCTATCAAAAAACTTCAGTAGAGACCACTAAATATGATAAAACCCGAAATCTGTGTTCAATTGATTTACTTTTTGCATAAAATTTCCCATTATTTACATATCCCTTAATAATATTAAACACTAATATCTATATTTACAAACACTTCAACGTTTCAACGTTTGAAACGATTCAAAAAAATATTTACAATTTGATATTACTTTGTAATTACAGCGTAAATAAACCTAAAAATACTTATGTATGAAAAGCTTATATATGATCTTTCAATATTTTACAAAAAAAAAATTGTTCAACAAACAAATTGTCTGCAAAAAATAAGTCTGTATTTATTTCAACTTAACTTAACTTTATTTCAAGCGGTACTTTTGAACGTTAACAATTACAATTTACAAGCAATATAAATTGATTTTACCGTGCGTATATAGAATACCTTAATTTAACTATAACATATTTTATGAAAGACTGGACGACATATTGCGAAAAATTCTTTCCCTTACAAATAAAAATATCATACTAACAGGCGACCTCAATATCGATGTAATAAAAAAACGGGCCACGCGCAGCAATAGGTTTCCGAAGTTGTATAATAATGCGGACTACGAAGAGGGTTTTGTTGTTGTTACATGAACATTAAAACAGTTTCAGCGGCTCACAATGTCTAAAAACGAGACCACATATGATGATGTTTTTTTTAAATCTATGTGCTCACGTTTGACCACTATCTCGCCTGATGGTAAGCGATGATTTGGTCTACGGTGAAGCACGCTTGTCTAGAAGTAACCTATTCACTCTTGATCTTAACTAAAGAAGGACTAACTGGTAACTGAAGAAGGAGTTATAAAATCCAACTTCGTACCTGAACTTAGAAAAATATTATCTATTTGAGCGCCACCGCGGGTGAAAATTGCGAAATTAGCCGATACGGGAGCGCGCTAGTGCCACGGGGAATGGTATGGTTCTACACGAGGCACCCCTAAAATATTTTTTATTCCTGATTTTATTTTACTAGTTTGTCGGAATTATTAATATGTATATCCATGCCAAATTATAGCTTTCTAGTACTTAGATATTCTGAGCTAAGTTGCGGACGAACAGAGCGAAACTATAAGGGTTCCTTGTTGACTTCGGAACCCTAAAAACAAACAAAAGTAGATTCGAATTTAAAAAAACAACTTTTATAATATAATCTCAAATTTGCTCTCTATCAACCGCCCAGATGAAATAGTAATTCCTGCATCGACAATTTTTCAGACTCTTACCGAAAAGAATGCAAAGCGATCCAGTTCTATCAGATCATACTTCTCAGTTAATCAAAGTAATAATAAAATCCGTATGCTAAAATTCGGGAAAACTAAAAAACAAGACTGCATGTAATTTATCCAAATTAAAATATCACTTGAATTAAGTGTTTATCTTTCTTGCAAGTGTACAACACCAAAGATACATACGAGTCTTACGCGCAACACGAGAATGCCAATACACTATTAGAACACTTTTTGGACACCTTAAAACAAAAGTTAAGCGCAGCATCTAGTAGACTTAAAAGATATATTACTTGCAGGAACCGCAAAGTCCAAAATTCAGAATTTATAAACAACGAAAGAATATTTTATAGAAATCTAACATCTAATAATAGAGACACCACTAGCCAATCGCTAGAACCACCTCCCTCCGAAGCATTACGGGAATTTTGGGAAAACATATTAGAAAACCGAGTATTCCACAATAACCACGCTAACTGGATCAACGACGTAACACCAGAAATCCCTAAAATGGACTTTGAATTCATTCCAATTTATAGCCGTCATCAAACGCTCCCACAACTGGAAATCGGCAGGCTCAGACAACATTCACAACTACTGGTATAAGAAATTCACTAGCATACATCCATTCATATTAAATCACCTAAACACCTTCATTAAATCACCACATTTGCTGCTATCATACATCACACAGAGAGTCACATACATGTTACCTAAGGACATGAATGATACCAAAAACCCAGCCAAATACCGACCAATCACTTGCTTGCAAACGCTCTATAAAATCCTTACAGCCTGTGTAAGTGAAGTAATTTACAAACATTTTAATAAAAATTACATTCTTGCAGAGCAACAAAAGGGATGTCGTAAAAACAGCCAAGAATGTAAGGAACAGCTCACTATTGACGCGATTGCTATGAACAGCGCAGTTAAAAACAAACAAGATATCCATATCATGTTCATCGATTACCAAAAGGCCCGATTCAGTCCCGCATAGCTGGTTGTTGCATGTCCTATATATATCTATAAAATCCACCCCACACTCAGATTGTTCTTAGAATCAACCATGCAAAATTGGAAAACTGTACTCAAAATAAATCAAGCCCCCATGGCTTTAGCAACTGAACCTATTCAAATAAAACGTGGAATCTTCCAAGGCGATGCCCTAAGTCCTTTATGGTTTTGCATGGCTCTCAATCCTCACTCACACCTCTTAGATAAAGCTAACACAGGATTTACCTTGACAAGTGGTAACACCCAATTCACCTTAACACACTGAAATTGTACGCAGCAGATAAAAACTCCCTTTTTCATTTAGCAGATACAACACAAGAATTTTCAAACGATATTAGTATGCAATTCGGGGTAGATAAATGCAAAATTTTGTCAATAGTTAAAGGAAAATAACAGCTACACACTCGAGACAGGTAAAATTATTGAGCCTATGGATGAACAAACTACATACAAATATCTAGGTTTCAAACAATCGCGACAGATAGAACAAAAGATAACAAAACAAGAACTATTGAAAAATTTACACATCGTCTTAACCTAATCTTAAAAAGTAATCTTAACTCCAGAAACACAATTAAAGCTATCAATACATTTGCAATACCCATCCTTACATACTCTTTCGGAGTTATACGATAGTCAAAAACCGATATAAAAAACTACAACGAACTATCAATACTCTCCTTACCAAACATAGGAAATACCACCCGAAATCATGCATACAGCGACTTACTCTACCACGCCAAGAAGGAGGAAGAGGATTGATTGACATACACAATTTACACAACAAACAGATACTTTCACTCAGTTCTTACTTCCATAACAAATCAGAACATTCACCACTACATAAAAATGTAACAGAAGAAGATAAAAAACTTACACCACTCAACTTGCAAAATTAAAACACTCAAATTAATGAAAATATTATAAGCACACAGCAAAAAATTGCAGCATGGGCTGGAAAAGCTTTACACGGAAGACACCGAGATACCCTGAGCCAGCCACACGTCGATAAGTTAAAGTCGAACGAATGGCTCAAACGAGGGGAATTGTTTCCCGAAACTGAAGGTTTCATGCTTGCGATCCAGGATCCAATAATTGCAACACGTAATTACAGAAAGTACATAATTAAAGACTATAATCAACCGACTGACACATGCAGACATTGCAACAGCACATAACAGGGGTCTGTAAATCTCTCGCACAGACAGATTCCAAACACCGACATGACCAAGTTGCCGCCATTATACACCACACAAATATAATCACACACAAATATAATCTTATAGATGAGATGATTCCATATTATAAATATAAACCTGAAATAATTTTAGAAAACAGAAATCAGAAAATGTGTTGGGACAGAACAATAATTACAGTCAAAACTATACATTATAATAGACCTGACATCACTGTACACGACAATGTAGATAAAACAGTGTACCTAATCGACATAGCTATACCTAATTCACACAACATCCAATCAACAATATCCGAAAAACTCAGTAAGTACCAAGAACTAGCCATTGCAATTAAAACCCAGTGGAAAGTACAAACCGTCCGCATAGTCCCTATAGTACTTTTATCTACCGGTGTTGTACCAAAAGCTCTCACGCAAAGTCTTGACACTCTACACATGCCTTCTCACACACTATACATGCTTCAAAAAGCTACCATCCTCAATACTTGTCGCGTAACCCGAAAGTTCCTGACTTCCTCTATATTATCATCCACCTTTTCAATTTAATTTTCCCCTCACACACTTGGTCCTGGCCCGCGTGTAAGGTCGTATACTCTCTTAAAAGAGAAGAAAAGTAAAGAACTCTAAATAGTAATAATAATAATAAGGATATCGTTATTTATTTATTTTATCGTTTCGTTAGGAGGTTCCTCTCTCAGGAGCCCTGACCACCGGTAGCTTGGACCCTGTTCTCGATACCGGTGGGCTATTATTTTTGTATTTTTAAATGTATTTTTATTTTATTTTTTTATGGAATAATATTTAAAAATGTAGAAATATGTATATAAAATGAATAAATTGAATATAATAATAATAAATAATAATAAAAAATCTTTATTTATCTCGACATCTAAATACAGTGCCTATCTTAATACGTAACCTTGTATGGAGAAGGGTGTCTGAGATAGGTAAGGCCCTGTGTTACAGATCACCCATTTTTTACATAAAGGAATAATTAACCATGAAATAATTTGTGTGTAGTCTTTACAAAATCGAAATGATTGTCAAATTATAGAACGAAATTATGTAGTAAAAAACAGTGACTACTCTGGGCATATAGTCTATAGATTCTTTTTGGGTTAGGATTAGCGAACACAAAAAATAAACTTGCTTTAAAAAATTATTCCACAATTTACAGAAAAATAATAAAATTAACCCAGAAAGTTACCCAAAATAACCATTTTATAAATGTTTCACAAAACAAATCAAAAGCAGCCTGGCAAGTAACAAAACAAATCAAAATTTTGTGTGCACAAGAACCATTATACTTCAGGCTTCGTACTCGTGATAAGCATTTTATACAAATGTTCATGTGGTAACGCATGGTACACACCATTCCACACAATTTTGAGAATATTTTGATTTCTTCTGCAACTTTTTTTTTAGTACGTTTTTTATTCCACATGATTCCTGCGCCCGCAATCCGTGCAGCGTTGCCATAATGTAACTTTTGTTACATTTTACGTTACTTTTGAATTTCTCATATAACCTCCATGTCATGTAACACGACTCAAAATGTAACTTTTACGTTAATTTTAGGACTTAATAAAAAATATTGAAATATTTGCCAGCAAACGAAAAATAATCTTGAAACGGAATGCATCTAAGAAAGTTTTCGTTCGTCGTGTTGTCGCACCTTATTTTGTGACACACAAATTGTCGTATTGCATATTCACTCTCTCACCTACGTGTATTTCTAAATCTTCCAGCCCGTTTACTCCGGCGAGCGAGTGAGCGTATTAGTGTCGTTTGCCACATACAATAAGGTAATGTAACTTTTCACATGAAAATGTAACTTTTTGAGATGTCTCATGTAATGTTTGACATTCTGCCACTGGCAACACTGAATCCGTGTCATTCGCTTTTTAGTGTTGCGCCGTTCCACACACGCTCGCGATTACAGTAACTTATTTTAAAAGTTAATATCTAGTGTTATTGTTATAATATTAAAACAATGCCTAAACGAAAAGGTGATGATTGTGATCATAAAAAAACATAAAATTAGAATATTAAAACGGAAACGGCCGGCGTCGATCGCGTTTTAAATTACTTGGAAAACTCACAGTTAACACAAAAATCAAGTTGGTACCACCGTTCTCCGTTAGATGATCAAGGTATGGTTTAATTTTGTACTATAATATTAAGCAGTGTTGACCTACTTACAAGTAACCATTCCACAACTATTTTTTATTTTATTTGATTGCATAAATAACGATCTTCATCTGTTATTACAATATGAGATAACACATCTTGTTTACTTTTTACCTACCAATAACAAGGTACATACTTCAATCAAATTTTATTCTGCTCGAGAAATTAGTGTTACGGATAGTACAGTGGGACTGTTTTTCACTAATACGAGCTAGACAAAATAAGTTTTAATTATTCTTTACGAAATAACAGTTTACGGACAGTACTGTACTGATCATTTCTAACCATTCAGTTCAGTCTTTTAGACTGAAGAAAATGGATGAATACTAGTAGTGTTCAAAGTAGCTATATGATAATAACTTGCTTAATATTTTAAGCGCGTTATTTTACACGCTTTATTATAACGCGCTTTTTTATAAAGCACGGGCGCGAGGCGGGCACGAATAAAGCAAGTGCGGTGACTGTTAACTCGCAGCTCCTACCCTAGCGTTAGGCTCATTGGACAGACAGCATGTTTAAAATATAACATCGCTTTTATGAATTTATTGCGATAAAATGGAACAGTAAAAAATAAACAATGAACTTTCCACCATAGTTTCAATTCTACTTCACTAATTTAAGTTCCATATTGGGAAATCACTATTTCTTTTAGACATTTTCGTCTGCTATTCACACACAAAAACAAAAGATTAAACAACAACACAATCTCTCAATCAATCTACCTTACTTACACATTATAATACTTAGTCAATGTTACGTGTCCTATCACTGTTTACAATAAAAAGCACGAAGAAAATAGCGTAGGTATATTACGTGAGCCGCGCGGGATCTAAAATTACGCGCGCGATCGATAACAATCGCTAGCATGAAACGACTGGCCGCCGCGCCCGCCCGGCGCCCCAAGCTTATTGCTTTATTTACGTTATTGCGCTGCGCGCGATTCGCGCGATACTGCGTTATAACGAATTAAGCAAATAGCGCATAGCGCCAAGTGAGTTCCACGATAGCGTTTGCTTTATGCTATTTATAATAAGCACGCTGCTTTAAGTTGTTTTACGTTATATTAACCACCACTAATGAATACCATACCCATATTTTTTCATACCCTCTGTGACTAACAAGTGTACATTGAAAGCATTAAAATTTTAATATATTGAATAACTTGTTCTATTTTATTGTTACGATAAGAATGTAGTCATTTCCGGCCCACCGAGCAGTACAATGGGACTGTGCCATGGTGCTAGATAAAATTGTTTGCGGACAGTACGAGCTATCATAACTTGGGAACCTAACCTAACGCAGCCCGAGATGGGCTGGAGCCAGATCCACTCCCTAGCACATCACGCGATGAAAACTGTGCCCAGATTCAATCAGTCGTGATAGTAACGCTGGATCCCGTGGATCCTCTACGGATGGTCCCAGAGCCTGTTCCGCTTGCAGATGCGATGATCTCTGCAATATAAGACTCAGGACTTGATAAAGAACTGTTGGATATGTTAGGCTATTTAACTCCTGAAAATGCCACGTTGGTTGATCCTCCAGAATTAAACGCAGAAATAAAAGCAGCTGTCTCAGATATTATCACTAAACGCGATAAAGCTATTGAAAATAAACAAACACAACTAAACTTATCCATTATATCCTTGGTAGAAGCCATCACGCTTATAATACACAGGAATTTCCTAGCGTGGGGGTCTTCTCATCTTGTATTTTGTACATAACAATTGCATCCTAAGTTATGTGTCAAAACTTCCTATTGAATGCCGCAAAGGAAGAAGTTAGAGTGCAGCTACAATATACAAAAAATGATAAACTTCTTTCTTTTCGGTGAGAAGTTAGCCGAGACCATAAAACTGCGAAATCCATACATAAATCTGGTACTGATCTTAAACACCTAAACCTGCACACAAGAAGTTTACACAGACGTCGCTAAACACGGTAAAGCCTGCTGGTCGATTGTCTTTATTTTATAAAGAATGGTCAATGATCACTCTTGATCAAATGATCCTTACATAAATAAAGGGTTATAAAATTCCCTTTTCTCGGTTACCAATTCAATGAATACCTTCTAGCATGCGGAAACATTCTGAGTCAGAAAGGGCTCACTTAATGGCAGCCATCGATAATTTATTATCAATAGGAGCTATTTCGGAATGTGAAGCTCGGTCCGACTAATACCTACTTGTCAAATGTGATTTAGTACCCAAGCTAAATGGAAAGATACGTTTCATCTTAAACTTCAAATCTTTAAATTAATTAATTTACAAATCACTTCAAACTGAAAGACTTGAGAACTGTACTAAAACTGATTTCACAAAATTGTTACATAAGCACTATCGACTTAAAAGACGCATGTTATTTAACTAGCTGTGCCCGCGGCTTCGCTCCCGTCCTACCCAACCCAACATACCTACCTGCTAAGAATATTATTTACTCTAGGGAGAAGAATATCGACTTCATACAAAAAAAAGTAAAGACAGTTTTGCAGCGCAACATCTAGTAGCACTCCAGAAAACCACACCGAAACGAAAACATAAAAACACAGTTATCTTCGAAACCGGAACCTTGGGCAAAGTAGGCCACCGTGTTTATCATTAGGCTATCCAGACGGGTAATAGCGGTGGCAAATTTACGAACGACATTGCATACACGTCATCATTGACATTAGCAGTATGATTATTATTTCTAAAACCTCATAAAACGTATCTTTTTTTGTCTCGTGCAATGTAAAATAGCTCTTGAACGTAAGTCAGTGATTCGACGTATAGAGTTGACACCCCCTGCCCATAGTTCTCGCCAAAATTCTTGGCCGTCCTGAAGTTGGCTACAATGGCTGAGCAGTAACAAATCTCATACGTAAACAGCACCGTTTCGTGCGATGCGAATCGGAAAGCCAACTTTAGGGCAGCACAGAATTTTGGCAATAACTATACCTGCCTACCCTACTTGACTTGCTACCTACGCTACTTACCTGCCATTTTTTTCCTAGTGTCATTCTTCCACGGGGAATCTTAACACCGCCATTCAGAAATGACGTCAGATGCACAACGCCATATATCGAATACTGGCGGACGCCTCACGGTTTCACCCGCGTAGTTCCCGTGGGAATACAGAGATGAATGAGAAAAATAGCGTATGTCACCCGGGGATAGTGTAGCTTCTCAACCGTGAAAGAATTTTTGAAATCGGTCAAGTAGTTTTTAAGTTTATTCGTTACAAACAATAGTAATATAATATTACTAGCTTCTGCAAGCGGCAGCGGATAGTAAAGAGTATAGATGTAGTTCAACTGTCCGAGTATCTGAATTGCGTGTGTTGTGATATTTTACTTCTTGGACACTTTAAATTCATCTAACTTTTGATAGAGTGAACCGATTGCTATGAAACAAAAACTAAGTAATACTTCAAGTTACGCATACATTGTATGTATAAAAGTTATCTACATTAGTTTCGTACATTTCACGTGTTGCGTGCACAAATAAACAGACAAACAGATGAACAATAACAAACAGACAGATATTCCAAAAAAAATGGCAATGGGTTCTGTTGGATATCCTTTTAAACATGTTCTCTCTTAAATCAACAAATATGTTCCAAAAAACCTGCAAGAAACTCAAAACCTCCTTACGAGTCTTGTTTATATTATAAATAAGGAAACAAGTAATTGGAATGACACTTGCAGATATTTAGGATATGTTGTAGATAAAAGAAAGTTTCAGGTCACATTACCAAAAGAAAAATAATAGAATAAAATTAGAAATAAAAAAATGTCAAATTTAAATCAATGTAATATCAGAGCTTTCGATAGCTTTGTTGGTCTTTTGTTGTCTGCCTGCCCAGCTGTGGATTTAGCTGATATGGCTGTATACCAAACTATTTGAAAGATGTAAATACGCTAATTTAAAAATACAAACAATAATTACGAAACAGTTATGAATATACCTAATTCATTAAAATTAGACCACAATGGTGGAGTCATGCTATCGATCAACTTGTTTGCAAAATTAAACAAGTGCGAGTAGGACTCGCGCACGAAGAGTTCCGTACCATTATCGCAAAAAACGGCAAAAATAAACACGTTTGTTTTATGGGAGCCCCACTTAAATATTTTGATTATTCTGTTTTTAGTATTTGTTGTTATAGCGGCAACAGAAATACATCATCTGTGAAATTTTTAACTGCCTAGCCATTACGGTTCATAAGATACAGCCTGGTGACAGACGGACATTCAGACAGATGGAGCGCGGAGTCTTAGTAATAGGTCCCGTTTTTACCCTTTGGGTACGGAACCCTAAAAAAGATAAATATGACCTTGACATTTTCTCTGATGGCTCAACAACTTGTTGGGAATTGTGTGAGGAGATCAGAGGCCTTAGTGCGAGTTTTAAGTCACGCTCACTCGTGATACGTAAACGATCTCTTATGTCAAAATGTATACAAAAAAAGTGGTTTCTCCTTACTGTCACCAGACGGCGCTTATCCAGTTTCTATACAAAATGATGTTTACGTATCACGAGTGAGCGTGAGTAAAAACTCGCACTAAGGCCTCTGAGAGCTGGTGGCCTATGGGGAGACGATGAACTCAGTGCGCATATCAACTATTTAGAAATAATGGTTGCTTATATTGGCCTTAAAATATATGCAAAAGATATATCTGACTCCCGGATTCTCTTTGACAATACCACCGCTATTTCCTACGTGAACAGGATGGGAGGCATCCAGTTCCCCCATTTGACAGACTTTACAAAGCAACTTTGGCAATGGTGCGAACATAGACACTTACGTATATGTTTTTGCTTCATATTATCCCTTCGGAGAATTTTGAAGCAGATAATGAATCAAAACGTACACATCCAGATATTGAGTGGCAACTATAGCAGACTATGCCTATCTTAAAAACGTTACAAAATTTGGTCCGCCAAACATAGATCTCTTAAGATTCGCCAGTCGGTTAAACAATAAATGCCCAAGATACGTCTCCTGGCACAGAGATCCGGATACGTACGCAGTTATGCTTTTACAATTTCATGGTCAGGATTTTATTTTTATGCGTTGCCTCCGTTTCCTATGATATTAAAATTATTACGAAACATTCAGTCTGATAACGCCAAGGTTATAATACTCGGGGCAAGTTATAATTTAATTTTATCAACTAATTTCAGTCTCCACATGCGCAACAGCATTACCCTGGTGACAGGGATCTTATTCGCGAGGCGATGATTAAAAGAGGTATCCCACTTTTATCTGTGGATAAAAGTGGGATAACTAACAATATAATTATTAAATTAACTCTCTCTCGGAGAAGTTTTATAAACAATATGAAGGATGCTATAAAAAGGGTTAATTTATTGTAATGAGATTGAATTAATACGATTATACACACCATGTAATAACTTTGGGCGGGTGTAATGACTGTCTGGATTATACGCGGATTTTCCATGCCACAGAGGCGATAATTTTGCTTATTCACAGAGCTTGCTCATGATGATTTTCGATGAAAAGTTGTCTTACTCGTGGTCGGGATTTATAATGGCTTGGCGTAGGTAGGATACACCCGCTTGGTGATTACCAGCTATATTTTGTATATGTTTACTTCACAAATATCGAAGCAAAATTGATATGTTCCGCCATTTGCAAAAATTAAAGCATCTTCCGATACAGTGATGAGTTTTGCGCCATCCTGTACCGTCTAGATATGGGTGAGTACCCATAATTAGCTTACACTAACAAAGTTGTCATCAAGAAGTTAGAATTTAATTAACCACTTCTTTGTATATCACATTGCTGTTTTTTTCTGCCTGGTGTCAAAATTACCAGGCTGCTAGTGCTGACTCTGGGACTGGCTACGTAAAATTGCCCGTGTCGGAAGCAATCTTGCCTTAAATCTATGCCTGCCTCCCTTAATGACTGTGCTTGAGATTTATTTATGGTCATTGCAAAGCAGACCTTAAGAGGAATTGTAATCGTTTGAACTCAAAGACATAGTCAGAGGGTATCGGGTATCAGTGGTACACGAGTTTTGAAAATTGTTTCCCACCGAGCACATCCAGTAATCATTCGCATAAACTTTAACACCCCTGAAATTCAAATAAGTCTTAAATACCTGTTTCTTTAATTGTATTGAAGATCATAAATACTAAATACCAAATAATTTGATAATAAACAATTTAGTTTTCATACAAACTTTAACACCACTTTTTACCCTTTCAAGGCATGCAAATCTAAAATCCTTAAATACCAGTTTCTTAAATTGTATTGAAGAGCAAAATTACTAAATTTCAATTAATTTAGATAATGAACAATTTATTTTTCATTCAAACTTTAACATCCCTTTTAACCCCTTTAAGGGATGAAATTCAAAAATAGCTTTAAGACGTATTTAATTATTTTATGTTCAGAGGCTAAATATCATATTCAATTCTATTCAAATTAAAAAGTGACAGAGTTTCATAGAAACGTTCATCCCCAATTTCATCCCTTTAGGTTATCAATTTCCAAAAATCCTTTCTTAAATGACTCTTACAGTATAAAATCAAAATCCTCTAAAAATTTCAAACTTCTATTATTAGTGGTTTAGGCTGGGCGTTGATATGTCAGTCGGGACATTGCCTTTTATATAATTATATAGTATATAATATAATATAGAATAGATTTGATACACTAGCGCAATTTTGAAAAGTTATGGTCACTGTTTATTTGAGATCGATAAAAAAGAAAGAAAAGGTACAGAATCCTTTGATGTAGCGACAATGGCATCGGCGAATTGTCTTTAGGTCTTAATTTAATATTTTCTACAATGCGGGTGCCAGTTTTTCTTATTTTGAATAGCATCCTCGATGTAACCTTCTGCTACAGAGCTGGATTTCCACCCACCGTGCCGCTTTAAAACAGTAAGGTCCGCTCCAGAATCTGCCAAAAGTGTAGTGGACGTTCGGCGAAAACAATGTCCTGTGTATAGCTTGCAATCGGGCATCATCAAGTATGTAGCGAATTCTAGGGGCATTGAAGATATTCTATTTTGCCCATAAACTGTTTGAAGCACTTTGCATTTTGATACCTAATAAAACATCTATTAGATGTTATATGAGAAGGACGCAGGCTCTGATATTTTTCCACTATTCGTAAGTACTGGCCACGAATGAAGAATGACTCATTAATCTTTGTTTTTGTGTCAGTTATATTCACTAAAAGTAATTCATCTGAGTGTTTATTGACGTCATCGATTGTTATTTTGAAGAATGTCCCTGCCCAATGCCATTTAAGTTTGGCAATTCTTCGGGCTATGTCGGTAACTTTGGTTCTTCTGCGGATATCATCATTTCTGACCTGATCACGCAAGGAAATGCCGAGCATAGCCCTCTCCATTGCTCTTCGGGTGACTTTTTAGCTTTCTGATAAGGCCCATTGTGAGCCACCACGTCTCGGTCCCACTGGCAACACACACTGGTCATAGATTTTTGTCTTGAGACACTGCGGCTCCATGTATGCCCAATATTATAGCCACCTGTAACTAAACAGAAAGGATATGAGACAAGTAGGTACAATACGTACACTTTTTAATACACACTGTTTATAGATTACAATGAAAACAATAAAATATAGATATTTTTGTTGAGAGAAATTCCTTATCACATTTACATTTTGAGTATTTGTAATCTAAGTATCTGACTGGTGCTCAAGAAAAGGTACAGAATCCTTTGATAATATAATATAATCCGCTCCAAAAATACATAATAAAATACCCGATCAAAGAAAATGTATGCCATTGCATAAGTTGATAAAGACGCTTAAGGAGTTACTGCGTGAAAGATGTTATTATACTCTGACGAATCTCTTTAACTGTTTAATTCATACTAATATTATAAATGCGAAAGTAACTCTGTCTGTCTGTTACCTTATCACGTTTAAACCACTGAACCGATTTAGATGAAAGTTGGTATGGTGATGGTTTGAGACCTGGGAAAGGACAAAGGCTACTTTTTTTTATTAAACACGAAGGGGGAGAAGGGTGGGGTAGTTTTGTATAAAACTTCTTATTATGGCTTAAACCGCAGAACCGATTCAGATGAACCTTGGGATGGACATAGGCTACTTTATTTGCAAGGTCTAAAACTATCTCCATCTCCATTAGTGTTAATGTTGTATATGTGAAGAGATTTACCAGACGTACCTAAATACATGAAAGTCTCGTAAATATGCCAACCAATTACTGTACTTTTATACACTGTGTATATTTTTATCTACGTACCTAACGAAAATTTGTTCATGAAAAGAAATACTTTATTTGCCAAAAATAACCTTTTAAATAGGCTGCGTAAGCGAAGTCGTAGTTAGTTTTTGATTTCAAAAAGGGCCTGAAGTACTGAGCTCAGATATGCAGCTATTTTATGTAAAAATAATTCATGGAAAGCAACCCTCACTACGGTATGGCTGGTCCGTCAGCTCAAGGTCGCGTTTTCTTACGAGTGTTTTTAGTAGTACAGGTGCACCTCGTAATACTATGTTATGAATGTTATTCCAGGGTGCTTTCACCAAAAGCCCGTCACCTGAATCTACCTGAAGGATCTAAGCCTAAAAGCTGGCCTATATCACCTGTTAAACACCCTGGAGCGTAAGTGTAAATATATTTTCAACACACTTGCTCATAAAGTGGCTCTAATTTCACCGCAATTAGGCACATAATGACACCTGTTATCAAACTGTGACTTTTTCATTACTATTATTCACAAGTGAGATAAAGAGTTTTTTTTTAAATTTATTGGTTGAGTTGCTTTGTTCTTAAAAAAGTTTCGATACAAAAAAGATCGTGTTCAATGGTACAAATGCAACACATTTCATGCAACTTCGTATTTAAATAGATAATTTCTACTTGTACGTGTTTAATAAATAAAACTTTCACTTAAATATAAATTTTGTTTTTGTCTGTAATAAAGAAAACTTAAAATTCCCCATTTTGTACGTGGCTAAAACGCTATCCGCGAAAAGCCAAAAAAAAAGATAACTTAATATTTTTAGTCTATGGCCGATCCACATTGTTATATGCGCGCGCATAGAAAAACTGATTAATTTTGCCCGCCATTGCGAAAAAAATTTCACTACTCGTTTTCACTGTTGGAAATGATTTTTTTGTATTATTTTCTTCACAAGTGTGTTGAAAAACGTCGTATGATACACGTGTGTATTGATGATTACCGTCCTCGGCTCTCTTAAGACCCTCGCCTAACGGCTCGGGTCTCAATGGCGCCTCAGCGGTAATCACCAACATTACACAATTGTACCATAATGTACTATTATACCATTTTCTCTAATCTGGAAACCGTTTTTCTAAATTCTACCAAACACCAAAATATACCAATGATTAAGATTAATAAACCAGCCTGTTACTGTCCCACTGCAGGGCAAAGATCTATTTCTCACAGAGAAGGCACGAGCATTAATCTGCACGCTTGATCAATCAATTCAAACTTATAGTGACTATAAGTTATATTGACTATAAGTCCAGGTTTCCCCACGATGTATTCCTTCACCGTTGTCAGCGATATCCAAGGTAAACTTATATAGTACTTATGAATTGAAACAGTCACATTGTTAGGTACTTTGTTACATTGTTTGTACATTGTAACTAACGGCTTTACGTGTTTGTCGTAGCACGAGGATATCACACCGCCACTTTAAACACTCTAGATGATGGGGTCCGTTGGGCACGGTGGGCCGATACCAGTCGAAAGTGCGCGCCCGGACCCTCGACACGTGGTAGCCGTAGAAAGTTCGGGGTTAGTAGCTTGAACTTCGACAGAACCTTCCGTATTCCAAACGGAAGGTATCCATCAGCATTTTCCGCAACATAAAGGTTATGGCTTTGGAACTGATATTTTATTACCTCTAAAACACTTTCCAGATTCACTCTGCGACTGCGTCTGGGACTCCATCTGGCAGTGGTGTACTTGGCTGGGTTTCACCAACTCCGCACTTAACCCTCTAGTGTACGCAGCAGCATCACCCAGCGTCCGGCGCGCGCTGCAAGCTTCGCTGACGAGCTCAGTCAGGCCAGACGTGCCGTTGACACCCACTGTTAGGAGCCGCTGAAGTGCAGGGTAAATATTGACTTTTTTAACCGATTTTAGATAAAAGGAGGAGTTTCTTAATACTGAAAACAAGTGGGCGGTCGAGGCACGATTTAATATCAGAAGAAGTTTTGGGATTTTAAGGTCTTATCAGGCAGAGATAGAGGCAGGTAAAAACCGAACACTTAATTAGTTTAGTAGTTACTATCTGAAGCATTGTTAAACCTTTAATGAGTGCAAAAGTTCTAAATTCGGCCCTTATGTGGTAGTCACTAGTCTCATACAATTAAATGTAAGGCCTCAAATGAAGAGACGTGGTTGAAAGGAATGACTAGGGAAACGGTGTAACTTTGGACTTTCTATGTAGGAGAAATACGTCATGTGGTTTTGGTCATTAAAAGTTTTATAAGCTTATCCTAGTACATACATTGAGGATCAAAACAAAATAAATTGAAACAACGCACTTTTAAAATAATAGCTATTTATGCAACTGTTACGTTATGGACGGTCTTTTAATACGAGTGTCATTTTTCGGTACAAGCGTAGCGCGTACCGAAATAGGTTGGCACGAGTTATTAAAAGACCAATAACGTACAGTTGCATACAAGATTTTATCTACGAAGGAAGGAATAAAACACAGATATAGACAAATAAGTATTTCAGGCAGTGTGTTTAAAGTATTTCATTTCTCTTACATGTCTTGATTTTTCTGGTAGTAAATTATTTGTAGCCGCAACTGCTCTATTTGTTATATCTGGTGGAGTATTTTCACACTTTTCACTTGATGTTGAAGATATTTTAAATAAAATTTCACTTAGAAAATTTCTCGCGCGTCCACTTTACTTTTTATTTTTTTATTTATTCTTTATTAGGTATAAGGCAAAGATATTGTAGCCGCAACAGCCAAATAGTATACGATACTTTTGTTCTAAACTTGTTCCATTTTTAAAAACATCATTCACATTGTCTCGATTTCGAAGTAATATTCTAGGTACCTGGCTGTATGTTCAGAATTTCTTTGCTTGTGTTTTAGAATTTATGACGATTCGCATAATGCAACCCGATGTCGTTATGGGTATCATAATGAAACCACTGTCAATTTTGTAATTCGAATATAACGAAACCGAAGTAGATAAATAATATTTATTCACACAATACATTCAATATTTGTGAATAGTTCTTTGGCATAAACACTACCCATTTATTATTAAAACAAATATATAAAATTGCACTCGCAACATACTGTTTTATGTGGAATATTAATCTACACTTAGAATTTACAAAGTTTTAGCAACATCAATATTATGTACAAATTAAATAAACTTTGATATTGACTACGAACAATGTAACAGCCTAAAGTAGAATAACATAAAACGACGGCAAACTGTATACAAATCGTAAGTTTCTATAATATGTGTTAGTTTTCAAAATAATTTGTAAATATTTTAATATGTTCAAAGTGAGATACGCAGGTTATGAAAATGAGACGCTAATGCAGGTTGAGTATGGAATTAATGTATTTTGGAAAAAACAGTTCCTTCTATATAAAATCAGTTACAACATTAATATATTGAAGGTGCATATAAAAGTTACAAAAATGTTAAATACACTACATGCACCACTGCATTCTATCTGTGAGAATGATATTCCGCTACAGTACACCCCCTCTAGTGAAGCGTACTACTGGTTTCACTATTCTTCCTGATCACATTGTTCTCTGTATGTCATCATTTTCCTGGTCGTTCATAGTGTAGGCAGGCTTCAGTCGGTCGATCGTGACGTTGGTTACTCTGCCTAGTAGTTGTAACTTGAAGTATTTGTCACATCTTTCCAATACGGGATATGACTGCTGCAGTGGTTTTTTTGTGCAATCTCTGCGTAGGTAAACATTTTCGCAAATAAGTAGGTCGGGGTGTACAAACATGTTGTTGTTGCTATGCGAGGTCTCGGCTGGTCGGTATGCGTTGGTAGTGTGTCGCAGCTGTTCGACGAAATCGTGACTCATTGGGCATCCTTTTGTTTCAGCAAAAAAATCTGCGGGTAGTCGCAGCGATGTGCAGGACTAATCCCTGTGTCGCTGCGGGTAGCCGCGCGTAGTCCGAATGGTACGATCGGTAACTCTTCAAACCACTATCCGTTAGAACTAGCAGTGCAGCGCGCGGTAAGTGCGGCTTTGAGTGAGCGGTGCCATCGTTCGATGATACCATTTGACTGTGGGTGGTATGCAGTTGTTCTTGTTCTGTTTATTCCCATTAGCTTCATTAATTCAGAGAATAGTTTGCTCTCGAACTGACGAACATGATCGCTTGTTATCGTAATTGGACAACCAAATCTTGTTATCCAGCCTTCATATATCGTTTTGACTATTGTTTCTGCAGTTATGTCATGGAGGGGTAATGCTTCGGGCCATCGCGTGTACCGGTCGATACCTACTAGTGAGTAGGTACTTGTGTCCATATTGTGATGGGGGTAGGGCCCCAACAATGTCGACATGGATATGTTGGAATCGTTCCGATGGCGGGAATGTTGATTTGACTCGTTGTATGTCGAATGACTTTTGACAGGCTTCACAGGTTTCCGTCCATCGCCCGCGTCAGCGTTCATGGATGGCCAGAAGTATTTTTCACTGAGTAATTTCTTGTTGTGCGCGTGCCGGTGTGACTGAGGTTATGTACACTGTCGTACGCTGCTCGGCTAAATGTTTCTGGTAGATACGGGCGAATATGTTGTGTGGATGTGGATGTGTGGCATAGTATTTTGCAATTTGTGTTTGGTAGGACTATGCGCTTCAATTGTTAGTTAATTTGCTTCATTAAGTCATGTACGGTGCTGTCTCTTTCTTGCGCTGTAGCTAGTTGCTTGTAGTCGATCGTTGTAGGACAGGTGATGGTTTCTGAGGTGATCCGTGATAATGAATCTGCGACTAAGATATCTTGCCCGCTTATATGACGTATGGCGTTTGTGAATTCGCTTATGTACATGAGTTGTCTGGCTCGGCGTGGTGTCTCGCTGTCTGACGATGTTTTATTTATCGCGTAGGTAAGCGGCTTGTGGTCGGTGAATATTATAAGATGGCTTCCTTCGAACATTTTTCTAAAATGCTTCACGGCCATGTATTAAGCTAACAGTTCTCTGTCGAATGTGCTATATTTGACTTGCGCGCTTGACAATGTTTTGGAAAAATATCCCTGTGGCTGCCATTTATTGTGTACAATTGTTGCAGTACAGCACCGGCGCACTTATCAGAGGCGTCAGTCATCAATGCGATCGGTGCGCTATGTGAGAGGTGAGCTAGTAATGCTGCGTTTTGTAAGCCAGCTTTACATAACTCAAATGCCTTAATTCTTGGCTTCGTCATTCCATTCAATTTTAGTTTTGTCTCGTTTCTTGCTATTGTATTGCACCTCTAAATGCATATTTACATATACATTTAGAGGTGCTTGTATTTCGGCAGCCTTTGGAATGCAATCTCTGTAAAAGTTGACGGTGCCAAGAAATCTTCTTAATTGTTCAATGGTGCTGGGTAGTGGAACATTTGTGATTGCTTCTACTTTTTCTGCTGGAGGTTTGATGCCGTCTTGTGAGACAGTGTGTTCAAAGAATTTGATCACTTTCTTGCCTAGTAAACATTTCGAGGGATTTATAGTGATGCCGTATGTGTTCAGTCGCTGTAAGACGGTTCTTAAATGTTGTCTGTGTTCTTCTTCTGTACTAGAACTTATGATGATGTCATCGACAAAAGGGTAGGCAAAGTCGAGTCCGTGGAGAACTTCGTGAATGTCCAGCATTTTTCAGTCCTGGGCACATGTGGAGAAATTCGAATAGCCCAAATACTGTGATGATGGCTGTTTTTCAATGTGTTCTTTTATAACGGGCAATTATTAGTATGCCCTATTTAGGTCACTCCTTGAGAATATCTGCTTCCCGTGCAACTGGTATGTAAAATCATTCAAGCGTGGTAGTGGATAGCAGTCTGGCTTGGTTTTGGCATTTAGTCTTCTGTAATCTCCACATACGCGTAGGTCTCCGTTTGGTTTGGGTACCATGTGAAGTGGACTGGCCCAGGGGATCTTGCTTGGTCGGCATAATCCCTGATCCATCATGGTTTGAAATTCTTTCTTCGCAGCTTCGTAACGGTGAGGTGGCAGTGGACGAGCTTTGCAGTATAATGGCGGCCCTGTTGTTTCTATATGGTGCTCGACGTTGTGCTTCGGGGTATTTTTCATTGTGGAGAGCCTTGTAATATCGGGGAATTCCGCCAATATGTCATGATATTTTTGGTCCAGGTCTATGGTTCTGAAGGTTGGTGCTGTAGATTTGCAGATGGACGTCTTGACTGACAAGTTGGTTGTTTTTTCGATTAAACATTTGCCAGCGAGGTCGACTAGTAGGTGATAGTGCTTCAAAAAATCAGCTCCGTTGATGGGTTTGCTGACTGCTGCTACGACGAACTTCCATCTGAATTGTCGTCTCAGGTTGAAAAAAATCTATTGTTATTGTTATTTTCCGCATATAGTTTGAATGTGGTAGTTTAGATTTAGCAGAGTTTTCTAGGAATGATGGATATGTTTGCACCAGTGTCGATGAGAAAGCTTAGATTTGTCTTTCAAAAATAGACGGTTTGATTTTTCCCAGGCGCCAGCTTCCGTCTCTGCTAACACCTGCTGCTTTAGTTTCCCGAGTTTGAAGGGTGCTCATCTTCATAAGCACATGGTCTAGTACGTTTTTGCGCTTGTCCGCCGAACTTTCGATGAAAATAGCAAACGGAATTATCGTTGTAGTCGGTCCTGTGTTGTTCATTTGTGTCCGACCGGCGGCGGTTACCCTGCGGCGATCGGTATCAGCTGCGTGAGCGCGATCGATGACGAGCGCCTCGCCAGTCGCGCCCGCACTGACTTCCGTAGTGTGATGTTTTTTAATTCCGCTATTTCTTTCGCCAACAAGTCGATCTTAGCGTGAATTAAAGCGTTTTCTTGATTAGTAGCCACAGGCGGGGAGGATGGTGTTGACGACGGTGATTAAGAGATGTGTATTGCTGATATTTGATGGTGAAGTTGTTCTAGCATTTTGTCGGCCATTATTGCTAACTCATTTAGTTCGGATTATTTGGCTATAGTTTCGCTCACAACTAGAATGGCGCGTACGGATGGCGGTAGGCGCTTCGTCCATATAACACGCAGCGTGTTCTCAGCAATGTACCGGCAAAATTTTGCTTGCGGCGTAGCAGATGGAACAAGTTCCACTTTGGACAGTAGCCGCTCGAGTTTAGTGTGGTCACTCTCGCCGTAGGTTTGGATGACCCTCATCTTCATGGTGGCGTATCTGTTGTTTTCTGTTGCATTTTTGGTATCGAACATGATGTCTTGAATTTCGTCTAGATCTTGTAGGTCGAGTTGGCGGATAAGCAGCTCTGATAGTTTCTTGTCACTTACTTTTCCGGCAGACACGATCGCTTCAAATTGCAGGATCCATAGCTTGTTTCTGTTTCTCCATAGAGGCGGTATCCGTTGGTTGTACGAGACGGCTGACAGTTTGTGCGAATCTTTTTGCGATGATGATGTTTCGCTTCCATTGTTCAAATTTAAGGTACTCGGGTTCATCTTTGCTTCTTGGAGTTGATCACGTCGGGGACACCACTGTTAGAAACGAAGGTTATAGTAATAATAATAATATATCGTTTATTTATAACATAAGGCACAGTTTACAATCAAATATCTTTAAACATATAAAAGAACACAGTTGCTTATTTGCCTGAACTAGGTTGAACCTGTGTTTCAGGCTGGAAAGTGCTTAACAATTAGTATAACTTGTATATGTAGAAATTAAAATAAATTAAATGAAAGACACAGCAAATCATATTATTTCGGTATAACCAGGAGCTCTTCTGTCTCTCCGTAAGAGATGCTAAGTAAATGTTTCAGAATAATCTATTTACAGCTAAAATTATTTAACTTATAGATACTTAATTTTCTATTTAATCTATTGTACAGAAATGGCCCTAATAATGTAAAGAATCTATTTACAAAGACATATTTTGAGGATGCTTTGGAATCGCAGACAATGTCATTCCGTCTCTTATTATTCGTATTTACGGCGTTATAGCAAAGCACGGTATGTTGTTTTAAAAACAAGTGCATTATGAAAAGCTGGCGAACAGTCAGCACGTTGCAGGTTTTGTAAAGCAAATCAGTGGGGTAGAGAAAAGGATGGAAGTTGGCTACTATTAAAATTGCTCTCTAAGCTCTTTTAAGAGACAGTAGGTAAATGCGTTGTTGGTGCTCCACCCCATGAAGTGATACAGTATTGAATTACTGATTGACCTAGGGCCAAATAGACTTGTTTGATCAATTTTGAATCTGCAATTGTACTTAACTTTTTTTAAACATAAATTAATTTGCGCTCTCTATTAAGTAGGCTTTTTATATGTGGTCTAAAGGAGAGTGTTTCATCTACTATAACCCCGATAAATTATATGTTATCTGTTTTGAGGATAAAAGGACAATTACACATGCTGACTGGGTGGAATCGACATTTATGGGCATAAGGATGAGAGTTAGTAGTGTTATACTGACACATGCGCGTGGAGAAGTGAAAATATTTCGTCTTATCTGCATTAAGCTTTAGTAAATTGCTTTGCAGCCAATTAGTCACAGTATTGAAACCTTGTTGGGCGTATTCGTACAATTCATTACTGGTTTTCGCGGTAAAAATTAACGCAGTGTCGTCGGCATATGATATAAGTTTGCCTTGTTTAATATCTAAACTACAAAGATCGTTAATGAAAATTAGGAATTGGGTTGGGCCCAGTATGCTTCATTGAGGAAACACCATAACCAGTATTTATTTGCTCATCGCTAGTAGTATCATCTATTTTAACAAATTGATATCGATCGTCTAAGTAGTCAGCAAAAAGTTTCAGCGGTGTTCCTCTAATACCTAAATCCTCTATATTTTTTTGAAGCATGGAAACGGACACCGTTTCGAAGGCTTTTGGTAGGTCAAGGAAAACCCCCAGAGTCTGGTTACCTTTGCCAAGTTCTTCTGCGATATAATCCGTCAGATTATGCACCGCATAGGCTGTAGATAATTTGGCCCTGAAACCAAATTGCGCTGATGATAAAATATTGTTTCTTTCAAAATAGTTTACTAGTCTACTGTTAACAATTTTCTCTAGTATTTTAGATACAGAAGTCTTTTGTACCCATTTTTTTTCAGTTTTTCGACACCGACTTCGGAAAAGAAAGTTTTTTTTTGCTTTGTAGTTTTTTGTTCTGGAAGTCGGTTTAATTTTTTGTTAAAAAGTTTTTTATTTGTCTCTTTTTAGTTTTGGTAGGTATCTCTAATTAACATGATAATCATTTATGGCCAAAGTACATCTCATGACGATTCCAATAAGCCCAAGCACGACTAGGATACATTGTTTTATTTCAGAGTTCCAGTGCCTACCTTCCGGTTTCATCATCAGAACAGTTCAATGGTACCATTTTCATCAGTACCATTCATTTATAAGTATTTGCTTCATCATAGTCGGTTAACTATTCGAAATATTTTATACCCGTGACATACTTAGCATTTAGGAGTTCCAGTGGCCATCTATGGTCTTCTTCATCAGTTCCACTTCACCAAATTATACTTTCTGAGTGCATGTGATTGCATTGTTGATGAAAATACCAAAATCACTATATGTATGCCTATAATATTTGAGGAGTTCCCTCGATTGCTCTAGGATCCCATCATCAGATCCTGACCTGATGACTATGGGACCAACTAGGAAGTATACCCTTTAAAACAAAAGAAGATTTTTAGAAATCGGTCCAGGCGTCTTTGAGTAATCGGGGAACATAAAAAAAAAAAAAAAAAAAAGATTCCGACGAATTGAGAACCTCCTCCTTTTTTTGAAGTCGGTTAAAAATACTTTGTAACCTTTGTACTCATGTATTTCATTTAATCATATTTTACGATTTATATCTCTAAAAGTCTACATGTGTATAAAATGCTAATATAATTAGAGATTAAACGAACTTACCTGTAAGTAAGTTCGATCCTAATTATATGAAGGCTTCGTACGAAGAGATTAGCAACCCTCCCACCCCACCACTCGTTCAGTCACTACCCTTATCAATCGTAAAATGTGAAGCGAATGAGCTAAACTCTAAACTATTCGACACAGATTGCGGGCGCAGGAATCAAGTGGATGAAAACAAGGCACAAAAAAAAACTGCAGAAGAAATAAAAATATTCTCAAAATTGTGTGGAATGGTGTGTACTACGCGTTACTGCATGTGTACAAAATGCTAATCTCTTCGTAAGAAGCCTTCATATAATTAGGATCGAACTTCACTTACAGGCAAGTTCCTTCAACCTCTTAATATCTATAACAAAAAATAAAGAAACATAAAGGTAATAACCGTCATATCAGTAATAACTGACGCCCACAATATACTCTGTTCTGTGCGCAGGACACTTTGAATGTATTTGTAACTTCTGCCTGTACATTTTGACTTTCCTAAACATACGTGTACACTAAGTACTTTGATAAGGATTACAAAGATCAATTTGGATTGATACAAAACCTTTCAAGGTCTGCAATATATCGAGATGTATGCGAACATAATAACAAAATACCCTCCTGCTCGTATATCACTGTAGCAGATGCAAAAGGAAGTAAGTCATCATTCCATCGTAGCGCCGGTACAGCACGATACTTGCTCACTCTCCAAGAATACCTATTGTCTATCTAAGGCCAATAATGAACGGATTTACCACTAAAAATGTCTACCAAATTTAGAATAACTGGAGCTATTATGACTATACGCAATAGATACGAAAATTATAATATATTATGTCTCTTCTATCTATGATTCTTATATTCCGGGCAAAAAAAGGACGCCCTAAAAATTAAGGCTCTTTATAACCACAAGATACAGGCTACCCTCGAGGTGGAGGTAAATTATATCAGGTTAAATTTTCATGACAAATTCCTTAACCTGGTTTTGTTTGTGGAGTTCTGACAACATGCCATTCTATCATCGATTAAAAATTAGTAAGTAGGTAAGTCAGTCAGGAAACAGAGACGATCAGGTTACATGGAAATGGTTTCAAGTGGAGCTACTAAAAATGTTGCACTTACCGTCTTTTGTACTTGAGAATAACATTCGCAAATTCCTTGGAGATACCAATTTGGTTCGATAGTGTTAAAAAAAAAGAAATGTTACTTCGTTATTTTGTAGGACCTATTGAAGGTGTGTTTCTACCTGGCTGCAAGGAAAGGGTTATGTTTTACGCACGTATCTTGTATGTATGTAATATTCTTTATTACTCGTATCTTTCAAACCACTTGACGGATTTTTATAATTAAGACATCGTTAGATAAGTCTTGGCCTCCCAAGTGTTAAGAAATAAGTGCCGTTAAAAAAGTAACATTGAAGCTTTTGGGCACCATATTGTGGGTGTTTCAAAATGCACTCCACTGTCCGTCTGTCTGTCACCAGGCTGTATCTCATGAACCGTGGTAGCTATAAAGATGAAATTTTTAAATATGATGTATTTGCTGTTGCCGCTATAACATCAAATACTAAAACAGAATAAAATAAATAATTAAGTTGGGCTCCCATACAACAAACGTGATATTTCTGCCGTTGTTTGCTATAATGGTTCGGAACCCTTCGTGCGCGAGTCCGACTCGCACTTGACCGGTTTTTTCCACGAATTTTGGGTCAAAATGAAAATCTAAGATGGCACCGACCGAAAATTTTGAAACTTTCGTCAAGGGTGTAATTTTCATGGGTTTCGGGGTCGCTAAATGCAACTTTGGGGTCAAAATTAAATTCCAAGATGGCGCCGACCGAAATTTTTGAAATGTTCGACTTGGGTGTCATTTTGATGGTTGTCGGTGTCGCTAAATACGAATTTGGGGTCAAAATTAAACTCCAAGATGGCGCCGAACGAAATTATTTAAACTTTCGTCATGGGTGTCATTTTCATGGTTTTCGGAGTAGCTAATTGTGAATATGGGCTCAAAATGAAAATATATACAATATTTGCCAAAAACAATAGCCTGCGTAAGCGAAGTCGTAGTTAGTTTTTGATTTCAAAAAGGGCCTGAAGTACTGAGCTTCTAGACAAAGTGTTATTCTACCAGCAATGGTGATTGTCGACATACCAAAACATATGTGATTGATCGCGTGACATTTCGATAGCACTCGGCAATACCATACATTTTTGACGCCATCGCGTCGCTTTCAGTGAAAGATTGGCACTTGTCTAAGGCATCTGGTCGTCTATATACTGCGCCTGTTGATGTATGTGTTAACAATTCTTCGGCCAACCACTGCAGTAACGGCTGTCGATGACTCACACTCCGCTAGCCAATCCACAACAAAGAACCATCTGATAATAATCTTTGTAAGGGGCATCGTGTGACCTAGTTACTGTATTGTGGAGGTCAGATAGGCAGTAGGCAGCTACCTCATGTACTTCGCACGGGGCTATTATATACATTCACAAACCTTCCTCGTTTATGGCTTTTCTTTTAGTGGACACCGTATCAAAATCGGTTGCGTGGTTTAACCAAGCAATGCAAGAAAAACTTAACTCAAACTTAGTTGTAAACACGACAATATTGTATGACAATCTGTCAATTTAACCTCGTCTTAGAAACTACCTCTGAATTAAGTTTTCGTACAAGTGGGCCTAAGAGGAGTAACATTTATGATGCGATTCGTATTTTCGTTTTCTATTTATATTACTGACCCCAACTCATTCATTCAACCAATCACAGCAGATAACGCGTGCTTGACAATTTGTCACATTAATTCTCCGATAATTTTGAGCTGAGAAACTGGGGGTTAGATATAGAGAAGAGATTGAATATTTAAATAGTTACAAACCATGTTATTAACCATACTGTACACAATTGAGTGCAAAAGAACGACCTAAGGGCCGCTTGCGCCACGCTCGGCTATCTAACCAACTTCGTGTTATTAACTAACACGGCCAATGATATGTTTATTTATTTAACCTCGTGTTAGCAACTAATTCTGAGTAAAGTTTGTGGTGCAAGCGGGCCTTCACAAAAAGTGCTCCGATTTTACGCAAAAGTATTTTCTTACCGAGTACTGCCGAGTTTCTGATATATTTTACCGGATCCGGCAGATAATTAAAAGGTACAGGATTAAATTGACGATCAGGTTCGAAGATTCGAAGGTCGAATGCGCGCGTCTTTGTAACTGGATAGTAATTTTAGCATTAGGTATTGGAGATAGGTGTCAATAAACTATGTAAAGTTTGAGCTTATCGCTTCGACTCTGTATCAATGTGGTTTAACCTTGTAAAATTACACTAAACACACTAGGGTAGGCCGTAGCGGGTAGAACAGTGATATAAATTACACTAAACACACTAGGGTAGGCCGTAGCGGGTAGAACAGTGATATAAATTACACTAAACACACTAGGGTAGGCCGTAGCGGGTAGAACAGTGATATAAATTACACTAAACACACTAGGGTAGGCCGTAGCGGGTAGAACAGTGATATAAATTACACTAAACACACTAGGGTAGGCCGTAGCGGGTAGAACAGTGATATAAATTACACTAAACACACTAGGGTAGGCCGTAGCGGGTAGAACAGTGATATAAATTACACTAAACACACTAGGGTAGGCCGTAGCGGGTAGAACAGTGATATAAATTACACTAAACACACTAGGGTAGGCCGTAGCGGGTAGAACAGTGATATAAATTACACTAAACACACTAGGGTAGGCCGTAGCGGGTAGAACAGTGATATAAATTACACTAAACACACTAGGGTAGGCCGTAGCGGGTAGAACAGTGATATAAATTACACTAAACACACTAGGGTAGGCCGTAGCGGGTAGAACAGTGATATAAATTACACTAAACACACTAGGGTAGGCCGTAGCGGGTAGAACAGTGATATAAATTACACTAAACACACTAGGGTAGGCCGTAGCGGGTAGAACAGTGATATAAATTACACTAAACACACTAGGGTAGGCCGTAGCGGGTAGAACAGTGATATAAATTACACTAAACACACTAGGGTAGGCCGTAGCGGGTAGAACAGTGATATAAATTACACTAAACACACTAGGGTAGGCCGTAGCGGGTAGAACAGTGATATAAATTACACTAAACACACTAGGGTAGGCCGTAGCGGGTAGAACAGTGATATAAATTACACTAAACACACTAGGGTAGGCCGTAGCGGGTAGAACAGTGATATAAATTTACACGACTATAGGAAAGCCAAATGGAGGGTTATGATTTTAACCCATAAGTATGGTCATCGGTTCCCTCATAACTTCTAAACTGCTTATCATAATGTGTTTTTATCAACACTCTATGTATTGTTGGAACGAAAAATGGTGAAATATTTACTGGTTTGACGTGTGACTAATAAAAATGTTAGGGCAACCCTGACAAGAGTTATTTTTATTAGTCACAAACAAAACTGTTACACTGTTTATGTAATTAAAAACAACATTAAAGCTATTTATGTGATCTAAGAGTATAAACACAAGTAGCGTACCACACCAAAGGTCTACCCATCTTCCATGGAAACAAAGACATGTCGTCCGGTCTTTTGCCATTGTCGCGTGCCAGGCCATGGGGTTCTAATACGGCCGGGATGGCGATAAGACCACGTCGGATGTTATCGTTGATGTTCTATGTGACACATATTTCGGCAGCATGACAGGACATGGTGACCGAGGCTGTTAACAACTTCGTTACAGTGGCAGCGATAAGGAAGACTACAGGGAGCGCCTAGACCTAGGGAATCACTGAGGTGAAAAGTAGTATCGTAGACGACAGTGGTGCGTCATGCTTTGGTGACGCGCAGCACTGCGGCTACAAAGAACCTCAAGCGGTGGTAATATAATAACCTCATCAGAAGTTATATTTTCATGCCATTAGGGGTTGAAAAGAAGTAAATTGTTGGTAAATATTTTGTAATAGGTATTCTCTGAAAAATAAATAAAACCTGACAGTATAATAGCGATTTATAAAGAAGGAAACGATTAAATATGTAGTAAATAAATGAAGTAAAAAGATGCGAACCAGACATAAATCTTATCACGCAGTCGGAGGCTTGCGTTTTAAGTCAGTCACTTCATGGAAAACATAATTCGCAGGTAGCCCTCTTCCTGGCCATTGCACTACATGCATGCAGCCGTTAGGATCCTACAAGGGTACATGGTATCCCAAATACAAACATACATTGTCATGCATCAAACATAACCTCGTCTTTGCTGTAATACATACTTCGATACTTATACTCATTAAAATATGATAAATGTGAGAGTAGATCTGTTTGTTATGTTTTCTCGTCTAAACCACTGATGCAAGATTGATGAATTTGGCTATTGAGAAAGAATTGACCTTGGAGAAGGACATAGGCTACTCTTCAAAGTATACAACGACTTAGTAGGTACTAGCTAGTATGTAATAAAAACATTGCCATTCCCACATAAATGGTCCGCTTATCAGCGGTCGTCTGTGTGACTAACATGCCTGCATCCTTTTGATAATATATTATCTATGTTCCCAGGAAACCAGCGGCCAGACAATCAACGTGCGAAAATTAAAATTACTAAATAATAACGAATTTGATTAAAATATGAAACCCACATGAAGCCCGCTTATCACTGGCGGTATTTCCAACAGGAAATGGGTTTTGACCAACAGTCATGTAGCTACTTATTTATAGCGTCATGTTCACATAGAATGTTCAGTTCGCTTCTGTATTCAACGAGCTGTCATCGAGAGTTGACGTCTCATGTAGTTTTGCTGAAAACACGTTTTTTGGAGACCAAGATGTATTACATGCGTTTGTTGGTATTGTTAACGTTAAGGGTGGCGATGGCACACGGCTTCAATTGGGGTAAGTTTAAAGTTGTGAACTAGTTTAGTTTTAACAAATTGTATTCTGATTTTAGTTAATTGGCATGAATAAGTTTATAAACGCTTACCAGAATCGTACCCATTTTACAACCACAAAGAAAAGTGCTCAACATTTTTGGTTGGAATAGTTATGTTACCTAGTTTAAAGAACTTTGCATTTTTATAATATTGATCCCCCATATTCAACATTTGTTAATTTCATCGGACTGTAACAGTAAGGGACCCTGATGGCGCGATGCAGTTCAAATTGTGTCACGAATTTTCTAAGGAAATTTAAAGTGTATATCGATAGAATTGCATTGCTTCCGTCCATATGACGTACTTGCAATTTCGCTTAGTAAATAGTAGATTGTGTTACAAGGGACCAAAATAATGTATTGCGAGCGAGAGCGATTGTTTGAATCCAGAGCGAAACGAAGGAGATTCTAGAGTAGAATCACAAGCGTAATTTAATACTTTCAACTGCGTGCTTGCAAATTGTTGTCTTATTTTCAAATGAGTCCTCGATATATCCTTCCGTGACACCACTGGATTTCCATCCGCTCTCAATTTGTTTGATAGTAAGGTGTTAATAATTCAGTTTGACTGCTAGAACTCATTATTTATTCAATTTGTGTGAATCAAACGAATTTTTTCTGTAATATTTTGATAAAAAGTAATAAAAACCGGCCAAGTGCGAGTCGGACTCGCGCACGAAGGGTTCCGTACCTTTATCGTTAAAAACCGAAAAAAAAACACGTTTGTTGTATGGGAGCACCACTCACATATTTATTTTATTCTGTGTTTGTTGTTATAATGGCAATAGAAATACATCATCTGTCAAATTTTCAACTGTCTGGCTATCACGGTTCATGAGATACAGCCTGGTGACAGCCAGACAGACAGTTAGACGGACCGCGGAGTCTTAGTAATAGGGTCCCGTTTTTACCCTATGGGTACGGAACCCTAAAATGTCAAGTGATACAATTGGCGGTTGTAAGTTCATTCTACCAGTCATACTTCACATTAATTCTGCGATAATTTTCGTTCCAAAATCTTGGTTCTAAAGTTGCTTTAGAGACAAATGTTGTGTTTTTAACCGACTTCACAAAAAGGAGGACGTTATCAATTCGAATGTTTTTTTTTGTTTGTTTTATCTCAAAACTTGTTACTGGGTAAACCGATTTTGATGATTCTTTTTTCTTTGAAAGCTGGTGCTTGTCATGTGGTCCCATTTAATTTTCATCAAGATCTGATAAAGAACTTCGGAGATACACATCAGAACTCCTCAATAAATGACGGCAAATCACTCGGGATAGCTGCAATCGCATTTATGTTTATTGTTTACCCCATTTCATAACATAACATCACACTAGTACGCTCTAAAGGGGTACGTAGGTGTAAACAGTTCACCTTGGTATACTCTTATTCCACTGGTTTTGTTTAAGTTTGATGTTATTGGGTAAATCTATTTTGGCTTCACTATGAGAATTATTGGTACCTAGCCTATATAACTGGTCCATTATGTACCACAACTAAAAAGTGAAAATAAACCTCACTTCCCAATAAAAACACTACAAAGTGAAAAATAATGTTTGATATCTGCAATCAATATAGGAATTGAAATTCTTTTAAAATTACATGGCCTAGACCCGTCCTTATAATGAGACCGAAGTACATAAATCGAGAAAAATAAATCTTTATACAAAAAATACAACCGAATTCTAAATAAAAAAACACTACAAAGTGAAAATAACTTCGATTTCGGCAGTCGGTGTTCTTGTTACTTGGAAATAGTTCCAACATTCCGATATTACGAGATTCCGACATTCATGCCCTAGACGGGTCTCTCCACTTTTCTGCGCCAAGTTGTTCTGTCTTTGATTGTCTATTCTGGCAGTTGGGCTTGATTGACATCTCTTTCTTTATGAGACCACCAGCTAGTCGATTCTGTCAAAAAATCACCGTGAAAGCTTAGGTGAAGTGAGCTGTCAGTAGGCTGTCAGTGATACTAGGGATTGTACATTTACATTTATCTATTGAAAATTTAATAACTATTAAAAAACTCGTATTTTTGTTAGTCTAAACAACTATTACATAATTACGAATAAAAAAAAAGACACGTGAGTATTTAATTTAGGTACCTTTTTTATATTTTATACTTAGTAGATACCTAACGTTTCAATTGCGGCGCGGCGGTGCGGCGGCGGCGCTCTCATCCGCTGTCAACTGTCACCGGGCAAATTCCCACTTCGCGTTTAATTCGTTCGTTTCTTCAATACCGCTTAAATGCGTAAACTGATTTTCAAAAATCTAACGTAATATTGGTTTTACGCCAGAACCATTTAAGTCTAAAATAAATAAAATATCACAATAAACAAAAATTTTTTTTTTCAAGGTACTTAAATTAACGATTCAGCTTTGTTTAATAAAACAACACTCTTAAGTATTTCATTTACCTTATTTATATTTAATAGTAGACTAGCTGTTACCCACAGCTTCGCCCGCGTTTATATATATTTTGTCTATCAATTCTGGTTGTCGACATACAGGGTGAGAAAAATCCAATGTTGCAGTTTTAGTTTTAATCAAAATCGGCCCCTTGACTCCTGTGATTGTTTTGTGTTATACTTCATAGTTATGATTTGGCCATCCACGCCCACTTGGAAAACTCTGCCTGTGTAGGTACACGAAGCATTGACGTAAAAACGATTAACTAATTTATTTGAAGACGTTAGTCAATACAAGTATAGGTTAAATAGTTACAAAAGGAATCAAATAAACTACAGACTCATAGGTTCTGCTTTGCTGCAAATTGAAGATACCACTCTATCATAAATTGTATCTATAGTTAATTGACATTCCTTAATTATGCCGTTAATCATGGGTACAACATTTTAGGACGCTACTATATACTATGTTGTCATTTGATGCTAATACATACACATTTTGGGCCCTGGACATACACATTCTGGGCCCTGGACATACACATTCTGGGCCCTGGACATACACATTCTGGGCCCTGGACATACACATTCTGGGCCCTGGACATACGCGAACATCAGCAGCTACATGTAGCTGGCCGTGGGTAAAGCATGGCTTTTCAAAATGCACCCCTGCTACCCTTGAGCTTTGTTAATAGTAATAGAAAAACTAAGTTTGATTAGAAACTGGAGACTTTTGAATTGAAATGATAGGTCAGTGGGGATTATTGGGATTCGACGTATGCTTTCCCCATTTACCCCCTAAACATTCGAATTTACAAAAATCTTTATACTACCACCTGCCAAGATTCTGCTTCATGAAGAAAATTTGTACATCTTATCTTTACAACCCCAACCTCCTTTTAGGGGTAATTAAAATAACAATACACTTTATTATTTGTTACGGAAGTATTTCCGCAAAATTTAAAGTGAATGGATCCCCATAATAACAAGTTTCATACTAAACTAACCCCTCCCATATCTCCCCCTTCGATTTTAAGCACAAAGAAGCCTATGTCCTACCCAGGGTCTCAAACTATCTCCATACATGTGCAAGTTTGTATGTGTCTGTGTTTATACATGTGGAAGCTTGTAATTAGCCATTTTCCTTACCTACGATTTGTTTTAAATGTTTTTATTAGTCTGTAAGCTTCCCTTAAAATAAATAAATAAATACCAAATTTCATCTAAATCGTTCATAATAAGAAGAGTTGCATGATAAGAAGTTACATACAAAATTAACACTCCCCCCATTACTCGCCTTCGTGTATGTGCAAGCAAAGTAGTCTATGTCCTTCCCAAGGTCTGAAACTATCTCCATACCAAATTTCATCTAAATCGGTTCAGTGGTTTAAGCCATAATAAGAAGTTTCAAACAAAACTACCACACCCCGCCATTTCTCCCCCTTCGTGTTTCATGAAAAAAAGTAGTCTTTGTCCTTTCCCGGGTCTCAAAGAAGCTAAGCTCCGCAGCATATGCTGTTAGAAAAATTTGTAATTTAACTGACATAGAGAAAGCCTGTTTAGTATACTTTAGCTATTTTTATAGTGTAAAGTCGTACGGTATTCTGTTGTGGGGAAATGCCGCCGACATCCAGACTATCTTTGTCTTGCAGAAAAGAGCTGTTCGATCAATTTATAAATTAAGCCCGGAGACACTCTCTCAGAGAGAAATTTAAGGAGATTAATGTAATGACTGTGCCTTCTCAGTATATTTATGAAAATCTTTTATATGCCCATAAAAATCTTTTATATGCCCATAAAAATATAAAATTGTTTAAAAAATACAGTGATATCCATAACATAAATACTAGGAACAAACACAAATTTGTAGTACCTACAACAAGGCTCAAGAAAATATGTGGCTCGTTTAGATGTCAATGTGTACGCTTTTATAATAAGCTTCCAAGCCACGTACAAGATCTAAGTCTTAATAAATTCAAGTCTTTCATTAAACGTAAATTGTGCCAGAAAGCGTTTTATACAACAAAAGATTACCTTGAAGACAAAAAGGCTTGGGATTGAGCTGCTCCAATTAATTTTGTTTTTTTTATTATATTTTGCACCGTGAATTTTGTTATTATCCAAACTATCCAAACTATAATATATAATATAATATTATATATTTATATATATATATATATATATTTATATATTTTATATATATATATATTATATATATAATATTATAAATGCGAAAGTGACTCTGTCTGTCTGTCTGTCTGTCTTTCTGTCTGTCTGTCTGTCTGTCTGTCTGTCTTTGCTTCACGCCTAAACTACTGAACCGATTTGTGTGAAATTTGGTACAGACATAGTTTGGAACTTGAGAATGGACATAGGATAGTTTTTTTTTAATTTATATTATAAATGCGAAAGTAACTCTGTCTGTCTGTCTGTCTGTCTTTCTGTCTGTCTGTCTGTCTGTCTGTCTTTGCTTCACGCCTAAACTACTGAACCGATTTGTGTGAAATTTGGTACAGACATAGTTTGGAACTTGAGATTGGACATAGGATAGTTTTTTTTTTAATTTATTTTTTCACTATTCCACGCGAACGAAGTCGCGAGCAAAAGCTAGTAATATATATTTATTTATTTTGGTTTTCTTGCAATAACAAAAATATTTACTTTTTAAAGTATTATACTATTTTATATTAATTATTGTGAATGTGAAGACTATGTGGATCATTCTTTATTGTTTTAATTTAAATTTATCTTAGTTTTTAATCATGGTCTGGCAGTTTGAGTAGTTTATGGGGCCTACCCGAAAGTCCTTTCTTTGGTATTGTTCGTCGAATCGTAGATCTCCTTAAATTCTGAGTTGAGCTGCTCGGTTATTGACAAATGCGTGCACTGACTGGACAGGTCCACTCAATCTGGCTGGTTCTTTCCTCAAAAGACCATTTCAGACATCAGTCTACATGGTCTTCACATGATCTAACCAATATTTTGTCTGGACTTTAAAAGAGACTGTGACCTCTGAGTTTGTTTCGGCCTTTCTTCTCAGAGTAGTCAGATAGGAAACGCCGACATCATCTAGTTTTAAAAATATGTTCGACATGTAAAAGTGTTTGTATAAACCAACTTACAGAAATAAAATCATCAAATCAAATCAAATTTATTTATTTGCCAACATAGGTAGGGGTAAAGATGTTATACAAGTTTTATTTTTATGTTCTCTATGCTCTGCCGTCATAAGGGCATGCAAAATCTTACACATAAATTACAACCTAGTATCAAAATACAATAAATATTTAATATCAAGCCAAATAACAGTAAATATTACAAAATCATTAAACCATTTAATTTTTAATGTCAAGGAGTATCCAGTAGTCAAAATTTAATAAATGTCAGAGTAGATAATGAAATTAATGTCGATAAAATAAATAAAAGTCCTATATACCTAAATAATAATTGAGACCAGAGTACGTATGTCATCAATAATATCGTAAATATTATCTGCCATAAGGATTCCCGTTTAAATACTCCTTCACACTGTAATATGCCTTATCAGTTAGAAATTCCTTTAGCTTCCGCTTAAATATGTGCAAGTTGTCCATATCTGTAATACAACCAAAGACCTTATACTTCTTACTATACTAGACTGTGCACTATGGCGCAAAAACCGGTCCGAGCGAGAGGGCTCCCTTTGGTAGTGTGTCTCTTTCTAATGAGGTGACCATGACCAAACAGAACACGGGACAAATTGATTGTAAAAACGAAATTTTAAGTATTCCGATATGTTGACGCTACCTAACAGCGCTACCTAAACCTACCTAATTTATAGTTAATAAAAAAAAGGTGTTTATATTTTTTGGTATCTACATCACTAACCGTATGGTGTCGGGCGTTAAGAATTTCACCATCCCATGTTTGCCCGTGATTGTCGTAAGAGGCGACTAAGGGAAAAACTAGAGAATGGGCAGCAGCGTTCTCTGTGCATTTGTAACAACCATACTGCGATCGCAAACCCGCCTGCAAAGCACTCCCCAAGAATAGCACAAATAAAACATAGCCCCTATTGCCCGGCAGCCTGTACCTTCGATTACGGTAGGGTCGAGGTTACGGTATGGCAAAGGGTGCTAAGAATCCCGGATGAGATCCGGCTACCCCAACAAATACCGACGACTGGACCTGGCAACGTACAACACGCGCACACTCCGGACCGACGAAAATATCACCGAACTCGAAGAGGAATTGAGCAGTTTACGATGGAGTATTAAAGGGTTATCTGAAGTTCGAAGAGAGTCCTCCCCGACTCAATAATCCTCAAATCCCAAGTCTCTTCAAGTTTCATTCTTCAAGACCATCATATAGATTGGAACAAAAAGCTCTCTGATCCTACTCTCAAGCTCATGAAGTAGAGGCGTTAGATGACCCTGCAGTCTTCTGACGGTGCTTTGAAATACCGGCAGCTAAATATCCCTCAAAGTATCTCTATGATTTCACATATATTCCAGTTGCGTAGACAATTGAGAAATAAAACAACACCAATTGCATTCCACTAGGAATTAATTTGCAAATAATATTAACAGTCGCTGAATTTCACTCGAATAAAGTCCGCCAAAGAATCCGCAAACCACCACCATCCTACATTTAGTATTACCAGGCCCAAACATTTAAAAGTCACTACTCTTACTCAGTATTAATGATAATTTTTAAAAATACAACGAATTGATTAAATATAGGAACTGTAGAAATATTTATATACTTTTCTAGAAATATTTAAATAAGTGTCAAAGTCCATGAATTGTTCGTTTTGGTGTAACATAAAAAGAAACATATAAAATTTTCTACCATTTCTACCAAACCCAATGATTAGTTGTGCTAGCAACAGGTCAGACAAGGACACACTACCAGCGGAAACCCTCTCGCCAGGACCGCTTTTGGTTAGCTACCGCTTATAAGGAAATCGCTAACCTAGGTGTATGATGATAGATTTCATTTTAGCTAAACAAAAAATGTTGGTACACAGTCTAGTAGTAAGAAATACGTATAAAGTCTTTGAATACAACATGGCAATTTATTAAAAATCTTGGATGTCATACAATAAACACTGGAGCCCATTAAATAAGTTCTGCATGGTGCAATCTGAATTTTATTTTTATATCTACAACTTCGGAATTTTTCATACATATGCATATTACTTTTGACAAAGACTGATATCTCATAAATGAAGAGACTAGGTAAAGTTAGAATCCTAAGTTTTCTAAAATATGGTTCACAGCTATCTGTGTTCTTAAGTCTACAAATTGAACGTATGCATTTCTTTTGGGCTTTAAAAACAGACTCCCACTCTGTCGAGTTCCCCCAGAAAATTAAACCATATCTCAGCGTGGATACCACATATGCATGGTAGGCTGTCATTACCGTGGATATATTTACAATTTTTGTGAGCATGTATAACAT
This sequence comes from Orthosia cruda, assembly GCA_964057195.1. Taxonomy (NCBI): domain Eukaryota; kingdom Metazoa; phylum Arthropoda; class Insecta; order Lepidoptera; family Noctuidae; genus Orthosia; species Orthosia cruda. Next base: position 2,753,805 of record OZ059825.1, read on the forward strand.
ATAGGAATATCTATTCAATTTTAAGCAAACAGATTCTACATGTGATTTCCAATTTAAATTACAATCCACATTCAAACCTAAGAATTTTGTTACATCAACTTCATTAATTTTTGTACCATCATAATGTATGTTTAAGTCTGTGGGTGGTTTAGTCCTGTTTCTGAACATCATTAAATTAGTTTTCTGTAAATTAATTAGAAGGTTGTTTGTCTTTAACCAATCGACAATGTGAACCAATGTGGTGTTAATGTCATTTTCCAATGAAGCATAATCTTTGTTACAAAATATGGCTGTACTATCATCTGCAAAAAAAAACCATCGGAAAGTCCACAGTTTTCGGCAAATCATTAATGTAAATTAAGAACAATAGGGGCCCGAGGACACTGCCCTGTGGCACGCCATATATCACTTCTACGTAGTCTTCATTTATCATTTATCAAACTATCTCCATACCAACTTTCATCTAAATCGGTTCAGCGGTTTAAACGTGAAAAGGTAACAGACAGACAGAGTTACTTTAGCATTTATAATATTAGTATAGAATTATGGATTTCTTAGGTTTGGAAGGTAAAACATCTGAAATTGTTCGTTTACGCTCTTGGTTCATAAAAAACAATGGGTTTTTTTTATTTCGGCAATTCTACCCCTATGGGATTAAAAAGGAGGTGAAAGTGTGTATAAAATTTCTACAGTTTGTAAGTTAGAAACCTGAACTTTAAAGTTTATACTCTTGTTGATAAAAAGAATTCATGTATTTATTGTTTTTTGGAAATTCCACCCCTAAGGAGGTAAAATGCGGTTGAAAGTTTGTGTGAAATTTCTATGCTTTTAAATGTGACACGTGAAAGCTTTTGGTTAATAAAAAGAATTCATGTATTTATTGTTTTTTGGAAATTCCACCCCTAGGAGGTAAAATGCGGTTGAAAGTTTGTGTGAAATTTCTATGCTTTTAAATGTGACACGTGAAAGCTTTTGGTTAATAAAAAGAATTCATGTATTTATTGGGTTTTGGCAATTTTACCCCTAAGGAGTTTCTTGTGCGTTATGGAGTTTCTTGTGCGTTCTTCTCCATAACAAGCTACTTTCCGAATGCACGGTAGAATCAATTTTAATTCCTTGTAAATTTTAATGTGGGTATCTAACGTTCAAAAGTGCCGCTTGGCGGCCTAGTTGAAATAAAATATCTTTGTCTTTGAAGGAGTTGAAAAGATGGAAATTAGTTATATTTGAAACTTGGCATAAATACTAAACTAAGTAAAATAGAAAAGGTTTTCATTATTAGTTTTTCAAAACTATGCCTAAAATAAGATTAAGGGTGTGTTAAATTTTTTTGAAGAAATTTATTGTACAGGGATTCTTTTTATGATGTAGGGCAGCACTTTGAAGGAATTTTTGAAAATTCAAACTTTATGGGGGTGAAACTAAAAAGTCATCTGTAGGATAAAACAAGGATCACTTGAACGAAGTCGCGACCGAAGTGCTGCTAAAATATAAATAAGGTCGCTCGGGTCCGTTCGGCGTAGTTCGGATATGATCGTGCGGCGTCGTCGCCGGCTGCCATGCTTGCAGGTACTATCATTGTTATTTAAATGAAATGTGACTTTTATCCATATCAAGATATGGTAGTTAAGCAGGTGTTGGGTGAGATTGGGATTAGGATGGGTTGGTTGGTTTGAAGCAGTTGTTGAGAAGGTTGCGAAATAGATGGGTGGGGTAAAGCAGGTGTTGATCGGGTTCAGAAATCCCATCCATTTCTAAGTAAGACAATCGTTAGGTAAGTATTTTACTCGAGTAGTCGTTCTGTGGACGCTTGACGCGATTCTGCTCCTTATTTATACCAGGTTACGGGTCAATGTTCTATGCGAGTAGGTAATATTTTGTCTTTGGAGATATTCAATTATTTTAGTCCTAAATGAAAAGCAAGGCGTAAAGCCAATATTTCCTTTTAATAGGTAAACCCGATTGTCGATATGATTGTAAATGTATTACATCTGGCAATCCCTAGCATCACTGACAGCTCACTCTACTTCGAGCTCACTGCACCTAACACATACATAGACTACTTGTCATCCCGGTATTATGTTCCCTTGGGATAAGAAAACACTTTTCACGCGGGTGAAGCCGCTGGCAGAAGCTAGTTTTTCTATATTTTGTACTATCAATGTAAAAAACAACGAAAATTGAAAATGTTGAAGCTGCAGGATATTTAAACCGTTTCCGTTTCAAATAAAACATTTAAGGGTTATGTAACTTTTGAAAGTTCTAATTTGTTATGGTGTATTTTATTGTATGTCATTGTAAGTAATAACTTGTAGAACGTAGTTCTCGAGAAGCATGTCGACTGGCAGGAATGCAAATCATTTGTATGAGCAGCGTATTTTATGAAAATATGAGGAAATAATAGTTTTTAGGGTTCCGTACCAAAAGGGTAAAATGAGACCCCATTACTAAGACTCCGCGGTCCGTCTGTCTGTCTGTCTATCACCAGGCTGTATCTCGAGAACCGTGAAAGCTAGACAGTTTACATTTTCACAGATGAATACATCATCTCATTCTGTTGCTGCTATAACAAAAAATACTAAAAACATAATAAAATAGTATTTAAGTGGGGCGTTTTTCGCTATAATGGTACGGAACCCTTTGTGCGGGAGTCCGACTCGCACTTTGCCGGGCTTTTTTTTTATTAAATCTAATTTTCATGTTTCAGACATAGTCATGGGCATAGAGAAACGACTAGAGTTTTATTACAATGAAACACTTACGCACACAGAAGACATTCCGTCGGCTAAACATATTCAATCCACAACTTATGATCCAGTTCACTACAGGGTCATCTTTGCTGACAACAAATACCCGAGCAATGTGTCAATATCCAGCTTTGACCTATCAACGAGGAGAATACAACATTTAGTTACGGGAACAACAGACAGCTATGGCGTGCCTATCGCTTACGACCCGGTCACACAATTACTGTTTTGGAGGACCGGATATCATAATATTTACTCTTTTCCATTAAATCCTGCATCTTCTAATAAAGCAGTTGACGGAAATCATATAGTTACGACGAATTTATTTTGCTATGATATCGCCGTGGATAGTTGTGGAAGGTACGTTACTATAAGTGATATAATCATACATACTTACATACACCGGCAAAATTAGCGGCACATAATAAAACAGTAGGTAATCATTTATGTAGACCACTATTATAACCTAATATTACTAATATTAATAACTATAAAGAGGGAGAGTGAATTTTATGAGTTGTTCTAATTGTATCTGGAGCGTGATCTGCGCAACCATTGCTTCTATAAAAAATCTTTATCACACATACATTGTACATTATTCCTTTCGATCAACAATACAACTAGATATCGGGTCGGCGCAAAAAGTACGTCTTGCTAAATAACAGCTCACTTGAGACGTGAGCTCTTAACTTTGTTTGGTTCGCTTGAAACACGGACAATGTCACCATGCTTCAATGTGTATTCAAAAGTTGCAAAAATAATGCCCGAAAAAGCAATTTTGTCTTACTTTCAGTAAGTACATGTAAAATAAGTAATATTTTATGCTTTGAACTAATAAATAATATCACATTTTAAACAACAACAAAATTACCGATTTTAATGCACCGCTACAAGTATTTGGCCACAAGGCGTAACGTAAGGCAATAACGGGAAAAAGTACTTTATTTGTTGCTAGTTAAGGTTTTTTTCACACTGAATGTTATTTAACTTATGCCTTTTTATTTCTAAGTGATAGAAGTAATTTATTGCTAGTGGTGGCCCAGTGGTAACGGCCGCGACTTACAAGTTGTAAGTCGCGGGTTCGAATCCCGGCAGGCGCTTTACTTTGTGTAAATTAAGTATTTCATCACCACTTGTCTCAAAACGGTAGACTAAAACATCGTGAGGAAACCGGCATGTCTTAGAACCAAAACTTCGAAGACATGTGACAGCTCGTGGCTAAATAATAACAGCCGCACGGGTCGATCATCAAGGTCAAGCAACGCTTGCCGAGGTCGTTTCGTGGATGGGTGACCATCTTTACATAGCGAGTTTCTTCCGTGCCTCGGAAAGCACGTGAAGCCGCTGCTCCCGCCAGATGATGATGATGAGAATTAATTTATTGCTTTGTGACGAATGGTCGTAAGTATAAGATAATATTTTAACATTTGTAGCTTTATTACTAGGTGCCAAGGTTGTAATTAGGTTGAACTTCTCAGATCGTTAATAAACAAATGTAGCTGAAGTAAGTATTGTAAATGTAGGATAGTATGATATATTCACGCGAACAAAATTTTGCATTGATTTTGTACGTGACGCGTTATCAAGTCATTTCATCATCATTCATCATCATTTCAGCCGAAAGACGTCCACTGCTGGACATAGGCCTCCCCCAGGCGTCGCCACATTGACCGATCCCGTGCGTCTCGCATCCAGCGCCTTCCCGCAACCTTAACCAGGTCATCAGTCCACCTAGTGGGAGGCCTTCCAGCGTATCGTCTTCCGGTTCGCGGTCGCCATTCCAGAACTTTTCGGCCCCATCGGCCATCCGTTCTGCGAGCAATGTGCCCTGCCCACTGCCACTTAAGTTTGGCAATTCTTCGGGCTATGTCGGTAACTTTGGTTCTCCTGCGGATATCATCATTTCTGACGTGATCACGCAAGGAAATTCCGAGCATAGCCCTCTCCATTGCCCTTTGGGTGACTTTGAGCTTTCTGATAAGGCCCATTGTGAGCGACCACGTCTCGGTTCCATAGGTGATCACTGGCAACACACACTGGTCATAGACTTTTGTCTTGAGACACTGCGGTAAATTGGACGAGAAGATACCACGCAACTTCCCGAACGCCGCCCAGCCGAGTCGGATTCGACGGTTGATCTCTTTCTCGAAATTGGACCTACCCAACTGGACCGTTTGTCCCAGGTAGACATAATGGTCTACAACTTCGAGTGTAGAGTCTCCGACCTTGATGGGAGTGGGTGTTACATGGGCATTCACCATGATCTTGGTTTTGTCCATGTTCATTTTAAGACCCACTCTTTCGGAAGCTCTACTGAGGTCATCGAGCATTTTACTGAGGCTCTCCATGGTCTCAGCCATGACCACTATGTCGTCGGCAAACCGAAGGTGAGTAATGTACTCGCCATTAACGTTGATGCCCAGCCCCCTCCAGTCCAGAACCTTGAAGACATCCTCCAGCGCAGCAGTGAACAGTTTCGGAGAAATGACGTCTCCCTGTCTCACGCCGCGCTGGAGAAGGATTGGTTTCGAGGTCTGATCCTGAAGACGGACTGACATGGTGGCGTTTTTGTACAAACACTTCAACACCTCAATGTACCGGTAGTCGATCTGGCACCGTTGGAGAGACTGCAGTACAGCCCAAGTTTCGATCGAATCGAAGGCTTTCTCGTAGTCCACAAACGCTAAACATAGAGGCAGGTTATACTCTTCGGTCTTCTGTATAACCTGCCTCAGCGTATGTATGTGGTCTACGGTGCTAAAGCCTTTTCGGAATCCGGCTTGTTCGGGGGGCTGGAAATCGTCAAACCTGCGCGCGAGACGATTCGTGATGACTCTTGAAAACAACTTGTAGACATGGCTAAGAAGTGAGATGGGCCTATAGTTCTTCAGCCGGGCATTGTCGCCCTTCTTGAAGAAGAGTACCACCACACCCCTGCACCATGCCTGTGGCGTTTTGCCCTCGAGTATGACGGAATCAAACAGCTTCTGAAGGGCCCTAAGGACCGGTTTGCCACCCGCCTTCAGGAGTTCGGCCGTAATTCCGTCATCACCCGGCGCCTTGTTGTTTTTGAGCTGTTTCAGAGCCATCCTAATCTCGTACAGGCTGACGTCCGGGATATCTTCGGTATAGTGCCGGGTCAATCTAGCTCTTGGGTCGTTTGCTAGACTCGCAACGGGCTTGCTGATCGATGTGTACAACTGTCCATAGAATGTCTCGATCTCCCTTAGAAGCTCCGGTTTGGCGGATACGATCCTGCCATCGTCGGTCTTCAGTTTCGTGAGTTGGCTCTGCCCAATAGCCAGATCCCTTGCAAACACCTTGGAGCCTTTATTTCGCTCGATCGCGTCTTTAATACGCTCGGTATTGAATCGGCGGAGGTCTCTTTTCAAGGATTTAGAGATCTGTCTATTGAGCCGCCGGTATTTGCACGCCTCATCTGAAGACTGCAGGATCATCTCACGCCTCTCCTTCATAAGCTTGAGGGTATGATCAGAGAGCTTTTTGTTCCTATCTGTACGACGGGTCTTGAAAAACTTAGACCCGACCGTATGGACAGCTTCCACGAACCCGTTGCTGTATTCATCCACGGAGCTCCCTAGGCATTCGAAACGATTCTGGAGTTCGAGCTGAAAGCTCTCGGGGTTTTGGACCTGGATCTGTGTTGGCCGGAGCGTGGACTTCATCAGTCGAGACCTTTCAAGCTTAATATTAATGTTCAATGTGCCTCTTACCATGCGGTGATCGCTCCCGGTTTTTACCGAATTGATCACAGAGACATCATTGAACATTTGCTTCTTGGTTGACATGATGAAGTCGATCTCATTTTTTGTTGCACCATCGGGGCTCTGCCAGGTCCACTTTCTGTGTTCACGCTTTTTGAAGAAGGAGTTCATCATATAGAGGCCCTCCCTCTCCATAAAACTGGCTATTAGGTGACCCCGGTGGTTCCGTTGTCCAACTCCAAATTGCCCCACTTGCAGCTCATCCTCGTCTCGTTTGCCCAGTTTCGCGTTGAAGTCCCCCATGACAACGGTGAAGTGAGTTTTGAAACCATGCATGGCTCTGGAGATATCCTCATACATGGTCTCTACCTCATCGTCGGGGTGTGCCGAGGTTGGGGCGTAGACCTGTATGACCTTCAGCGAATATCTTGAGGATATTCTGAGTATAAGGTACGCCACCCTGGTCGACACACTCTCGATTTTCACCACGTTGTTCACAAGGGACTTGTGGACGATAAACCCGACACCACCCTGGGACTGCCGGTCACCCTATCGGAAATAGAGCAGGTTACCGGATTTGAGGATTATCGAGTCCTCCCCCTCTCTTCGGACCTCAGATAACCCTATAATACTCCATCGCAACCTGCTCAATTCTTCCTCGAGTTCGGTGACCTTCTCGTCGGTCCGAAGTGTGCGCGTGTTGTACGTTGCCAGGTCCAGTCGTCGGTGATTGTTGGGGAAGCCGGATCTCGTCCGGAGATTCTTAGCACCCCTTGCCATGCCGTAGCCTCGACCGCTACCGTAGTCGAGGGTAGGCAAGCTGCCGGGTACTAGGGGCCATTTTATATTTGTGCTATTCATTGGGGGGTTTTGCCATAATCGCCACGCTTGGCAGGCGGGTTGGCGATCGCAGTATGGTTGTTATAGAAGCACAGAGAACGCTGCTGCCCATTCTCTGGTTTGTCCCTTAGTCGCCTCTTACGACACCCACGGGAAGACATGGGATGGTGAAATTCTTTACGTCCGGCACCATACGGAACAAATTTAAAACCAAAAGTCATTTATTGCTGATCGAAGATTATTCCACATGGACACAGACTATAAATTATGTAAATATATGTAAAGGTAATGGTGATATTCGTCAACTACGCGTGTCTCACTAACCTTAATAAATAAACTAAATGCATTTTTCACAAAATTATACTAAAATGTTATATCACTTATGAGTTGAGTTTATTAAATATTTGTTTAAGTATATTAATTATATAAAAAAAAAGTCCTTTTGAGAGTTATTAGTGCCGCTATTTTTCTATTGTGTGTAGTTTTATGACTCAACAAAATACTTTTGAACTTTGTGAATTTTCATAGTTATTTACAAATTACAGACATATATACTGGATCACACCCAATGAAATAGCGAGGGCTCGCTTTGATGGTTCCGAGAGAGAAATTCTAATAGAGAAATCTATGCTTTGGCGACATAGTTTGGCCATTGATCCACAGACACAGAAAATGTACTGGATTGAATTAATTCATCCATATCAGCTGTTATCTATTGAAAGTGCCAATTTGAATGGAAAAAACGGAACAACATTATATGTTATCAAAAACGAACTGTATGCAAATTCATTGTCCGTATCAAAAGATTTTATCTACTGGAGGAGCAAAAATCAAGACAAAATCTGGCGATTACATAAAACCCCTCGACAACGTGAGGAACCTAAACTATTTTCAATTTCTCACTCAGCCTTTTTTTTTTATGGTTGTCAACATATAGCAGCCAACTATACAACAAAGGAACAAACTCAAGGAAATCTAAATTGTGAATCTCTGATAAATCTGATACCGAACGACTCGGTATCAGTGTCAACAGATGAAAGCGTTCCTAGTTCCCATAGTACGGAAGTGAGTGAGGAATCTCGCTATGAATCTACACCGCGTTACACCGGTGAGAGATGTGAAGTTTCAATATGTCAGAACTATTGTGTGCAAGGAGCTTGTAGTGTCAGTGCTGACGGACAAGCAGAATGCAGGTAAAACATGTTTGTCTCATTAAGTACTAGCATCGTCGCGTCACGTCGCGTCTCGGTTTAAGCTGACCCTAACAACCTAACTAACGTCACATAATAAAACTCCTTGATAGTAGGTATACCTACTGTTTATACATCTTAAGCATTCACATTATCCCTATCACTGCTTATCTGAAAGAGACTAGAAAGCTTCGAAATCTATATTTAGGGTACCTAGCACACCGACTTGAGTACATTAGTAGCAAAATAAATTTTGATGTTTTAAGGCCGAGTTTCTCACCTCCAAATTATCGCAGAATTAATGTGACAAATTGTGAAGCACGCGTTATTTTTTGTGATTGGCTGTTGAAAATTCATTCAACCAATTACAGCAGATAACGCGTGCTTGACAATTTATCATATTAATTCTGCAATAATTTAGAGGTGAGAAACTCGGCCATCGTGTCTTGTGTATTTTTGTTTTGTTTTATTTTAACTACTGCAAAATCAGTTTATGGTCAAAATTCGCGGAGCAAAACTGATTTTGCTGATTTTACGGTACTTGAGTTGCAAGGCCGGATAGCTACAGATTGAGCAGCATTTGGACTTTCTTTGTACACGTCCACAGGCTGGAGTGGTTTCTGGTTTCGTACTTTATTAAGTGTTTGATGTGTTTCATGTAGGTATTTGTTATTTCAGATGTAAAACTGGTTTCTTCGGCGAAAGGTGCGAAGTTAACGCATGCCATAGCTATTGTTTGAACAGCGGTGTCTGTTCAATGAATGAAGAAGATGTGCCGGTCTGTGAATGCACAGCAGGTTATGATGGTGAAAGATGCGAGGTTTCCATCTGTAAGGACTATTGTTTGCAAGGAAACTGTAGTGTCAGTACAGAGGGAAAACCCAAATGCAGGTAAATCGTGTTGTACTTACTTGCAAACATAATAATTATAAACACTTTTACTACTTTGCCTGACCACTTTTGTCCCAACTAGGGCAAATGACAATTTGCAGTTCGAGTTCCCACTAGAGACCGACTGAAACTATATTTTTGGCCGAAACCGAAACTCATAGAGAAAGTCTAAGAATGGAGAATTTTCGAGCTTATATTGACAAACCTTCCTCATAGAAGTTCGAAGTTAATTCAAGTCGCTTTTGGTTAGCCTCATTTTTAATGCCCTTTCATTAAGAATGTCTTTACAAAACGTATCTGTAATTATCATGAAATATTGATAAATGTTGTTTTTGGATTGGGCAGTGCCTAATGAAAAGCATTTTTTCAGATAGCTTTAGTTAAGTCAGTTGTGCTATTGTCAAAAACTGCCAAAACGGTATTTTTCATTTTGTATTTATCTCAAACAATAAAGAGTGCGTGAGTGAATGTTCTTAAAATCGTTGACTTTGTTTAACTTACGTTAATTAAATTTAAAATAGGCTATTTGACTATTTTTGGCAAACCATTTAAAACAATTCTTTATTACATAATAATAAGTTCATTTATTTTCTCTCACAATGGTTTTAGCACTAATCAGTTCTTAAATGTAAAAAATTCACATTGTGAGAGCTGGTGCCTGATGTTATAATAAGCACACTACATTAATATTTCCGGCAGATCTACTGTAATAACAATAAAAATCAATGTTAAAGTTTAAATATCCAAAACCGCGCCGAAAACGCTGATTCTGTAATTGCGCTGGTCACATGACATTTGTGACTTCACACACAAGTAAGCAAGTCAATAACCGCAAGTAAAACAGTGCAACTGAAGTGAATTTAAGCATTTGTCTTCAAATTTATTCAATATAATGGTGTATAAATGGCGTGTAGTGCCACAATGTACGAATACGACACAAAATTTGAGTCCATTTTGAGATTCAAAACTAATATTTATGCCGCTAGTTATTAGATTTATCAAAAAACTGTTTCAGAAATAGCGCAAAGATCAAATAAAACAACCAAATACATAGAACACGAACTCAGTCGGGCAGCTAAGTTTACTTGTGTGTGACGTCACCAGAGTTGTAACCAATCACAGGGCGTTCCCGTCACAGACAAAATAGCAAAAATTATGATTTTTTTAATTTTCGTTTAATTTGAAAAAGATACCTATCCATATTTTAGTTTAAAATCAAGTGAAATATGTTTTAATATGCTATTATCTGGTAAGATGATCAAAATATGTAGTATATTTGTAGTACATTTTCAATGTTGTCAACTAACTAGCCTATTGCGAACATATCATAGTTGTTATGAAAATAATAGTCTGCTTATCGTAAAACTACTCAGACGTAATCCAAAGATTTATTTATTTATACCGAATTCTATCAAATTTAATGATAATAGATATTTGTTAATAATTAAAATGAAAAAATAAATAATCATGTGACTACAGTTTGAACGTAACTAAAAAGAAGCTGCCTGTGTTTCAAAAACACAGATGATTCGAAGAAAAAGTATTCCAATTCAATTCGTTTGAGCACATTTTGAATAATTGCAAACGTGCATGGTAATGTTATAAAATCATTGAATATAGTCCAGTTTTGTTTTGTGTTTGCAAAGAAATATCATTTTGGTAAAATTAGTTCACTTAGTAATTATTTTTCTTCGATAATTACAATTGAAAAATAAAATACTAATGACACACAAAGACATAATTATGGATTTGTTTAACCGGTAATCACAAACGGCTTTGGCATAATAAGTCCATGGTATTGTCACGCTCACTCAACGCCATGATATTCCGTTTTACAAAAATTTACGAACGTAGTGAAAGCCAGGCCGAGGGTTCCACAACCGTAGTCAGTGTTGTCAAATAAACTTATAAACAGGGTTTAACGGAAATGTGTGACCATAGTTTAAAAACTGCTTCCGACCATGAATAGGAATAATTTTGTATAAGAAAGACAAATAACCAATTTTAACAAAAAAATGTATCTCCCATACAAATGTTGGTCCGCAAACGAAAACATTGTATGGAAAATCTACTACAACTATTTTAGAGAATTGCCTAGGACTTCCATAGAGAAAGTTGTACATTTACATGGACACAAGCAGTTTTTAAAATTTGACCGCACCATTCTGTTACACCCGTCTGATACGCGGCACAGTGGTCGCGCACCTAATTCGCCTGTTACAAGTAGTCATACATATTTGTTAATTTTCTTGATTATAGAGTAACTCATCGATATTTCAATTTTTCCAGCTGTAATGCCGGCTACTCTGGAGAACGCTGCGATTTTTCCATTTGTAAAGACTATTGTTTGCAAGGAAACTGTAGTGTTGGTACTGAGGGACAGCCTAAATGCAGGTAAATCGTGTTGTATTTACTTACAAACAAAATAATAATGATCACTTTTACTAATATGTCTGCCCACTTTTGTCCCAACTAGGGCAATTGACAGTTTGAAGTCCGAGTTCCCTCACCGATGTCAGTATTGTCTACGATGTACTTTTAGAGTGTCTGCGCAGTGGTCACACATTACACTCGCCATTTTATAGACACCGACCGAAACTATATTTTTGGCCGAAATCGAAACTCACAGAGAAAGTCTAAGAATGGAGTATTTTCGAGCTTATATTGAACCAATTTGGTATTTTTATTGCCGATCAAATATTTTTTTTGTGTATTTTCACCCATTTCTTCGTCAACTGTGGAACGATTTTGAAATTTTTTTTTGAAAGAATGTTTTCCCTAATTAGTACAATTTTAATGTGGTGAAGATCTGATGAAGAACTTGTGAGATATACAGCAGAAATCTTCAATAAATGACGGCAAATCTCTCGGGATTCTAGCAATCGTATGTCTGCTTATAGTTTATACCATTTCAAGACATATCATCACGCCAGTACGCTCTAAAGAGGTACGCAGATGAGTACAGTTCACCTTGGTACCCTCTCATTTCACCGGTTATGTTCAAGTTTCATGATATTCGGATGGTTTCAGGAAGATGATGATGATGATGACATATTAGGTACACTAAAAAGTGAAAAACAAAACTGGCCAAGTGCAAGTCTAACTCGCGCACGAAGGGTTCCGTACCCAGGGTGGCGTCAACTATGTATGTATGGGGACACCCTTTAATTTACAACCATTTTTATGTTTTCCTTTATTTGTGCTGTAAGACCTTACTTTTTGCCAAATTTCGTGGTTCCAGGTCAACGGGAACTACCATAGATTTTCGAGCCAAAACCTATAGAGTACTTACGGTTGACCTACAATTGACAATTTTGGTTAAAAGCAAGGTCTTACAGCACAAGTAAAGGGAAAATCCCGAAAATAAAATAAATTGGAAATTATGGTATATTTTGGTACTTACAACTTTCTCGAAAATCTAAATTTGCTCATATCTTTTTATCGAGTTGACTCAGGACTCAGATTTGTATACACCTAAAAGGGACTGTAGACCTCAGGATCATACATTTAAACTTGCTAGGTCTACCCTTTCCTGAGAAAATCGGTGGTGACACACGGACAGACAGATGGACAGACCGACAGACGGTCAAGAGACTGATCTTTTTTAACTTTTAGGGTACGGAACCGTAAAAGATACAAACAAATACTACCAAATGCCAAATTAAAACACTAGAAAGTGAAAAATAACTTACAATAGAACAAAAAAAAAAAAAAACGCTGTCCTTAACGAAAAAAAATGGTACCTACCAAAGACACCGACTTCCAAAAAGAAAGTTATTCTCAATTGTTGTTTTTATTTGGAAGTCGGTATTTATTTTATTAATGCCCTTTAATTCAGAATGTATTTTCAAAACTTGTCTGTACTTGTTATGAAGTTTAGATAAATTTTGTTTTTGGTCTTGGCACTGCCTAATGAAAGCGGTTATTTGCTGATAGCTTTAGTTAAGGCAGTTGTGCTTTTGTCGAAAAACTGCTGATTTTGATTTTTCACTAGAGAGTGCGTGAGTACACCTTAAAAACGCTGACTTTGTTTAACTTACGTTATTAAAATTTAAAATTGCTAGCATAATCATAATTTGTAAGAAAATATTAGTCTACTTATCGTAAAACCAATCAGAAACAGTCTATCCCTCTTACTAATAAACACAGAATAAAGTTATACCAAGTATAAACCTATGAAATTGTATGGTTATACCTTTCTTATGCCTGATATAACTATATTCCGTGTTTATTAGTCTGAGGGTATTATGGGTTTGTTTATCTATATCTGATGTTATCAAATGATAAAGATATTTGATAATAAACTGAAAAGAAAAACCAGCCAAGTGCGTGTCGGACTTCGCACATTTAGGGTTCCGTACCAAACCGCTAAAACACAGTTGCGATGCAATGAGACAATTTCATATACAAAATCTGATTTGATATTGGTATTTATTAGTAAAATTTACGTCATAATAAACATCATCACCAAATTTGAAGTTCATAGGTCAATGGGAAGTTAAAAATTCTTCGGAACAAAGTTTTGTAAAAAAATTACTAAAACATAAATTACAGTATTTATCTACCCAACGAGCTCAAAACAACAATATCACACTCGATGGGGTACCCTAAATTTATTTTTCGGTCCCCCTTAAACTGAATCATCATCACCATCATCATTTCAGCCGAAAGGCGTCCACTGCTGGACATAGGCCTCCCTCAGGCGTCGCAACATTGACCGATCCCGTGCATCTCGCATTCAGCGCCTTCCCAAAAGCTTAACAGGTCATCGGTCCAACTAGGGGGAGGCCATCCAATGCATCGTCTTACGGTTCGCGGTCGCCATTCCAGAACTTTTCGGCCCTTAAACCCAAATTAATGGGACCCTTAAAAACATAAAAATATTGTTTGACTATTTATATGGCTTTGGGTCAACAAGATGCTTATACTGTGAACATTTGAAGACTGTAACGCCAACTGTTAGGCGGTAAAACACATGAGTGACAAGAATAGGGCTCCGTTTGGACCATTCGGGTACGGAACCCTAAAAACGAATCATGTGACTGCAGTTTGTACGTATTTATAAAATTAAATATATTAAATGCTGCCTGTGTTCAAAAAAATAAGATTTCTAATTCAACTAATTTCAGCAGTTTTTGAAAAATTGCAAACATGCGCCTCCATTGAGTACAAAGCCCAAATTGCGGCAAAAAAACTGGGCATCCTAAATAGGGTGAAGCGATACTTTACGCCTGGACAGCTTTTAACCCTGTACAAAGCGCAAGTCCGATCATGCATGGAGTATTGCAGCCACCTTTGGGATGGCTCAGCAAAGTATCAGCTTGAGAGGCTCATCGGTGACATTGAACTGGTGGATACCAAGCTTCATCGCCGCAAGGTTGCCTGCTTGTCGGTCTTCTACAGACTGTATTTCGGTGAGTGTGCTCAAGAACTCCACGACCACATCCCACCAGCCCCCTTCTACCATCGGACATCTAGACGCACTGCAAATTACCATCCTTACCTTGTTGCCATTCCACCAATTCGCACCAAGCGCTTCCAAACATCCTTCATAATGCGCACAGCGAATGAATGGAACTCACTACCTGCGTCTGTGTTTCCGAACGCATTCAACCCGAATCTCTTCAAAGTTAGAGTAAACAGGCTCCTTCTGGGTAAGCTCATTCAAGCTCCATCGTCGACTCTGTCTCTGTCACCTATGACTTAGACTAGAGTCAAGAGCAAACCCATCTCAAATAAAAAAAATATAAAAAAAACATGCTTGGCAAAATAAGTGATATATGTTATAAAACAATGAACATAGTTTCCCTTTTTTTGCGTATGCAAAGAAATATTACTTCGAAATAATTAGTTTGATTTGTAAGTGTATTACAGTATTTTTCTTCGATAATTACAATTGGCAGATACTAATTAAACATAAAGACATAAAAAAGATTTGTTTAACGGCCATTGGCATAATACGTCCATGGTATTGGCACACTCACTCAACGCAATGGTGGAATAGTGTGATCGCCCGGTAGTAGCGCACTCGAAGCAACCAGAGCGTCTTACGAAAATTCACGAACGTAGTCCCGGCCAGGCCGAAGGTTCGGCTGATATTTGGCTGAAACTGAAATTTCATCCGAAACAGGATTTTTGGCCGAAACTGGCCGAAAACAATTCGATCGGTCTCTACCTTTTACAAATAGCATACATATTTGTTGTTTTTTTACTATAGATAACTCATCGATGTGTTTGTTATTACAGTTGTTATGACGACTACTCTGGGGAACGTTGCGAAGTTAACGCGTGTCATGACTATTGTTCAAACAACGGTGCCTGTTCCCTGAATGAGGAAGATGACCCGATGTGTGAATGCACAGAAGGTTATGAGGGTACAAAATGCGAAGTTTCGATTTGTAAAGACTATTGTTTGCAAGGAAACTGTAGTGTCGGAACTGAGGGACAGCCTAAGTGCAGGTAAATCGAATTGTGAATCAAGGTGAAAAATTCGTTGCAAACCAAATATACGTAATCACTTTCATATAATCATCAATCAATAATACTAATACATGTCCCTTATTGTCCCACTGAAGGACAAAGAGCAATTTGAAGTGTAAATTCCTTATCCGTAGTCAGTGTTGTCAAATAAACTTACAGGGTGTAACGGAAAGGTGTGACCATAGTTTAAAATCACCTTTTACCCTTGAATATTTACATTATTTACATCATTTTCTCATTCTTTTTTTTTCTTTTAGATTTATTTTATTTTTTCCTTTCTCCAAGGAAGTCGTAGTCAATTCCTAACAAAATATTGTATCTACAAACGGCAACTTTGTATGGTTTTTTTATTTTTTTGGTAAATTCCTAGGATATCCTTGGAGAAAGTTTTTACATTTAAATGGACAATAGCAGTTTTAAAATTCTATCACACCCTACCGTTACATCCTGTATAGTGCGTCTAAAACGCGGCACAGTGGACGCGCACCTCATTCGCCTGTTACAAGTAGTCATACATATTTTTTTGATTTTCTTGATTATACAGTAATTCATCAGTATTTCAATTTTTCCAGCTGTAATGCCGGCTACTCTGGAGAACGCTGCGAATGTTCCATTTGTAAAGACTATTGTTTGCAAGGAAACTGTAGTGTTGGTACTGAGGGACAGCCTAAATGCAGGTAAATCGAATTGACCATTAACATATGTTGCAAACATAATATAAACAATTTCATCAATATTAATACCTACCCCTTATTGTCCTACTACGTCATTTCTCCGAAACTGTTCACTGCTGCGCTGGAGGATGTCTTCAAGGTTCTGGACTGGAGGGGGCTGGGCATCAACTTTAATGGCGAGTACATTACTGAGACATGGCTGAGACCATGGAGAGCCTCAGTAAAATGCTCGATGACCTCAGTAGAGCTTCCGAAAGAGTGGGTCTTAAAATGAACATGGACAAAACCAAGATCATGCTGAATGCCCATGTAACACCCACTCTTATCAAGGTCGGCGACTCTACTCTCGAAGTCGTAGACGATTATATCTACCTGGGACAAACGGTCCAGTTGGATAGGTCCAATTTGGAGAAAGAGGCCAACCGTCGAATCCGACTCGGCTGGGCGGCGTTCGGGAAGTTGCGTGGTATCTTCTCGTCCAATTTACCGCAGTGTCTCAAGATAATAGTCTATGACCAGTGTGTGTTGCCAGTGATCACCTATGGGACCGAGACGTGGTCGCTCACAATGGGCCTTATCAGAAAGCTTAAAGTCACGCAAAGTGCAATGGAGAGGGCTTTGCTCGGAATTTCCTTGCGTGATCACGTCAGAAATGATGATATCCTCAGGAGAACCAAAGTTACCGACATAGCCCGCAGAATTGCCAAACTTAAGTGGCAGTGGGCAGGGCACTTTGCTCGCAAAACGGATGGCCGATGGGGCCGAAAAGTTCTGGAATGGCGACCGCGACCCGGAAGACGATACGTTGGAAGGCCTCCCACTAGGTGGACTGATGACCTGGTTAAGGTGATATATACGTCCCAATGTAACGCAGTACTGGCCGTGCGCCCGCTCGGTGCCAAAATATCAAAATTGAACCTCCTTTTGAATAGTTTTGTTTGCAAAATATTATTTGATTTACAATTATGCTATGTTAGGTATGAAGTAATTCCAGCCATAATTTTTTCTGTATAATAGCTATTTATGCAACTGTTACGTTATGGACGGTCTTTTAATACGAGTGCCATTTTTCGGTACAAGCGTAGCGCGTACCGAAATAGGTGGGCATGAGTTATTAAAAGACCAATAACGTACAGTTGCATACAAGATTTTTCAACACACTTGCTCATAAAGTGGCTCTAATTTCACCGCAATTAGGCTCATAATGACACCTGTTATCAAACTGTGACTTTTTCATTACTATTATTCACAAGTGAGATAAAGAGTTGTTTTTTTAATTAATTGGTTCAGTTGCTTTGTTCTTAAAAAAGTTTTGATACAAAAAAGATCGTGCTCAATAGTACAAATGCAACACATTTCATGCAACTTCGTATTTAAATAGATAATTTCAACTTGTACGTGTTTAATAAATAAAACTTTTACTTAAATATAAATTTTGTTTTTGTCTATAATAAAGAAAACTTAAAATTCCCCATTTTGTACGTGGCTAAAACGCTATTTGCGAAAAGCCAAAAAAAAGATAACTCAATATTTTTAGTCTATGGCCGATCGCCATTGTTAGATGCGCGCGCATAGGAAAACTGATTAATTTTGCCCGCCATTGCGAAAAAAAAATCACAACTCGTTTTCACTGTTGGAAATGATTTTTTAGTATTATTTTCTTCACAAGTGTGTTGAAAAACGTCGTATGATACACGTGTGTATTGATGATTACCGTCCTCGGCTCTCTAAAGACCCTCACCTAACGGCTCGGGTCTCAATGGCGCCTCAGCGGTAATCACCAACTTTACACACTTGTACCATAATGTACTATTATCTACGAAGGAAGGAATAAAACACAGATATAGACAAATACGTATTTCAGAAAGTGTGTTTAAGTATTTCATTTCTCATATACATGTCTTGATTTTTCTGGTAGTATATTATTTGTAGCCGCAACTGCTCTATTTGTTATATCTGGTGGTGTATTTTCAATATCACTTGATGTTGAAGACATTTTTAATAAAATTTGGAATAAAATTTCACTCAGATTTTTTTTTCCGCGTCCACTTTTTATTTCATTTTTTTTATTTAGTCTTTATTAGGTATAAGGCAAAGATCTTGTAGCCGCTGCAGCCAAATAGTATACGATACGATAGTTCTAAACTTGTTCAATTTTTAAAATCATCATTTACATTGTCTCGATTTCGAAGTAATATTATAGGTACCTGGCTGTATGTTCAGAATGTCTTTGCTTGTGTTTTAGAATTTATGACGATTCGCATAATGCAACCCGATGTCGTTATGGGTATCATAATGAAACCGCTGTCAATTTCATAATTCGAATATAACGAAACCGAAGTAGATAAAAATATTTTTAAACATCCAAGTCGTTCTGGAGGAGTTTCCAAAAGCTGCGAAAATATCGTGTTGTTAATAATTTTTTTAAAGCAAAACTATTAGTTACACGAAAAAACCTTGTATTCAAAATTATGTACATGAATCAATAATAAATATATATTTTTTGCAAACCTTTTAACCTAGCCGTTACTGAGGAGTATGCTTTAGAAAGTTACCGTTTTACGGCACTAAAGCGTATGTAGGCCCTTAAGGTTGCGGGAAGGCGCTGGATGCGAGACGCACGGGATCGGTCAATGTGGCGACGCTTGGGGGAGGCCTATGTCCAGCAGTGGACGTCTTTCGGCTGAAATGATGATGATGAATGATTGTCCTACTGAAGGACGAAGGGCAATTTGAAGTGTGAAGTACTCGTAAGAGTATACAAATGTTGTTCAGCCAACGATAACTTTGTATGGAAAATCCAATTCTTTTAGGTAATTGGCTAGGACTTCCTTAGAGAAAGTTGTACATTTATATGGGCAACAACAGTTTTAAAAATTTGATCACACCCTACCGTTACACCCTGTAAAGGGCGTCTAAAACGCGGCACAGTGGTCGCGCACCTCATGCGTCTCTTACAAGTAGTCGTACATATTTGTTAATTTTCTTGGTTATAGAGTAACTCATCGGTGTTTTTGTTATTTCAGCTGTAATGCCGGTTTCTCTGGTGAACGCTGCGAAGTTAACGCGTGTCACGAGTATTGTTCAAACAATGGTGTCTGTTCTCTGAATGTGGAGAATGAGCCAGTCTGTCAATGCACAGCAGGTTATGACGGAGAAAGATGCGATGTTCCCGCCGTTGTATTGAAGTGTGTCCAATGTTTTTCAATGTTGAGAGACATGCTAAGTCCAGGTAAAAATCTTGTTAGTCTAAAGACTTTTCAAACAAACGTCCGTCTGATCTGATCAAACTCCGAACTGTGTCCGGCTGTTATGTCCTCAGTGTCGGTCGCCCTTGACGACCGCAATAATCACTATAAGAATGTTGATCGTTGCAACTAACCAGTCTCATCGTTTTGTGTACATACATACGGACAGTCTAACATGGCGTAGATTTATATCAATGAATCGACGCCATGTCTGTCATATCAGTAATCTGAATCATCAGATTGATATTATCATACAATCGCTTTATTACATTATAATATAAGTGCCTCTTTATCTTTCTTGCAGATGCTACGCCGGCAACTCTGGGCAAAGAAGAGTCGACTTGTGCTTCAACTGTTGTTTGAAAACGGAGGTTGTTCGGCAGCCGTTGTAGAGTTTATTTTCACCTCTAGCATCACTATTACATTATGATCATTATAACAATTATAAGGGCGCGGTTCCATTATTAGTTAATTATAGATGATATAAATTGCAATTTAGTCTCCAAGATTAGACAGAAGTGGCAATATAATAGTTTACTAGTCTTCGGGTCACATTATTAAGTACTAATATTGCAGCTCAGCTACCACACAGTGCAGTATGTACTCTCTCACAGATTGATGTCTACTTGAAGACTAACAGACTTACTTATAAACACCGCTTTCTTTTAAACGGTCAGCTAATTACAGAGGTTTTGGTCAGTAACAATAGTACATTATGGTACAAGTGTGTAAAGTTGGTGATTACCGCTGAGGCGCCATTGAGACCCGAGCCGTTAGGTGAGGGTTTTAAGAGAGCCGAGGACGGTAATCATCAATACACACGTGTATCATACGACGTTTTTCAACACACTTGTGAAGAAAATAATACTAAAAAAATATTTCCAACAGTGAAAACGAGTTGTGATTTTTTTTTCGCAATTGCGGGCAAAATTAATCAGTTTTCCTATGCGCGCGCATCTAACAATGGCGATCTGCCATAGACTAAAAATAATGAGTTATTTTTTTTTTTTGGCTTTTCGCAGATAGCGTTTTAGCCACGTACAAAATGGGGAATTTCAAGTTTTCTTTATTACAGACAAAAACAAAAGTTATATTTAAGTGAAAGTTTTATTTATTAAACAAGTTACAATTACAAGTTGAAATTATCTATTTAAATACAAAGTTGCATAAAATGTGTTGCATTTGTACTATTTAGCACGATCTTTTTTGTATCGAAACTTTTTTAAAGAACAAAGCAACTCGACAAATAAATTTAAAAAAATACTCTTTTCAACACACTTGCTCATAAAGTGGCTCTAATTTCACCGCAATTAGGCACATAATGACACCTGTTATCAAACTGTGACTTTTTCATTACTATTATTCACAAGTGAGATAAAGAGTTTTTTTTTTATAATATTGGTTGAGTTGCTTTGTTCTTAAAAAAGTTTTGATACAAAAAAGATCGTGCTCAATAGTACAAATGCAACACATTTTATGGAACTTCGTATTTAAATAGATAATTTCAACTTGTACGTGTTTAATAAATAAAACTTTCACTCAAATATAATTTTTGTTTTATAAAGAAAACTTGAAATTCCCCATTTTGTACGTGGCTAAAACGCTATCCGCGAAAAGCCAAAAAAAAATTCATTCTTTTTAGTCTATGGGCGGTCGCCATTGTTAGATGCGCGCGCATAGGAAAACTGATTAATTTTGCCCGCCATTGCGAAAAAATTTTCACAACCCGTTTTCACTGT
Source organism: Orthosia cruda (assembly GCA_964057195.1). NCBI lineage: Eukaryota > Metazoa > Arthropoda > Insecta > Lepidoptera > Noctuidae > Orthosia > Orthosia cruda. The sequence goes on from OZ059825.1 coordinate 2,775,339, forward strand.
TGGAAATGATTTTTTTGCATTATTTTCTTCACAAGTGTGTTGAAAAACGTCGTATGATACACGTGTGTATTGATGATTACCGTCCTCGGCTCTCTTAAGACCCTCACCTAACGGCTCGGGTCTCAATGGCGCCTCAGCGGTAATATATAAATATAGCGGTAAAATAATAATAAAAGTAAACCATAATGTACTATTATCTCACTTGTGAATAATAGTAATGAAAAAGTCACAGTTTGATAACAAGTGTCATTATGTGCCTAATTGCGGTGAAATTAGAGCCACTTTATGAGCAAGTGTGTTGAAAAATGTATTTTGGCAACAAACAAAGTAAATTGAATTGCTTCTAGTGGTCGACACAAATAAGTACACTGTCAGCAAAAATAAACTTAAAATTGAAGTGGCATAAAATTATATGAACCTGCAGACATTAGAACATCAAATCGTGATTCGGCTTTTATTGAATTTGTATTAAATTCTAACTCCTTAGCGGTTCTAAAGCTGTTTTGTTATTCAAAGAAGTGTCGGCTTTGTCGCCAAAAGCATTCAGAAAAGTGTTGAGAATAAAATGTTAAAATGTGCTTCTAAATAGGCATGTTTTCACGCGGCGAGTTACAAATATTATCTAACCACACAAGTAAAATTTCAAAATTTAAAAAACCCCCGACACATTTATCTTGCGAAAACATCACGATCTAAACAGTAAAAAGCGCATAACTTTTGAACGGCTGAACCGATTTTATTCAAACATAGCTAAGAACACTCTCGATACAATCACCTTTCAAACAAAAAAAACTAAATCAAAATCGGTTCATCCGTTGAGGCGCTATGATGCCACAGACAGACACACAGATACACAGACACACAGATACACAGATAGACAGCAACACACCTCAAACTTATAACACCCCTCTTTTTCCGTCGGGGGTTAAAAAGAAAAGGCAATGCAAAAAAATATAAATACAATTCTCGTTTTTTCTAATTCGTAATTTACCTTGCATAGTAACATTTTGTTACATTTTTGGTATACTTTATTTTTAAGTTATTGCGTTCAACATGAAAACATTTTTAAACAGAGAGTTGCTTCTCGTTTTCGTATTTTATAGCCTTTTTTACCAATATCAAGCTCAGTCTGTCAAACATACGGCTTGTCAATTATTTACATTAATTGTGTTATCAATGAAATTGCGAAATGAATGTTAACGTTCTTTTGAGAACGAGAATAAAAGCCTTCCTAGCTTAAGTCTTTCTACAAATCCGACCCAAACCCAGGTATTCTAAAGAAGCTATACATGAAAAGCGACACACTACTTCAGTTCTCCTGTGAACTTTATTTATTCTGTCTTTTTCAGGGACCAGTTTCTCACAAATTTTGTAAATTGTTTGTATGTGAAATCTTCTGTAGTCACGTTGAGCGACTTTTTCTAGCGCCAAAACTTTCGGGTTCGCGTCTGTGACACGTTTTAAGTTTGCATTTCTGTCAGCAATCACCATGACTGTCTATTTTTTGGTAGTTTATTTTATTTTAATGTAACTATTATATGAACTAGATTTAAAATGAATATTTCTTTAAATGTTTCATATTCCATTAGCTTTAGTTTCTTTTTTTAATAAAATAAGTCCTGTATATATAATACATGTATTTTTATTTTTCCTTACCACAGTAATTTCATAAAACCACTTTGATCAATGTTGTGTATGTCACTCTAATGCCAGCGAATGCAGGAGTGAACGAACGTGGTTGGGTGTGAAAAGAATAGAAAATAAACTCGACACAGGCACAACATAACAGCAACAAACACAGAGTAAAAGAGAAGAATAGTTAACAAAAATACAATCACAAATTGCGCTGAGCGTGCCCGAAAGGATTACCAACTTAGCATTTGCTGGGCGTTTGACACCCTGTAGGAGTAGTTATTTAGATGCAGTGGTAAGTTTTCCTGAGCAGGACTTGTACTTGGAATCTCGATTTAATGGAATTTTCAAAGCTGATACAACAGCAAATTGTCACGTCCTTTATTGTCCGAAGATTCGTATAGAACTTATGCTTGAGTGCAAAGCTGCGAATCAGGTGATTGTGAAGCAATACGTCTGAGTGTCATGCCCAGAATCTTCGTCTTATTATATGCATTGGATACAGTTGTCAGGTTGGAATATAATGGCAGAGCCAGATAAGAATATCCTTAATTTTTCTCCAACTGCTCAGTAATTTTGTGAAAGTATTAACTTCGTAATTGGCTGAAACAAAACACAACACATTTTATTATACACACACACATGTTAACGGTATAGTCGTACATGTTACTACTGTAGTTTATAAACTACACTACTCTCGTCAGCTAATTACTTGACTGCCTCGTTGGTTTAGTGGTCGGAAGTGCTGCTGCCGAGCATGAGGTGCTGGGTTCGTTGTTCGGGTCGGGCAGTGTTACTGCAATTTTCAGTAGCAGCAGGGAGCATAGATTTTAGCCCGGTTGATGGCAATAGGATTTAGGGGGCGATTACATGGAATTCATCATCATCATATCAGCCGAAAGACGTCCATTGCTGGACATAGGCCTCCCCCAATCGTCGCCACATTGACCGGTTCCGTGCGTCTCGCATCCAGCGGACTCCCGCCACCCTCACCAGGTCATCTCTTCCCCTGGTGGGAGGCTTTCCAACGCAGCGTCACATGGGAAGTAAAACTACATAACTGGTGTAATGTTGGTGTACTACAGCTGCTCCTCTGCCTATCTCTTCAGGTAATACAGGTGTTTTTCAATTTCGTATTTTATGAAGATTCTCAAACTAATATAAAATCAATAACTAGTCGGTCCAACTAAATTCCTCTTTGAAATCTGTTGAATGTGTTTCTGAATCACACACAAAACGCTTAACTAAAATTGATTCATATTTCTAGTAAGAAGTTGACAGGAAACAGGTGAAATAATAGGAATATTTCAGAACTACCATGTAGCATTTCATGTGAGAATTTATTTTTCTAAGAGTTGTTTTAAAACAAGTCGGTTAGATACATAGAACAATAGATTATTGATTTGCAACAGTGGGAACAACGTTTAGTCACATACTCAGGGTTAAGTGTTATTCATTATTATTAAGAAAATAATATTGGAGACCAGTATCTATTTATTATTCTTAAGATGCATTTCATATTAGAAACCGCAAGAAGTTATTGTCGTATTTGCTTTCGTATTAAGTATGTTGAGAATATTTTCGTCCGGAGGGCTGGCTGAAACTTATAAGTGAAGTATTATTTATTTCAAGTGAGTGATTGTGAGGCAGACATTGAGTGATTAAAAAAATATGAAAAGTTAACTAACTTAAATTTTACTGCGTTCTTTCTACCACGCATAAACTATTTCCGCCCCTAAGTCGAGCCACTGACCAGACCATGAATTTGAATTGATAAACGAAGCTTCAATACAATGTTTTACCGCCAGCAATTTCTAGTCTCTGTCAAATTATAGTAAACTAGTTAAGGGTACCTATTTTTCAAAAGTTTGTACTAGATCTTTTATTACGTATCCGCCCTTTCATATAGGTATCTCCTACAACAACTTGACGTGACCTGGTGGTACACATTCATACATAGATAAACCTTCGGTATTTATAATATTACCCTTTGAGATAAACTCACGCCTCTTCCAATGGGGGTAGGCAGAAACTAGATACAGAACGCCACCTTACACACTGCATTTGCTTCATTGAATTTCATGCATTATATAGACGTACACCGATTTTATAACCGCACTCACTTACTGCGCACCTGGCCTTTCTGAAGAACACCGCCAATGAGATCCTTGTTGTCCTTCTAGGGCGAATCCACCCGGCTTTACCCCTCACTCGTCTTCCTTGTACCTAAATACCTTTTGGAAATCGCCTTCCATTCATCCTGTCAACGTGGCCAAACCATCTACTACTAAGAGGCATCTTTTAATTTTTGTCACTACGTCTTATTTTGAACCACAATTTTCTATTAGGTTACATGGGTCCTAACATAACTTTTTAAATGCTGATGTTTAAAAAACTGTATACCTCGTCCAACCCTTCGGAGAACCCAGGGTAGATGTTTTGACAAAGGCGAGGAACACAAAGTTGAGTTTTCTCCCAGCCTCCCAGCATGCCTTTGAGTCTTCTTCTTTTCGATTTGACGGTACATTTAATTAAATTGTCTAGGCCCAGTAGTTGGCTAGCCACGTTCGTTGCAGCGTCAGAAGCACTGTACAGCTCATCCATGGTGCAAGTGAACAATCAGCTAGGACATTCCAGCAAGTGGGAATAGTCTGTACAGGGGCAGCATACTCGCACCGGGTGTTCGACGGATTAATAATCCCTCATTTTGCCATATTATATTTACAGCGGCCTACTTGGGTGATAGAGACCGATCACAATACAATATGGTGTTGATTTAAATAATATGAAAACAAACAGTCGGGTTTTTTGTTTTTATGATAATTTATTTAATTTCAGACTTTTTAGTTTTATTAATGAACGAGTTCGTCCAAAAAAGTTGTGTCATCATCATCATCATTTCAGCCGAAAGACGTCTGGACATAGGCCTCCCCGAGGCGTCGTCACATTGACTGATCCCGTGCGTCTCGTATCCAGCGCCTGCCCGCAACCTTAACCAGGTCATCGGTCCACTTAGTGGGAGGCCTTCCAACGTATCGTGTTCCGGTTCACGGTCGCCAATCCTTTTCGGCCCCATCGGCCATCCGTTCGGCGAGCAATGTGCACTGCCCACTGCCACTTAAGTTTGGCAATTCTTCGGGCTATATCGGTAACTTTGGTTCTCCTGCGGATATTATCATTTCTGATGTGATCACGCACCGAAATTCCGAGCATAGCCCTCTCCATTGCCCTTTGGGTGACTTTAAGCTTTCTGAGGCCCATTGTGAGCGACCACGTCTCGGTCCCATAGGTGATCACTGGCTACACACACTGGTCATAGACTTTTGTCTTGAGACACTGCGGTAAATTGGACGAGAAGATACCACGCAAATTCCCGAACGCCGCCCAGCCGAGTCGGATTCGATGGTTGACCTCTTTCCCGAAGTTGGACCTACCCAACTGGACCGTGTCCCAGGTAGACATACTAGTCTACAAACTTCACCTTGGTTTTGTCCATGTTCATTTTAAGACCCACCCTTTCGAAAGCTCTACTGAGGTCATCGAGCATCTTACTGAGGCTCTCCATGGTCTCAGCCATGACCACTATGTCGTCGGCAAACCGAAGGCGAGTGAGGTACTCGCCATTAACGTTGATGCCAAGCGCCCTCCAGTCCAGAACCTTGAAGACATCCTCCAGCGCAGCAGTGAACAGTTTCGGAGAAATGACGTCTCCCTGTCTAACGCCGCGCTGGAGGATTGCTTTCGAGGTCTGATCCTGAAGACGGACTGACATGGTGGCGTTTTTGTATAAACACTTCAACACCTTGATGTACCGGTAGTCAATTTGGCACCGTTGGAGAGACTGCAGTACAGCCCAAGTCTCGATCGAATCGAAGGCTTTCTCGTAGTCCACAAACGCTAAACAGAGAGGCAGGTTATACTCTTCGGTCTTCTGTATAACCTGCCGCAGCGTATGTCCACACGCGAAGACCACACTACGGTGCTATACCCTTTTAATAAAAAGTTATTTGATAAAAGATTATTTATTTTGTTATAAAAGTTACGCTTATCTTAAATTTGGTGCAAATTGTAACATAAAAGTTTAAGTTTGGAATGGCTTATTTAGTAGCTTTCATTTGATACCCAAATTGTTTCGAAAACAAGTACCATACCCATTTTTTTGAAAGCCCATGTCACTCCCACAAATTGACACCTCATATGTCATAATCCGTCAAATCATTTGGGTTGTAGAGCGTGCTATAGAAATGTACATACTTACATACATATTATATACGCTCGAAAAACATTATCCCCCGGCAGTCCGGTAAAAACTTTTCACGCACCAAACACGTAAGATTTGCAGTAGCTTGCAGTGTCGCGCCGTTTGCTATACCGCACTAGCGTCAGCGGAACTACGCGTCAAACTTGGTAAGTTGGTCTAATTTGACAACAAAAAAAATACATATTACCTATAGAACAACGAGGAGTTAAATAAAAATTAATAATTTTATAGAACAGCAATTACCTAGTTAAATAAAAATTAGTAAGCAATTACTAACCATACGTAAAAAAATATATTTTCATAAACTATTTGTCGTAAAACAATCATAATTTGTAACTGTTTCTGAGTTTCTATAAACAGCACAATTTATAAATTAATTTAATATCATAAGCCCTTGAGTCGAGGATCTCGCTCTGCGTACGTACATGAGCGGTCCAACGGCTTGACGCGGTTGGCCGCCATGGCGGTCAGCCGCTATTCCAAAACCGCGTCAGGCGGCTGGCCGCTCAAATGAACCGCTTAGGCGGCCAACCCCTAGTGCGTAAGGAGGCTTTGGAGTCTCTGAGCTAAGCTGCGGACGAAAGGTGGCACGGACAGTCGGCCATGGTGAAACCAAGGGTTCCTTGTTGACTACGGAGCCCTGAAAATGAGGTGAAAGTGCAAAGGGCGTGAGCATGTTGCATTATTTTCCTGTTACCTTGACAACATACTAGAAAAGGCATTGATTGTATTTTGACCCAAAATATATAAACACAATTATTATTTGATCGGTATTTAATATGTACCTACATCGAAAACAACAAAATATAGACATTCAAATAAATATTTATAAACATTACATAAAAGAACTATAAACGTTTTTGCATTATAAATTAATTACTTTGTTTCTTATAAGATAATAAAGACGTGGTCACACCACCTAAAAGTTGCTTGCACCATTATCGACACTGTTCAAAATTTATGCTCAGACTTTAAAGTATATTTATAATTCATTCTTTGCCATAAATATCACATTCTTTCCAATCTAGGTTTTCGTAGTTTGCGCTTACAGTCGCAATAAAAAAACAATTATATTTATTATGAAATTTCTTAAAACATTTAAGTAAGTTTATTAGATAATCCTGTTTTGCTCAAACATGAGTACTCTATACCTACGTAAAAAAATATCAGTATGCAAGAATACAAAAAAAAAACTGATAGTCATGTTTGCCTTGGGCAATGGCACGAAAATATTAATATAAGAAGATATTAATTTGTAGATAAACCAAAATAAATTTCTGTAAAATTACACTTTGTCTTTGCCTCCATTAATATTAAACTTAGGTATACAAATATATACGAAATTATAATGATGGTATTACTTATTTATTATACATCTAAACACACACTTCAACAGCCGATCACTTATTGGCCATAAAAAAAGTTCTAGTTAAACTTCTGGCCCGCTCAAAATATTGGCGCGGATTTAATCCGCGCGAATGTTTTGAGCTCTATGAACAGGTAGAATCGCGTGCTAAGCCTTGTGCCTAAGGCTTAGAGGCCCTCTTTTAGGTATGGATAAGCCTGTACCAGTTCTGTACCTGTACCATGTTTATTAGTATTTATTTTCATTTTCGCACCCTATTGATTAATTTTCAAATATAACAATATATTTTATATTATATCTTTAAAATAGATAATACCACAGATAATATAATACTAGCATACAGATGCCTCATCCCATACAAAGAAACCGTGCCGACGTAACTAGCGTTTTCATCTGATTATACCGATTATTTTGTGTAAATCGATCGCGTCCGGTTCCGTTCCACGGCGAAAGATAGATCACCATCTATATCCCTGGAGTGGAACCGAACGCGATCGATGTACAAAAAATAATCAGTATAATCAGTACAGTACGTCGGCACGGTTTCTTTGTGTGGGGTGAGATACTACTGATAATACTTAGAAGAAAAATAAAAAAAGCATGGTCGGTCGAGCACTGTAACCGGCCCTTTTTTTTAATCTGCATTATCTTTAAAACATTGTCTGCGTACCAGTGAATGCGCGATTAAAAAACGGTCGGCTGTAACGGAGTGTTAAAATACAGCAGAACTAGCTGCACTGTAAAAAGTTTATCAAACTACCTTCCTGACAAATCTCTTCAAAATTATTTTTGCAGATAAGTTTATTCAATCATTATAATAAATACATATATTGAAGTTTAGTGTGAATAATCTAATCGCCACACCACTTCTTGTTACACATCTCATTTGTTTGCACAGGCGCACCCAAGTTAGGGCAATGGGCACTTGCACTTGCCCCACCATTATCTTCAGCTTTTCAGATTATACTGACGCCGGCGCCCAACAGGCATATCCACTATATAAATTCCTACTACTCGTAGTTTCCTTACTTTTCGTAAAACCTAAAATCTTAAAAATAGAATAAGAACAGATTTTTTTTAATGGCACAGATTGCCTCTAGCGTGATGTATCATGGTACACTCTCTTCCTTCAAGAATTTCAAGTTATCTCACTCTTAAAAATCTCTGTACTTTTTAGTTCAGATTCTCTACAGAGAAATTTACTAATCTGTTGATAGTTCATAGATTTGTTGAATAAGACTTCATTAGTAAAAAGTAGACTAGCCCAAGCAGAGGGAGTAATGAAAGCTTAGTTACAACATCAAATTCGAGCTGCTCTACGGGTGCGAAACGTTACAAGAGACTTACGCAATTAGACTGCAGGTCTTCGTCGCTTCCTCTGAATTTACTGGCCCGAGACCATCTCTAACGTAGAGCTGTTGGAGAAATGCCATGAGAGTCCAGTCGACCGCCATATCAAGAGTGGAAAATAGAGATAGATTGTTCACTCCGGAGGGATTCCAATCAAATTTCTAAATAGGCCATGGATTGGAATTTTCTCAAGGGCAAAGGGAGCGGGGGCCGTCCTCGTCAAATCTGGCGATGCTCTGTATTGGCAGAAGCGACGTGCATTTGGTACGACGTGGAACGAGATGAAGCGTGAAGCTCAAGACTGCCCGTGAGAAAGGACTGAGCCAGGAGGCTAGGGCATAGGGCTTCAGTCATAGGATGTCATAACATAGGATCTTAAGTCAAGTAAAATCAAATTGTACTTGCTCCAGGATGCTTCTATATTCCCAACCACCCTACTCTTTCATTAAACGAGTGTACCGAAACAAGTACTTAGTTAGCTCAACATCAGTGAGGTCATTCCACGCATCAGTCTCCAACACTTTCGGATTTTTTGCAATATAACTAAATACCCTTTTCTGTAATTCCTCCAGTTTATATTTTTTGGCAATCACTGCCATTTCTACTGCATTGTTCACATTGATCTGATCGCCAATCACATGCTGAGTCAATGTGAACAGTTGAATCAGTTGAAACTTATCTGCTATCTCTAACAACTTGAGGCAGTCTTGCTTCATCACATCTTTTATTGTACCCGTGTATATGAATTGTAAGAGCAGTTCCATGTCATTATCACTTATGTCAATAAACATAGAAGTAAGTTCAGAATTTTTAAGCATATTTCTCAGTACAGAGCTGTGTGCGGCCAAAAGTATCTTGTGCGTTGGGAATTTTTTATGAGAAGTAGATTCAAGCACAAAGTCTGTTGTTTCTTGCTTTGTGAGAAGTCCACTCAAATCATGTTGGAGTTTAATGGCTTTTACAACATTGCTATTTAGAGCAAACTTTGAGTTTCCTGTTAATTTGACTGGTATGTGTAAAGTGCAGGATTGGTTGAAGCGCTCCAATGTCTTGAAACAGAAGGTTTTTATGAAAAAGTTTTTATTCGGTTTTGTTGAGTTGAAGGTGTACTTTGACATAGTTTCTGGTAATTCTAAATGGGGAATGTCATCCTCTGGTGCTACTTTTTGGGTGAGATCATTGGAGCTAGAAACTTGTATGGTGAAGGATCCAGTTTTTCTATGGCACACAAATAAGTTGAGCAAGAAATTTCCTCCATGGCAAACAGATGTTGTGAAAAAGAACCAGAATTCAGGTTCTGTGTCTGCGTAGGTACCTCCAATATCATAATCACCATCCTCTTGCAGCTTGCTCAACAAGTCATGGACGCAAAGCTTGGCTGCATCACTAGTCTGGCATTTGAATATTGCAGATACATGTCCAACTGGATTCTGTAAATTAAAAAAAATTGATTTAGTATATAACAAATCATGATGATCACATTTCTAAACATATTGTAATTACTATATATTATTTTGTATGTATTTTTATATACTTAGTTAAGGTTTATGTGTTTTTTATACATCATTAGTTAAGTTATATTGTTGTTAGTCTATTTTAAGTTTCCATATTTTCTTCTACACACTTCTGTGTCTTCGTATATCATCCAACTTTCCTGGTGCTGGTCGGCAGGAAGAAATTTCTATTGAAATAAACGGTACCTATCTGTATTATTTATTTTCTCTGTTAAGGTCTATCCACACATATCAGGGCCGTGCCCAGGATGTGGACGGTCCGTGCCCTGTCAGAGGCTCACATTTTATATGAACTCATTCACACAAGTCCATGCACGGGCCAGTGACGAAGCTTCAATGATTGGGCCCGGCCCTGTCACGTCCGGGGCACGGCCCTGATATGTGTGGATAGACCTTTAAATGTTTTGTGAACATAAAAAAAGATGATCGGTTTAACCATGGCACTATTTTGGTCTTCATAAGTCAATATTATGATTTTGAATTGCAGTTGACAATAATGAAAACCAACATACCTGAGATTTTTGATCATCATTAGAACCTGACGAAGCTCGAAAGTCCATGGCCATGTTTTCTGTAAACAATAATAATAAAATTAGTGACAACATTCAGCTTAAGAAGAAAGTCCATTCCTTGGCTGATTAATCAAGACTTGCTGTCTGGATTCTGATAGAAACCTGAAAAGCAGTACCAGATAGATTTTCATGAACACCCATTTTGCAGCATGACAACCCCATCATAGTATCTATAAGATATTCCTATTGGAATAACTGGTAGATGCTATTACTCCAATTAATTACAATTTAACACCCAAATTAAATTCAATTGTTTTACAGCCAAGTGGCTTGACACAAGACCTTAGTTAGGAATGGCTGGTTAAGTTGAGTAATGTAAAAAAAACCGGCCAAGTGCGAGTCGGACTCGCGCACGAATGGTTCCATACCATTATCACAAAAAAAGGGCAATTCACGTTTGTTGTATGGGAGCCCCATTCAAATATTTATTTTATTCTGTAGTTTTATTTGTTGTTATAGCGGCAACAGAAATACAGCATCTGTGAAAATTTCAGCTTTCTAGCTGTCACGGTTCAGGAGATACAGCCTGGTGACAGACAGACAGACGGACCGCGGAGTCTCAGTAATAGGGTCCCGTTTTTACCCTTTGGGTACGGAACCCTAAAAATAACACAGTATTTTTACAAAGGTACGGTAAATTCAGTTATTGTATTTAACCTACTGTTAGTAAATCTAACTCACCCACCGCAGACAAAATATATTAATAACATAGGTAAGATTTTTAAAATGAATTTATGTACAATCATACCTATTATTAGAAGCAAGCAGTTTTCCTGTTACGTATTGGGATCAAGTGTTATCTACATATTGCACCATAATTGTAAAAAAAATCGAATCTGCTTTTGTTTGATATGTATTTCAAAACAGCGCAAAAATTTATTACATATTTACAAAATATTCTAGAACTCACGGTTTTATAGTTATAGTCTGGGAAATGGTGAAAACACGGAGGCAGATCAAGCAGGCAATGGTAAAAATGCGAAAATAACTTTTAGGTTCTTGTCCAATCAATAATTGCTAACAAAATGTGTCATTCGCTATTACCGGCTATTACACATACCCAGAGAGTTTCTCACACAGTTAACTGTTAATGAATGCTACAGTAGTGGACGTAGTGGTTATATTCTCTGTGGAATGCTAGGCTTGTCGAAAAAATATCGATACATCGATATATCGATATTTTTGATTCGATATATCGATATTTCTGGCCGATATATTTTCATCCGATACATCGATATATCGATACAAAATATTAAATATCGAAAAACGTATCAAAAACGATATTTTTTTTCAAATTTAATTTATTAGCAGAATATTTAACAGAATTCAAAACCGTAACAGATAGGAACGAACGGAAAATTACTGTATTGTCTATGACTATAATGTTTTGTGAGAGCAGTGGCGGCCCAATGATATCGGCCGCGACTTACAAGTTATAGGTCGTGGGTTCGAACCCAGGCAGGCGCTTTACTTTTTGTAAATTATTTCATCACCACTGCTCTCAAAAACGGTAAGGAAAACATCGTGAGGAAACCGTCATGTCCTAGAACCAAAAAATCAAAGACATGTGACATCCACCAACCCGCACTGGGCCCGCGTGGTGGATTACGGCCCATCCCCTCTCACAGAGAGGAGGCCTGTGTCTCAGCAGTGGGAATATTAATAGGCTGGTGATGTGTGATGTGATAATGTTTTGTTAGTGTTCCGTATGTGTGTATGTGGCGGGCGTGGAGGCTTTCATCATCACTCACTCGTTACTCACTTTCAAATGTGAGTTCTTTTGCGTTGTGTGTGTGTGGTGCGTGTCATCTTCTAATATTTTTAGAAGATTGCTATTTAGTTTTTGTTATTTTCAAATTTTGCCTATTAAACAGGAATAACGATTAAAATACCTTCGTTTATATTAAGATTCTCATACATTAAAATAATGTACATTTTGTATAAAAATTTCTACTTCCAACAAAAAAACAAAAAAAAAGAACCTAAAAACTCTGAAAATCGGACCGATATATCGATATATCGATATTTTTTCTTCGATATATCGAGGTCGATATTGATATTTTTATAAATATCGATACATCGATATATTTTTTCACTTTCGACATCCCTAATGAATGCCAGTAATCAGTATGCACAAAATTGTTTGACTCAAGTTTGAGACTTTGACTTGACTTTTTTGACTTCGCAAACGTAGTATCTCTAACACAGAACATATATACCATCTCTAAGTACTAAGTAGTCTGTGCTTCGCAATCTATGATCTCTAGACTCTACGCTTTAAGGTGGAAACATATTATTGAAACCCCACCCGACGCCTTCTGACGCATTGAAGTACTAATCAAAGTTCAAACCCATACATTTAGTATGGTCAGAGACACATAGTCAACAAGCCATGCGATCACACGCATTCCCACGCGTCAACACGCAGTCGGTTTGGATCAGCGTGTTGTCGGGAGTGGAGGAACACACGCCACCCGACGCAACCCGACGTTTCGACATTTTTTTTTTTTTTTTTTCTTCTTTGGCAACTGAGCCGATGCCGACTATTCTGCCAGTGTCATGTAGAGACGACAGCACAATGACGCGAGCCGTCGAATTGAGCTATTCTTTCGGTGTCATGTGGAGTCGACAGCACGGTGAGTCGAGCCGTCGAACTTTGTTTATTCTTCCAGTGTCATGTAGAGGCGACAGCACGGTGAGATGAGCCGACGAACTTTGTGGTAGATAACAAAGATAGACATTGATAAAAAAAAATAAAAAAAAAGTAACTACATTTTGATGCCATTGTCAATTATAAATTTTGAAAGGAGTTTGATAACTTTAGGAGAGAAATTTGCTAAAAGGGAATGGAAGTTGATAGGGAGGGGGATTTTAATGTTGGGAAGCATATGATACAAGTCAAAGGAGTGGGAATACGAAGGAAATGAAAAAAAAGATATGGTGAGCTGTGAGGACTCTGCTTAACTTGAAGGCAACCTACTTGCCTATAAAAAACACTGGCAATTGGAAGGAATACGAAGGACATGAAAAAAAGATATGGTCTAATGTACCATCATCAAGGCCGCACTCACACAAGGAAGAGTCACGAACACGGATCTTATTTAGGAATATTGGACTACAGCAGTGACCGAGTCTCAGCCTACACAAGGATGAAACAGCTCTTCTAGACATTTTAGGGCATTTGAAAAACCAAGGTTTCCGCTGGATGTCAGGTTGAATGTTGGCATAATATGCCCCTTTGAGTTTCGAGCTTGCTTGCCACTCCGCTGACCACGAGCTGAATAATTTAAGTTTGGTGTCTGAGCGCAAGTCGTAACTATGAAGCAGATAGTGTTTTCTATCCACAGGTTTGGATGTAGCAAATTTTGCCAGAGAGTCAGCACACTCGTTGCCACATATACCCGAATGGCTGGGAACCCAAACTATTTCAATGTTTAAACCTTTGTTGTGACAAGAGAAGAGTAAATTACGTATATCTACAATAATCTTGCTGTGTAATATATAATTTTAGATTTTAATTGATTTTGTCCTAGAGCCTGGATGCTACTATGCGAATCTGAAAAAATAACCGAATATTGGATATTGTGCGATAATATAAAATTGATGGCTTCTAGGATACCGATGCATTCCCCTGTAAAAACTGAAGATTCTGGTGGACATTGGAATAAAAGAGCTATTTTAGAGTTCTGGAAGTATGTTGAAACACCTGTACACCCCGTTGATGATAATTTAGATGCATCCGTATAGAACAAATTCCAACCCTTCCAGTATCTCTGAATAGCCCGAGCAAACTCTGCTTTTACGTCCTGGGAGTTTTTAGTGATACCAAGGCCCAAGACGATCTTTGGCTTGAAATGGACCACCTCATATGCGGAAGCAAATACTGGAAGAGAAGGGTATTGACAAACAGGCGAAGAGAGTTGTTTAAGCTCCCTGTACCTATTCATCAATGGAATACATTTATTATTCCAGTAAGAAGAGACATTAAAAGAAAGGTTAATTTGCTCCAAAATGGGAAGTAAGGGATGGGATGAGAGGGAGAAAACTTTTGACAAGAAACGATCTGCTAAGTATTGTCTACGAAGGGTAAGGGGAGGATCTGCACATTCAACCTGGAGAGCGTTAATGGGGGAAGATTTCATGGCGCCAATAACTATTCTAAGGCATTTGGCCTGGACTGCATCGAATTTACGTAGGGCTTCTTTATTACATGGCTCAATTAAGTAGCTACAGTAATCCAACACACTTCTAACCAGAGCATTGTATACCAGTTTTAAGGTGTATGGGTGAGCCCCCCACCAGACACCTGCCAGAGCCTTAAGAATCGAAACTGAGCGCTCACATTTATTAACTGTATTATTAATGTGGTCCACACCTGACAATTTAGAATCCAGGATAACTCCCAGAAACCTAGCCTGTTCTTTGACTGGTATAACTTGGCCATCTATATTAATGTCAAGTTGAGGGATAATACGTCTGCGAGTAAACACAACTGATGTACTTTTTGGAGCACTTAAAGATAACCCATGATCTAACAGCCATTGGTTTAATGAGGACAAAGAAAGATTCATAGATTGAGCAGCATCCACGATGGAATTGCCACAGACCAATAACGCAATATCATCAGCATACTGAAGGATTTTACAATTAAGATTTAAACAGGAAGGTAAATTGCAGGTATAAAATTAAATATTGTATAAAGGGGGACTAAGAACGGATCCCTGAGGAAGGCCCCGCCAAGCTAATCTTGGTGCAGACTCCTCCCCAGGAATTCTTAATTTAAGACTACGGTCTAAAAAGATATTTGATATGGTCTGACGAATTTTAGGCGGGATTCCCAGCTCTTTCATTTTCTGCCCAAGAACAGGGATGAGGACAGAATCATATGCAGCTGAAATGTCTAAGAAAACGGCTATCACAGACTCATTCCTACTAAGAGCCAACCGGATCTCTGATGTGAGGGTACCCACACTATCAGCTGTACCCAGACTTTTCCTAAAGCCAAATTGAGATGTTGGTAGCAATTTCCTGCTCTCCACAAACCATTCCAGACGGTTTTTAATAAGGTGTTCCAAGAGTTTAATGAGTATGGACGATAGAGCAATTGGTCTGTAGGAACAATGATCACTAGGATCTTTACCAGGTTTTAATATTGGAATAATAATTTGAACCTTCCAATCAGGAGGAATATATCCAGAGGAAAAGCAGTAATTGGCCAAGTCCAGGTAATACTGGTGGGTCTTATCTCCAGCTTTGGTTATGAAGGAATATGGGAATCCATCCACCCCAGGGGCAGAGTCCCTAACATGGGCAAGGACTGATTAAGTTCCTCCAATGTAAATGGTCTGTCCAAAGGATCATCTGATGCTGTTTGGTGGTTCATTGAGACACATTCATATTTACCAGGAACATAAGCTGGGGCTAATTTAGAAAAAAACTGGTGACTAAGCTCATCAGACATTATGCTCCCAGAGGGAGGCCTCAAATTATTCCTAAAGGATTTCAACCTACGCCATACTACTGAAACTGGAGTGGATGGACTCAGTGAATCACAATACCTACGCCAACTATCTCTTTTTTTTTTCTTAAGTAATTTTCTGGACTTAGCCAATATATGCTGAAAAGCTATGATGTTCTCCAGGTTCATATTTAAGTTAAAATTCATTTCGGCCTCATTCCTAGCTTTGATCACAGCAGAACATTCCCTATCCCACCATGGCGGAGATGGGATTTTGCCCTTTGGCAGTTTTTTGGAAGGGAAGGAATCATCCGCTGTAGCAGATATTATGTTGGAGAATGACAAAAAGCATTCCTGAGCATTTTCATCATTAATGGAAGGAAGAGAGGAGACGCGCAAATCTATAATTTTTGAGTAAAGGTCCCAATCAACAGAGTTCAGTTGATATTTTAAAAGAGGAGCAGAGATTCTATCAGGGATAATTTTGGAAGGTATTTCCACCATGATGGGATAGTGATCACTCCCATAGGTCATATTCAAGCGACTCCAATTAAAAAGGCTGGCTATATTAGATGAACAAAATGTCAAATCAACACAACTGTTATTTTGCCCAGGCACAGCCCGACGTGTGGCAGACCCATCATTTATCACACATAAATTAAGTTCATCTAATATATCCACTAAGCCTATACCAAAATTGTCACAGGTTTCTGACCCCCATCTATAGTGGTGACCATTAAAATCACCCATGACAAGTAACGGACCTTGTACATTACTTAACATACTTTTTATGATATCAAGATCATCAATTTGTGGGTATGCAATATAAAAACTAAAAACAATTATATCCTCAGCCTTAACAGCAACAACATTGATGTTGTCACCTACAAAGGGTAGAGGAATTGGGGTGAATGATACTTTGTTATTGATGAACAAAGCACATCCCCCATATCCATCTGATCTATCATGTCGAACACCATTGAAACATGGGATTCTGAAATTACTTTCAGAACGAAGCCATGTCTCAGCAATGCTGCAGATTGATGGTTTGAATTTATTAATGAGGAAAAGTAAATCATGTTTCCTGGGAGTAATACTCCTGACGTTCCACTGAAGAAGGTGAAGGGGGAGCATTGTGAATATAATTCATTATAGATGTCAATTTGTTGGCAACGTGGTCAGGTAGTGAATGAGCAGGGTTTGCTAATATAGCCATTAGCATACTGGATATAATATTTAAAATACTTTCTGAAGAAATAGGACTGTTAGTACTTGCCCGAGGGTAAGCACCACCATTTTGGACAGGAGTGAATGAATAGTCTTGAATAAGGGCTTGGTGAGCTTGCTTATCATAACTAGGTGACAGGGGGGCATGGGATTTTGGTTTGATTAATACAGTTTTGCGGTGTGATTTTGGAGTTTGGGGAGTTGAACTGGGGAACAGAAGAGGACTGGCTATAGGTTTGGTTTTTGGAGATGATCTAATTACTTCAGCATACGATCTTGAAACTTGTGGGAATACCTGACTTGCTTCTGCATAAGAGATTGATTTCTCAGCCATCAGTGCTTTTATTCCTTTTTGCCGACCCAACTCCGGGCAAGACTTGTCGGTGGCATAGTGACTTCCAGAGCAGGAAACACAAAAGCCAAATTCAGTGGGGACTTGGCAGCCATCACCTAGGTGGTCTTCACCACATTTAAAACAGCGTGGTTGTGAGCGACATACAGTGCGTGTGTGACCAAAACGACAACAGTTGAAACATTGAATAGTTGGGTACATATACTTTTCAACTGGGAGAGTAGAGTAGAAGCAATAAACACGATTTGGCAAAACTTAGCCATCAAAGGTAAGAATGACGGTTTGAGTGGGCTTCCACTCAGTAACGCCCGGAGAACTCACCTTTCGGTTCATTCTCCTGGCCTTAATAACTGGACCGCATCCAGTGGGAACCCTGATATTTTCAATGACCTCTTCTTCTGTCCCCTCAATAGGTACGTCTCTGACGAGACCCATGCGCGTAACGTTATATATAGGGATAGAAGTAATGTATCCATGGGATGTCAGTATTGGGCTTATTAGAAAACTGTTCGCATCCAGGTGAGTCTTAAAACTTACTGCGAGTCTATTTCGTCCCAAACGTTTCAAGCTTCCGAGAATAACATTAGCAAAGTTATTATTTGTGAGGAACATACCAAACTTAACAGGATGTAAAACAGTGCCAGAGGTCTGTCCATCTTTTAGGGACACGTGAACTACATATGGTGCGTTATCTCTTGAGTTGTATGTGTGTCTGCCTATCGTATGCTTGGATTGTTTCGGAGGATTGATGGGAGTAGCGGGGGGCGAGCATGCGGGTCTTTTTCTTTGCGCAGATTCGGAGTCCATAGCGTTATCAATTTTGTCATCGGGGAGAGTAATGGTTAGAATCGGACTGTAATCAAAGGGATCGGGAGGGTCAGGGGGTTTCTTGTTATCCATGACGGATACCGGTAAAAAAAATTAAATCTATTAAAGAATTAGGTACATACAAACCCTGGATGTTAGAACACAAACACCAAGAAAAATCTTGTTTGAAATTCACACTAATAAAAACACTTAACTCAAGAAAACTAGTAATACCAATAAAACTAACTGCTAACCCAACAACACTACCAAAGAAAGACTAAAATTATCAACTCTATAGTGAAAAACTCTTAAAATCAAAATAAGACTAAAAAAATTTTGCCGCCATAAGTTGACTTGACAATGACATCCCCGACGTTTCGACATAATGTGTCTCTAGTAAACACCCGATCCCACGCGTCAGTCAGTCGAGGTTTTTTTTTTTTTTCGTAATTTTTTTTTTTTTTTTTTTTAGTTTATTTATTATAAGGGCATTGGCATACCATCAGCCCAACAATCATTACAGTATAGTCAATTTACATTCTAAAGATTAAAACAGAATAATAAAATTACATTAGAATAATCTACCTAAAGTACATACAAAAGATATAAAAACAGAAGACAAATAAACTAAAATATGTTAAAATTTAATAATCAGACATAACAAAAATTACACAAATAATAATTATAATTCATATAGATCCAACAGTGCTTTGGATAAATTGAAATATAGAATTATATAATAGGAAACTTTAACAAATCACAAATATTTTTAGGTAGGTCACATTTACCTAGTAAGTCCTGACATTGACAAATCAACAATAACCGTTGAACCGAAAACTGTTTACAATCAAAGAACAAATGTTGCAGGTCACATATTTCATAATTACAATATACAGGGTGTTTGGAAGGGAGCTGTACATACGCCTAGGGTAGAAACTAGGGATAGTCTGCTACCTACCCCCGCCCATTATATTGACCTTGGCCTCAAGGTTTTTTTTTAATTTATTATTATTTTTTATTTGACTTTTTTATGATTTTTTGACTAAAACTACCTGTAGCTCAAAATCTATCCATGGGACCGGTCGGCTAATGGTCTTGTTTTAATCGTTAGAGTCTTAGGGTCCTGCAAAAAATTATTTTACACCAGAAAATTGTGGAGAAGAAAAGTTATGGGGCCTGAAGTACCGTAGTAAGGTAAAGAAATAATTTTAAGGGCAACTTTCTATGGGGTTTAAAAAAAAACTAACAGGGTTGGAGTTCTTCTGATTTTTTTAAAACATCCTCAGTCCATGCCCTTTCTAACGATATGCTAAAAGTGTATTTATCACTTTTAGTTTTAAAGTTATTAATTAATTTCCGCAACTAGGGCACTTCAAGCAAAAATTTCAACTAATGAAAATTAAATGTGTTCGATCGTAAAAGGATGGCAAATGAAACAAAAAATTTGGTAATGACTAATGTCATTAAATTACAAATTTTAATTAATTACTAATTTTAATTAATTACAAATTTTGTTCAAATTGATGACCATTGACCTGTAAACATGCTCGGCACCTCTTCCTCATCTCCACGGTCACCGTTCTAAGCAGCAGTTCCTCGCGCATTGTATCGAATGCGGCGTGGATCCTGTTAATTAGAACCTCCCTTGTTGGTACTTCTTCTGCGTACACCAACTCTTTCGCCCTTCCCCAGACGTAGAAGTCGAGTGGGGTAAGGTCAGGCGACCTTGGGGGCCAGGGAATTGGCCCACCCCGACCAATCCAAGAATTAGGAAAGCAGTTGTCCAGAAGCTCCCTCACTGCTAGGCTCCAATGAGCAGGACAGCCGCTTTTTTATTTACCCTGCAGACGCCGATAAGTTGAGCCAAACGTTTGGTGGTTAGGCACTCGCCGGTTAGGATACCGTTCTTGATAAATCCTCCGTGCCTCGCGCCCATTGCAATCAGCCATTCCATACACCACCAGCATGTCGGTGTACTCTTCACTGGTAAATCCAGCCATTTTGCCAACAACAAGGTAACAAATAACAAAACTTAACAAAAACGAAGTAATAACAAACTCAACAAAATTAACGAAAACAGTGGAGCGTCGTAACGGCAAGTACGTAAGTTAGCTAAGATGGGTAAATCTCGACTGACTAACAAAGACCCCAACGAGTTACCTGCCCGGCCCCATCGACCCAAGAGCGAAAGAGACATGACATGACATGTTTTGTCTCTTACATGTTGCTCTCGTGTAAGAGTGAGACAACAAATTTGCCAACTGTAGGCCAAACTGGTTTAAATTCTGGAAATTACATTTGTCTTACAAATGTCGACTCGTGGTGGTAAAAGTGCCCTAGTTGCGGAAATTAATTAATAACTTTAAAACTAAAAGTGATAAATACACTTTTAGCATATCGTTAGAAAGGGCATGGACTGAGGATGTTTTAAAAAAATCAGAAGAACTCCAACCCTGTTAGTTTTTTTTTAAACCCCATAGAAAGTTGCCCTTAAAATTATTTCTTTACCTTACTACGGTACTTCAGGCCCCATAACTTTTCTTCTCCACAATTTTCTGGTGTAAAATAATTTTTTGCAGGACCCTAAGACTCTAACGATTAAAACAAGACCATTAGCCGACCGGTCCCATGGATAGATTTTGAGCTACAGGTAGTTTTAGTCAAAAAATCATAAAAAAGTCAAATAAAAAATAATAATAAATTAAAAAAAAACCTTGAGGCCAAGGTCAATATAATGGGCGGGGGTAGGTAGCAGACTATCCCTAGTTTCTACCCTAGGCGTATGTACAGCTCCCTTCCAAACACCCTGTATACAAGATGCATTATCGGTAAGTTTTAATCTATACAAATGAGAAGGTATTTTACAGTGTCCAATTCTTAGCCTACAAAGGACGGTAATTAACTGTCTACCAAGGAATTTCTTACTTCTTTCAAACCAAGAAGATGTTGATGGTTTGGGAGTAATTTCTGCTAACCATTTGCCTTTTACTAGCCGAGTATGGGCAAGCGACAACTCCCAGCGCTTAATCATTAACTCTTTGATATAATTATTCAAATCAGTAAATGGCACCGAGCAATTACAGATAACAGAATAGGAAGATTTTGCAAGTTTATCAACTAGTTCATTACCAAGTATACCCGAATGACTCGGTACCCAGCAGAATTCAATGTACAGGTTCTTGATAGAGAGCTCATATACCAAACATCTTATTTTATAGATTGCATAGTGAGAAGACATATTTTTATTTTTATTACAGAGGGCTTTTACTACACTCATTGAATCACATAATATTAAAAAGTAAGACTGAGTATAATTATTGAAATTTTCAAGAATATATTGAAGAGCATGTAAAATAGCAAGCATTTCTGCTGAAAAAACAGATAAATAGTCATTACATCTGTAGACTTTACCATAGTTGTAGATTTGATCAAAAAAGGCAAAAGCGGTTCTTTCTGAAGTTTTAGAAGCATCAGTATAAATTTTGATGAAGTTATTTTTGGTGTCCAAAAACTCTAAGAATTCATATTTAGAATCATATTTGTTTACATGTATAGGAATGTTCATATAAGTACAGACAAAGTCAACACTATAATAAGGATGTTGTTTAGACCAAAATATAATATCTTGAAAATTTAAATTTAAAAAAGTTATTGATTCTATTTGAGAAATAGCTACTTTCATTATTTCATTATTATAATTAGGAACATCAAACCCATCAAGTAATTTAGAAATTATAACATTGTCAATACTAATTAACTTCAAAGAATGTTTGTCAGTGATATAAGATCTTCTAATAGCAAGAGGAACAATCCCAGTTTCTACTTCTAAGGAATTTATAGGTGATGACATCATAGCTCCACAAATTATATGTAGAGCCTTATTCTGTAAGACATCTAACTTTCTCAATAGATAACTGTCAATATCATAGTAAAAGCTGCATCCATAATCAAAACAACTGCGAATAGTAGTAATATAAAGAAGTTTTAAGATTTTGGGGTCAGAACCCCAACTAAGACCAACCAAAGACTTCATAATATTTAGGCCTAACTCGGCTTTTCTACAAAGATAGTCAATATGTAGTTTCCAAGATAAATGGGAATCTAAAATACAACCAAGATATCTGAATGAATCACAATTGGGAATAACTGCATGTTCATAGATAATTTGTGGATTATCAGATCCATTTTTAGAGAAAAATATGGTAGCACTCTTATCAACATTAATTTTTAGCTTCAATTTATTCCTTAATACAGAACCTATGTGTTGGAGGGCCTTATTCATAATTTGTTCCCCTTCTTTAACACTCCCACATTGTACATAAATAACTAAGTCATCTGCATATAATAAATACTTAACTTGCATAGGTATTATTGACATAAAATTAATAAGGCTAAGTATGAATATTAAAGGTGAAATTACAGAACCTTGTGGAGTACCTTTGTGCGATTTATTAGGTCCATACAATTGTTTCCCAGCCTTAACCCAAGTACTCCGACCATTCAAGAACTTGAAAATCCATTTCAAAATTAAACCAGGAACTCCTAACTTATATAAAGCATGGATTAAATAATTATGATCAATATTATCGAATGCACCTTGTATATCTAAAAATACAGCTAAGGTTGATTTATTAGCTTGAAATCCATTTTTAATGTCACCTATTAAACAGCTGAGATTGTGATGGGTGCTTTTACCTTTACGAAAACCAAATTGTAGTGGGGGTATCAAATTATGATGTTCAAATTGCCACTCAAGTCTATTCTTGAGCATAGTTTCAAAAAGTTTAGAAAAACAGGAAGTTAATGATATAGGTCTATATGAGCTTATACAATTTGGATCTTTATTAGGCTTTAAAATAGGAGTAACATATTGAATTTTCCAACTATCTGGGATATAACAAGTAGACCACAATGCATTGTAAATTGACAATAAAATATGTTTAATATTAATTGGTAAATTCTGTATTACAGAGTAAGGAATACAATCGGGCCCAGGGGAGGTAACCCTTTTCTTATGCAGAGAGACAAGTAATTCGTCAAATGAAAATGGCTTAACTAACCAGGAAAATGACTCTTTACCAGACTGAGAGAAATAAGTGTTAAGAGAGTTAACGTCAGCATTATTAATCGGAGAAGTGATTTTATTTAGAAAAGCTGAGGCATTGTCTGGATTGTGCATGAAGACATTTCTTTTGCTACCTTGGACACTAGAGAACTTGAATTTACGTATATTATCCCATATTATTTTAATGGAAGTCAAGCGGCTAAATGAAGAACATAAGTTTTGCCAACTGGTGCGTTTAACTTGTAGTACAACTAACTTTTTTTCAGCATCTAGCTGTTTATAAATCAAATAGTTTTCTAATGATGGATACATTTTATAAGAATGAAGCGCTAACTGTACTTTCGCAACTGCTAACTTACACTTTTCATCCCACCATAAAACTCTCTTTTGGCGATGATGAGTTGCAGACGTTTTTTGGAATGTTAACAATACTGAATATAATAATTGAACAAATCTGTCATAATCAACAATAGGATCATTAGTAAGAGTAAACAATGTAAATGCTGTATTACACTTATCAGCAAAAATATCCCAATTTATTTTGTTAAAGTTAATTTCAGAAATTTCAGGAAAATCAGAAGAAACATTTCTCAGAAGGTCTGCAGTATATAAATCTGAAGCCTGATAGAAAATTTTGATAAGAACGGGATAGTGGTTACTACTCATAGGATCACCTAATACAGAAAAGTCACAACTGGAACTGAGAGATTGTGAAGCAAAAGCTAAATCTAAAACATTACCCTCTTGTCCGAAAGGAGCTAAAGTAGTAATATTGTGATCATTAATGCAAATACAGTTTTTATCATTCATGAAATTGTAAATCGAAATGCCTCTACTATCATTTTTTTTACTACCCCATGATAGATTATGAGCATTAAAATCTCCAATGATTATGAAATTATTTGTGTTTATTTTATCAAAAGTATCTTTGAGAAAATTAATATTAAATTTACCATTAGGTGGAGGAGGACAATATAAACATAGAATGTTAAAGAACAAGGAACCTATTTCAATTTGAATTAAAATATTTTGAAAATTATAATCTGAATATGTATCAATAATACTGAATTTATATGAACTTTTAATTGCAATGGCTACACCTCCGTGAGGTCTATCAGAGTCTCTCCTGATAATATTATAACCCTTAAGCTTAATATTTTTATTATTACAAAGCCAGGTCTCATTCATTAAAATAATGTCGACCCTATCAGTACTGTTATTGATAAAATCATTTAAAAAATCAAGTTTAGGGGAAATACTTCTAGAATTCCAATGTATTATATTAAATTGTTTTAAAACTTTAGTATCCATAAATTATTATATATTGCTTAGATTATGTATTAATAATTCTTTTATAATCTTAGACGTAATTGGTGCCCCATCCTTCCTAGAAATCAAATCTACAACAGTTTTTATAATGCCATTCAATGTTGAATCACAGTTCAATATGTCGCTAATAATAAATCGTTTCTGCGGTGAAGTAATTTTAGAATTAGAATCGGAATTCTGAAGAATATTTTTTGATGTTTTGTCATTAGAATTATGTAAGACTGATTTCGTGCCCTTAATAGCCGATGCATATGTTGAACCACCCAAAATTCTGTTTTTAATCTCAGCAACTTTCGAAGCTTTAAGGGGGCACTCATATGCAACTGCTACATGAGGTCCTTGGCAGTTATTACATTTAATATTATCTTTTTGTAAACAATCTTTATAGTAATGATTACCTGCACATATGGAACAAACTTGAGCATTTTTGCAAGAACCACTAGTGTGGTTGAACTTGTAACAGTTAAAACACTGAACCAAAGGTTTAAAATATTCTCTAACTTCAAACCATAAATGTTCATAAGTAACATGGTTGGGCCTGTTAGTATTCAAAAAGGTTACCAGGACTGTAGGCAGGCTAGTAAATGAACCGTCGGGCAGCTTTTTCTTGAATCTCTTGATACCTAAAACTTCACACCCAGGTGACTTCAAAGATGACAGTAGTTCAGTATCATCGATTTCAGTTGGGACCTTGATTACTCCCTGACTTTCAATCTGATCAAAAGGTATCTTGACTGACCAGTTATTTTTACTGTGAATAGACTTATTCAAAATGAAAGAGTTCGCTTCTTTTTTTGTTGCGAAGAATATCTTGATGTAGTAATTGCCAATAGGTTTAACATACGTGTTAGGTGGCACCAAGTCCTTAAGAATTTTGTTCACTTTAAAAAGATCAATTTTTTCTTTGTTTTCTTGAAAAAGTAAAACGGGATAATCTTTTCTGTTCAGCTCTTCATAAATAGGAAGTATATCTTTGAATAAACCCCTTTTCGTAGTTAAATATTTGGGAATCATCTTGGGAACCGGCTCATCATCATGGGTGCAAGAACTTTTCCGCTTTAAAGTGGCCTCGGAATTACATGGCTCCAAGAGCCCACTACTAAATTCGCTCATGATGTAAAATTAAGGGCTCAAACTGGTTAAATGAAGCCCAAAACAAAATAAATTTTATGCAATTTAAAAAAGAGCGCCTTTTCTAATACGACTTTCCCGCCCTTTTTCTTTTCGTTATTATTATTCATGACCATAGATACAAGTCTTTCAGTCGGATACATAAATGGGTTTTAATATTCTTTATTATGCATTAGAATGCGGATGTAACACATTCTAATGATTTTTGGAGTATTTGGCAGCAAATTATATCGAGTCAGGCTTCCCAGTACGCTTTGCGGAGGTAGTCAATACTACAATAAAATTCTCCGCTCCACTATCCCGAGATCACTTCTGTCAATGATTGCCACATATTGTCCATTTGCGTAGACAATTGAGACACAAAACTACACCAATTTTATATCACAATTAACACTAGGAATCAATCTGCAAATAATATTAACAGCCGCTGAACTTCACCCGAAAAAATCCCGCCAAAAACCAGTCAGTCGAGAGCATGACCAGTGGTGCCAACATAGGGTAATTTACCCTAATTTGGAGTAAAGTTTCATCAGCATTTTTAAGGTACAAAATCGGTGAGGGTAATTTATAAGTTTATGCTATAATGGAAATTAGTAACTTATTTGAGTCTTTGCAATGATATAATATTTCCCTTGAACCCGCAATTTCTTAAAACTTCTTTTTCGATGCGCCTATATTTTTTTTTTCTTTGTCAACTGAGCCGATGCCGACTATTCTGCCAGTGTCACGTAGAGACTACAGCGCAATGAGGCGAGCCGTCGAACTTTGTCTATTCTTCCAGTGTCCTGTAGAGGCGACAGCGCGGTGAGATAAGCCGACGAACTTTGTGGTAGATAACAAAGATAGACATTGATTAAAAAAAAAAGAATGTAACTACATTTTGATGTCATTGTCATTTATAAATTTTGAAAGGAGTTTGATAACTGTAAGAGAGAAATTTGCTAAAAGGGAATGGAAGTTGATAGGGAGGGGGATTTTAATGTTGGGAAGCATATGATACAAGTCAAAGGAGTGGGAATACGAAGGAAATGAAAAAAAAGATATGGTGAGCTGTGAGGACTCTGCTTAACTTGAAGGCAACCTACTTGCCTATAAAAAACACTGGCAATTGGTATTACTTGAAAGGTTAATGAATTTCGAACAGAAAATAAGTGAATATGTTTTTGATTGTCAATTATAGTGTAGCCGCCCAGAAGGCAGGCATATTGTTCAATTCGTGCAAAATATATTAACTATAAAAGTAATTTATTTATTTAATTTTGTTAGCCTCTGTCTACGTCTCTACAGTACCATCATCAAGGCCGCACTCACACAAGGAAGAGTCACGAACACGGATCTTATTTAGGAATACTGGACTACAGCAGTGACCGAGTCTCAGCCTACACAAGGATGAAACAGCTCTTCTAGACATTATAGGGCATTTGAAAAACCAAGGTTTCCGCTGGATGTCAGGTTGAATGTTGGCATAATACGCCCCTTTGAGTTTCGAGCTTGCTTGCCACTCCGCTGACCACGAGCTGAATATTTTAAGTTTGGTGTCTGAGCGCAAGTCGTAACTATGAAGCATATAGTGTTTTCTATCCACAGGTTTGGATGTAGCAAATTTTGCCAGAGAGTCAGCACACAAATTGCCACATATACCCGAATGGCTGGGAACCCAAACTATTTCAATGTTTAAACCTTTGTTGTGACACGAGAAGAGTAAATTACGTATATCTACAATAATATTGCTGTGAATTTTAATTGATTTTGTCCTAGAGCCTGGATGCTACTATGCGAATCTGAAAAAATAACCGAATTTTGGATATTGTGCGATAATAAAAAATTGATGGCTTCTAGGATACCAATGCATTCTCCTGTAAAAACTGAAGATTCTGGCGGACATTGAAATAAAAGAGCTATTTTAGAGTTCTGGAAGTATGTTGAAACACCTGTACACCCCGTTGATGATAATTTAGATGCATCCTTATAGAACAAATTCCAACACTTCCAGTATCTCTGAATAGCCCGAACAAACTCTGTTTTTACGTCCTGGGAGTTTTTAGTGATACCAAGGCCCAAGACGATCTTTGGCTTGAAATGGACCACCTCATATGCAGAAGCAAATACTGGAAGAGAAGGGTATTGACAAACAGGCGAAGAGAATTGTTTAAGCTCCCTGTACCTATTCATCAATGTAATACATTTATTATTCCAGTAAGAAGAGACATTAAAAGAAAGGTTGATTTGCTCCAAAATGGGAAGTAAGGGATAGGATGAGAGGGAGAAAACTTTTGACAAGAAACGATCTGCTAAGTATTGTCTACGTAGGGTAAGGGGACGACCTGCACATTCAACCTGAAGAGCGTTAATAGGGGAAGATTTCATGGCGCCAATTACGATTCTAAGGCATTTGGCCTGGACTGCATCGAGTTTACGTAGAGCTTCTTTATTACATGGCTCAATTAAGTAGCTACAGTTATCCAACACACTTCTGACCAGAGCATTGTAAACCAGTTTTAAGGTGAATGGGTGTGCCCCCCACCAGACACTTGCCAGAGCCTTAAGAATCGAAACTGAGCGCTCACATTTTTTAACTGTATTTGGTGTCCACACCTGACAATTTAAAATCCAGGATAACTCCCAGAAACCTAGCCTGTTCCTTGACTGGTATAGCTTGGCCATCTATATTAATGTCAAGTTGAGGGATAATACATCTGCGAGTAAACACAACTGATGTACTATTTGGAGCACTTAAAGATAACCCATGATCTAACAGCCATTGGTCTAATGAGGACAAAGAAACATTCATAGATTGACCAGCATCCACGATGGAATTGCCAGAGACCAATAACGCAATATCATCAGCATACTGAAGGATTATACAATTAAAATTTATACAGGAAGGTAGATTGCAGGTATAAATATTGTATAAAGGGGGACTAAGAACGGATCCCTGAGGAAGGCCCCGCCAAGCTAATCTTGGTGCAGACTCCTCCCCAGGAATTCTTAATTTAAGACTACGGTCTAAAAAGATACTTGATATGATCTGACGTATTTTAGGCGGGATTCCCAGCTCTTTCATTTTCTGCCCAAGAACAGGGATGAGGATAGAATCATATGCAGCTGAAATGTCTAAGAAAACGGCTACCACAGACTCATTTCTACTAAGGGCCAACCGGATCTCTGATGTGAGGGTACCCACACTATCAGCTGTACCCAAACTTTTCCTTAAACCAAATTGAGTCGTTGGTAGCAATTTCCTGCTCTCCACAAACCATTCCAGACGGTTTTTAATAAGGTGTTCCAAGAGTTTAATGAGTATGGTTTATAGAGCAATTGGTCTGTTGGAACAATGATCACTAGGATCTTTACCAGGTTTTAATATTGGAATAATAATTTGAACCTTCCAAACAGAATATATCCAGAGGAAAAGCAGTAATTGGCCAAGTCCAGGTAATACTGGTGGGTCTTATCTCCAGCTTTGGTTATGAAGGAATATGGGAATCCATCCACCCCAGGGGCAGATTCCCTTACAGAGTTCCTCCAATGTAAATGGTCTGTCCAAAGGATCATCTCATGGATGCTGTTTGGTGGTTCATTGAGACACATTCATATTTACCAGGAACATAAGCTGGGGCCAATTTAGAAAAAAAATGGTGACTAAGCTCTTCAGACATTATGCTCCCAGAGGGAGGCCTCAAATTATTCCTAAAGGTTTTCAACCTACGCCATACTACTGAAACTGGAGTGGATGGACTCAGTGAATCACAATACCTACGCCAACCATCTCTTTTTTTTTCTTAAGTAATTTTCTGGACTTATATATGCTGAAAAGCTATGATGTTCTCCAGGTTCATATCTAAGTTAAAATTCATTTCGGCCTCATTCCTAGCTTTGATCACAGCAGAGCATTCCCTATCCCACCATGGCGGAGATGGGATTTTGCCCGTTGGCAGTTTTTTGGCAGGGAAGGAATCATCCGCTGTAGCGGATATTATGTTGGAGAATGACAAAAAGCATTCGTGAGCATTTTCATAATTAATGGAAGGAAGAGAGGAGACGCGCAAATCTATAATTTTTGAGTAAAGGTCCCAATCAACTGAGTTTAGTTGGTATTTTAAAAGAGGAGCAAAGGTTCTATCAGGGTTAATTTTGGAAGGTATTTCCACCATGATGGGATAGTGATCATTCCCATAGGTCATATTCAAGCGACTCCAACTAAAAAGGCTGGCTATACTCGTATTAGATGAACAAAATGTCAAATCAAAGCAACTGTTATTTTGCACTGGCACACCCCGACGTGTGGCAGACCCATCATTTATCACACATAAATTAAGTTCATCTAATATATCCACTAAGCCTATACCAAAATTGGTTTCTGACCCCCATCTATAGTGGTGACCATTTAAATCACCCATGACAAGTAATGGACCTTGTACATTACTTAACAAACTTTTTATGATATCAAGATCTTCAATTTGTGGGTATGCAATATAAAAACTAAAAACAATTATATCCTCAGCATTAACAGCAACAACATTGATGTTGTCACCTACAAAGGGTAGAGGAATTGGGGTGAATGATACTTTGTTATTGATGAACAAAGCACATCCCCCATATCCATCTGATCTATCATGTCGAACACCATTGAAACATGGGATTCAGAAATTACTTTTTGTGGCCCGATTGGGCCCACACTTTTCGGTAATGCATCAGACAACCTCCCGTGAGCCTCGAGTCATTTGCGCCCGATCCTGTTAACCTCACCCTTCCGCACCCCCCCCCCCCCCTTTACTTTTGATCATCAAATTTTCGTCTTTTGTTCTTCCCGTGGTGCGATTTGTTTTGTTGATAACGAAAGGTTTTTTCACGGGAAGTTGAAGCAACGGTGACTTTGGTCTTATCGGTGATTTGGAACGAACTAAAATTCTAGAACTAGGCGGTGGCGCTGTATCCTTGACAAATTTATCGATCCCGCCTATTTTCTGTATATAAGCCGATAAACTTTGAGGGTTAAACATTTATTTCGCTGAAGGCGGCATTTTTGCAATATCGTCGCGTATATATTTACCTTTAAAATCTTTAAGTAGTGCCTTGCGCCGTAGTTCTATAAGCTCTGCGCGCTTTCAGCAAATAATTAGTAAAATGTCTTCAGAAATAGATTTGTACTCAGACTCGTTTCCGAATAACTCTTTCGTAATAAATCGTAGTTGATGTAAGCTGTGCATCAGGCTTTGCAGAACAATCAATTATATTTCGCAAGTTTGTGAATATAGATTCACAAACTCATTTTGAGCTAAAAAGGCATTTGACAAGGCAGCAAAGCCACGTTCCATCTGACAACATCGAAATGGTGCAGAAGGATCCTCAAAACGCCTCATTTCCTCGTTAACTTTCAGCTCAGAAAACGCCGGAATAGCAACATATTTCTTTTGAACCTCATTGTGTCGCACAGAGTTCCAGTCTGAAGAGTCAAATCTTTGCATCGAAGCTAACTTAGTGACACGATCGGAATTAGCTTTAGGTAGTTACGGGAGGTTCTCTAACGGATAGGTTTAGTTCGGCAATGTCATTTATACCGACTAACGGTCGTAAGAACGGATCGTCTGACGGTACATTAACTGGCACCAATGCAGGCTCCGCAGTCGAGCAAGAAGCAATCGGCTGCATTGCAGCGTAATTAGCACAAAATAAATTATTAACATGACTCACCAACTGCTGCGACATTATTTCAAACCTTTGTTCCATCTCCCGCGATGACTCGTGTAATCGGGGGTCTACTCCCGAAGCTCGAAGTCCGTAGTTTCGACCTTAGTTACGGGCGTTTCCTACTCCTTAACACCTACGGACGGATGATTCGTTCGGGGGGGCCGAACGAAGAATTAATGACAACACAATTTGACAATTTTATTTACCTACTCCCGATGCGTTTTTATCCGTTCGAAAAATTTAATTTGACACTTGTTTTAACGGATCGTCACGTCAAGATATTACGACATCAAAATAGTTATCGTGCAGTCGACGAAAGTAAACGAAACTTATAATTCCCAACGATGGCTGCTTTTTTAATGCTCGCAGAAGATCTACTGGAAGAGCGGAGGCAACGTTGATGACATTTGCGCCAAAACTTCCAGTTGGCAAGTATTCCCGACTTTGAGTTCATAGGGAACTATAGGCTCACTCGGAAATTATTTGAGGACTTGTGTGAGGAGCCAATACCTCTTTTGCGACAAAGTGGTGTTGATCCGAGAATGAAGGTAAGGATATATTAAAGATACTGGTAACTTATTGAGCTGTATTACCAATCCCACTCATTTACATGTGTTGTTTTTGTTTAATTTCAGATCCTGGCTGCTCTTTATTTTTATGCCCGGGGGAGTCACCAAGGTCCAGTGGACCTTAGCACCTTAGCAGCGATGTTCCAATGGCACAAGAGACAGTGTCACGCTGTCTGCACTGAACAGACCCTCATTAATAAAAAAGTATTGGCAGGGAGGAACCTTATAAAAAGACAGTAGGTAAGTTTAAAAGCTTGTACCATTTTTCTAAAACAAGTATTTAATAAAATATACCTAGCCTGCCATTTGAACATTGACTACCTATGCTTTGAAGAGTGTTTATACCTACTTATAGAGTATACTTCAATAAATTGTATCATTTCAAATTTTGTAGATTTTATGAAAAATATGGCCTGCCAAGCGTAGTGTTACAGGAGATTTAAGGTACCCACTTCGGGGATTCATGATGAACCCAATAGACAATGCTGTAGAAGACCCCAATAGACAATAACATGCTTGGTCCAATAAACAGCGTATGTTTAGCATTTTAAAAGGCAGATTATGATGCAGCAAGAGAGCTGCACTATGCACCAGTCAGTTAGGCTTAGCACGCACAGCGATTTTTATTCGCGCGTATTTTTTCCGCGCGAATTTTTTAGTACTATTTGAGCGCGATTTTTTTTCCGCAGTGCGTGCAGCATCATACAACTCCATAGGCCACAGAACGCGTGGAAAAAAAATCCCCGCGATTTATTTACCGCGCGAATTTTTAGTACTATTTGAGCGCGGTTTTTTTTCTAAAATAATTCGCGCGAATCAAAATCGCTGTGCGTGCTATGCCTAATAACGCATTGAACAGTATTTTTTTCATCCATTTAAGAGCATATTTTAATTATTTTTCAGGTATTATTGTCATTGCCTGCTGTGTTTTACACAATATGTTTAATGAGGCGGACTTAGAAGCACCTTCCCTCAGCGAGATCTTCAATTTGAGCGCAGTAGATAAGGAGAAGTGGTGTCTACAAATATAATATCTGCCCATCAAGATCTTCAGCAAGGGCAAAGAGCGAGAGACAGTTTAGTGCAATTGCTGGAAATACATAAATAGATACTTATGCAGTCTCACAAGAAAACTTTACAAATAAAGCCAATATAAATGCATTAGTATGTGTATGACTAGATCTATGAATGTGAGTGAAGCAAAAGAAGTATGTAAGGATCGAAGCAGGTGACATTCTGTAGTTTCTGCCTACCCCCATGGGAAAAAGGCGTGAGTTTATATATGTATTATTGACTTTTCACAATAAAAGCATTGTTTTTATTAGAAATTTTTTTATTTTTCACCTTTCAAATCTGAATAAATTTAACAATTAAACAACTACAAAAATTAAATAGAATATAATTTATAGTACACCATAAAATTATACACATTTACAAGTAAAACTTATTTATACGGGTACAAAGGCGGTCTTATCGCTGACAGCAATATCTGCCAGACAACCTTTGGATGGACTGAAAAACTTAGAATTAAAAAGGCTACCCCAGTCTGCGGTGTACTGCTATTAGATTAAAACATAAATGTATATAAGATTATATTACTATACTAAATACCATACAAAAACCTATATATAAACATACATACATAAAAAAAACAACTCCAAGAGGAAAAACATAAGTTTCATTTCGTTTAGTTTTGAATTTGGTAGTTTACACACTTGATTATTTACCAAAATTAAGTGTTGATAGGAAAACAACCTTTACGGGTATGTGACTACCCTACTTGTAAGTACGAAAATCGCCAAAATGTTGAAAGAAAACGAAATATATTTATTTGTGACCCTCACAGGAGACACAAGAAATAAGCAAAAAATTAAACAATAATAAAAATACAACCCCAAGCTAGACCCAAAAAGGAAATAATGCAGCGCTGATATTCTAATAATTAATATTGACACTTCAATGTGGTTTTCTTTTTACTTATCGGTCATAAATTATTGGTAGGGACTTAATTTCTCTTACTTGTCTACTTTAGTCTCAAATACTTAATAATCAGAATAAAATTAACACTTAACACACTATAACATTCAAAACATAGATTTCCTCTTATTAATATCAGTCTTAAATTATTGCTAGGAACTTAGTTTTTCAAGAATAATCCAGCTTTACTTCATCAAGCATCTTATTTCTTCTAGTTTTGATTATAAGCCTTTGCACTTCCGCTTTCGGCAGGTGTAGCAGCATGGGTGGGTAAGATGGCTTCTGGCTGTCTTTTTGATGGACCCTGTACAACAAAAACTGAATATCATTGACGGATACAATAAAAAATATATGATTGTATGTCTGTAATTTATTAATATTTAGGGAAAAAAATTGTCTACTACCAAAATTATAAATTTTGTTAAGTATGTATTACCGTTGGAAAAGCTGGTTGGACTTGACTAGGTTTGTGGCTCTTCAATAATCGATAGGATCTTTAACTCCTGTTTGGGAGCGGGTTGGTGATACCAATGGACCTGTAGCACATGCTGACCGTCTAGCAGCTCCAGCAGCTTTCTTGGCAAAATGTTTTTAACAGCCCACACCTAAAATTTGGATATATGGTTAATTTAAATTGCATGAAAGGTATAATATATTAAAACACTATACTCGTAAGTACTCCTACAGATAATAACCCAGTCAGTAAATAATCAAAAATGCCTTTGACAAAGCTGGGTTAGTCACGATTTTCACATATGTAATCGTGATTGTAACCCCTACTGACTGGGTTATAAGTATTTGCAGGATGACTGACTATGATTGTGTGCACTTTACTGAGGACAAGACCTTAAAATCATATTAATATTGACGAGTAATGTATTAATTAAACTCACCGTTTGCCACTGCTACTAGGAATTAGTGCAACTTTCCATTGAATTAAGTTGCTCAGGTTTTCCCACAGCCGTTTTGAGCGAACTTATGAAGACGACGAGGCACAGAACATATATACCCTAAAGGGTGCGACGAGGGCCTCAATTTGTGCGTAAGTTGCTGCTTATGCGGTTGGGTCATTTTAATGAATTATTAATGAAAACTAAATTCCTCCAATGTATTTATTTCTTTTTCTTGACAATTCATTTGAAAGTTGCTGTCATAAAGAAAAAAAGCAAAGGTATCAATAGGATAATGCCGCTTTCCAGACAATAATGACAAAAGTAATTCATTACAATATTTAAAGACATAAGAAAAGTAAATTGTTAAAGATGGTCATTTCCTAACGTAAACAATATTTTATTTTTTGTTTAGTAAGCTTGAAACCACAAACTAGGAAAACCGGTAATCGACCGATAAAATAGTGCAACTCTAACGTCATCCTTCGTTCGTTCACGAAAATTGTCTATGATCCCGTTAGAAGCTCAATAATCCGAAATCGTTAGGGGGAAGGGTTCACTCCGTAGTTTCGGAATACTTTCGAACGGCTCGTAACTTCGTCGACGAAGATCGGGAGTAGGCCCCCTGGTCCGGCGCCGTCGTTTCATCTTCGCTCGAACTTGAACCGATGCTGATTACCTTGGCTCCCTGGACGGCCCACGTGCGTTATCACTTTCACGTAACCGAGCGGAATCACGATCGCTGAATACGTCCGCGAGATTATCAGTGCTCGGCTCGGAAGTTTTGCCGTTATTGTCCATTTTTAAATAACACGCACTTTTCACGTAACGGAACAAAAAAATTAGTAACTTTCTAATTTATTTTACAGATACTAAACCAAATGGGGGTATGTTAAGTTTTCTGTATTTAAACTCTAACGACTTGTGCGCGGTACGAAGAACAACCATTAATTACTCTTTGAGAACAACGCAACAATATCAAAGGAATGGCGGCTTGCTGTGTGCTGTTTAGTTAGTTCCAGGAGCGGCCACAGGCGGCGCTGTGGTTGACTCACGTGACGGAAGTAGCATCATCTAATAGTGCTAACACACGTCCGGATTTGGTCCGACCGGACTAACTCTGCCCACAAATCCTTTCTCGCTTACACACGCTTGTGTGGAGCGAGACGGACTCAATTAATAATAATAATGTCCGGCGGACCACTCTACACACGCTCGGATTTGGTCCGGGCCGGACTAACTCCGCCCACAAATCCGTAACGTGTGTAAGCACTATAACGATTTGGCGGGGAAAAAGACGATGTACTCTCATAAATGGACTTCGGACGTCAAACGGAACTCTTAATAGCATTAACATACATACATAAACTCACGCCTTTTCTCCATAGGGGTTGGCAGAAACTACAGAACGCCACCTGCTACGATCCTTACATAATTCTTTTGCTACTTCTTTTCTTTAATAGCATTTAATAATATGAAAAAATAATAAAACAAAAGTGGATTACGGGAGAAGTCGTTTCGCATGATGTCTAAATATCATGAAATCCAATAGGAGAAAGACGATGAAATCAAATAATAATGAGATTGTTTACGTGTGGTGTTAGATTTCATAAGTTAGTATGACGTTAATAAGTTGATACTCGTGTTTTAATTCGTTATCACTATTTATCTTTGATACTCGTACATAATATCTAAAGTATTACCTACCTAAAGTACCTATAGTATTTTTATTGAGACGAAGTAAATAAAATAATTGTAAAGTATCAAATTAGGTTATTCCAGGTATTGCATACCAGTTTTGGGGTTGCTATGCTGATATTTTTTAAATTTGCCGCGCTTTTTCAGTCTACTTTCGTTTGCCAGACTCTAGTAACACAGTATGTATGGTGTTTTTGTTGAATAATAACATCTTGGAAATAATTGCATGTTAATGACTTTCTTGTCAAGGCTATGATTGCTGATGATTAACAATAATATTTAAACTAAAATACATTTCAGGGTAGTTCCTTATTTTTTCATCGTCGCCATAGTAATACGCGGCTTAATGGGCTGACTGTATCTCGAGATTGAATCTGCGAGACGCCACACAGAAAAAAAGCTGAATTCTTAAAATCGAGGTGCTTTTTGGTCTCCTTTTATCCGACGAAACAAAAAAGGAGGAGGTTCTTAAATTCGACATGTATTTTTTATGTATATATGTATATATGACCACGCATAACGTTTTATAGAGAGGTTCAATTTAAAAAAAAATATGTTGGAAAGGGTGTTTATACCTCAAAGTTGGTCCCATTTAAATTTCAAAAATAATATCCACCCCTAAAGGTAAAAACGATTTATTGATAATTTGCCCACCGAATTTTCAATTTTGAATCGATTCTGTTGAAATTAAATAAACTAAAAACCGAAGCCTTTATAACAAAAAAAATGTGTGGCGCCGCCTCAAAATGATACACTAAAAGATTTTTTGCTTTTTAGTTCGATAATTCGTCGGTTAATTTTTTGTTAATTAATAAGGGTTTCTCTAGAATATTTTAATTCTTCTAAGAATATTGTGTTTACTCTACTCTATATGTATAAAAAAAACATAATTAAACGGGTGTCGTAAGCAAATACCTATGTCCCCATTTGCCCAAGCACCTAGTGTGTATTTCACTAAATAGGCAATGTACTTTGGGTTAGGTTAAAAGTCGCATTGTCTAGATGTCTGGTTATAACGGAGATGGCTGCAAATGACAGGTCAAACGCGCAATGCTGCACGCATGCGCGGCCCGGTATTCGCTCCGGAACTGCCTAGCACGGGCACCTCCCCCTGAAAAATAGTGATGTAATCGGGCCGGTCTGCGTTTTTTTAAAACTTTTATCATTCCCTGAAATATAAAAGCAACAGAAGTTAGGTTCCTACATCTTTGAAAAATACCGTAACGAAATCCGTTCTGCTTTTAGACCTGAAATTATACAGAGTAGGACGGCTGATAACAGTTCTAAAGTTCCGCTGAACCTGTCAATCAATCTATAAATCTAGAACCGTTTTTGAGCACGGTGAGCACCATGACACAAGACACAAACCAACTATTTGGCCAATTGTGATTGCCAGATTAATAAAACCTACCTGTACTACGTAATGGCTATTTGGGCTTCAGCCCAGGGCCCCGTCAATATATAGGGCCCCCAGCATTTTCTAAAAACTCTAATACAATAATTAAATTTTTTTCAATGGGGGCTCCATTGAAAACAGTTGAGTTATTTTATTACAGTTTTTAGAAAATGTCTCGGGCAGGTTACTAAAATTTTCGAGCTCGCTTCGCTCGCTCTCTTGCCGCCCAAAAACTCCCTTGTTTCTTCTTACTTACTCTTATTTTTAAACAAAAGGTTAAAAGAAAATCTAATCTAAGGCGCAGAAATTGACAAAAAAATAAATAGGTAACCCGGATGCAAAATTTTCGCCTACCTAACCTCTGTACTGAGCTCATGAAAGTTTTAGAGAAAAAAGCTTCAGTAATTTGGTACCTCATGAGCAGTGGGGTTTCTTAGTCATCATCATCATATCAGCCGTAAGACGTCCACTGCTGGACATAAGCCTCCCAAGCGTCGCCACATTGACCGGTCCGTGTTTCTCAGTAGATGGGCCTAAATGGCTGGAGTCAAACCTTTTCGCCACAACCTACTACTCTTCTTTGATAGATTATAGTCGGAAGCGGGAATAGGCACACATTTAGAAAAATATAATGTTTTCTATTTTTCTAAAAGTGTGCCTGCCAACTTTTTCGTTTTTGTCTCTCTCAAATGTCAATTAATTAGATAGTTTATGCCGTATAGGGTATATTAGTGGTAGGCCCCCAAGTAGTGTGAGCTCAAGGCGCTCAAATCCACGATCCGCCCCTGCATAGGCTGGTAGTCATGGCATGGTCTTCATGCAGCTTCCTCGATAACAACAGATAACACCCCTTACCCATCCCTACGCTGCACCATTTTCAAGGCCACATCTTTCAGTAGGCTGCAAGCAGCCGGCGTGGCCGCACGATGTCAGTCCCGCGATGACAACACCACGCGAACACCGTCCCAACGACACTGTTGAGTTGTTACCGTTAAAGTCGGCGTTAGTCAACAATAATTATAAAGATGACGACTCGTACTACCCGCCTCCTCTCAACAACAACCCTTCCAGCTCAAATCTCTACGATTACACGTTATTGTCGAAAAGGACGCCGGCCTCTAAAAGGTATTTTTGTTTATATTTTGTGTGATTAAGGATGGTTTTTGATTTGGTGGTGCAGCTATTCTTCTTGAGATCTAGGAGTAATCAAAATAAAGCTGTATGAGGACAAGTTTTGCTAAACAACTATTCTTTATTCTAGAAAATCATGTGTCTTTACTTATCTCAACCAAATGTTTATTTAAAATTGAATGAAGATTAAAAACCAGTCTAAAATGCAGGATGTCTCTGGCTATATATCAATAGATAGCAATCTCCTTGCTTGCGCTTTGTATCAGTAGGTTGGAATTTGGATTATCGGCGTCAGCGTAAACATAGCCCTGCCCTAGTCCATTGTGTCTGCAAGCCTAAAGAACTTTTCGCTAGTTACATTAAAATTTCCCGTATATAAGTACTAAAAATAATATTCGCGGTTTTTTTCTATTCGCACTTTTATCTACAGTTTGGCAGAAATTATCGTCGGATGCAGATTCCCACTGTTATTTTAAAGTGCTCGTAGTCGCAGCGGAAAAATATCTAATATCTTAATTTCAGTTTAGCAGATAGTTAGTGTATGACGTCGTGTAATTGTGTATGGTAACTACAAATTTGTGTATCCAACTATTGGGGAGCTAATCAATAAAAACTGTTTCCGCTGGAACTACGTCATCCCAGCGGAACTTTTTTTTTCCTATGCACGTAGAAGAAAAAAAAAACATCCAATAATTAGTTTGTAACGAGAGGTAAATGTGTATGCTTGAATGAAATTTGTGTGACATAAAACTGCGGCAATAATCAAGTTTCCGCTGCGCTGACGTTTGGCAATTTGATGAAAATCATATAAAACGGCTTAGTGCAGAGTTGATTTTTTTTACGTACGTTGCTTTGAATTTGTGTGTAATGATTGTTAACACAGAATTAGAAAAAAACATACCGTTCAGAAGATATACACGTAAAAGTAAAATAAGGTTATTAGGTCCAAGAACTTAAAATAGGAACACTAGAGCATAACTTATAACTTTTATTTGTATCTTTTAAGGGACTACAATGCCTTGCCAAGTTTCATTTATGTGGTCTTAGTAATTAATGAGCAATGGCATAATTTACTACGGCTTGAGTACTATATTGTATGACATCCGATTGCAGGACTTTTTAATGGAAAAGCAAAATATAACTTATTCCGATGATTAGTTTATTAATGCAACTATTCACATATAAAATTTCAGCTCAATACACTAAATAATTAAAGAGATATAATAAAAATACCAGAACAACCGCAATACATGGATAAACCGACCAAGTTTGAATGGCTACAAAAAAGCGGCCGTACAGTATAAAGAGCTAACGTTCTAAAATTTCCAGTATAGCTCGTTATTGTGTTTAATAGTTTCGTACAGGTGCGTACACAATAGTTTAGCAGAAAATAAAACAACTGCATTAACTTTGTATTCTTAAAAGTATTTATTAATGTTAATATAATACTTAAAAAAAACACTATTATTAACAAAGTAATAATAACAGAGATAGGTTCGCAGGGCAGCTTTGTGGTGAGCTGCTGGGCAGTGGCGGCCCCACGGACCAGATCTCCTGGGAGAAGTTTTGTCAGTTGACCCTCATCTTCCGCTTGCCTTTATTGGCCGGCCGGAAAGAACACTGATGGGGAACAGAGCTCCCATCTCTCGTTTGCCTTAATTGGTTGGCTTGAATGAAGATTCACAAGACCAAAAGTGCTCGGTGGGAAGAAGTATAATCTTACTGGATGATGCTGGTAGGGATCTTTACCGTATTTCCGGAATTGGACTGATAGCCTTGGTATACCTCTCCACTCCTCAAGCACCTCCAGATATGTTTGCCCCCATGGCGCTACGTCACTCAAGTACTAAAAAGACCCTCGTCCATTAATTGAGTGTGCAAGTCACCCCCTGCCATTTTATAGCCGTGTAATTCAACAGTGGTCAGTCAGGGGCTAATAGTAATTCTATAGTTTTAGGAAATCGATCCACTAAACCTGCCAAACCCATAGCCCAATATCTTTGTCTCCATATTAACAATAGTCCTGCACCAACCGGGGATTGTCCTTGGGTGCTCTTACGTAGTGCATCTACGAATAATCATCGTTTGGTGTCACATATCATGATACATAGTTAACAGGGCCTCTGCGAGTTAGCTTCGGCCCCTGGCACGCCTTTCAAAGGTTCGGGACCCCAGTGTCCCGAGATTGTTAAAAACATTGATATAATGAATCAGTTTTCTTTATTATATATAAATAAAAAATATATTACCTACTGAAGCCCATATAGATTGTAAATCTTAAGTTCTACTATGTAAATTTTAGGGAGTTGGTTGTGACTGATAAACAAAAAAGAAGAGGAAGCGCGTGCTAAGAAAATACCTACCTACTTTAAATTATTCCATAGTATACTGTTAACTTTTTAAATTCGACATTTGAAATGACTACTGGTGTAAGTTTTTTTTTTAATTATTACTAGCTTAATATTAAGGACATAATAATTACCTACAGTAATAACTTTTTGTAATATAAGTACTGGTAAATAAATGCATTTGTTACTGATGCAAATAATTTTGAAAGTTTAAGAAAAAAAACTTTGTTACATAAAAATACAACCGACTTACTAATAAAAACACTAAAAAGTGAAAAATTACTTCAATTTAGGCAGTCGGTGTTTCTGTTTTGTATCTTCGTTTTTTGACACCGACTTCCGAAATTGAAGTTATTTTTCACTTTGTACTGTTTT
Source organism: Orthosia cruda (assembly GCA_964057195.1). Taxonomy (NCBI): domain Eukaryota; kingdom Metazoa; phylum Arthropoda; class Insecta; order Lepidoptera; family Noctuidae; genus Orthosia; species Orthosia cruda. Next base: position 2,817,478 of record OZ059825.1, read on the forward strand.
TATTTGAAAGCCAATTGTATTTTTATGCTAAATAATTTAATAAGCAAGTTCTATAGTAAGGTACCCACAATGCCCAAAGTTATGCCGGAATAGATTAACCGAATAAATGACGATGAAAAACCCGAAATGAGAGTGTGCCATGCAATGCAATTGCAGCAATCCCGAGAGATTTGCTGTTGTTTATTTAAGTGTTCTGTTATATATCTCCGAAGTTCTTTATCAGATCTTCACCAAATTTAAATGGGACCAATTCAGGAACCTACTCTTTCAAACAAAAATAATCTTCAAAATCGGTCCACAATTGACTGAGAAATCAGTACATACATATACTGCCAACCATAGAACCTCCTCCTTTTTGGAAAGTCGGTTAAAAATCAAGTGACCTACTATTTTTATCACGAAAATTATTATTTTATTTATTTATTCAGGACCTCCAACGAAAGATGTACACAAAAAACACAATGAATCGTCAATATGAAGTAATGACAAGTGCACTCCAAAATTATAAAAAAATAGTATACTAGTATTAGTTAATTGTTCAAAACTTGTGTGCACAGCTGTACCAGTCCAATAATGGTACAACACTGGAAATTTTAGAACGTTAGCTCTTTATACTGCACGGCCGCTTTTTTGTAGCCATTCAAACTTGGTCGGTTTATCCATGTATTGCGGTTGTTCTGGTACTTTTATTATATCTCTTTAATTATTTAGTGTATTGAGCTGAAATTTTAGATGTGAATAGTTGCATTAATAAACTAATCATCGGAATAAGTTATATTTTGCTTTTCCATTAAAAAGTCCTGCAATCGGATGTCATACAATATAGTACTCAAGCCAGTAATTATTAAGACCACATAAATGAAACTTGGCAAGGCATTGTAGTCCCTTAAAAGATACAAATAAAAGTTATAAGTTATGCTCTAGTGTTCCTATTTTAAGTTCTTGGACCTAATAACCTTATTTTACTTTTACGTGTATATCTTCTGAACGGTATGTTTTTTTTCTAATTCTGTGTTAACAATCATTACACACAAATTCAAAGCAACGTACGTAAAAAAAATCAACTCTGCACTAAGCCGTTTTATATGATTTTCATCAAATTGCCAAACGTCAGCGCAGCGGAAACTTGATTATTGTCGCAGTTTTATGTCACACAAATTTCATTCAAGCATACACATTTACCTCTCGTTACAAACTAATTATTGGATGTTTTTTTTTATTCTACGTGCATAGGAAAAAAAAAGTTCCGCTGGGATGACGTAGTTCCAGCGGAAACAGTTTTTATTGATTAGCTCCCCGATGGTTGGATACACAAATTTGTAGTTACCATACACAATTACACGACGTCATACACTAACTATCTGCTAAACTGAAATTAAGATATTCGACATTTTTCCGCTGCGACTACGAACATTATTTTAAAAGCAACCTCATAAGGATCGTTCTTATTTTGAAAATCTCAATATTTTGTAAAAATATGTAGGTAGGCTTTCCGTCATTGTAAAGCCCCTGAACATGATATTAATTACAAGATGTCGCAATACAGATTTCAATGTGTGTGGATATTAATGTGCGAAGACAATTATCTGTCTACTGATAAATTGCTCATAACTCATTGGATCTGGGACGTTGAATAACTTATCCAATCTATCAATTAAGGAGTCATCGCGGCTCAAATCAAATTTTGGTTCTAATCTAATAACGGAACTGTCAACGATCTTCGATTGAACTTCCCGTGATTTATTTGAAAGTGGCCTTCCTTTTGGAGTTTAAGTAAAACGGCGTATAATAGCAGTCTTCTGAGATAACGAAATTTTCATGGATTTTATCGCAAATGCGGTGCTCCTGTTGAGACTGTCTCTTTTACTGGAGTGTCCCAAATGGCCGTTCACCTGCATCCTAGATGACCTAATCGAAGCCAACGACGCGCGACGCCGCAGTAAACCTGGCCACATTTTTTTATTGTGTTCTTATGGAAACCTTCAAAAGACGTCTGGACTTTTGAAAAAAAGACCAGGAAACGTGGGTTCTTTTACTCACTAAAACCACCCAGGTGATCACCAGCAGCACTTTTTAAAAGACCACCTCTGAAACCCTGGGGAGACTTAAAATGCTTCACCTGAGCCTCGCTGTGCACGGCAGCACGTGATCACTGTGCCACCGTCTTTCCTGAAGTCACTTGGTGGGTGCACAGAGTCCCCAATCTCAGCGCCCGTGACACTGGAGACCCGGCCGTCGGCTTATGATGCAGACGGGCTTTCGGCGTTCTAGGCATCGAGGCGGTTGCCTCCCCGACGACGCCTTCTTCTCCAAGTCTCCTTCTGGCCCATCACGGTCTCACAGAAGGAGGCCATTTTCTTCCAGTTTTCTGTCTCTTCTGGCAAAGACAGATCTCGCCCGATCATGGCGACCAAGGCCTGTCACTTAGGGGCCCACGCAGGGCACTCTTCGCCTCCGCAATCGTGGCCACCTACTAAGGGGCCCAAAAAATATATATAATTTATATGTACCGCGACAAAAAAATAAGAAGAAGAGGGGTTTTAACTTTTAAGTATCTATCGTAGAGTCTACAAGATTCCACTGCTGTTTATGGGACTCAAGTATGATACCTATTTATTTAGTTAAACAAAAATGTTATTGCTAAATGCTAGATTTATTAACTTCGTAAAGCCGAGCTTCCTAATCTTGTACAAACCTAGATAAATTTCCAGAGTTGACGGCAACCGGAAATTGAAAAGATCTATCGGCTAAGGGAGATAACACATCAACTAGCCAGACTCTCCAGTGACTGTATAGGCTAACTAAGCTTACTCGTATATAATATGAAGGTTGTACAAATGGATTCGATTCAATTCACATGAATGACCGATGATCATACGATCCAAACTCAGCATTGTTTTTTTTATGTTGATTTAACTGTCAAAGAACTCAAGTCAAAATATCTCATTTTCTTTTTCAGACTACTATCGCGCACCCAACAGCCAACGCCGACGCCGATGTTGACATTATGCGGTGCGCCACCTCCCTCTAGGAAAAGAGAGGAGCTGACGGCGCTCGCTAATCTCAGAAAGAAGGTTTCACCCGCCATGCTGCGGCCAGACAAGTGAGATAATACATTGTTTCAGCCACATGCTTTTGTGTGGCGGGAATCATGTTGTTGGCGACATTCAATGTTGCTGGGAATCAAAAAGTCATTTAATCAAATAAGATTCACTGTCAGCATTTTTTAACGTCAACATTTCACAAAAAAACGGTCGCCCATCACAACTATCACCTAGTGGTCATGGAACCGTGGCGCTGCAAACTCCCCAGCAAGTTTTTAGATACGAAACGACACGCAGTAATGATAACCGCTGTTTTTACATTTGATGATGCGGGAATCAATGTAACGCAATAATAATTAGTCGACATAATTTTCGAGGTACGGGACTCGATGTCCCATGTTTGGCACCGTACACTAAATGTGTTGTATATATGTACCTACGCTTTTTACTTATATTTAGGTACTTCTATACGGTTTTCATTAGCCTTTGACAATTTCGTCCGAAAGGCATGTATATTTATACGTATATGCCTTCTAGGTATGATAATGTAGAGAACATCACCATAATTGGTTGTGATGAAAACTGAGATTTAGTGTTAATACACTAAATATCTAATCATAGTTATTTTTCCATCACAACCGAAATGAGTTCCTAATCCATTGCTTTATGTTTAAAAGCCGGCTACTCGACAGCTAGCGTAAAACACGCAATGAATAGGTACTGCTGAAATGTCAAAATAAAGAGTTTACGATGGATGCCTTGAAATTATATGTTACGCCATTGTAGTGAATGTGTTGCTATATCACTTCAGTGCACCCGTTGAAGCATGACGCGAATAAAATATAAAAAATCGATGTCCCTTGTCCAATATGAATTGAAAATGACGATGTCACCTGTTGGGCGCCAATATGAATTAAAAATGACGATGACCGTTGTTGGTCACCAATATGAACTGAAAATGACGATGTCACTTGTTGGGCGCCAATATGAGTTGAACATGACGATGTCCCTTGTTGGGCGCCAATTTGAATTAAAATGACAATGTCCCTTGATGGACGTCAATATGAACTGAAATTTTCTCTTGTTGGGCGCCAATATAAATTGTATATGAAGATGTTGCTTGTTGTGGTGAAATAAGAATTAAAAAATAACGATATCGCTTGTTGAGTGGCAATAAGATTATAATTAATGATGATATTGCATATTGGACGGGAATTGTACTGAACTCGCGTCTTTAATCTTGAATCATTCACCAGATTGATTAAATTTAACAACTTGAATACCACCACGCTCACGGGAGAAAATTCCCTCCATTAACAGGTTTTAGCCATTTCGCAAATAGCAAACAATTTAGCGATATACCTTGCACATCGCGTGTTTGACTGCTATACCTGCCAAGGTTCGACGAGGGCGAGGGTGAAAAGTGGATCGGGGAGATAGTATTACAATGGAATGCTCCCTTATAACTTCCTCAACATACCAAGAAGAGCACGCGAACATATCTTCACACGGTATTTCCGTAATTAAATAGAATAGGTACTTTTGAAAGGGTAGTTAGATACATACGCTTGCGGCTATACCTACTTACTTGATTTTAAGGTCTATCCACACATATCAGGGCCGTAACAGGGACGTGTCCTGTTAGGGGCTCAAAAAATTATCGTTGTGTACATTTTATATAAACTCGTTCACACACGTCCGTGCACGGGCCTAAGCTTCAATGATTGGGCCCGGCCCTGACACGTCCAGGGCACGCCCCTGATATATGTGGATAGACCTTTAAGGTCTGGAAGGAACGTGAGCTGTCAGGGGCACAAAAAAATATCGGTGCGTACATTTTATATGAACTCGTTCACACACGTCCGTGCACGGGCCGTGCACGGGCCAGTGAACAAGCTTCAATGAAACTTCTATGCACGTCCCTGATATGTGTGGATTGACCTTAAGGGTACTAGGTACGAGATTTTAAATTTTACAAGAATAACACTTGCGTCTTACAAAAAACATTTTATCCGACCGCAGCGAAGCCCAAAAGGTGGGTTATGTGCAGGGCCTGATTCCCGCGCACGAGGATCGAGGGTCAAGCGCCAAGCTTGCCTTATTTAAAAAACACACAAACGTATAGGTGATAGCTGAGGCGGAGCAGTTTTTAGAAGAGTTGGAGGAACCGTTCCTTAAGACCGGCATAAAAGCGCTGGAGCGTAGATTAAATAGATTTTAGATAAGGGGAGAATATGTAGAAAAATAAAACATTGTTTTATTTTATTTTCTTTGTTTTCTTGGTCGGGCCGTGAATTTTTCGCCCCGCCCCCTCGTAAGTCGACCACGTAATCAAACTGAGGTGAAAAAATATGAGTACACTTTTTTTTTTTGGTTGTTAGTTGGCATAACTCCTTAACCGGGGGCGTCAAATCTTTTTACGGCGAGCATCGCGGAAACAGTGAGATTATAAGAATGTTGGCTAACTGCCTTACTTTTTCTCACTCTTGCTGGACATCCTCAAACGTGCTTAGTAAGACTGCCTTTCTGAGGACGTGGGCTGGGCAGGAACAGAAGCAGGTTTGACAGGCTAGGGAGCGCTTATTGAAAGTTAGCCTGGGGCGGTCACACAGGTCACGCGGTCGGCGGCAAAAGAGGGCTGTTATAAGTTTGATGTGTGTACCTGTGTTTGTGTATAGGTCTGTGGCAACATAGCTACTACACGGATTAACCGATTTTGATTTAGTTTTCAATATGTTTGAAAGGTGGCATTATCTACAGTGTTCTTAGCTGTGTTTAATGAAAATCAGTTTAGCCGTTGAAAAGTAATGGGCGTTTTACTGTCGGAATCGGGGTATTTTCGCAAGATATCGTGTCATAACTACGTGCTCGATAGATTGTTGATCGAAGCGTGTCTACTAATACATAAGTTATTTATTAACTTTAAAACTTTCGCGTTTCATAATTGAAAAACAATATATCACGGGAATTTAACGCGATGAAATTTCGATTGTTTATTTACCTATTTCACCCGACGTTTCGGCCGTGTTGCAACGACCGTGGTCCCGGGTAGACTGGTGTATCGGTGTACTGGCTCCGTTGGGGCAGAAAATTCTTCTTCTACCCTCACATTTCTACACACAACACTAACCGTGTCCTTATTCTGTAAGTTCGCCGACTGCTCAACACGAGGTAATGTTTTTTGGATCACTGGATTCCACGCCGCGGATAATTTGTAGCCGTCATCCCGATTGAACGTTTTGTGTTTTTTTTTAATTTCAAATGATTTAAGTTATTTAGTTTAAAAAGTATGAAATAAAAAAGACGTGTGGCACTCGGGGACTGCCGCGGTAAAGCTATTGCATAGCATTTGTATAAATAATTAGGTATAAATAGTGTAATGACACACCAAAACAAAATAATTCATTTATAAAAAAATAACAATATTGAGAAGTGATTATCGAATTTCGCGCGATGTACATTTATATAGATATAATATCATATATACTTTCTCTGCGCGGCATTAATGACAACAAAATTCTTTCAACAAAATGATTATTAATACACTTATAATCAATATAAACGCAAAAATATAACTTTAGAATAACTTTAGAAAACCATAGCAAACTAACTGTCAAACGCCTGACCAGAGGGAATCTAGTGACTGACAGTCAAAATGGCGGTCGATGTAATCCGTCTATTTGTTGAAGAGTCAAGACCTATATAATCCCAGAGCTCTCATTGTTCTTTGTAATTATATCGGATTATAGCCGCCATTAAAAAGGACGTCCGTTTCATACATCGTTATTTTGTATAGGAGTTTCGCCAGACTGGTGTCGAAGACTGCCGAACTGAAACGACGTTAGACGATGCACGGCCTTCAAGCCACACCTCAGATTCCACAGAATTTAAAAACCTTATTAAAAACAAAACAAAAATACCCTTATTCACATTGAAATAAGGTCGCTTTTCTTTGACAAGCAAAAGTGAACCTAATTCTCATTAGCATAAGGTCCACATTGATCACCATTGGAGCGTGAGGTTTTTTCGTTACGGAATTTCTGGATTCGGTCCCCGCGCTCAAGGCCTGCGATAGAAGCTATGCAATAGCTTAAAAATAATTGTCGGGGTTTTTGAAATTTTAAATTTTTACTGCAATTTATTTCAGCTGCAAACCGCTGAACTAAATCCGTATCTTTCTAAATCAGTATTAAGAATTGAGTAGGTAAGGCTTTACCCGCTTCAGTGCTTGACCGCCTGCAAGTCGGCGTCGGCTTCTGCAATTAAAGTCCAAGTGCGCTTACATATGGATGACATTCGACTGCACGCCGTCGGTAGTCGATTGAAGCACTGCAGGAGAGTAGGCTGAAGTTATATGTCTATACCTAATTAGTACATTAGTGAAAAATGCAGCGTTGTGGAGTCATAAGGGAGTCAGAATTAGGCACGAGTTCGATAACAGCTAAAACTATAGCTTATGAACGCAGCAGAATCTTGTGCTATTTTTATAATAAATTATGGCACCATTAACTGCACAATAGTTAGATGTGTATCTTTTTTGCCACTATTAGTCGCATAATGGTTTCGCATGGCATTTTAGAACACCATTGACTGCACTGTAGTTATTATTGCATCTTTATTCGCACTTTTAGTTGCATTACCGTCCCGCGTGACATACTTTGCCACGCTGTTCGGCATAGCATAGGAAATTGTGACAAATTTATTTCTTACGGTTTCTGTTATGCATTTGTGAGGATTATTGAAATGGTTAAAACCAATAATATAAGATAAGAACCATATTCCAAATCATCAATTTGGCTTTAGGGAAAAACACTCAACAATAGACCAGGTACATAGAATAACCCATATCATTGAAAAACACTTGAAAATAAGGAAGTCTACGCCAAGTGTTTTTAGATGTCCCGCAAGCTTTTAACAAAGTTTGGCATAAGGGTCTAATATTCAAGCTCAGACGTATGCTACCAGATTGTGCAGATATTCTAGAGTCGTATATAACTAATAGAATGTTTATAATACGGCAAGATGACGCATATTCCGAGCTAAAAGCTATAAAAGCTGGGGTACATAAGAGGAAGTGTGCTAGGCCCAATTTTGCACTTGTTATACACATGTGACATCCCAGAACTGGAAAACAACACCATTGCGACCTTTGCAGATGATACTGCAATTATGGCTATCGGATCAAGCTACAGAGAAGCTGCAATAGAATAAGTTCAAAACAAAAATGGAAGATCAAATTGAATGAGTCAAAATCAATTCACATTGACTTCACAAAAAGACACTTGGACTATCACCCATTGAGGACGGGTTTGAGGCGAAAAAGATCACAGGTGTTGTTTTCGTTGACCTCTCAGCAGCCTATGACACAGTTAATATCAGGCAGCTCCTATTGAAAGACAGGGAAATAACAAAAGACACAGGCTTCGTTCAGGTTCTTAGCATCATGCTGAATAACCGTCGATTCCAAGTCCATTTTAATAACAGCATAAGCAGGTGGCAATGCCATAAAAACGGGTTCCCACAAGGCAGCGTGCTGGCTCCGGTACTATTCAATGTTTACACAAACGACCAGCCTAGCTCTCCACTATCGCAACGCTTTCTATATGCAGACGATCTTGCTCTAGCCGCCCAGACATTTTAGTTTTGAAGAGGCCGAAGAAAGTCTGATGGAAGCTCTGGAAGCACTTGGACAGTAACGACGCAACCGTCAGTGCAACAGGTCTCTCAACATCTCGTGGCAAGGCGTTGCCATAGAGCACTGCCCTCAACCCCGCTACCTGGGCATCACCTTGGATAGGTCCTTGACATATAAATTCCACTGCTTGAAAACTAAACTAAAAGTTGAGACTAGAAATAACGTCTTACGTCGCCTAACATCCACGGGCTGGGGAGCATCTCCGCCGGTTCTCCGTACTTATGGCCTATGTCTGTCTTTTTCTGCCGGGGCGTTCGCATGTCCAGTGTGGCATCGATCCGCCCACGCTAGAGAAGTCGGCATGGCAATAAATGATACCTGTCGCACATTATTGGCTGTTTGTAACATACCCCGCTTGTGATGTTGTATCCACTGGCGGGTATAGCTCCACGAGATGTTCGTCGCGAAGTGGCCAGCCGCATCGAGAAGGTGTAACAAGAACGGGACAGTCGCCACCCCTTATATGAACATCAACTCCAACCTGCACGCCTAAAAAATCGCAAAAGATTTCTGAGACATACGACCTCATTGGAAGCCAGCGCAACTGACGAGAGATGCAAACCGTGGCAAAACGCACATCCTGCCTCTCCATACGCCTCTCCACTCCGTGCTCCGTGCTCGTGCTGCAATGCAGGTGTGAGCTTTTTATTTATGATATCAAATTAACGCTCTAGATTATAATTATAATATTCACTCTACTGGGCATTGTATGGAGGTCATATATTATATCAACCATTTCTGCAAAAGTGGGCTACAGTAGCAACAATTAGAAACCAAGGCTGCAATAATATTGACGCCATTTTCTGAGACAATTACTTTATTTGTTCATATATTTCTGTTTATTTACACACGGCAGTTTCGTAAGATCGCACATATCATATTAACGTTAGTTATCCTTAAATAAACATAAATCAGCTTTATAATTATCAAAACTAAGACATCAATTTTGCACCCGCAGATACAGATGCATTATATTTTCATAAGATCTTCAATAAATTGAGGATTCATTCAATTAATTTGATTCCGAAAATACCATACATACAGAGTTTTTTTTATCCCGGGTATGACAGTACATTCCTTCATGATAATTTCTGACTACCGCGTGAGTGAAGTGGCTAGCAAGAACTAGTTAATAATAAATATACTGAGATAAAACCTTAACCAGAGGCCTTATTAGTAACGCCTCTGGTGCTGTTTCGTAGATTACCTAGAGCTAGTAGAGTTTACCGGCACATAACCCTGGAGAGGGTGCTAAATTATTCATAATGATTGCTTTGTAGACGCTAGGGATGCAACACATGTGGTTCTGCTTTGTAGATTACATACTAGTAACGTATTCTGTAAGCCTTCGGGCAAGAAAAAACGAAGCCACAGCCTTCGTTGTGGTGTGGGTTTGTGTGTGAGGTGTGGTGTGTGTGTGTGGGTTGTGTGGTTGTGTATAGGAAACAGAATAATGAATGAGGAGCTGATTTACATCATAGACAATATGCGTTAATTATCCGACTGCCGAAGGAGTTCGAAGGTTTATTCCAGTTTAATGTGATTGAAGGATTTATTGTTTGTTTTTGTTTTATTTACCTACGGTGCAAATCGATCAAATCAAATGGCAAACAAAATATCTACACGAGAGGGACCGACGCCCTCGACAATTACTGTGGTGCACACAAAAAAATGTCGTGGCCATGTGGCGTTTGCGGGGTATTTCGGAATGTAAATATGTTTCCTTTTTTTCAAACATTGGAGTATTGTGGTTATTTTTCTAATAACGACATTTTTTTTGTTCACAGGAACGCCTACAGAAATGACAACGAACAAAATAAGAATACAATTGAAGAGCCTCTCGACAACAGGCCAAAACTTTTACAAAGGGTAAGTAAGACTTTAATTTCTAGTTATATTTTATATTTAATCCATTGTCTTGACTAGACGGAGTTAATGCTCACGAAATTATTCGTGCATGTCATTGCGGACAAACATTTTTTTTTATTTTTCATAACCCTTCTTATTTATCGATCCTGAATTTCTTAATGAAAGCCCACTTAGACACGAATTCCACGATACGATTTTAAGATACAGTTTTGGTCTCCATAATTATGATTCTTGAAGTTTCGGTGGTTCTGTTAGGCTAATAAATTCTTGATTAAATGTTTTCAAAGTAAACTCCTAGATGCAAGCAATGTATATAAATGTTCTTTAGTTGAACAAGCATGTTCGAATACAATTTAAAGTTATTCGAAAAAACAACTCGAGCATTCTCGAACGTTCGGTTACGTCACTAAACTTTTTAAACTCTGTAGAATTTTGGCAAGGGCAACAACAGCACTTGCTACATGAAACATTAAGCATCGTCTTGTTTACGTCATGTAATATGCATTATATTATGATCTCGGGAAATGGAACGCGTCCTTGACCCGACGGAAATATTTTTGCGTGAAGGGCTTGATCGGGCTCACTAAGCCGCCTCCAACCATGAAAATGACCTATGATGTGACAAAAAGGTGAAACCTTTCCCAATCGTTCGAAAATTGAATTAAGTACGTCGACATTTGGAGTCAGAAAAGTTCGTGACTTTTTCCGGCTTTAATAATGAACCTTTTAAATTCGGGATTTTGTTTTGCGTACTAAGACTCCGCAGTCCGTCTGTCTGTCTGTCACCAGGCTGTATCTCATGAACCGTGATAGCTAGACAGTTGAAATCTTCACAGATGATGTAAATACATAGATGCATTTGTTCTAATAGAAATCTATTGCCGCTATAACAACAAATACTAAAAACAGAATGAAATAAATATTTAAGTAGGGCTCCCATACAACAAACGTGATCATTTTGCCGTTTTTGCGATAATGGTACGGAACCCTTCGTGCGCGAGTCCGACTCGCACTTGGCCGATATTTTTACAGTTTATGTATTCAAGTTGATCGAGATAAAGCCGACGGCTATGAATTTGTAGTTTGCCCGAGTTTCCCGTCCCTAATAAAGAAGAATGCTTTTCTTTTTCCTTGAAACTCCATTTTCGAAGCCTCCATTTTAGTAATCATGTCACGAAGTAGGTCCCTACTTATTTCAATTTACCTAAATGACATTAAGTCACGATGAAGGAAGTAGAACATTTATAAATCAATCTTTGGCTTATCTACCCATCCTGAATGATTGATGAATACAATTAGTACAAAAAAAGCTGTAAACAAGAAAAAATCTTGCTGTGCAGTCGGAGGAAAGATATTCGCGAACTGGCTGAAAACCTGATCCTCCGACTGCACAGCACGATTTTTCTTACTTAAAGCTTTTTAGTTCGCTTCTTTTTTGATTTACAACTTTTTAGTTTTTTTTTCGAATTACTTTTAAACATATAAGTGTAATATTTTTTTTTAAATTGCCTCTTAAAACCCTCAATTTTGATACTCCACACGATGGAATTGGAAGAAAAAAAATGACACTCGCAAGATTAAGACATTCATTCATCGATTGACGTACGAATCATCAATATCGGCCAACGCGTTTGGTCTCTGGAACGCCACATAGGAACAAACATACATACATAGATAGACAGATAAACACATTACCCTCCTTCGGCAGTGGGGCAAAATCCTTCATGATTACCGATTAGATAGATTAAAGAAAAAATCTGATATGCATTATTAGATGACACATAAGCCCTTCGACAGAGGCCCCTTCTAGGCCTTCTTAAAATAAAATCGTAAGTAGGTAAGCAGTAACTACAGACTCATCAATGAACCATACAAAAACTGCTTTTCACCACCAGTTCATCAATCACTGACTCAGCAGAACTCGGCAAACTAATTTCCTTGGCTGAATAATAGGGTTCCTGCACCAGCAAAAAAGCAAAAAAGCACTTGTTATCACTGATCGACTAAAGAATGGACCCGGAAAACGGAGGCAATTTAGGTATTAAGCCTGAAGCGGTGTGTAATTCTTTATGCTATGATCAATCTAAAGAGTCCAAAAGAATTCTAAAGCCTCGTATTCAGTAGATGTCTTTATTTTTAGCCACACACGTCTCCAGTTAAGATATGTGAAGGGAATGGTAGTAAGTACGTGAAAGAACAGCCGGCAGGGTATTTGAACCACCACATCCAGGGTAAATAGTCGAAAAGTTAATAGGTGCAGCTTACTGAAAGAACAACGAGAATGTCGAGGTATCTGAAAAGTTTTAGATACGAGCCAGTGATCAAAGGTCCACTATCAGTTGTCCAAAAATGATACTTTTTAACATGTTCGATTTTCAATTGATCTGGTGCGCCTTGACGCGAAATTGGCTGGAGGGATTTTCCTAAATCAGACGACTTTGAAAATTCTGTTTTATTCAATTAACTAGCTGAGCCTCGGGGCTTCGCTCCCGTCAACAGGCTATCTACCCTGCCTACCATGGCTACCCTGCCTAACATGGCTACCATGGAAGCCCAGGCTACCATGGCTACCCTGGCTACCATGGCTACCCTGGCTACCATGGCTACCCTGGCTACGCTGCCCCTACCCTGGCTACCCTGCCTACCCTGGCTACCCTGGCTACCCTGGCTACCATGGCTACCCTGGCTACCCTGCCACTACCCTGGCTACCCTGGCTACCCTGCCCCTACCCTGCTTACCCTGGCTACCATGGCTACCCTGGCAACCCTGGCTACCCTGGCTACCATGGCTACCCTGCCCCTACCCTGGCTACCCTGCCTACCCTGGCTACCCTGCCTACCCTGGCTACCCTGCCTACCCTGGCTACCCTGCCCCTACCCTGGCTACCCTGCCTACCCTGGCTACCCTGGCTACCCTGGCTACCCTGGCTACCCTGGCTACCCTGGCTACCATGGCTACCCTGGCTATGCTGCCCCTACCCTGGCTACCCTGCCTACCATGGCTACCCTGCCTAACATGGCTACCATGGAAGCCCAGGCTACCATGGCTACCCTGCCTAACATGGCTACCATGGAAGCCCAGGCTACCATGGCTACCCTGACTACTATGGCTACCCTGGCTACCATGGCTACCCTGCCTACGCTGCCCCTACCCTGGCTACCCTGCCTACCCTGGCTACCATGGCTACCCTGGCTACCCTGCCTACCCTGCCTACCCTGGCTACCCTGCCTACCCTGGCTACCATGGCTACCCTGGCTACCCTGCCTACCCTGGCTACCCTGCCTACCCTGGCTACCATGGCTACCCTGGCTACCCTGCCTACCCTGGCTACCCTGGCTACCATGGCTACCCTGCCCCTACCCTGCCTACCCTGGCTACCATGGCTAACCTGGCTACCCTGGCTACCCTGGCTACCCTGGCTACCATGGCTACCCTGCCCCTACCCTGGCTACCCTGCCCCTACCCTGCCTACCCTGGCTACCATGGCTTCCCTGGCTACCCTGGCTACCCTGGCTACCCTGGCTATCATGGCTACCCTGCCCCTACCCTGGCTACCCTGCCTACCCTGGCTACCACGGCTACCCTGGCTACTATGGCTACCCTGCCCCTACCCTGGCTACCCTGCCTACCCTGGCTACCCTGGCTACCCTGCCCCTACCCTACCTACCCTGGCTACCATGGCTACCCTGGCTACCCTGGCTACCCTGGCTACCCTGGCTACCATGGCTACCCTGGCTACGCTGCCGCTACCCTGGCTACCCTGGCTACCCTGGCTACCATGGCTACCCTGACCCTACCCTTCCTACCCTGGCTACCCTGCCCCTACTCTACCTACCCTGGCTACCATGGCTACCCTGGCTACCCTGGCTACCCTGCCCCTACCCTTCCTACCCTGGCTACCGTGCCCCTACTCTACCTACCCTGACTACAATGGCTACCCTGGCTACCCTGCCCCTACCCTGGCTACCCTGGCTACCCTGCCCCTACCCTACCTACCCTGGCTACCATGGCTACCCTGGCTACCCTGGCTACCATGGCTACCCTGCCCCTACCCTGGCTACCCTGGCTACCCTGGCTACCCTGCCCCTACCCTACCTACCCTGGCTACCATGGCTACCCTGGCTACCCTGGCTACCATGGCTACCCTGCCCCTACCCTGGCTACCATGGCTACCCTGGCTACCCTGCCACTACCCTGGCTACCCTGGCTACCCTGCCCCTACCCTGCTTACCCTGGCTACCATGGCTACCCTGGCTACCCTGGCTACCCTGGCTACCATGGCTACCCTGCCCCTACCCTGGCTACCCTGCCTACCCTGGCTACCCTGCCCCTACCCTGGCTACCCTGCCTACCCTGGCTACCCTGGCTACCCTGGCTACCCTGGCTACCCTGGCTACCCTGGCTACCCTGGCTACCATGGCTACCCTGGCTACCATGGCTACCCTGGCTACCCTGCCACTACCCTGGCTACCCTGGCTAACCTGCCCCTACCCTGCTTACCCTGGCTACCATGGCTACCCTGGCTACCCTGGCTACCCTGGCTACCATGGCTACCCTGCCCCTACCCTGGCTACCCTGCCTACCCTGGCTACCCTGCCCCTACCCTGGCTACCCTGCCTACCCTGGCTACCCTGGCTACCCTGGCTACCCTGGCTACCCTGGCTACCCTGGCTACCCTGGCTACCCTGGCTACCCTGGCTACCCTGACTACCATGGCTTCCCTGGCTACCCTGGCTACCCTGGCTACCCTGGCTATCATGGCTACCCTGCCCCTACCCTGGCTACCCTGCCTACCCTGGCTACCACGGCTACCCTGGCTACTATGGCTACCCTGCCCCTACCCTGGCTACCCTGCCTACCCTGGCTACCCTGGCTACCCTGCCCCTACCCTACCTACCCTGGCTACCATGGCTACCCTGGCTACCCTGGCTACCATGGCTACCCTGCCCCTACCCTGGCTACCCTGGCTAACCTGGCTACCCTGCCCCTACCCTGCCTAACATGGCTACCATGGAAGCCCAGGCTACCATGGCTACCCTGCCTAACATGGCTACCATGGAAGCCCAGGCTACCCTGGCTACCCTGCCTACCCTCGCTACCATGGCTACCCTGGCTACCCTGGCTACCATGGCTACCCTGCCCCTACCCTGGCTACCCTGGCTACCCTGCCCCTACCCTGCCTACCCTGGCTACCATGGCTACCCTGGCTACCATGGCTACCCTGCCCCTACCCTGGCTACCCTGGCTACCCTGCCCCTACCCTGCCTACCCTGGCTACCATGGCTACCCTGGCTACCCTGGCTACCATGGCTACCCTGCCCCTACCCTGGCTACCCTGCCTACCCTGGCTACCCTGGCTACCCTGCCTACCCTGGCTACCCTGCTCCTACCCTGCCTATCCTGGCTACCATGGCTACCCTGGCTACCCTGCCCCTACCCTGGCTACCCTGGCTACCATGGCTACCCTGGCTACCCTGGCTACCATGGCTACCCTGCCCCTACTCTGGCTACACTGGCTACCATGGCTACCCTGGCTACCCTGGCTTGCATGGCTACCCTGCCCCTACCCTGCCTACCCTGGCTACCATGGCTACCCTGGCTACCCTGGCTACCATGGCTACCCTGCCTACCCTGGCTACCATGGCTACCCTGGCTACCATGGCTACCATGGCTACCCTGGCTTCCCTGGCTACCCTGGCTACCCTGGCTACCATGGCTACCCTGCCCCTACCCTGGCTACCCTGGCTACCCTGGCTAACATGGCTACCCTGCCCCTACCCTGGCTACCCTGGCTACCATGGCTACCCTGCCCCTACCCTGCCTACCCTGGCTACTCTGGCTACCCTGGCTACCCTGCCTACCCTGGCTACCCTGGCTACCCTGGCTACCCTGCCTACCCTGGCTACCCTGGCTACCATGGCTACCCTGCCCCTACCCTGCCTACCCTGGCTACCCTGGCTACCCTGGCTACCCTGGCTACCCTGCCTATACTGGCTACCCTGGCTACCCTGGCTACCATGGCTACCCTGGCTACCCTGGCTACCCTGCCTACCCTGGCTACCCTGGCTACCCTGGCTACCATGGCTACCCTGACCATACCCTGGCTACCCTGGCTACCCTGGCTACCCTGGCTACCCTGGCTACCCTGGCTACCATGGCTACCCTGGCTACCCTGGCTACCCTGGCTACCCTGGCTACCCTGGCTACCCTGGCTACCCTGGCTACCCTGCCCCTACCCTGCCTAAACTGGCTACCATGGCTACTAATTTGTATCTATCATCAATAGTTTTCTCAGCGCACACCAAATAATTTATTTTACAGGCAACATTTTTCTACCTTGGGTTACATTATTGCAATTTTCATAAGGATCTCATTTTTTTTTTTTATATATAATAGCTTATGACACTCAGGAATAATGTAGCTTTCTGCAGAAAGAATTTTCAAAATCGTTTCAGTAGAGCCAGAGATTATCCCTTACAACGTCACAAACTCACAAACCCACAAATTCACAAACTTTACCTCTTTATAATATTATAGTAATAGTATAGATGAAAGGAGTAAACAAAACATTTTGTGTGCAATATCAAATTTACATTCTCTCTTGATCCACAAAACCCACGTATACATAGGTAAGTCATAGTTGATCCGTACCCTTATTGCCGAGAACCTCAAAAGGGACAAACAAAACGACATTTTTTCCCTTTGCGGCCTTCTCGTTAGCTGTTCTATGAAAATTCGGTACTTTGTCACCAATTTTAGCGGCAAAGTACCTCTTAAATCTTGATATAAGAGTCCTTTGGAGGGCAGAAGGATTTGCCGGCTTAGTTTTGTAAGACAAGGAGCTTCTATGGGCTTTAGAAGGAATGTGTCAAGTGTTTGGCTTGGGAATTTTTGTATGTAGAAAATCAAAGAAGTGGTACGGTAATACAAGTACTTACTCACAGGTTTCACAAATTGTATAAGGCACCGTAATTTCATGAATATTTAATTCTATGTATACCTAGCCAGCCTGCAGCCTACTGTGTGCCTTCTCCGGTGATTACACCACCGGTTGTCGTATTTTATCCGTTGTACCTACCGATACATGAAAAACGGTTGTCGTATTTTATCCGTTGTACCTACCGATACATGAAAAACGGTTGTCGTATTTTATCCGTTGTACCTACCGATACATGAAAAACGGTTGTCGTATTTTTATCCGTTGTACCTACCGATACATGAAAAACGGTTGTCGTATTTTTATCCGTTGTACCTACCGATACATGAAAAACGGTTGTCGTATTTTTATCCGTTGTACCTACCGATACATGAAAAACGGTTGTCGTATTTTTATCCGTTGTACCTACCGATACATGAAAAACGGTTGTCGTATTTTTATCCGTTGTACCTACCGATACATGAAAAACGGTTGTCGTATTTTGTCGCACTGTTTCGTCGCGGATTTCTTTGGGAGCCATAAAACATAAGTAGATAGGTACGTTCAACTACTAAACAAAACCCCTAATCACCCTTCACATCGCTTTCGGCAGGAAATGAAGTTTCGTATTATTTACTGCCACACTTTGTGGATTACAAGGCAAATAATGACAGGTTTTACGCTAACAATAATTTACCTGCTGAAATGGCGCAATAAGGCTGGGTTTACAATGTAGACACAGGTTATTCGGATCGCTAGAGACACGAAATTGATAAAGACATATTACGAGGCAAAGTTGTAGATTCAACTAGTTACGACAAGTAAAATTTTTCAATACCCCCGACGAATTTGAAAAGAGGGGTGTTATAAGTTTGATGTGTGTTGCTGTAAATCTGTGTGTCTGTCTGTGGCATCATAGCTCCTAAATAGATGAACCGATATAATTTAGTTTTATTTGTTCAAAAGATGACTTTGTCGAGAGTGTTCTTAGCTATGTTATTGGTTCAGCTGTTCAAAAGATATCCGCATTTTATTTTTTCGCAAGATATCGTGTCATAATTACCTACATAGATAATAAACACGTCAAACTACACTCCTCTTTTCTTTCCGTAGGAGGTTACAAATTTAATCTATAAGTATTTAAGTATAGAATCTATCAAAGATTACATTCATTCATTATATACTGGGCATCTATCGTTGAGAGTGGGCTGCGACTGCTGTTTTTGGTAAGAAGTTCCTGAATATTAAGTCTGGCTGGATAGAATTATTGAATACCTTTTAGAATTCGACATTGGAAACTTGGAACGGAATTTTATTCCGTTGGCGAGCATATTATATACCTACTCGTACATTGTAAAATATTTTGTTCACGATTACGCCCAAGTGATTTGCAGCTCAATTTTGTTACTTTATACCTAGCCTAGATGCTAAACTAAATTCGTAATTAGTACGTACGTACGTGTTTGCTGAGTGCAAACATTTGTATCAATAAATATTCGTAGTAGGCACACCGAAGGGTCGCGTTGGAAGGGTTCCCCTTACTAAGGGCAGACGTCATCACACCACAACCCTCACCCTCAATTCAGGTGTACCTACCTACCGTGTCTATGATTTGGCGGAGTTCATTGTGGTAATTAAAATATTCAGACAGAAGAAACTTTGTAAAATGCCGAACATACCATCAACCTAGTCGTTTTACGAGTTATTCTTGGCATAATGGACGAAAAGGACAAACTCAGATATTCACTTAAGTATTCAAGAAAATATTTCAACTCTAGCTTTTGTCAGCGGCTTCACCCGTGTGAAAAGTTTTCTATTATCCCATCCCAAGGGAATATTTTGCTGGGATGAAAATGTATCTGCAAACAGCTTATAATATATCTGTGTGCAAAATTTCATACGAATCCGATCAGCCGTTTTTGCGTGATTGAAACACAAATCACATCTTCTAAGCAAATAATTGAAGTGTCTGTATCTAATATCAAAATAACAACGTTTTATTGAATGCATTTGAAAGTATATTATACGGTACTATAACAAATATAATACTTACGCAATTTTTAAGGTTTTTGTCTGTTCTGGCTAATCGACCGATTTTGACGGGATCTTTACTGGTTGATGTAGATAGTTGATATTATAAGTTTCATTGAGCAAATTAAAAAAATATTTCACGAGCTTTATTCAGATGAAGTCGCGGGTAAAAGGTAATATTAGTAGGATTATCAGTCTGGACTGTTTGATATATCCTTCATTTTCTTGATCCTCCATTATCCTAACATTGAAACGGCTACCTATCTCGTCGAATTTTTACGTTCAACAAATCTCTTCATTTGAAATGACATAACTTTTCGGAATCGGGGATGGCCCAAAGTTTCCTATTATGATCGTCCTTGACCTGACTACCCTTATTTGTGCTAAAAGCCGAGTTAATTATAAGATTTGGAACAAAAAGATTACTATCTAGGTAGTTAGCTGTTTTGATTATGATTCGGTCATACATTTTACTATGTTACAATAAGATTTCAGTTTCTATGCGATGCTGAAAGGTACTTCCAAGCAGCCCTGGATCTAAGGGGGGGCAAACCGGGGCACTTGCCCCGGGCGGCACTTTCATGGGGGCGCCAAATCCTTTAGACAAGAATTCCAAATATCGGACAAATGAAGCCTCTTTTCCTACAATCTCATAGGTTTTTATCAAGTAATCGAATCTTAATATAATATGTTTGAAAAAACAAACTTTTCTAGCTTAACGCTAACTTTTTTAGCCATTGAAAACAAAACTGCCCATGTGACGGACTTTGAGGAGCTAATAGATTCTTTCGCAGAAAAGAAAGCACGCCGTGTAAAGTTTGTAGTCTTTCTTGGTTATATTTTTTTCTGTGTTCCTGTTTTATGTCACAAATGAAAGTATTAATGTAGTTATTAGATAGTAAAAGTTATATTTATTGAAGGATTATTATTTTAACAAATGGGCACAAAAAATCTACTCATTGGCAGTTTTAACAGTTTTTCTCAAACACTGAAGGGAGGGGGCGCCACTATCAAGGTTTTGCCCCAGTTCGAAAAAATCGTAGATCCGGGGATGCTTCCAAGGGTATTCAAACCAAACGTACTTTTTTGATTCAATTTTCAACAAAAAAATAATGTAGGCGGCGTACTTAGGTACTTTAAACGTCCATAGTATTGAGTTAGAGTATGAATGAGCGTATTATATAAAGCAGAACGAATTTACTTTAAAAATATTGTGAGCAAAATAAATGTAATTCGTACAGTCACCGTTTCATTAAAATTTAAAGCTGGGTAAGTAAGTACGGTTTAAAAAGAACGACGATTTCTAAAATGAATGTAAACATCAGTAGAAAGCCACTAATTAATCATCAGTCAGGCGTGGTCTTCGAACAGATATGGCAAATTGGCACAAAATGATGTGAGGAGGATGAGAAGATACTCAAATGGTCAGTATTTAGCTCACTACTTATAATCGCTTGTTTTTAAGTTAAATCCATGGATAATATAACGAATTTGTTTTGATAGAATTTTAAGGACGCTATTACATTTTTCTACAAATAACAGTGCTTTTCAGGTACAATTTTAAGGTATATGCAATCACAGATGTGAAGATATCATGGTCTTAATTTAAAGATAATATATTCAGCTCCAGATTGGCATCAGAAAAATTGCATGACATCATACAAAATTTTCGCACAAATACGTTTTGCCCATCACGATAATCGCAAAAATATTAAAAAAGTAGGGTCCGAATAGGTCCCAGTTTAGTTAATTTTACAGCATTTTTATCTTCAAAATTATAAAAAAATTGCGGTATATATAGTCCTTTACAGGTTCAGATAATTATTTTTTACCCAAATCAATATATATTTTAATTATTAGCTATAATAAAAACACTTGCCGACTTCTTCATACATTTTGCACTCGAAGCGTATCATTCCGCGCTCAGAAGCGCTCGTGGAAGGACGAGCGTATCGCTTTTTTGCAAAAAATAAATACGATAAAAGTAATAGAAAATATTGTAGTGTGCATGCGTGAGTCGTATGTCGTGATCGAAAGGTGTTGATATTTTACCGGACCGAAATAAAAGTATGTTTGAGTTTCCTTTTATTATTAGAATATGATTTAGAAATTATGTTGGGTATGATCGGGATTTGGATAGGTATTGTTAAGCAGTTGTTGATAAGGTTGAGAAATGGATGGGTGGGTTTAAGCAGCTCTTAGTAAGGTTAGGATTTGGATGGGTAAGGTTAAGCTGGCGGCGGTGAAGGTTAGAAGTGGATGGGTGGGAGGAGATTTATGATTTTAACCGGTTTGTATGTATGACGAATACGGGGTCAAACCAAAATACAAGATGGCGCCGACGAAAATTTGACCGCTTTTCGATATGGGTGTCATTTTCATGGTTTTTGGGTAGTATGACATTAGCTAATGCTCATTAAGTAATACTCCAAAAAAATTTGATGGTAATATTTTATATAATATGTATATAATATGTAATGCAAAATGTTCAAGTCATTTTTAGGGTTTCCCATATTAATAAGACTCCGCGGTCCGTCTGTCTGTCTGTCTGTCACCAGGCTGTATCTCATGAACCGTGATAGCTAGGCAGTTGAAATTTTCACAGATTATGTATTTCTGTTGCCGCTATAACAACAAATACTAAAACAGAATAAAATAAATATTGGGGCTCCCATACAAAAAACGTGTTTTTTTGCCGTTGTTTGCAATAATGGTACGGAACCCGTCGTGCGCGAGTCCGACTCACACTTGGCCGGTTTTTTAATCCTTGTGACCGGAAATTATTTCGTTTTAGGTATCTACTTATTTTACGTTACGTATTTTAAAAAATACCTACTTACTACAATAAAGTGAAAGCTAATTCTCTTATCGAAAGTCGGTGTCGGTATCTATTGTTTTTCGTTTTTCGACACGGAAAAGTTATTATTTTTCCCTTTTTAGTTTTTGTTGGTACCCCATATTGGGTAGGTATACTAAATAAATCTGTTAACCCCCTAAAAACGTACAAGCGTGATTTTATATTATGGTATGGTGAAAACAAAACATAACTATACGATCACACTAATCGCAGGTCATTTGCTATTTGTTATTGAAGAGTTCCATTGTCTATCGCCGAAGATCTTTATCATATCCTAATATATTATACAATAAAACCTTCCCTGAAAACACATACATTAATCGACGTAAACCCGATAGTATCGGATAAGTAGTTTTAAAGAAAATCGCGGATACATACGGGTCGAATAGATAGAGCACCTCCTTTTTTTGAAGTCGGGTGAAAATAGAACCTACTTTTTACGACGACGGTTTGTAATAGTTACCAAATGCATTTCCAAAGTGCCAACTAACCTTCCTGAATCAACTTCAATAAAATTAAAAAATAATAACAAGGACCAATATTATTTGAGTGATGTATAAAATCGAGCGCTCAGTAGTTTCAATTGTAATGTTGTTGTGTGCTACTAGATACCTAAATTTGAGTTCGTCGAAAATGTAACAGCGTCCTTAAAGTAAAACTGTTTCGTTTTCATGACATTCATAACCATATATTCTCTAATTTCATAACCACACACACTCACAAACACACGCACATACACAAACAGACATACAAATATACAGACGCACAACACACACTCATACCACATTCTCACATCACACACATTCATCCCACCACACTCACATTCACTTTGTTTGTGCTTTATGAAATTTGGATATTTATTTTTTCATTGCTGAATCTGTCTCCGTTAATTAACCATAATTTATAAATTCCGTCAAACGCCTTTCTTATTTTAATATTTGTTATGTTATGTTATCCTTATTTGTTCATGGGGTGAGGACCTGGTGATCTGTAATACAGGTTAACACCTATAACAGACACCAGCTCCGCACACTCACTTGACTGCAAAATGTATTTCCCCTAAATTTAATGTATAAATTGTGCCATAAGTCATGTTTTTGTGTGGAAATAGTCCATTATGTTACAAGTGTGTAAAGTTGGTGATTACCGCTGAGGCGCCATTGAGACCCGAGCCGTTAGGTGAGGGTCTTAAGAGAGTCGAGGACGGTAATCATCAATACACACGTGTATCATACGACGTTTTTCAACACACTTGTGAAGAAAATAATACTAAAAAATCATTTCCAACAGTGAAAACGAGTTGTGAATTTTTTTTCGCAATGGCGGGCAAAAAAAATTAATCAGTTTTCCTATGCGCGCGCATCTAACAATGGCGATCGGCCATAGACTAAAAATAATGAGTTATCTTTTTTTTGGCTTTTCGCGGATAGCGTTTTAGCCAGGTACAAAATGGGGTATTTCAAGTTTTCTTTATTACAGACAAAAACAAAAGTTATATTTAAGTGAAAGTTTTATTTATTAAACACGTAAAAGTTGAAATTATCTATTTAAATACGAAGTTGCATGAAATGTGTTGCATTTGTACTATTGAGCACGATCTTTTTTGTATCGAAACTTTTTTAAGAACAAAGCAACTCAACCAATAAATTAAAAAAAAAACTTTATCCACTTGTGAATAATAGTAATGAAAAAGTCACAGTTTGATAACAGGTGAAATTAGAGCCACTTTATGAGCAAGTGTGTTGAAAAATAAATATTATGATTATTATAATTCAATAAACAGCTTTAAGTTTCTATAATCTAGAAAAGCGCTCTCCCTTTCGATTTTCAAATACTTCTGCTGTATCACATGCAAATAATACAACGCGGTTGGAGATCTCTATCTACATAATGCAGCTTACCTTACCGTTCGCTGCCACATTTATAATCTACGGGCTTAAATGCAGAGGTAAGTACTTAATCTGCATTTAAATCCCAATTAATTAAAGGATTTGTGACCAAAGCGTAAGCTATCTCGCCATGAGACAGCCGCTGGGTCTACGATCTAGCTAATTTATTACGACCCCTTTATCATAACTGCGGGGTTAAACTTAGTTTTTGTCTAAATATTTATCTTTGTGGGTTGGGAGCTGGGGATGAATTTGTTAAAATGGGGTGTTATATATTCTTTGTTCAGTCAAGGCTCATTTTGTAAGGTAACTGGGTGGTGGGCTGGGAAAGTTATTATTTCTTGTCCATTTTTTCATTTTCGTAGAAGCAATTCCTTTTAGAAGTCGAGGAAGTGGTGCAGGGTTAAGTTGGTAGCAATAAGACTTGATTCCATTTTCTCTTCAGGCATGTTTAAATCTGAGATTGACCAGCCTCAGATTCAAATCTATACTTAATATTATAAAGCTGAAGAGTTTGTTTGTTTGTTTGAACGCACTAATCTCAGGAACTACTAGTTGGAATTAAAAAATCTTTTTGTGTTGGATAGTCCATTTATCGAGGAAGGTTATAGGCTATATAACATCACGCTACGACCAATAGGGGCGGAGCATAAATGAAAAATGTAGCAAAAACGGGCATAATTATTCCTTTTTGAGGGCTCCCGTTGCGTGCGCTGCGTAAACGGTTTAACTTACGCAACAATCATGTACCTAGGTAGGGTAGGATAGGTAGGGTCACAGATAATATAATACTACAGGTAGGGTAGATGGGTGGTAGGTAGCCAGTTGAAGGGAGCGAAGCCGCGTGGGACAGCTAATGATCTAATATGTATAATTATCAAAATGGGAATGGAAAGCCGATTTTCCCAGCAGTTTCGTATTTTGTCGCGGATTTTGAAAGAGAAGAGAGTCTCCGCGGCCCTGGCTTAAGCAACTAAAGGAGCACGGGTGGGTTTTAGTCAATAAAAGTCTGACACGCCCTCCCGCTTAAACCTGAGCGGCAGAAGTCATTGGATGACTGCCAAGTCCCAACCACAAAAAAAATCTGTTCCGTATTTTACCAATACCAGCAATCATTATAGATACCAACCTACCTATCAGGTATATAAATCTCACAAATGTTTCATACCGAACTCGAATGCAAGTTTCGACCGTTTATTTGCGTAGAGAACTTCTCATATTGGCATTCGTCGTGCTTGCGTAACTTTTATTGAAAAATATGGAGATTGTCTGTGGACTGTTCAAATAGGGGCGCACAGTTTGCTGGCACTGTGCCACTTGATCGTGACCTTATCTTATGTAACAGACAGCATTGTTTCGGCTTTAATACATTCAGGACATTTAAATTCGAATCATTTGACTTTGTCTGAAAGTTTCTAGAATATTTTATATCAACTATCGATCTATTTTTCCAACACCGCATTTTGTAATTTAACTTCATAGTAGAACAGTTAGG
This sequence comes from Orthosia cruda, assembly GCA_964057195.1. Classification (NCBI taxonomy): domain Eukaryota; kingdom Metazoa; phylum Arthropoda; class Insecta; order Lepidoptera; family Noctuidae; genus Orthosia; species Orthosia cruda. The sequence goes on from OZ059825.1 coordinate 2,843,275, forward strand.
TACCCATGGTTTTTCCCCCGGAAAATGCTTCTTATTTTCAGCAAAAGGTTCATTATTAAACTCTTGGGTGAATGGTCGCTTTCGGGCTTTTTATGCTCTTATATCAGCTCTCTTAAAATATTTTTGACACTCACTGAACAATCTACCTAGTGCCGATAGAAAAAAAAAACAGAAAACCGTTGTAACGGCATAGTACAGGAACTATTTGAAAGTTATATTTTTTGCAATCGTATGTCGAAACACAACAACCCTTAATGATTAGCAAATGATTAGCAGATTATAAAATCAAAATCTCTATAGAAACAGAATTTGAATAAAGAATCTGCTAATGTTTCAAAACAGATAAGATAATTATTTTTCTTCCAACTATTCTTTAATTTCATCACAATCCAATCACACTAAAAACTCAGCACAAAGCGAGTCTTTAATGCTCTAGAGCAATAAAAATGTATGAAATTTCATTATTGCACAGTTTATTTTTTAATCGCACCAAAAGGTGCCAATCTCAATGGATTAGCTCTATTCAGCCAGCCGATATCAATACTTTTTTTTTTACGTACGTATTATTCGTTTCTATCCTACTTGTTCCAAATTTAAAAATGATTGCTGCTAACTCTGATTTAAAAATGAAAGAAATTTTGAAAAGTGTTTTGGCGGGCACTTTGTTAATTTTGCTTGACAATATTTTTGGAAACGATATAGTGTGATACTATCTGATTTTGAGTGCTTCGGCTTCGAATTAAAATGGAATCATCTAGCGACACATTAACTCCGGAAAACATTCTAAATGAAGCGGACAGTGTTATAGAAAATCTTTTAATTTCAATAATTAAACTTATATTTTAACTGTTTGATATGAGTTTCTTTTATCTACTATGCCTATAGGTAATAGTTGAAAGAAAAGCAGATTATGCACCTCGCCTTAAGTAATTTATTTTACCCTCGTGCCTGTTAGATTAGAGCCCTCGCTAACGCTCGGGCTCTAAATCAGGCACTCGGTGCAATAATAAATTACTTTGTGCTCGATGCAATAATCTACACTATTATAACACATTTGCTCGTAAAGGGTCTCTTATTTCACCAATTTCAATACCGTAATGTAAGTTCTTGTGCGTTATTTTAAAGTAGAACGCACGGTTTATCAAGATGCTCCGTCTAAAACGAATGGTACTTTTTTAAATATTTGCAAAGAGTTTTATGTCAGAAAAGTGATCAACATTTTATGAATAAAATTAACTTTGGGAGATAAAATATAATAAATAAACATTTAATTTAATTAATTTTGACCATAAATTACAACCATTTATCTGTAACAAAACACAAAAATATTAATTTACTTTATTAGTAATACTGGCTGTTTTTGTGCCTTTGCCGTAAAAAAAAGCGCTGATGCGCGCGCATCGCTAATTTGTGAAAAAATAAATTTCTTGAAGTACGTAAGTAAATAAAATTTATTCGTTTAAGAAAGTCGGAGTTTTATTTATTTCCTCGTAAATATGTTATAAAACGTCGTAAGACATACGTGCGCTTTGTTAATTATAGCCTCTGCTTTCTTCTAGCCCTCGCCTACGGCTCGCGCTAGCAATATCGCCTTGGCTGTAATTTTCAACTTACCGCACTTATATCATAATGTACTATTATAAATAAGGCTATAACACCGACGTCAAACCATACCGTACTCCGATTCATCATGTTGGTGGATATCACATGTCATCAAATGTTTGGTTCTAGTACATGCCGGTTTCCTCACGATGTTTTCCTTCACCGTTTTGTGAGCGGTGGTGATGAAATAATTTACACAAAGTAAATCACCTGCCTGGGTTCGAACCCACGACCTACAACTTGTAAGTCGCGGCCGTTACCACTTGGCCACCACTGCTCTGCGCTCCAATTAATAAGAACATATGTTATAGGTACCACAAAAGATTCAAGTGGCTGGAACATGAGTAATTTAGCCCCCTTCTAAAGCGAGGCGGGGCTCAAACGAGACGTGCCAGCCAGGCGTGAAACTTTAAAGACCTAGAATGTGAAGCTGTGAGGAGTTATTAGTCTGCCTCCGTGGGCAGAGATGAATAACGCAGTTGAAGTTGCTATAGTTCTTATGTTTTGATTTGGGTGCATTTTAACTTAGCCTACCTACACATAAAATGTGCAGAAAAGGATTAAATCTATAGGTATCTATTTACTTATAGAAATAAAGAAGAGTTGGAAGGTATTGTGATAGGTGGCCTCAAGTTGAGCAATCTCCGGTACGCAGATGAAACCGCACATTGTTTGCATCTTCAGAACACGAACTTGCAGAACTATCCAGAGTGGAGCGTGAGAGCGAGATGGTAGCACTGTCGATCAACAAATCAAAGTAATGGTCATCGACCGAGCTGCAGCCGTAATGCGTGAATACGGCAACGCAACGAGTTTGACCGCTATCCAATCGGCATTCCGCATCATCGCATGTGATTGGTCGATTGGATAGCGGTCAAACTCTTTGCGTTGCCGTATTCAATTACGCAATACGGTTGCAGCACTAATCGCACAGGAGAACTTGTAGATCTAGGGTTCGTGAGTGAATTTGTGGACCTGGGCTCCACGATCAGCGATCAGGGAGGCTGCGACGGGGAAAAGTGCAAGAAATCGAGGATATGGCAACACAGAAATGTCTCCTCCTCTCTCTCGAGACTCGTGAGAACTCTGCTGTTCTCGATATTTCTTTACGGCTCCGAATCCTGGCAACTCGCACGGTGGATCGGAAAAAGATAGAGGCTTTTGAAATGTGGTAATGAAGGAGAATATTGCGCATACCATGGACAGCCAAGCGCACGAATATTCTACATATATTCTATGAGATCGCTGAGAAACTACCAATCAGAACTCTGTATTTGTATTAACTTACTTTAGTTAAACTAATTGCGATTAGTTTTTTTTTTTTGTATTTTTTTGTTAAGATGGGTTTGCTCTTGACTCTAGTCTAGGTCAGAGGTGACAGAGACAAAGACAAGGGGACAAGGGTGACAAATTTCATTGGTGAAATCAGCCCTCAGTAATGTATCTAAGGCCTTAATGCCTCACCTACAGACTAGATAGATGTCCCACCTACAAGTTTTCATCTCATTCCCAGATGAATAATATCGGTGGAAAGTGTTTTCAATTTGCAAATATACCGGTATCTAGACGAAAATAATAACCTAAGTTATTACCATATATATAACGCATAAAAATGAAGCACTGTATCGGAAAAATATAAAATTCTAGATATAACGTATCTATACAGCTGTTGTGGCTATGAGTCAAGCCTGAGATACAGGCTTTTAGAGTAATGAGAACAGTGACCACTCGTCTTAAAGAGTTTGCTCCCCCTGCGGCTTATGGGCAGTCTGAGCACCGCCCGACCTCGGCTTTCTTGAAAATCTCCAACTTAACAAAGTTTTAATCATTCTTTTTTTTAAAGAACGTCTTTGATACTGCTGGGATTCAGTTTCATTTTGCTGAGGCTTCAATAATGCACGAGGCTTGTGTCTAAGAAAGTATTTTATTAAGATTTAAATTAAAAACGACAGTCGAGTATTGCCAAGTTTTGATAAAAAAATATCACGATTTTATGCTTATCACTCAGATCCGCAGTCCTACGCAAACTCACAATTAACATTTAACTCCAATGAGGTTCGGGTGAATATTCTCGAGATGTGTTTAATTAAAATGTTTTTTTTAATCTGGCAAACCCACTCACAGCAGCCAACCTGAGCCTCATTAAAACACTTTAAAATCTTAACCTGCCACAGTGAAGCGAAAAATAAAAGGCCAATTAAAAAGTAATTAAGTGCCCTTGTTTCCTCCACCAATCGCGTGCTCGAAGTCGCTCGGGGCCAGTTTATGAAAAGCTGCATATTTGCATTTATTTGACTGATGAGCCCCATAATAAGTAGACTGGTATTTAAGACGCTTTATGGCCTACACGAAATATGGTAATTATGGCGTTAGTGTGTTTGATATACTAAGATTGACTGAGGGGAAAATGGGGCAAGTGTGAGTTTCGTAGACTTGGGTTGCGTACCTAGCAGGGTAGTGTAAATGTTCTAGCTGCGCACAATGACGTGATACTAAGGACATAACGAGGTTCGCTGCCGGAGTCTGTGTTTTCCGATAAGTACAACCTGGGGGTCTTTAAGTAAAGCCTGAATAGGTTTCCTCTAGACAAGCGTGCGTGCTTTACCGTCGAGGATATCATCGTTTACCATCGTGTGAGACACTGGTCGAGCGCGAGCATCCTCATAATAAAAAAAAACCGGCCAAGTGCGAGTCCGACTCGCGCACGATGGGTTCCGTAGTTACCATGATCGCAAGAAACGGCAAAAAACACGTTTGTTGTATGAGAGCCCCACTTTATATATTTATTTTATTTTTAGTATTTGTTGTTATAGCGGCAACAGAAATACATTATCTGTGAAAATTTCAACTGTCTAGCTATCACGGTTCATGAGAATTAATAATATTAATATAGCCTGGTGACAGACAGACAGACGGACCGCGGAGTCTTAGTAATAGGGTCCCGTTTTTACCCTTTGGGTACGGAACGCTAAAAAAAATAAGGAGGAAAAATTAAAGATATAAGGAGTACCTACAACTTAAATACATAGAGAACGTTTTACCCATTTTATTTTTGTGAGCATATTTGATTTCATTTATAACTTCACCAATTGAAAATAAACTGCAGTTAGGTCGCACTTAGATAATAACTTAAGTTTGGCTTACTGAGCATTTTTCTAAATATCTTAAACCGACATAAAAGACTTACTAGATCACAATATTGCTAGAAAAACCGGGTAAGTAATATATGATATAATTACAAAAGCTCTAATATTTACAAGATCTAAATAACAACTGAATCTATAATTTTATTTGTTATAATGATCAGATAATTATAATAAACGATTGATATAATTTTAAAGTAACTTATTTTTATAAGCATAACATACATTGAATATAAAATCGTTTTATATACCACTCAAAATATATAAAACCTATTTAGTCTAATATGATAAAACGCCTTGTTATTATTTCCCTGTAAAAAAAAACATGCAAACAAGCAAACACCATACATGCAGCATGCAAGCGAGCATGCAACATGCAGCAGGCTTGGTTTCTGTCACGGCTCCGGCGCTGAGGGGCTCCGGCGGTCCCATGTGAGCTTATCGTCGCAGATGTGTTTCACGCTCACCACCACGGCTTCAAGGCTCAGCCGCGTCGGCGAGGGTTAAAACCACCAGCTCCTCAGCTCGCGGGCCGCCTCGCCCCTCCGCGCGTACGCTATTTTAAATAACACTCTAGGGGTAGGGCAGACAAGACTACGTGGAGTCGGTTTTGCAGCGATTCGTTTTTGTGACGCTCGCTTCACACGTTCGACTTCGCGCGTTAAGTTTTTGTGACGCTCGCTTCACACGTTCGACTTCGCGCGTTAAGTTTTTGTGACGCTCGCTTCACACGTTCGACTTCGCGCGTTAAGTTTTTGTGACGCTCGCTTCACACGTTCGACTTCGCGCGTTAAGTTTTTGTGACGCTCGCTTCACACGTTCGACTTCGCGCGTTAAGGCGCTACCCCGAGCAAAACGCCGCGCTAGCCGTTTTTCGTGCAGTTTTTAGGAGCTATCTACTCGTTATTTAAAATGAAATATCAACTAATAAAATACATTAAATTTCTACATATTATTGATTCCAAAATTGTAGAATTCTTTTTTTTAAATGTAGTATATGTTTCACTAATCTCCTTCCAACAAAAACATAAAAATGAGAAATAATGATTGATAGCATGCATCTCCTCGTAAAGTGTTCATTATTTTTTTTTGTACTAACAGTAATGGATAGACAATTTGATAACGAACATTTTGGTAGATTTATTTTTTTCAAAAGACGATTTTAAAAAGATTTTATTTTAAAATCTGGGCGTATTCACTACTGTAATTCATGCGCCGAAAGTGCCGCTAGGCCAATAGGAATGCTCATATCTCATGCTGATTTTTTGGTCAGGGTACGGCCTTAATGGTCACTGTTCTAACCAAACCTAACCCAAATGATTCACCAACAAAGAGGGGACCTGGCACTCCGCTCCGCTCCCGCCTTAACCTTCTAAACTATTCGAGTCGGATTGCATTGAATCGGGGTGTTACCCATAAAGATGTTATCAATATTATATATTTTAAACGATATCTCTTATGATTTTCGATTAAATAAACGTTATATCCAATAACGTCATAAGAAATAAGTTTTAGAATGTTATATCTAAAGAAATTATATCAACAGTTGGTATAACTCACTACGATGATGACATCACTCTCACATCCTTCTCTGTTCATGCAGTACGACTGTGGAACTCACTTCCACCTAAAATTTGTGATTCACAAATCGTATATCTATTCATAAAACAAGTCAAAGATCATAACCTCTCCACCATATTGTAATTATTATCTTAATATATATAAATCTCGTGTCACAATGTTTGTCCTCAATGGACTACTAAACCACTTAACCGATTATAATAAAATTCGCACACCATGTGCAGTTCGATCCAACTTGAGAGATAGGATAGTTTAAATCTCAAATTATAGTCGCAATTTTAATTTATTGCTAATTATTTGTCTGTTATTATTTGACAGTCACAATAACCTGACGCTATAACTCCAGAACGCACGAACCGATTTCCACGGTTTTGCATTCGTTGGAAAGGTCTCGGGCTCCGTGAGGTTTATAGGGTAAGTAGGGTAGGGTAGGTAGGGTAGGGTAGGTAGGGTAGGGTAGGTAGGGTAGGGTAGGTAGGGTAGGGTAGGTAGGGTAGGGTAGGTAGGGTAGGGTAGGTAGGGTAGGGTAGGTAGGGTAGGGTAGGTAGGGTAGGGTAGGTAGGGTAGGGTAGGTAGGGTAGGGTAGGTAGGGTAGGGTAGGTAGGGTAGGGTAGGTAGGGTAGGGTAGGTAGGGTAGGGTAGGTAGGGTAGGGTAGGTAGGGTAGGGTAGGTAGGGTAGGGTAGGTAGGGTAGGGTAGGTAGGGTAGGGTAGGTAGGGTAGGGTAGGTAGGGTAGGGTAGGTAGGGTAGGGTAGGTAGGGTAGGGTAGGTATGGTAGGGTAGGTAGGGTAGGGTAGGTAGGGTAGGGTAGGTAGGGTAGGGTAGGTAGGGTAGGGTAGGTAGGGTAGGGTAGGTAGGGTAGGGTAGGTAGGGTAGGGTAGGTAGGGTAGGGTAGGTAGGGTAGGGTAGGTAGGGTAGGGTAGGTAGGGTAGGGTAGAGTAGGTAGGGTAGGTAGGGTAGGTAGGGTAGGTAGGGTAGGTAGGGTAGGTAGGGTAGGGTAGGGTAGGTAGTGTAGGTAGGGTAGGGTAGGTAGGGTAAGGTAGGTAGGGTAGGGTAGGTAGGGTAGGGTAGGTAGGGTAGGGTAGGTAGGGTAGGGTAGGGTAGGTAGAGTAGGGAAGGTAGGGTAGGGTAGATAGAGTTGGGTAGATAGTGTTAGGTAGGGTAGATGAATGTTTGGTGTTTTTATGGCAAAACAAAGTTTGCCGGGTCAGCTAGTATATTATTAAATATGTATTTTTATCTTCTATATATTTAGTTAAGGTATGTGTGATATTTATATATATAATTAGTTAAGTTATATAGTTGTATAGTTAGTCTTTTTTATGTTTCCTTATTTCCTTCTACACACTGTGTCTTCGTATATCATCCAATTTTCCTGTCGCAGGTCTGCTGGGAGAAATTTCTATTGAAATAAGCAGTACCTTTGTGCTCTTCTATCTGTATTATTTATTTTCTCTGTTAAGTGTTTTGTGTGAACATAAATAAATAAATAATAACTCATGTTTATTATATCTTGTGAACGTTATTGAAATGAAAATATACCACAATTAACTTTATATGATATGAGAGGCACCCAGAAAAACCTATCAATCACCGTTAAAATAAATGAGGTACGACGAACACCATCAGGTGCTTCAAATGATTGATGACCCATTAGAAACAATGTTCATACCTGCAGCATAAATTACGAACTACCCTCCATCTTGTTCTTTGAAAAGTTAGAAGAAATTAATATTAATTATGGATTTTCATAAAGCTTTCGCTGTCTGAATTTTGAAGGAACTTGGGATCAATTTGACAGGGCATGATATCGTTTTTAAAATAAACTTAGGTAGCTGATGCATTATTCACAATTTTGATTTTTGGTAGTTAAACTATAATACTGATAGTTTAGCAGTTTCCAATGAGAATGTTTACTTGCGTAAACATATTTGACAAGACATTCATGATGGCGTTGGCAGTTCTTAGTACAGCCCCTGATCGTATGCTGCAGCGATAAATTGAATAAGATGTAATACAACCCTGCACCCAGAAATATGTAGATACCAGCAAATTCGAAAAACGAAATTGATAGAGCAAAATATAACACAAGTAAAGCGGGAAAAAATCCGCACCAGGCGTCCCTAGACCGTAGAAATTCGAGAACCTCATATATTGCATAACATTTTATACGTGAGCTTACCTACACATAAATCCTATTTTGGACCAGGCCACAAAGTTATTTGGCTCAGGCCCAAACAGGTCACGAATTATGTGGAATACGGGTAGGTACCTAGAAAGTTACAGGGATCCATTTTAAATGTTTCTCAACATATTCTTGCATGTTTTCGTGGTTATGATTATGCTTTGGGTTAAGTCTGATGATATACTCGTAATATTGACCTCTTAACAAGGCATATCATGTATCTAAATACTTTCGAATGAGAGAGATATACGAAAGATTTTTTTTAAACCCTGACGACCTCTTCAAGTATCAACTTTTTTTTATGAAGACAATGATGAACAGTACGAAATACTGATAATGGGTCTATGATTCTCAAAACAATGAACTGAGTGTGCAACAGTGGACATTGATTCAAAATATACGACACCAAGTATATAAACTCAGTAGTTTTACACTCTTTGCAGGTGCTACGGTCCAGACCAGTGAGCATGGTGGTGCAGTGGAGTGAGGTCCGAACTGCATGGCAGGATAGCGACTTCATCACTGAGTCCTTGTGTTGGCACAACGTGTATCGCCAACGGCATGGCTCTCCACAGCTTTATATGGCACCAGAGGTAGTATATTTTAAAGATTTGCAGTTGAATAATTGAATATTCAATTTTATAGTACTCAGTGTTGGTACCGCGTTGGGCGCCAAATAAAACAGGCAAATTATTTGTCGAGTTATGGTTACTGGCACAATGTTTTTAGCTAGTACTGGGTTAGGTAGATAAAACAGTACCTACTATACATGCGTCTCTCACATATTTATTAGTCAAATAAAATATTTTAGCCGGTACCACGTTGGGCGCCAAATTAAATATTCAATTTATTTGTCTATAGAATGTTACTAGCATAGGGTTTATAACTGGCATAGAGTAACCGAGATAAACTAGCACTAAATATGATTCTCTTACATATCAATACATATAATAAATCTGTAGAAAAGTCGTTTTTGTACATCGAAAATATATCCAAAATAAATAGCCAGAGTGTTAAAGCATAACAAACAGAAACCATTGATAGCATTTTTGTTTTTTTTTGTCCGTTTGTCTGTTTGTCTGTTTATTTGTGCACGCATCACGTAAAATGTACGAAACCAATGTTGATAACTTTTATACATTAAAGTAGAATATATAGTTTTAGGAAAAACGTAGAAATTATTTAAAAAAAACACAGATTACAAACTTTGATCTTTAATTTTAACCAAACAATTTTCTTACAACATTAATTCGATAATCAGAGGAACAAAATCTACACACAACATAAAACCTCAAATCACACAATTACAGCACTCACGCTACCGATGTGTACGCTTCGAAGGCTGGGACGAGAAAAGGGCGTGCGCCAGCTCGTCACTCCTTTTTATACGGAGTAGCGAGAAAATACGGGGGTACCGCTTATACGGCCTCTCCTGATATAGTGTCGTCCTCGACACGGGTTTCCATTGTGGTGCTGCTGGATCCATCACCATCTAGTCCAATCTTTGCATCTGCGTCCAGTAGGGGCATTGATAGTCCGACTTCCGCTTGATTACTTGATCCCGGTGCTACGCCGCTGGGAGCAGCATGAGCAGCTTCGGAGTCTGGGCCTGCGTCCGACGAAGGCGTAGTAGGATCAACAGAGGGAACTACTGTCCCCTCTAGTGGATCCTGCTCGTCTACATTTTCATCTGAAAACATCATTCAATTAGTAGTGATCTACGTTACGCTTCATTGGCCTAAACTATTTCTCATCATCTCTCAATCAATTCAAACTTCATCGATCACGCGCTTTTCATACAACACTCTTATAATTATAACAGAGACGTCTCTTAAAATGACAAACCAAGCCAAGGCACTTTTCTTCGCAAACTTCGGAGCTCTTAGCTGCACGGGCTGCACTGCTTGGTCACCATCTACAATGTGTGTATGAGAATGCCAAGACCATAGGTCTGTTGTTCAACGAACGCCATGACAATGCGTCTGTAGTTCTATGAACGCCAAGACAGCATGCCAGTAGTTCAAGAAACGCCAGGGCGATTTGCCCGAAGTTTCACCATAGAACGCCTAGGCTGTAAGTCTGTAGTTCAGCGAACGCCAAGACAATGCGTCTGTAGTTCTAACGAACGCCAAGACAGCATGTCTGTAGTTCAAGAAACGCCAGGACGATTTGCCCGAAGTTTCAACATAGAACGCCAAGGCTCCAAGCCTGAAGTTCAAATGACGAGAGTTCATACTTACCCTCAAAGAAAGCGGCGCACGATTCCGGGCACCACTCGCCCCGCCAAGGCACCATATACTGTGCCGCTGCTTGTGTGGTTTTTCCATAGCTGCCACTGAGTAACTTAAGCTCATACCGTCCATTCGGCAGAACTTTCACAACTCTGTATGGGCCTCGCATCCCTGGATCAAGTTTTCCAGTAGACTGCGAATACTTAATAACAAACACAAGATCATTTAGTTTGAATTGACGAGGTGGGTGTCTAAGTCGGTTGGCATAGTCATCTTGCCGCTGCTTGTTAATTGCCATCAGTTCGGTTGCCCGGTTCCTGCTGATCTCCCGTAGGGACTCCCTGTTGGGATTGATGCCAGTGATAGTGATATCACGACCAAGGCTTTGGACTATTGGGGTGGTTGCGTCCGTTCCAATCATCAGGTTGAGGGGTGAGGCCTGGGTTGTTTTCTGCTTGGTAATATTGAGGACCAACTGCAGTTTCCACAGAGCTTCCGACCAAGAGGAGGATTTGTGGTTTACTTCAATCCGCAACATGTTGAGAATGGTGCGAATGTACCGTTCCACCTGACCGTTTGCATGGTGCATTTCCGGGGTAATAAAATGTAAGTCACTCCCCATGTCCTTTACCCAGGTTACGAATTCCCTGCACTCAAACATCCGTCCCCTATCGCTAACTATCAACTTTGGGGCTCCGAATAAGAAAACCGCTTGCATAAAGGTGCGTTTTAATTCACTAACATCTTGTCTGTAGATTGCATACAAGAGGCAATATTTCGTGGAAGCATCCAAAATAACCAATATGAATTTGAACCCATTAGATATAGGAAGAGGACCTAAGACATCCATATGGATTGTGTGAAAAGGGGAATCGGGTTTTCCCAAGACGTAATATTCTGATTTGGTGATCGCGGTACCCTCTTTTTTGAGATGCAGACTAAACAGTGAGCCACGTATTTGTTTACAAATTGACGAAGCCCCGGGAACCAAAAGTGTTTTAGAATGAGATCAAGAGTCTTTTCACCGTTAATGTGCTCGTGTTCATCATGAAATATCCTTAAAAGGCTGAGCCTATGTCCCCTGGGAATATAGCACAACATGCGAGGATCCTCGCCGACGGGCGTTTATTTGTAATACAAAAGGTCATTTTGAGCGAGATAACGCGTCGAATCTAGTTCACCATCCCTCAGCTGTTGCAGCAAAACCTGTGTCTCATTATCCGCAGATTGAGCTATTTGAGCCCAGTTACGTGGTCTCGAAATCTGGTTTGCTACAACGACTGAAGGATTACGGCTAAGGTAATCAACATGTGGCATCATTACCCCCTTTCGGTATTCAATAGAAAAATGAAAATCTTGAAGGTAAATCCACCAACGTGCAACACGTGGCAGCAAGTCCTTCTTGCGCTCGGTGGCCTTCAAAGCATTGCAGTCCGTTACCACTTTAAACTGTAAACCCACTAGGTAGTGGCGAAAGTGCTGCAACGCCCTAATGACCGCCAGCGTCTCTAACTCATATGAGTGGTATTTACTTTCCGCGCCTTGCGTCGCTTTGCTGTAATATGCCACTACGTGCCGATTACCATCACAGTGTGTCTGTAATAAAACTGCACCGTACCCAACACTACTCGCATCTGTGTGGACTTCCGTGGGTAGCCGTGGGTTAAAAACGGAGAGAACTGGTTTGCTAGTAAGGAGTTCGATTAAGGTCTGACGAACCTTTTCTTGTTCTGAGCCCCATTTGAACTCTAGGTCTTTTTTTGTTAATCGAGCAATACAAGCAGTTAATGTGGCATAGTTTTTGACGTAACGTCGGAAGTACCCCGCGAGCCCCAAAAACTGTCGCACTTGTCGTACGTTCTCCGGAACCGGAGATTTCACGAGAGCTTCGACTTTCTGTGGGCTCGTCCTAACCTGACCCTGGCTCACGAGTCTACCAAGATACTCAACTTCCGTTGCGAGGAACGAACATTTTCGAAGATTTATAGAAAACTGCAGTTAGCGTCCGCAAGACCTGTTTTAGCAGAGAGAGACCTTCGGAGACAGTGTGACTCATGATAAGGACGTCGTCGACGTAAACTAGTACCTGGCCAGCTTCTATGAAGCGCCGCAACGTATTGTTGATAATACGCTGATACACAATCGGCGAGTTCGTTAATCCGTAAGGCATTTTGACGTACTCGTAATGCCCCTCCGGCGTAACGAACCCAGTGAGGTGAATCGACTGCTCATTTATCGGGATTTGGTGAAATCCAGTGGCCATGTCAAGGCTGGTGAAGTATTTGTAGTTTCCCAGCCGATCAATATGGTCATCGATCAATGGCAATGGATACCGATCCTTGATATTCAACCGATTCAGCGCCCTAAAGTCGACACATAGGCGGTCAGAACCGTCCTTCTTCTTTACCAGTATTATCGGACTCGCGTACGCCGATCTCGACTCCCGGATAATTCCTTTGTCCAAGAGATCATTAATTATATTACGGACCCGTAGTTTCTCGTCATACGAAAGTTTGTAAGGCCGGTAAACTACTGGGGTTAGATTGGTTAATTTTATGTCCATCTCACCAGTATTAACCGTAGAGGTGGCTGTCCCGGTAATGAAAAACGCCGAATATTCCTTAATCACTTCTATCAAGGAGTCGTAATCGTTTCCGTTAAGGGGGGTATTTATTTCAAAGGATTCCTGGCTTTGAATCGCGTTAACTTGGACAGCTGGATCATAAGACCTAGCCAAGGACTGCATGTCATTAGTGCGGATATACACGATACCGTCCCGATTTAGTATGTCGGTTCCTACGATGATAGGGGCGTTCATGCATGAAGAGGGAACTATAATTAGGTCGGCCTCTACTGAGATCTGACTAAACTCTAGAGTAACGGTCACGAATAATGAAGCGACTATCTCCTTATTACTGATGCCTTTTAAAATGCAATGTGTAGGTTTTGGTTGGCAGGAAAGGTATTTCAGTACGTCCGAGGAAATAAGTGACACGTTAAGGGCACCACTATCAATAATAGCGTCCATGGGGATGCCATCGACTACAACAACGACAATATCATTGGCACCTGTAGCATTCGAACTATTATCTGTGCAAAGATTGACGATTCGTTCATTGCGCGACTGGGAACGTGCCTTAGCAAAACACTGGTCTTCTTGATGACCTGACTTCTTACAGAAGGTACAAGTGGTGCTGTTTGCACTGCTTGAAGTGGGCGTTTTCTCAGAATTAGCTTTCGTACGACAGTGACGGCTAACATGCCCCTTTTTACCACACGAAAAACACCTCTGGTCGTTTCGATTCGAAGCAGATGGAGGAGAGCGCTTCTTCAACTCAGAATGTCGAATATCGGATTTTACGCGAACCGGCTTCGTATAAATAGACAAGAACGATACTATTGTCTCAGGGTTTAGGTTTGCGTTAGCCGCGGCAGCTCTCACGTGGGGATTATCAATACCGCGAATCACTGTTAAAGTCATAAGATCATTGCTTAAACCTTCGACGATTCGTAATCGTAATAATGTACGACGCGCATATTCTGCGTAAGTGATATATTTATCAGACGTCTTATTCATAGTGTCAAACAGAATGTTGGCGTAATCTAATTTTCGCGGGCACAATGATTTAAATTCACGCCTAAAGTTTGTCCAGGTGCGGTCCGCCGTAACCCACTCGTTGAGCCAAGTCTTTGCGTCGCCCTTAAGATACGTCCCAATATGCGAAAGACACTCGTAGTCACTCCAGCCATTCGCATCCTGCGCACGGTCTACTTCTTCACACCATATATCTATGTTGTGAATGGGGGGATCAAAGTTCGAAACAAAGTAACTTTGGGATCTGACTGGCTGCAGTGATCTAAGGGCGTCAACAAGAACCTTAGTTGGGTCTGAGATACTCGATTCTAAATTATCTACTGATGGTGTCGAAATGTGGGTAGTTAGCCAATGATTTGTTGTTCGTGTCCCGTGGGTACTTACTTGGGGAGCCGGCGTACAGCATCTTAACATATGTGATTGAGATGTATTCAATTCCTCTTCGGTGATTTCACGTGTGTTACTTGGATCACAACGCACTATCGCTTTTTTGGAATTTGTCGCGTGACTATTTTCGATCGACGTTAAACGGTTCATGATTGAATTCAACGTGTTATGAATAGACACATTCGTAACGTCTTGTCTTACGGGGGTAGACGATTTATCACCACGATAAGAACGATGGCGCGAACGATCACGTCGAGACGCGTCATGGGACCGTATTTGACTTGTAGGTGTTTGACTACGCGAATGATACCGTGCCCGACGATTGGTCGTCACCGACCGACTACGTGAGCGATGTCGCGATCTATCTCGGCTGCGAGAACGGCTGCGAGAACCTCGTCCTGACCTACCTTCGTTATTACGAGACCCACCGGCCATGGCAACAAAAACACAAAATAGCAGATAAAACAGATGAGACTTTGTTCCTCTTTTCGTGGGCTAGAAGTTACTTATCCCACTTCTGATTTTAGGAATCTGAAGTAGAAATTATTAAAAAAAAAACACAGATTACAAACTTTGATCTTTAATTTTAACAAAACAATTTTCTTACAACATTAATTCGATAATCAGAGGAACAAAATCTACACACAACATAAAACCTCAAATCACACAATTACAGCACTCACGCTACTGATGTGTACGCTTCGAAGGCTGGGACGAGAAAAGGGCGTGCGCCCGCGCCGGCTCGTCGCTCCTTTTTATACGGAGTAGCGAGAAAATACGGGGGTACCGCTTATAATAGTGTATAAGAAGTTAAATATCACAACACACGCAATTCAGATACACGGACATTTGAACTCCATATTCGATAGGTGGCGATGTGCGTTTGACGTCATATTCTGAATGGCGGTGTTAAGTTTCTCCTTGGAAGAATGACAACTACTTACCTTCAAGGACTATTTCAGGCGTGGCTAGAGTGAAAATAATAATTCGGGACCTAATGCACGAGGCAAAAAAAATACGTTCTATGAGGTTTTAGATCTCTAATCATACAACTAATGTCAACGTTGACGTTGAGGTGTGTGCAATGTGGAGAAAGACCTTCCATCAGGTGGACCGATGCCCTGGTGAAGGTTGCGGGGATCCGCTGGATGCGGGACTCACGAGACCGGTTAATGTGGCAACGCTTGGGGCCTATGTCTAGCAGTGGACGTCTTTCGGCTGATATGATGACGATGATTTTTAGTTTATTTGTCATGTTATTCGTTTAACTCCAAATTTTTATTGGCTCTGGAACTTCTCTTTATGTTTTTGTTATCTGTTTAAATCGAAAGACCAAATGTCTGATTGCCTGTGATGATATTAAACACATAACAATTAAAAACAAATATTTTTTTTTCCCATAAACAACTGTTTTCTCTTGACTGTACTTACCTGTCAAAATGAGTTAGCGGATCAGACCGGAATGTCAAAGTTTATTATTGGATCAGAAAGGTCTGGATAGCCTAGTGATAAACGCGGTGGCCTACTACGACCAGGGTTCCGGTTTCGAGTCCCAGCTATAGATAGGTATTTTTTATGTTTTCGTTACTAGAATAGAATAGAATACTCTTTATAAAATAAAATAAAAAAGCCTTTATTTCTTGTAGAAAAAATATTATATAACTATAAACATATTCCAAGTTAACTTTAATCTAATATATCTAATTACTATAAGTTATATTCTATCTTGTTTCAGTACCCTTTATATATAACAGTTTCTTAATTCTAATATTAGTATTCTTATTTTAGTTTTATTAGTAATTGTTAAATAATAATAAATGCTTAATTATTTATTTGTGGTACCAAAATCTTAAATTACTTAATTTTAGGTGTTTTTGTATTTTTTTTTTATTGTTTATATTTTAATTTCAAGGTTTTAATTGGTTTCATCTATCTGTCAGTAAAATGACGACGTTTTTTGTTTTTTATTTTTATTTAAATAGGTACTTTATTTATTTCAACTTATGGTTATGAGCTAAGTTACTTAAAATATATGTATAATATTATAAGGTATGTAATAATGATTTGCTTTACATATAAATATTAATACTATTACAAAACCGTTGTAATAAAAATAAAAATCTACAAGAACCCTTCTGCAGGTGTAGGCCTCCTCCAAAGAATGTCAATGTTTTTTTTTTCTGATTTCTTCCGGCCTGGGACAGCCGTTTCGGCTAAGTCGGTTTTAGATTCAGAGTTTCGTATTTTATAGTTGCTGTTATCTTTGAAGGATTGCGGTCATAATTTTCCACGGTGACCAACCAGATTGGAAGATGTATTTTGTTGCTTAATTGAATAGATTCGTTTTTAAAATCCGTGCGGGCGGAGGGCCTTGATTGCTATAAATTCTTGTATTTGTGTTCATTGTCCCGCTTAGGTGTTGTGTTGTTGTTGCCATTTTTATGAAAAAGAAAGTTTAAAATGCTCGGTTTTAGAACTACATCCGAAACTACTAATCTCTTTATTACTAACTACTCTCTATTAGTTGTGTACACCATATAAGTTACGGAAAGTATAGATGAAGAAAACATTACACTGGGTTACACAATGGGCGGCCTTATCGTTACTAGATGGCGCGCAGCAAAACAGTCTTTACTTTTTTTTGTTTGAAGTCGATATTCTTCTCCCTAGAGTAAATAATATTCTGTGCAAGTAGGTAAGTATGGTAGGGTAGGTAGTTGATGGAAGCGAACCCGCGGGCACAGCTAGTTTATGAACAAAATAATAAACTTTTGCTGGTCCCACGCTGGGCGCCAATTAGCAATACTCACAGGGTGAGCCAAATTAATATGAATTAAAAGTTGTCTTGTTGTTGACAATTTTTATGATCTTAATATGTATTTTAAAAAAACATACCATTTCCCAGTTGTGTGACTACGCGCAGGCATGGGCGAATCACCTGGCCCACACGAACAAGTTCCACTACAGGAATGATAGAGATGTCGGTCAGAACCTGTACCAGCGGCCTGTCAGTGCTATACAGCCTGACGTCACAGGTACGACCTCATACTCTTCGTCTTTCAGGAGGATTCAACTTGTTCATTCCTGGATTATCCTGATTATCCCATTGATTTAATATATCAGCGGTGAAAGCAAATAAGAAATATTATGGATGTAAAACCTTTTTAATATAAATTGCAGGTCAAGAAGTGTCGTCCTATTGGTATGCCGCGGTACGCCAGTACAGTTATTTTAAAGAGCCTGATGTTCTTCACGCCAACGTTAACGCGGGTAAGCAGTTGATTATCAAATCATTACTTAATAGTTATAAGAATTTATAAAGTTAGTAAACTACATTGAATATTTGATTTTGTCTCTTTCCAAATTTGAACTCTAAATTGTGTACCAACTTATCAAGATTCTGACATCATTGTTAGATGGACAAAAACATTCTGAATTCAAAAATAGTAAACCTCGTTCTCATCGTTTAAATCATTCTTCAGGTCACTTCACCCAAATGGTGTGGGTAGCAACAACATTCTTCGGAATCGGTAAGGCTCGTTCCCGGGACGGCAAGATCATCGTAGTCGCCAACTACTCTCCACCAGGCAATATGTCTGGGCAATTCGAAGCTAATGTCTTGCCTCCGCTGCCCGAGAACTTCCCGGACATACCGACGCCCCCGCAACACTGACGACGGCTCTCCATACGTGGCAGGAGGCTGAAGATTGATGCCACGTTTTTACATTGAGACGATTAGTTACAGGTTTATTGTGAGTCGACTAAGTCGCTTGTAAGTTTTTTGGGGGAGTTGATACAAAATGTGTTGTGTCTCTGACACGTGTTGGTTTCAAAATGTGCAATTATGATAAGATCTGTATTCTTGCATAACTTACTTTCTATCGCAATGCAATTAAAATGACTTGAAAAGCAATTGCTGGTCCATTGCTTCATATTTAGAAAAAATCGCTAGCTTGTCTTGAATAACGCAATGAATGTTGTTGAATTGTCACATTAAAAGGCATTGCCAATATTTGTCATTGATTGTGTGTTGCGCTAAAAATCAAATCAAATAAGACCCCAGTGTCTATTAGCCCGTTTTTGGTTTTTGAGTAGACTTTAAGATCAAAACGATGACACATAACAAAAAATTACTAAACTCGACATGCATAATTTACAGTGGAATCTTCGTGACTTGAAACTAAAGTATGAAAAATGTCAATTAATCATCACCCGAGTTCTTCGGTACCATAACGATTAGCAGTTTGCTGTAGATTCCACTGCAATATCCAGGTGCGATCATTAGATGCAATAAAAATATAACTAGATACCTAGGTATTTCGTTAACCATCGACACAAATCACCAAATAATCCGTCTTCGAATCATGCCGCCGTCCGCTTAGATTATTATTTTAAGGCATACATGGCATAACCTAGCCTTGTAGGTTGATTATTACCTACTCTTGTTAGTCGCGATCATCACATCCCAAAGAAAAACACATTCTTAGAGAACCATGTAAAACCTCCTATTGAAATGGTAACATTTTATAAAATTGGATATCTACCATTTTGTAGGAGACATGATAACAATAAAAGTGATCATCTAATTACAAGTAGGTACATAATAAAAGTCGTCTCTTTTATCCTTACTTATACAGCGCCACTAATCAATTAGGACAAGTGATCAAAACCGGAACTAATTTCTGACACTGACAAGCGATATTGCTGGGTCAGAGATGTTGGTGAAACTGTAGGTACTTTAACTAAAATATTTTAACCTATTTATCATCGAAGCTTAAATCTAGTTATAAATAGAGAAATGGTTGTTTTGCCCGAGCTTGAATTTGATAAATTTTATTAGAACATAGAAGCAATACAGATATACGCAGTTACGCACATAAAAGTTTAGGGAGTAACATAAAATAGATAAGTACAACGCGCAAAATATACAAACATACCCAATAAATAGTTGATAATAAATGTGCATAATATAACAGTAATGCCTACCTACCGATCGTATTGCTGAAAAAGGTTGATATCTTAAAATTAAAATACTTAATTGGAGATACTTTATACTGCGAAGTCATCAACACCCATTACAGACACCACTGAAGTTTTGCGTGTTGTTTTGATCTGACTTAGTATACAATTGATTGTAATTTACTCATAGAGACTCCAATGCGAAAAGTCAATATTTGAATAAATAAGAACCTAAAATATAAATGCCATCGCCCGTACATGTAGGATTATTAAACTAGTCGACAATCTTATTAATAATAATATGTATATTCAGTATTGGCATGGCAGACGCATAAAATCAACAACAAAAAAAAACGGTGTTTTTTTTTGTTGTTGATTTTAGATAGTCATAATTTTGTTGGTGCTTAAAAAGGCAATATAATTGTACGAAAAACGTTTATCGCAATCATATAATGATATACGGATTTATTTACCCATACTACAGATATCACAGAATTCAATAACATTAGATTAAGTCAATTTTCTCGCTATGATACTGTCCGTTTAATAGTTTAGTAAAAAGGCTATTACAAAATTTATAAAACTAAAGTACGCCGTCCACGAGAGACAAAATAACCTGCTTCTTTTCCGAACTCGGCTGACACACGGCTGTGTGTATCTTGATTTCTCGAAGCTGCCCCCTTTAGGTCTCGTTCACAGGGTGACTTGTATACTCACGTCAGCAGAGCACTGTTCATAGTGTTAATACGGTTAAAAACAAAATGCAGTTTAGTGGTGGGCGTTGCGACGACGAACCGTTTCTAAAGACCGTTTTTTGTTCTGCGACGGTGCAACCGTTTTACTTCCTGGGATAAAGCAGTCTTCGTTGCACAAAACTGTCTTCGAATAACTTCGTGCGATTTTTTATTTTACGCCTCAGAAAATACAGTCGAGATTAGAAAGCGAAATGATTCAACTACGAGACACGTCGGTCGTCGCAGACGTCGCGTCGTCCTTTATTGTTCCACGTTCGTTCACAAAATAGTTCTTGCAACGGTGAAACAGTTTTTAAGTCCGTCTTCGTTGCACAAACCAGTCTTCGAATAAATTTGTGCGAGTTTGTATTTTACGGCTAAGAAAATACAGTCGAAAGTGAATTGATTCAACTACACGCAAACGTCGTCGACTCGTCGCGAATGTCGCGTTTCGTTCCACGTTCGTTCCGTCCTCCAAGTTTCGTTTTCCAAGATGTCTTCAAACCAGTTGCGACGAAGACCGTTTTCTGCAACCGTTTTCGTCGTCGGGAAAACGGTCGCGTTTCGTCCGTCAAAAATACGACAACGACCCACCACTAATGCAGTTTAAAACTGCCATGAGATCCCAAAAAAATATAATACATTGGTAGTTGTATCGTACTTATTACAGTCTTGTGGACAGGGCCTTAAACATATAACCTAAAACAATAAACGAGATGATGCTAGCTATAGCTTTACTATCGTAGAATGAATATGCTTCTCCTTTGAATTGTCTTCTATTACCCCGGTCGTGAACGACTGGCTTTAAGCGAGTAGCTATTACGGCGATGGTGGCGCCATCCCTTCATGCAACATTGACTTAACTTTTCCCAAAGATTTTTTAGTTGAGTGTTGAGAGTTGAGACCGATGAGACAAAGTAGTCGGAATAATAGCACGTGCGCTTATGGAAAAGTAAAATAGAAAACTTCTTTTAATACAATATGGCGCCACTTTTGCTATTAATTAGATTATTTATAATTATGACTCTTCCTTTTAATTTTTAAAAACTCGTCTTCCTCAAGGTTGATGATAAAATTATAATGTACACTTGTTAAGTTTTCCTGTTAAATGTATAATGCTTTGTACGAGTGAATTTAATGAGACAATTTTATTGTGTGATTGATACATGTTTTATTTCTATAACTTCTAAATATACTTATGATTAGACCATTGGGCAGATAAAATCTGGAATCAAAATAGCATAATTTATACTTGATCAGTCATAAAAGTATAATTCCTTTTACATAGTTAAATTGTTATAAAATAAGCTGCTTTGAATCCAGGCCGCATCTAATTCTGCAATACCATCAGAAAACTGAAAAGACAATGTTCCGAGTCCGTATTAAAAATGATCATGGACAAAAACCACGTCTGCCCAATGATATTCAAATAAACAGATACGTTATACAACCACAAAACAATTGAAAAAAGTGTTCCGCGCAGCAGCGGCAGCACACATATACACACTTTTCATTCATCTGACATTTCACTACAAGTCGAAAGGGATGGCTTGATAAAACCAACAAGAAAAAGAGAGACAGCTAGTGTTTGTCACTTGCGTGTGAATGTAAACAAACATTATTCTGACCACCAATTTTGTTATCTTTTTCTAACCTCCAAATATCAGAATATTACAAAAAAAAAAAAAAAATTGTAAATTGAGGCGTATTGCGTACTTACATATATGAGATCCCTTTTGTTTTATGTACTTTGGTATCATAATTGGAACAATATCTAAATACACACGAGGGCATTTTTTTATTTTGTGTTTGTTTCAACAAAGCCTATCGCTCTTCGCCATGCCTGACATAAACTAAAGACTAAAGGTCACAATTGTGACCTATTCGAGTCTTCACAATACGCGCGCTCATAACATATCTGTTTATTTGAATATCATTGCCTCTGCCCCAATTTCGGGCTTCCGGCCTCTGCTACGGACTTCCGGCGGATAATACTCTGCTGTGGTTTATAAATTTTGTGAATTGGCCGCGGCAGGGTCGCGTGGAAATTAAACATAGTTGAATGTAATTTTAAGTATACATGAGAGAAAATATTTTGTATTTAGATATAGTATTGCCTAGAAGGCCATTGAAATGAATTAAATCAAGATAGTTCGAGTGAGGGTAGTAATATTTATCGTTAATTCAAAAGGTTATGTGGTAGTTTACTTTATGAAGAAGAATTTTGTAATGAAAGCCAGAAAACGAATCGATTAAATGAATTTTAATTGAACTCGAAACTACCGCAAGTGTCAAGTTTTAGAGATAGTAAGTACCTAAAATGGAAATATGCAATAATTAATTTTTAAAACAATTCAAATAGTAGGTACCTTTATCTAAAATTTATAATGCTTCAAACTACCCAAAAAGGAGGAGGATCTCAATTCGGATGTTCTTATCTTACCAATTTCTAAATTCTACCTGTACCTAGCATAAGCTTGATTTTAGACTTTGAACTTTACTGCACACGCTTTTAGGGCACAGACATTTTCACAAGTCCTACTCTTTATTGTTTGTTGATAAACTAAATCTATTCCTAGGCTTCTAATGACCCCGATGTTAACAGGGAGGCTGTTTTTAGATATTTAGTAGATTTTTAAACTACATAGTTATTAGATTCTGACAGGAATTTTTGTTTTATTTCTAGTTCAGGGTGCTTTTATTTTTATTGATTGATTGCAACAACATGAAATGATGAGACACTTTTTGATGTCTGATTAATATGACAAACTCACTGAAATACAGTCAACAGTCAAAACCATTTATAGCGAATTCGCTAAAAACTAAGTACTGGGTATTAGAAAGGAATGTAAAGGTTACAAGGACCCATGTGTAATTAAATATGTGTTAAAACGACTATAAGGACAGCATTGAAACAGTCCAGTCGATATTGTTTTAAGAGATTGTCACTGTATTTAATTCGTCAATCACAGACTAGTGGTATTGCCAGGTTGCAATAAATCATGAAATAAGAAGTACTCACTCAAGTAGTTCAGAATGTGCCAAATTAGTGCAGACAGTTTATTTCCATCACTTATTGTAATCTCAAATACTTCATTTATT
This sequence comes from Orthosia cruda, assembly GCA_964057195.1. Classification (NCBI taxonomy): domain Eukaryota; kingdom Metazoa; phylum Arthropoda; class Insecta; order Lepidoptera; family Noctuidae; genus Orthosia; species Orthosia cruda. The sequence continues at coordinate 2,866,793 of OZ059825.1, forward strand.
TTGACATCACTGAAGAGAAATTGCCAGAAAGTTTATATTTGTATCATGTAGTTGTAGATGTAGGATGCCCATGTTCTCCATAAGTCTGAGTCCAAGAACCAGTTCTTTTCCGGTCCAATGTCATCAGGGGCAAACATACAATTTAACAAGATTCTTTGCTTATGAAATATTCTTTAAATTCTACTAAAAAAGTTACAAGACTGGATTAATTCTAGTATCTTTTATAACGCCACAAAAAATATATATGCGGTCATGCCACACTGTTTCAAGTGCTAATAGTATAATTTGCCTAGAGAATTATCAATCTCATTAGCCTTCGCTGCCCTAGTTTTCTAAAAAAGTTGTGGTGATTTAGTTTCTAGTGATGGCAGAATAATGTGTCCAGTTTCAACAGGCCTATTACATAAAATAAGTTATCTTTCCAGTAATTGTTACAATGATCAAAGAAAATTATGTTTAACTTGGTAAAAACTCCATGTTTATTATTAATAAATGGCTGTGAATTGTTAACTGTTGTTTAGAACAGATAAGCTTGGCAATATTTTTAGTTAATAAAGTGTACAAAACTAAATCTGGTTTTATTAGTATTCTACTCATTTTGATTATATACACAAGTATAAGCAGGGTATTATAATATGCTACAAAAGATTGTAAAGGTCACCTTATCATTATGGAGCAGGTCTAAAGAAAACCAGAAACTTGAAAAGAACCAATTTATTACACTTAATTTTAATATTACAATACAAAGCTTTCACTCAGTCCATCTGTGTTTACAACTAGTGCACACATAGTACAGTCTCATCTCTTCTTCAGCACGTCTTGTCTGACCCTGGAAAAACACCGCCTCTCTGTGGTTGCAGTTAGGACACATGTGATCCTTCGTTCTAGGTAGAGTAGGATCACTCACTACATCAGGGTTAATATGAGTTAATTCATCGACTTCGTGCATAATTTTGTTTACATACACGCAGTTTGAGTCAGCCAGTTGCTTGTAGTCACAATTTCTGCAGGCGTACAGCAGAACTTTGTTGTTTTTATCTTCGCGTGGATACAACATGTTGTTACACTCCTGGCAGAACTGAATACCAACGTAACCTGGACCACCATCCTTTCTTGCCAAATTCGTTGTCATTTTGGCGGATTTTACAGCAAATAAAACTTGAAATTCTAGAAAATTATGGAAATATCAGCTTCTCCAAACACTTAACTGTCAGAGTCAGAAGTGTCAGTGTCAACTGTCAAATGACACTGTCATCGAACTTATCGATGACTCACAATGACAGTTAATTGAACGAATGATTCTCTTTGTACAGTTTTCTGTCTGTTTTACGAACTATAGAAATAACGCTGTTTCTACACAGACGGAGAAGTATGCAAAGTTGGCAATTACTAACTCATTAGTTTGTAATTAAAGGCATTATCCAATTAATATTTAGCATACATTATAGTATGTAGTTAAAAAAAAAAATCTCTGTTCTCGAAAATCAAATAGTTGATTGGTTCACTTTCAGTAATGGCAACCCTATTTTAGTGTTCTTATGTTGGCAATAGTGTAGAGTTGAAGCCGGTGGTTGGCTGGCTGGCTTGATAATTTCTTTTCCCATCCGTAGCCGATTGGTGTCGTGCTATCCAAATGGGTAAGGAATAGTTTTGTGCAGTTTTGTTATATTTTATTTATTATTTTTATATTAAAATTGTGTATAACAGTGTAATAAATACGCATGCCATGAAGGAGTGAATATTCCAAATATAATTTCCCACAAAAGTTGTAACTTATACTTGCACGCATAGGTGTCGGCCATGGCGCAGACATGTTTTTCTCGTGGTGTAAAACTAATCCATTTCCATCTCTTACGCATCGCGTTAATTAAGAGGTGCAATAAATGGTTTCCCTTTCGGTTTATCCAGTTAAAACTATGGTGTATCGATTTCTGTGTCGTGCGTCGTAAACACAAGTGATAACCGGCTCCGTCAATATTTCAGGTAAGCCCCGTGGTATTCGCACGGCGCGAAAGCACGTGAATCACCGCAGAGAGCAGCGATGGGCTGACAAAGACTACAAGAAAGCCCACATGGGAACGAGATGGAAGGCCAATCCCTTCGGTGGTGCATCTCACGCTAAGGGCATCGTCCTGGAGAAAGTGTAAGTACGTCCCTGTTACTGTATTAGCAAGTTCGTGGTGAGTCTATGTATGTTTGTGTCACTGAATGCTGAAGTGTTTGCTGAACTTGGCGCACTTGCATGTTTGTTTAATGAAGTCAAGAAGATGGACGCGGAAGTTGGATGGCGGCGCTTCCGCGCGCAGTATTATACCCGTGAATGTGTTTATACTACAATCACAGGATAATACTGCGAGCGGCGGCGTCGCGAAACCCCTGAAGAAGACAAGATGCGGGATCAAGACTTGGAACTGAAGAAATATAGCACTAACAGTGTTTTTACATTTTTATTATGCTCTACCTAATAATGCTTGAAATCTAACCTAGTTGTCATGTTTTCGCATGATTACAAATGTAAATTCGAGAAACTTTCTAGCTCATTACTCTCTTTTACTGTTTACCGGCTAAAATGCTGTTATAAAAACAAAATGCATGAAACACGAGATGTGTAAATACCACATGGGTCATTGAACTATGAATGAGGTTATACACATGTATAGGCTTCGGCATGGTGTTTACGCTCTCTCGCCTTTACTTTACGTGTGTGCCGCCTTTATTGTTTTTTTTAAGTTGTAGCATTTAAAAAGTATGTTTACTGTACAGTTTAGATCATTCGTTTTAGGAATTTTAAACTTCCTTGAAGTTAAATGTTGGAATGATATTATCCTCATGCTTTTAAGTTTTGTGTAACCATTTCCTGGTGCACTGTATTCTGTTCATTGTCTTGCAAGTTAAAACATTAATGTCTATAGATACTAATGTCGATATTATTATGAACTGTCCGCTGCAGATTGGGCATAGCACCTCTTGTTTTTAACCGACTTCAAAAAAAGGAAGAGGTTCTCAATTTGTCAGAATATTTTTTTTTATCTTCACTGGTGCCTTATTGCTATAGCAAGGCCACAGCAAGAACCATGCTTCAATAGACTATCAACACTTTCATGTTTTTAAGAGGGTTACTGGGTTGTGACATTTGACAGTCCAATAATCAATATAACAGTTGATTGACCACTTCTTTTCTTCCCACAGTGGCGTTGAAGCCAAGCAGCCTAACTCTGCCATCCGCAAGTGTGTGCGAGTACAGCTGATCAAGAACGGCAAGAAAGTAACTGCATTCGTGCCCCGGGATGGTTGTCTAAACCACATTGAAGAGAACGACGAAGTACTAGTAGCAGGCTTCGGTCGTAAGGGTCACGCCGTCGGTGACATTCCCGGAGTCAGGTTTAAGGTGAGGCTTCACTTTTTTTTAATTAACATGTGGTGATTAAATTTTCAAGTGCTCAAAAAAGATGTTTGAATTGAATATACAGCTTATCAAGCATCAAAATTACAGTCTCCAGATAGCCAATGTAACACTGTTTGCCAAGATTACAGCTATTTACTTTTGACCTTTTATTCAATTAAATAAAAAAAATAAAAGTTTAGATAAATAAATAAAATCTTTATTTCCAAAGCTTTACAATTTCAATGACATTTGTAAATTCATGATTTTCGTTATACAGTCTTTGCTTTATTTTCTGAATATTTAATTCTCTAACTGCCATGTTCTCTCCTGACAGAAAGATCTCTCAAATATTTGCAGAGGTTTAGCTTGGCTCTTCATGTTTTGATGATTATATTTTGTTGTACAGGTCGTGAAGGTGGCTAACGTCTCCCTCCTAGCTTTGTACAAAGAGAAGAAGGAAAGGCCACGTTCGTAAGCCTGACTTACACTGTGATAAGGTAATTATTATATTCTTGCTACTCTTTTTACTAAAAAATTAAATGATGACACTATTGGCAAATAATTCTTTGAAAATTCAAACCCCCCATGCATCTGGGTTGCCCTATCAAAATCTTAATTTTCGCCGTTTAACACGTGGTTCAAAATGATGTAATTAAATATTATTTGCTACTGCTGAATGCCATGACGTAACACAAGGACTGATAGCATTATTCATTATAAACAAATTAAGGAAAATACGACAGTTGCTAACGGGAATGTTTTTTGTTTCAGTGACCTGCTGCTGCAAAGCTGTGTTGTTTATAAGTGTACATAAAAAAAATGTAAAAATCCAAGTACATAATAAATTATGTATGTCAATATCTATTTTTTATTACTCACAAACCTATCCCTACACAACAAAATTATGATGCTTGTAATCCTCATAGGGTTAAGCAGAGATGTTCATATAATATACATACATGAACCAGTTCTCCTTCGTCTATTGATGATAAAACTATTTTGTGATTTTTGTGGATGAATACACTCATTATTGTGAGACCTATTTGTTAGCTCATAAATCACATGTTTTTGTTACATTTCGGAATTATATTGAAAAATTAGGTATGGAGTTGTGTATGCAATGCATTATAAATACGATCAAACCTTAAACGAATCTTATCAATAAACTACGAAATATTAAAAACCCACATGGTGTGTCACACACGCATGGTAAATGCCAGGTCACTGGCTAAAAATCAACTTTTCTGCAGCAAACGAAAAGCCATAATAACGAATGTATAGGCAACGCAGCAGTGACTTCTGTAACTCAAATCAATATGCGCACGTGGCTTTACTTCCGGTGCGCGTAGTCGCCAAACTTGTTGATAGGCATAGCCCCATTCTCCTTTTGCTGCCTACGTGCGTAAATGCTCGTAGGTTTTACGTTCATTCGAGAGAACGAGATGGCTCGTAAACATTAGGTCATCCGACAGCGTCAACTTCGGTGATTCGGTCACCGAAGCGTTGCTTGCACAGGCGATCCTTCGGCTGCGAACAGTCGTCAGACGTTTACACTAGGTCGTTGGACGACTTCCGGCTGCTTGACCGGCTGACCTAGTGTTTTCGTTAGAGTGCATTTCTTCTGAAGTGGTCTGCTAATTCGACCAATCCGAAACGGGTGAAATGATGATGTCTATGTATGTGATTGGTTGATTCCTTAAAGTCGCTTCGATACTCACGTGTCTGCTTTAATGTAAACGCATCCTGATTTTTCGAAACCTAACCGATTGAAAGTCAAATACCTACCACGCATTGTTCGACGATACATGCATCGAACATGCTGTCTGTCTGCTACTTATTTAATCCTAGATCTTTACATACACTATCAATCTACCCTGTCTGTGCAGCTTTGACCTTTGGGTTGGAGCGGGGGAATAGGTAGAGACCTTAGACCCTCGGGGCTTGTTTAGGAATCCGCACGCAGTACGTTCATAAGTATAGGTAGATTCAAACTTAATGGCGGCTGTGAAGTACGTTTTTCGCACCGTAACCCACCTCTCACCCACACAGTCACATGGCCTTGTTACTGCGCAGCGGCTGAAGGAGTGTTAAAAACCACGACTAAGTTTGAATCGAACTGTAGGTACCTAATATGGCAGTCTTATCGGAAGAAGCATTTTTTCAAATGCAAATGCTGCGGCAACCAAAGTTACGAATATATTAACTCGCATAGATAATTTAAAATGGGATCGGAAATGAAAATCGCACATGCTTCGATGTAAAATAAACATATGGTTCAAAGTGACCCTATGGTACCAAAGAGACTGTACTAGGAAACAGGGGCGTCCTAAAAGAAGATGAGACATTATCCGCATGACTTTGGGCCTAACTGGAATAGAATTGCAGATGACAGAGAGTTGGAAGAGGCCTGTGTAAAAAGGCACGCTGAACTGCGGGACATCTTTTATGTAGCCATTCTAAAGACTTTTGTTAACATTTTTTGCTTGTAGGTACCCAAATCTCGGTAATAATTGCCTTTATTATTATTTTTAGTTTTTTTTACGTAATCGATCTACATACTATTGTTAGTTTTTAGATGTCCGTCCTATTCACGAATGAATTATACGCCCTCTTTTTTGTGTTTGCGAGCGTTTTATGTACGAAAAATATGCACTGCAAACAGTGGCGTAGCGTGCCTTAGCGGGGCCCCGTATAAAGAATTGGTTTTGGGGCCCATAAGAAGGGAAAAGATTTGCCAAAAAGAAAAAAAAACTATCTTGTCAAACAACTTTTACAAACAATTCAAATTAAATAAACACTCTCCTTGCCTTTTTGTCGGCAAACTAATTTATTAAATCATTTATAGCTGATGACTTTAGTTTTTCTAAAGTTTCTGCCTCTATGGACGATAGTGACAGGTCTGACAGGCTTTCATGTCCCATAGAAGTTCTTGATCAGTTTTAATTTTTGCTTACGCACGTCGGGGGCTCCCGTTGCCCGGAAGCCCCGTATAATTGATACGGCGGTAGCTACGCCCCTGACTGCAACTTCGATCACTAATAGCGATCCAAGCAATGCAAGCATCGTGCAGCGTGGTCTCCTCCCTGAAATCTGAACTAGCCTATGTTGTCGTATGTTTTAAGTGAGTCGATACGCCTAAAACAATGAAGTCACAGATCATGCTAGCAGCTGTTCTTTACAATCTCCATATTTGTATGATATTGTTAGTGCCTTTTCACACGCCCCGGTTTCCGGGTAGCCGGTGCCGGGTACCCGGCGGCGAAGTGTATAGCCATATATGTATATTAGCTTTCACACGTACATTCGCCGCAGGTTACCCGGTAGCGGCTACCCGGCAACTGGGGCGTGTGTAAAGGCACTTAGGCGCTGTCCAAGGGCGGATTTAGGGGGGGAATTTTGTGTAGGTACTGTGGAGATTCCATCACAGTTCATACTTAGAAGCAAATCAAATTATCAGAGTATTTAAAATATATGAATAAAATAACAGAAATAAACTATTCACCGCTGCACTGCAGGAAGTCTTCAAGGTTCTGGACTGGAGAGGGCTAGGCATCAACGTCAACGGCGAGCATATTGTGCGCACGGTTGGCGTAGTGGTTGAGAGATTGACTACTGCGCTGCGTGTCGCGGGTTCAATTCCGCACGGGACAAATATTTGTATGACCTACAAATAGTTGTTCCGGCTCTGGGTGTTTGTGTAAGTGAGTTTAAATGTTTGTAAACCTACCCACGATACTGGAGAAATTCCTAGTGTGCGCCAATGATTTAAAAAATATCACTCATTTTCGGTTCGCCGATGATAAAGCTGTCATGGAGACCATGGAGGACTCCAATACAACGCTCGATGACCTCAGTAGAGCTTCCAAAAGAGTGGGTACAAAAATTAACATGGACAAAAACCAAGGTGATGTTGAACGCCCATGTCGCACCCACTCCTATCAAGGTCGGTGAATCCGCAGCCGAAGCCGTGGACGACCATGCCTACCTGGGACAAACGGTCCAGCAAGGCAGGTCCAACCTGGGGGCTCGAATCGCTGTCGAGTCTAGCATGAAATGCCTAGGATTGGTTATCGACAGCCGGTGGGATTTCGGTCCCCACTTTCGGCGGCTGGCGCCCAAGTCATTGGACGAGGCTGGGGCGCTGTCAACGCTGCTTCCCAATCTGGGGGGGGCCGGGGAACATAGGGATCGTGCAATCGATGGCCCGTAAGGGGCCCCGATCTGGGCGGAAACCTGACGGCCGGCAGTATCGCTGTTCTGCGAAGGCCGCAGAGAGTAATGGCCGTCAGAGTCATCAGGGGGTATCGCAAGATCTCCTACGAGGCGGCTTGTGTACTGGCCGGATCGCCGCCCTGGGACCTGGAGGCGAAGGTACTCGCGTCACTGTACCTGTGGCGCGAGGGAGCGCGGGCGCGAGCGCAGGGCCGTTGCAGCGACATATGGAGTTGCGTTGGTCTCAGCTTCGCGAGGTCCTGGTGGCGGAATGGCGGGGTAGGCTTTTACGCCCTACCGCCCGCCTCTTTACCATCGAGGCGGTCCGGCCAGTGCTCGAGCGCTGGCTTGGGAGGGGGCACGGCTCCCTGTCGTTTCGCGAGACGAAGGTGCTCTCCGGGCATGGTTGCTTTGGGAAGTACTTGTGTCACATAAACAGGGAGCAGGAAGTCCGGTGTCACCACTGCGTCGACTGCCGGGAGGACACGGCGCGGCATACGCTGGCAGAGTGTGCCGCTTGGGAGGAGCCACGCCGTGCCCTCATCTCTGAAGTAGGCAGTGACCTGTTGCTGCCGGCCGTAGTCGAGTCGATGGTCGGCAGCGAGGAGTCCTGGGACGCGGTGGTATCCTTCTGCGAAAAGGTCGTCTCGCAGATGACTGTTTCGCAGAAGGAGGCTGCGGAGAGGGAGAGTGAGATTTCATCCGCTAACCCAATCCGCAGCAGACGCGCCGGGCGTCGGCGGAGGGCGGACAACGCCCTCTTCCAGCACCCCTAAATGGGTCCAGGGACGACGGACTCGGGGACGTCTGTCGCCCTCCACACATCAGGACCCGAGGTGGCGGCGCATAGTGTTCCACGCGCGCCCCTCTTAGACGTCACGGGGGTAGTCCAACACCTCACTCCCCCCCAACCCGAGGTCGTGGCTCGCAGAGGCGGGCCGGCACTAGACGGGGGTTGCGGAAGTATCGTTGTTCCCGCGACCCCCGGTGTAGGTGTGAGACGGAACACCGGGGTGGTTTTTAGTCAGTACGAGTCTGACAGACCCCTTCGCCCCCCCAGGGCGGAGGTCATCCAATGAGGATTTTCCAACCCGGAAAAAAAAAGCCAGGTGCAACCACGATAAAGAGGTTAACCGTCGAATCCTACTCGGGCGGGCAGCATTCGGGAAGCTGCGCGGTATCTTCTCGTCCAACTTACCACAGTGTCTCAAGACGAAAGTGTATGACCAGTGTAACACACACTTATGACCTATGGCTCTGAGACGTGGTCGCTCACAATGGGCCTCATCAGAAAGCTTATAGTCACCCAAAGGGCAATGAAGAGGGCCAGGCTCCGAGTGTCCTTGTGTGATTGGATCAGCAATGTAGAGATCCGCAAGTTAACCCATGGTTACCGAAATAGCCCGAAGAATTACCAAACTTAAGTGGCAGTGGGCAGGGCACATTGTTCGCAGAACAGATAGCCGATGGGGCAGAAAAGTATTGGAGTGGCGACCGCGAATCGGAAGACGTTGCGTTGGAAGGTCTCCCACCAGGTGGACCAATGACCTGGTGAAGGGTGCGGGGATCCGCTGGATGCGAGATGCACGGGACCAATCAATGCCGCGACGCTTGGGAGCGGCCTATGTCCAGCAGTGGAGGGCTTTCGGCTGATATGATGATGATAATGAACAGAAAGAACATGAGTGAAACTCTTAACTTTCATAAACCTTCCTAACATACTTGAACTTGTACAAATAAACATAAAGTATGATACTTCAAGTTTATTTCTGACTGTTATTATTATTTTTTTGCCCGTCCGCCCCTTGTGCCCCTCCCAGAAAAAAATCCTGGATCCGCCCTTGGCGCTGTCGATGTACGATGTGCGCGCGCAAACAAGGTAGCACGTGATACAGATTCGAAGTGCAGCCCGTTCAAAAATAGGCGTATTAGATACGTAGTATCTCTAAGTAGTCTGTGCGTATTAGCTAGTGTGGTGTAGTAAGTACACCACAGAACAGAAAAAAACGCCTTCTACAGTAGAAATCGCAAGTTGGCGGGGCCCGCGTTTACCGGATGCGCGAGGCACGAAACGGTGCTGTTTTTGTATGAGATTTCCTACTGCGCAGCCATTGTAGCCAACTTCAGGGCGGCCAATAAGTTTGGCGAGGGCTATACCCCGAGTTTTACTCAGTTTCGCTTATTATTATGTTGTGTCTGCTGCCCCGCCCACACTATGCACATCAGTCTTGTTACAACCGTCACGGTGAAAAGAAATTGAAAAATAATACAAAAATGCCCTATTCTGCTGTTTTAGAATGTAAACACGATAGCAGAACCAAAAAATGTATAATTGGAGGTATATCATACGATCGGGCAGTCTTAATTGATTTTATTTCGATTAAAAATACACAAATATATTTTATTAAAAAACACAAGTAAAAGTTGATTTTATTTGGTTAAATTTAAGGTCTACTTTCTTTTAAACTCAAACATTTTGTTCTCGAAGATTCCAACTATACACATGTCATAGTCAGCTACCATAGATATAATAAACAAGGAGATGTGCCCGGTAGGCGAAAATATATCGGAAACCTGTCTCCAGTTTGCCCCTACCACACTGCAACTACTACACATGCAGTTTAGTAAAGGCAATAGATGCACAGTCGCGCACACATTCGCATTTCTTAAACCAGAACGTACTACACAATCAATTATAAACCTTATCCCAACAAACACAGCGTTTATTTACCATGCACCGTACAACTTACCCACAAAAACATCGATCGCTATCGTTGTGCTGTGCAAAAGCAATTTATTTTACATATACGCTAGTGATTGACTAAATTGGAATGTTATCGATTTTTCCATTTATTACTGTACAAAAATTTTTTTGGTGTCCTGAAAATAAAATAAATAAAAAACAACATGTCCAGAAAATATTATAATAAAAATAAACGATATGTAGCAAACAAAAAATAGTATTAAGAAAATTAAAAACATTAAAAATCCGGTTACGTTGGTTTAAGGCGTCATAGCGTATTGAAACAGGAGTTACCTATTATTGAACCCTGCTATGGTGTTTTACTCACTGAAATGTAAAGTGTAGGTATTTTTGCAGCGCTTGACGCTTTGAAATTACTGGGGTGGCATTTTTTGTCAAAAATATAATCTTAAATTCATATATTTTTCCATGACTGTTTTGATGAGAAATATTATGTGATTATTCATCGGGGACTGCTCAAATTGGTGAAACTTAATATTATCAAAAAGATTTAATCCTATGAAATGTGGCAAAGTCTTTGCCATGAGTTCCTGTTTGACATTTTTAGTTTTAACTGTTAGTGTATCATCGGTGAGACAAGCTGTTTTTATGACTATTTCCATTCTTTTACAAATCATGACGACATCAGGATGGGTACATAAGTCCGCCTTTGTACTTATACTTTATAAAATTACGTGCTTCTTCATATTTGTCGGCAAGTAGCGCACCAGTGCATGTCTCACATTTTATAGTTTTTATTAAACCATGCACAACAAATCCCGCAATGTAAGAAATGGCCTGCGAGCCAAAATCCGACAAGTCTTGGACAAGCGTACTAACTTCTTCGTCAAATTGTGTCTGCTCGTACAGCTGATCAATATTGTCATTTCAAGATCGAATGACTTTGAAGCATATTTCTAATCCATTGCTTCATAAATGTTCGAAATATTGGTCTGCTCAACAAAGTAAATAACGCAATGAATGTTGTTGAGCTGTCATAATGAACCCGATTCCTACTGCAAGTGTGTAACGCAATTACCCCGCAGGTTTTTGTTATAAAAAAAGCTAGTTAGTAAAGAAATTCTTAAATATATGAAAACAAACACACAGCATACAACACAGCCATGCATAACAAATAAATAGCTATATGTTGACTTATTTTAAGCAAAAGTCACTAATATATTATCTGAATTCTGAACCATGCCGAATACTTTAATGCATACGAAGTATTGACGGAAGTAAAATACAATGACCATAAATAAGTAAGGAAATTGCACGAGCTATTAAGTAACGAGTATAAAGTAACTTATTACTAATAAGCTTTATGCTTATACAATAATTCAAAACACACTCCACCGATTATTAACCTAAAATTTTATTAACTTACTTTACGAAAATTGGTTACGCATTTCTCTACTACGCTGTAAAATAATCAAAATAAGTAATAAACATTATTTCACACCAATCTTCCAACCGGGTTAAAACGGTTGACAAATTGAAAAATAAACTATAATAGCAATATATCATTCGTCAATCGACATTGTTGTCGATAGCCTACGTTAGTGGATCTGCACAGGCACATCACTAACTCGTCGCAAGAAGCAGCGGCCGTACTACTCGACGCGTTCGCTTAATAAAGTATCGATTGGTAATGTTTACATTGCTTGTCCAGTCACTTAGCGACAACCTTAGGTAGTGTTTAAGAAGCAATGTATTTAACGGAAATATAGTACAGTCGTTGTGATATTTGAAAACAAAATAACATAGTAGAAACTGCTAAGTCTAAAGCGGGCATTGTCGTAGACGATTTAATATTGGAATCAAATCTTTTTCTATTAGGTACTTTAAAATGGCATTACAAAAAAAAAATTGATGGAAACTCCTTAGTGATTAACTTCTTGGATTTGTCCTGTATCGTACTAGAAAAAAAAAATGTTTTATTGCCAATGATATTCAAATAAACAGATATGTTATGTGCACGCGCATTGTGAAGACTCGAATAGGTCACAATTGTGACCTTTAGTCTTTAGTTTATGCCACGCATGGCGAAGAGCGATAGGCTTTGTTGAAACAAAAACAAAATAAAAAAAATGCCATCGTGTGTATTTAGAAATTATTTCAATTATGATACCAAAGTACATAAAACAGAAGGGATCTCATACCATATGTAAGTACGCAATACGCCTCAATTTACTAATTTATTTCTTTTTTTCCTAATTTTCTGATATTTGGAGGTTAGAAAAAGATAACAACATTGGTGGTCAGAATAATGTTTGTTTACATTCACACGCAAGTGACAAACACTAGCTGTTTCTTTTTGTCTTGTTGGTTTTATCAAGCCATTCCTTTCGACTTGTAGTGAAATGTCAGATGAATGAAAAGTGTGTATGTGTGCTGCCGCTGCTGCGCGGCACACTTTTTTCAATTGTTTTGTGAGTGTATAACGTATCTGTTTATTTGAATATCATTGGGCAGACGTGGTTTTTGTCCATGGTCATTTTTAATACGGACTCCGAACATTGTCTTTTCAGTTTTCTGATGGTATTGCAGAATTAGATGCGGCCTGAATTCAAAGCAGCATATTTTATAACAATTTAACTATGTAAAAGGAATTATACTTTTATGACTGATCAAGTATAAATTATGCTATTTTGATTCCAGATTTTATCTGAATATCATTGTTTAAAGCATTATTTTGTTAGAGAAATAGTGTTATAATAAGATTCTATTTTAAATTTCGTTATTGTGTTTATAAAGTATGCCAATATAAACTCGTTTTGAATTTTATAATTCGAATATTACGATATGAGAGTAGATAAAAGCTATTACAGAACGCTAAATTAATGTGCGAATACACCATCTACATTAATATTTAACAAACAAAAAGGCAACTTCTTAATAATCTGTGTATTTTGTCTTTAGCTGTTTTTACTTAGGTAATTAATAAAACCATTATTTAATATCAATAGAGGTCATAAGTCAAAGTTTAAAAAAAACATACGTATGAGTAGACGCGATTTCGCACATGTAATATTCCTTCAAAATCAACAAAGTGTAATATTTAGTTTCGACAAAATGAAAAATAAAAACAGATTAACATAGCACCTAATTTATCAGACAGAAGCACAAAGTGTTTTATGTGTTAATCATGTGTCAATCTGACATCTATGATCTATCTATATATACCAAAAACTACCAATCACACCACAGGTTTCTTAGTGTTAGGAAGTAAAATTAACCTTTAAATGTGTGAGTTTGGGTACGCTGGTTCCAATACTAATGAAGCGCTAAGCGACTTCTAGTTCTACTGTCTTCTCTGTTCAGTGAAGAACACACACATGTATTTATAGAATCTTACTAATAACTAAAATGTGAAAGTTCAGATGGAAAAAATAGTATGGATGTATGTTTGTTACTCAATCACGCCAGAACGGCTCTGAATAAAATTTGGCATAGAGATAGATTATAGTCTGGAATTGGTAATTGGCCACGGAACAGTTTTCATCCCGGTATAATCTTCCATTGGGATATAAAAAAAATACTTTATCTACTCTCATATCGTAATATTCGAATTATAAAATTCAAAACGAGTTTATATTGGCATACTTTATAAACACAATACCGAAATTTAAAAATAGAATCTTATTATAACACTATTTCTCTAACAAAATAATGCTATAAAACAATTTTTTTTCTATTACGATACAGGACAAATCCAAGAAGTTAATCACTAAGGAGTTTCCATCAATTTTTTTTTTGTAATGCCATTTTATAGTACCTATTATAAAAAGATTTGATTCCAATTTTAAATTGTCTATGACAATGCCCGCTTTAGACGTAGCACGCACTGTGATTTTTATTCGCGCGAATTTTGTTTCCTTCTACCTGTTCATTGAGCTCAAAATATTCGGGCGAATAAAATTCGCGCCGTGGTGCGGTGGATTCTGTGGCAAAACACGGATTTCTTGCGGAATTATTTCCGCACGATTTCGTTACCGATGCGAACAACTTCATACAATTACATAGGTCGCAGAATGGGCGGAAAAAAATCGCGCGAATAAAGATCGCAGTGCGTGCTAAGCCTTAGCGCATGCGCGGTTAATGCGGTGATGTGCTGGGTTTTGGCGCCATTCATACGTTTTGGAAGTTTTGCTGTACTGAATTTCATGAGTTATTTAAATTATTGTGTGTGAAATATCTGATATCAGTGAATGTGAAGAAAATTTGACTCCGCCTGATATTTTAGATGCGGCGAAGGAAATTACTCTTAATTTATTACCAGCAAAGTCGAGAAAAGTATATGACAAATGCTATCACGATTTTATGACATGGAAAATGCAAAAAGAGGTATTTAGTAGGTTCAATCACAATTTATGAGTGTAGATAAAGTAGTGTATGAAACTGCACATAACTAGGTATTAAAACATTCGTGTGAAAGCTATTAAAAACCTCGCCTACGGCTCGGTTTTTAAACACACACTCATGTTTTAATACCCCTCATTATGCAACAGTTTCATAAACTACTATTACACGCTGGCGAAGCCTCTGGCAGAACTAGGTTCTTCTTCGTATTAGTAATACCACAGATAATGTAATGTAAAAAATTAATAGGTACTATAAGTACTTACCAGTGCACGTAAATTAATTTTTGATCCGACCTAGGAATTAGGAATCGAACCTAGGCATGCGCTTTTCAGCAGCTTGTCTGCATACTGTAGGTCACTTTTCCGCATGAATGATCAAGACTAAAACTTACTCGAGAGAGAGCAGACCAACGAGCTCGCTCTTAAGTTTTTCTGCGTACCTACTTGCACAAAGTATAGTTCTTGCCAAACTTCTTGGTCGCCATGAAGTTGGCTACAATGGCTGCGCAGTAGTAAAACTCATACAAAAACAGCACCGTTTCGTGCCTTGCGCATCGGACGGCCAACTTCAGGGCGGCCCAGAAGTTTGTCAAGCACTATAACTAGGTACTTTTCTGTATAAATGATCCAATGAAAACTATACGCGTCGTAAATTCTGCAGAATAACAACGCTTGGGGCGGAGGGTGTGTGCAGGAATGTAACGTATGAAAAATAAAATCACAAAATATTATTGCTAAATATAATTTCATTGCTCTGATTACATTAGGTACATGTTTACATGAGACGCAGCGGTAGCAACTAGTGCTACCCCAGACGTCTGCTGACTACCTAGGCAAGAGATTAGAAAGCTATAGTTAATTTGCCAGTAATTTTATACGTGCTCTAGTTATGACGACACGTGAACATTGTTGGATAGCTAAAATTTCCTGGATAGGCATTTTCAAGAGCCCTTGGTCTAAATAGGTACCCAAGAGTCGTTATTGATGACTTTTATTTACTTGCCCAGTGTGTAATAACTTTAGTTCACGTGTCTTCATATCTTGTTAGTTCTATTTGAAGATTCTCTAATGCCGCCAGCTCTAAACATTCAGATGGCGGCATAATCAATCGGGTATTATCTGGTATACAAAAATAAAAATAATTAAGACTTTATCCAGCCTTATCTAGTTGAAAAGTATCTTTAAATGCTTTGGTTGATTCCAAAAATAATGCATCAACATTCGCTGTGTGAATATTTAGAACCGACGTCACATTGAAGTATGGATCCCTGATACATGGAATAACTACAAGGTTACGTACTACTGTTTTTATTAAATGCCATTACATGCTATGTTAGTTCAAAAATAGTGTCTTTTAAATCGGGGTGCGAAGTAAACCGGTGCTTAGACAACGAATAAAACTTAACTTAAGACTACTCTAAACATGAGAATTGATGATTTTTTGATTACGGGGTTTCCTCAATGATTAATCATGGTTTATAGTTTACATTTGAAGCGAGTTTAACCGCATAGATATTACTATTTGATCCTAACTAAGTTACACAAACTAGACTATTAAATGTACACTTTCCAATAAATTATTTTATTAAAATCGGCCTCTCACTTTCGATATCAATTTTTATATTACTTATCACACCATTAGATACCTACATCATTTTCAAAAATACACATTTTCGAGTATTATATCCAACTCTAAAATCACAGACCAATCGAGATGTCGTATTAGGTAAGAGTGCGCAAGTGGATCGGCAGAGATCCCGCCGTTGTAAACAGGTACGTGGAAATAAAATATAACTAACTATATGAGCGGGTGTATTGCAAGCGGCGATATTATTAATTACATTTCTGGAGTATTTTAGAATTTAATAGAACGAATATACATTTAATCGTCACAGAAACCACACCATAGAGTAAAATACACTAATAAAGTAAAAAGACTGAGCGAAATAATGAAAATTAAGAATGTTAAATGCTGTTTTACAAACGAGAACATATCCTGTTTTAAACATCGAAGATCTGAAATATGAATCCATATT